>CM060851.1:15963527-16639526 GCA_030737835.1 Acorus gramineus
CCAAATAAAAAAAAATGAAATAATTAAATTTCAATTAAAATTTTCATTATATATTTAAAATAAATATATAAGGCTAAAAATACAGAGACGTTACAGATTCTATCATAATGTATGACGTAAAAAAATTATTTTTTAACATAAAAAAATACTAATACATATTAGTATATACTTCAATAAGTGTATGATTTTTATTTTATAATAAAAAAAAACTGGTGTAGCCTACAATCTATTAGTTTCCACTGATGATGAATTGAAAAGTCGGCCCATTAGTGGACTGGACATTTGCGAGGTCCAAAATTAATACAGATCCGGCCATACAGAACCTGATCCGAACATTCGCGTCTGTTCGGATCTAAATCGCATCCGAAAAGCTCCCTCTTCCTCCCTCCCTCGCCACAAATGGCGGTCCGTCCAAAAATGAAACCCTAGTCTCCATCAATGGCGAGACCCAGAAACCTGTACTCCGAACTCCGCCGTCTCCGTTCCCTCGCCTCCTCCCGCTCCCCCTCGTCGTCCCCGAACCCTAGAACCCTCCCTCCCCCTCCCAATCCCCATCTCCACCGCGCCTTGGGATTCGCGACGCGGCGCTGGTGCCCGAATCACGACGCCCGCCGCCCTTTCCAGAACGGGGTACCCTTCCGGTCCTTCTCATCGCGCTCATCGTGGGGCGGAGTCTCGGAAACCGTGTCCACCGCGAACGAGACCGACGGCGCCGACGTGGACGGATGGAGGCAGTTCGATCTAGGGTTCGAAGGTTCCGAGGTCGTGAATGAGGCCGTCGGAGAGGGCTTGTTGTACGCCCCGGTCCGCGGCGTCATCTCTCTCATCGATGAACTTCACAGTCTCACTGGGTTTCCTTGGTGAGAATATTTGAATTTTTTTTTTTTGAAAGGTCAGTTTTTTATGTGTACATATATATATGTATGGATGTCTCTAACTTCTTATTGTGCCATTGCAGGTGGACTGTAATCATGGCGTCCACTATGGTCATGCGAGTGTCGCTGATGCCATTGGTCATTAAGCAGCTTAAAAAGCAGGCAGAGATTTCAAAGTTACTCCCTAAATGTGAGCAACAGTAGTTCATATTTTTATTTGTTTGAATTTGCACTTATTTTTTGTGTGCTTTAAAATGAGCATGAATGGTCGGGAATGCATGTTTGTATGTTGTTTGAATTGCTCATCAATGATGTATGGTGATTCTACAATCTACATGATACCCAGATAAAAATTCAATTGAACGGGATGGTGGATTGGTTGGTACTTTAAAATTCAAATTTAACTTGCCAGACTTGTCATACTCAACCTTCGACCCTAGCCGATTCATTCTGCGCTGTATCTGGGACAAGTTCAATTCTCATTTCTGATATCTGCCATATATGGCTGGAATTCCTCTAGTTGATTTTTATGCTGAATCATCTGTCTGATTTGTTGCTTTCATCTATTGAAAACATACACATGGTCATGATAATTTTCTAACTTCTACGTGCACATCTCAAAGTGCCTCCTCCATTTCCGCCACCTCTCTCAGGAAGAAGTTTTGGGGAACAATATATGTTGTTTCAAAAGAAAAGACGAGAACTGGGTTGTCCTTCGTATCTTTGGAACTTTGCATCCATTGCTGCCCAGGTGAAACTTACAGTGCCTTCTTTATTGAACATGAACTTCATGAAGATTGGTATTTTATGGAAAGCTTTTCTTGTTTGATTTCTTTATTTGTTTTTTTATAAAGCATATTGCTGGTGTTCACTTATTGATACTGAGTTCTGAAAGTGCCATTTCTCAATTCCTCTACAGGTCCCTTGCTTTTTACTATTCATGATTAGCATACGCAGGATGTCCCTGGACCATCACCCTGGATTTGATTGTGTAAGGAAGACTTCCTTCTTTCGACACTGGTTTTCTGTTTCCAGAACTTTGTCTCCAGACTGATTTTTTGTGGATAGATGAATGGGATGTTTACCAAAATGTATTAAATATGTTAAATATTCAAGGGTAGGAGAGACGATATCTTTTCAGACAGAGAAGCCTGTATACATTTATACACAAAGCTTTATAATCAGTTCCATACTCACAAAACAAATCTTCTGCCATGTTTAAAATTACAATATGACTCCAGTCTATTTATAATCATGTAGTTCTGAATACCTTTCTCCATCTGAAAAAATGAGATACAAACATATGTATGAAATGATTGCAGCATGCTTAGATGCCTTCCAGTTATATCTCTCTTAACATATTTAGGTATGGAGTTGACAACAATATCTTTTCAGGGCGGAATGCTATGGTTTCAAAACTTAACTGAAACACCCCATGGTATTTTGGGTTCATGTTTTCCTATATTGATTGCCAGCCTGTATTTTGCCAATATTCAGGTAATATTTTTCCTTCATGTTTTTTTTATTTTTTTGTTTTGGATAAAGTTTGACGGCTGCTTCTTTTTCCCACACACACCAACACAAACATCCACACCCACACATATTTTCCGAATTTAAAAAAAATAAAATAATAGTGATAATGCCTGTAAATTGTTTGTGTGCTTCAGATATCTTTTCAGACAAACAAGGTGGCAAACTATCCTGGGATGCTTGGCTTATTGGCAAAGGTCTGTTGGTGATAACCTTTCTGCTATAATTATCTTGAAGAAAAAACTTGTTGGCTACTGCTACAATAATAGTTTGCTTAGAGCAAATTTTTTATTATATTTAAAATGACAGGATCTTATCACTATGACATGATAAAAATCTAGAAAGAAAGGAAGAGTCAATGAGTCTCTACTTCTAAATACAACATCTTGGCACTTGGAACTTTACAGTGTTAACATTGTGCTTTTTATTGGTTTACAGTTTTATTTTCTGCACAATTTATAACTTCTGATCAAATGACTTGGGTATGATTTCTGTGACAGACGTACAAGATGTATTTGAATATTCTTACAATTCCCATTTTGTATATTGGGTTTCATATTCCTCAGGTGAGTGACTTAAACTTCTTTGTGATTTTCATTACCTTAATTTTCTTTGAAAGATGTAATATGCTTTCCTTCTAACAAAGACAATGCGCACTTTTAGAGGGACAGAAGCCTCCTAAGGCCAAGGTGCCCAGACTAATATAGTTTCTTCATTCATTATAGTCATACAGCATCTACAACTCTTATATATAGCAAATACAAATAACTATCACAATTCCTAACCATACACTCTTACCTGCACCTAATAACTTCCCCAAAATATAGTACTTAATAAAATATTTGCATGTAATGTAGCAATCTATAATGTTCTACTTAATCAAGTTGTATTTGGTTGTCAAACTGTCATTTACCACTATTTTGAAGTAAAGAGACAATTTATAATTCTTGGATTATGAGGTTCTCCAGGATTACATTTTCCGAAGCAATGTGTATATCTTTTTTAATCTTCTTGAAACCTTTCTTGTTCCTCATACAGACATGGGTTTGGGTCTCACCTGTTTCCAAAATTGTGTTTTAGTGGGTCACTGCACAAACCTTATTCGGTGTTTGGGAATGTAAGTTGGCAACTGCAATTTGATTGTTAATTCATATTTTTATAATTAAATTATCAAAATTAGTTTCCATATGTTTAACTCATATTCTATTTGCTCCAAGGTAGAAATTAATTTATGGTATATCTTTTATGAAACAATTTATTTGGATGTCTAGTAGATGATTTCACATCTCCATCTATAATGAACCACAATTTGCACAACCTGCTGGTGCTCACCTAATGAAATTCGATATTGTTGAGTATTCTATATGGATGGATATGCTGAAACATGCAATAGTAATACAATACAAATAAAAAATCTTATTAGTTCAGTAGCTATCAAAAATCCATTGGAAAGGTTCATAAGCTAGATGGGTGGTGGGATAACAATGCTCATTGTTATCAAACAAGTCTTTATAAAATATACTGCACCTATGTTAATGATAAAGTTGTGCAATCATGCTTATAATAATTGCTTCATTTTTGTGTGTCTTATTTTATTTGCTTCAAAACAATAACTTCTCTGATCCTTTTTTTTATTATCATTTTTCATCTCTATTATTCCTTGATAAATTTCTTTTGAAAGATGGTGGATACCTGATCAAACATATTTCAATTCTTCTTCTGCAGGGAAGTTTGGTTTATTGGATGACAAATAATGCATTGAATCTGGTTCAGGTTTGTTCACTTCCATCTTACTTCTACAGCATGGAAGACTGTCCCTTTATGTGGAATGAGTTTAAATGACTAATGGATACTATGCTTGCATCTTGGCCAAATGACTTTATGCTATGTCTAAGTAGTTGATTGTATGTGCATGTCACTGCTGCTTTGCATGTAACACAAACATACACAGAGACATGTAGTGGTGTGTCGTGTGAGATTCGAAAGCTATTAATGGTTTACAGCAGTCTACAATTAAGGTTGTGAGTTTTGCATTCTTAGATTAATCCTTTTTCCAGGGACTCAAAACTAATCATAAAAATAAAAATTTATTTGACGTTACCTTCCCATCTAAGTAAAGTGTTAGCATTTATATGAGTTTTGCATTCTTTTGTTGTTGAACAGTAGATTGAGATCATTTATCTAGAAATGAACTGAAGGGATACCATGGCATGTTGTTTTCGGTCATTGTTATTGCAAAACCTTCAAGATTGTATTAGGATTAAGGGGTGATTTAAAATAATCTAATCGGTGGTACTTGTTTTGATTTTGTGATGAACTGTCACCATCTGTGATTAAACCTACTGTCAGTGAAGCAGCTGACTCATTACATAGTTTCCCCCAAAATTTGCACATCATTTATACATAGCAAATGTCTAACTGGAGCACCGTTGGTCAACAGTTTGGTACTTATTACTAAAATTAAGCAATGATGCATGTGTTGTTTAATGCTTTTGGCAGCTACTATCAGTCAGACATCCCTCAATACGTGAGAAACTGGGATTACCCAAAACTGTTGATCCAGCAGAAGCTAGAATAACCATGGGAAACCTCTCAAAGATGCAAAAGAAGCAGGACACACAAAGGGTTTTATTGGAGCATAACAACCAGACTGGCGATCCTTCTTTAGATGAGCATCTAGGTGTGAGTAGCAGAACCTCAGCCTGCACCATCTATTCCATGAATGCTACTTTGTGTAATGATGCATGTCTGTCATTTTACAGCTCGCCTTTCAACTAATGGCAGCGGGAAATAATGATGAAGCACTTCCATTGTTGCGGTTGGGTGCCTTCTCACTTGTCCGTTTTCTGCTAGATCACTTATTATCGGACTGCGTAATACCTTTTCTCTCCTTAACATTTTCTAGCCCTCTTGGTGGTGCAGAAAGGTGATTGAGAAGGACTCTGCTGTGGTGGGAGCTCTAGTTGCTATGGGGCAGATTCTATACTCAAAGAAGTTGGTGAATGAGGCCGCTGAATATTTTGAAAGCGCAATTTCCAAGGTCCAAAATACAAAAATTAATACACCGTCTTTTATCAAAACAGTTCATATGGTCTGACTGCCTCTTGTTCTGTTGTGGCAAACAGGCTGACGAAGATGATAGTCTTCTTGTGGTGGCGTGTTATGGTGCAGGTGTCTCCCGCATTGCTGAGGTAAAAATTTCATTTGTTGATAAGCACTCATCATCATAAGGATGTTTGATCTCCCAAATTTCATTTCATTATGAGAGTTTATGTTTTGTGTTTCATCAGGGTAAGAAGTGGGAAGGCATAGAAAACCTGAAAAGAATAGCTGAAATGGAGGTGCCAGTCAGTCCCATGGACCAACATTGTTACTACAAGGCATTGGTTTTGTTAGGATGGTGAGTGTGTGTGAATTTTCCGAAGTCTTTGACAGAAAACAAGTCTCATTAACAGAAACAATTCTGCAGTACATTATCTGAAGAGGGTCATAATTCTGAAGCTGTGAAGCATCTACGGAGAGCAGCGACATATGATCCCGGTGTTGATAGATTTGTGAAAGAATGCGAAGCGCTGATCAAGATGGATGAATGCAAAGCAGAGGATAAAACCACTGGAAGCAATTGAGAAGTATCATAGTGAAGTATCACAGGATTAGGTCGCGGGACAGGCCAGTAGAACCCTCTTTTACTTGACTGGCTTGGACTTTTTTTTTCTGACCCCAAGTCTAGATTCTTACATCCCGTTACATAAGTTATTCTGTGATAGATAATTATTCATGTATAGATAACGAATAAATTATTTTTGGTTTAGTTTTGTTTTTTTAATTATTCTTATTGAAAAACATAATAAAAATAATTTTTTTGTTGTTTAGTTGATCTTAGACCCCTTAATTTATAAGAAGTATATTTGACATGTGATCTTTTTATATCTGTGGAATAGATACGTTGGAATAACATGATTTCAAAGGGACGTGAAATATAAATATTAGTCTAGTCTTACATATTCATGTAGTCATATTATCGGGTTTATTCAACTCTATTTTTCACTTATTTTGTTATCAAAACACAGGTTTTGTAGGTTGCTTGGCCGACTCAAACCGTATGACATATTCATATTTGACTTGTCCCACTCAAGGTTGCTTGTCCATTTTTAGTGGTTCGTTGGTGCATCAAGGCATCCGTATGACATATTCATATTTAAATGAGTTTTAGATAGCGTTTTGAAACAGAAATGTAGTTTTAACAATAAAAATCTCCCCCTCACCTCTATAGACTTGTAACTCTACACCTTTGGGATTCCTCTATGCACCCTATAAATAGAGGGGTTCTCTCTTGTAACCAACAACAAAATAGTGAATAAGAATCTCTCTCTACTTTTCTTCTATATGCTTGTGTGCTTTGTTTATATACTTTTATATATCATATTCTATTTAGTTTACAACACGTTATCAGCACGAGAAGCTCTTTGTTAAAGAGAAAGGTTTGTATTCGGTGGGTTCTTGTATTTTTATGTAAATCATCTACTACATACATATGATTAATTTTTTTCAATATGCATGGAACCGTATGCAAATTATGTGTAGAACTCGTATACATCTATCTTTTATTTTCATCTGATGTACTGCATACATCTATCTTTTATTTTGCATGCATGCAATCCCCGTGAAAATTTTCCATACATATGTTATGATATGATTAATTTATGAAAACTAGTATGCAATTTTCTCATGCAACAGTATGCGACATCTATCATTTGATTATTTATTTTTCATGTAACTGTTTCATGTTTGTCATCTTTTATTAAAATTTAAATATTATACATCTATGTGTAGAACCAGAAGTTCTCACAAATATCAATTAATTTGATATTTATATTTGATTTGAAATTCATTTTAATGTTACAATGTCATGTGTCCCTATAGGATCATACAAAAATTGTAATTACATGGATCCCTGAAGGACCATGTAGAAGTTATGAATAATGTGTTCCAATTAAGACCATGTAAATTTTATTCTATCCCTGAAGGACTACAAAAATTATTACATGGATCCTTGAAGAATCATGTAAAAGATATTATTAAAAATGTCCCTGAAGGACTATGATTATATTGTATCCATGAAGGATCATACAAATTTTATTTTATTTTATCCCTGAAGGACTGTACAAAAATTATGATTATATGAATCTTTGAAGGATCATGTAAAATTTTATTTTGTTCTATCCCTGAAGGACTATACAAAAATCATGATTGTTCGTGTCCCTGTAGGACCAAACAAAAGTTATATGATATATTTTTTGGGTCCTTGAAGGACCAAATAATAAAAAAAAAAAGATCCATGTATCCCAGCAGGAACATGTATATCCATGGTACACGATGATGCATTGAACTATTCATTTGGGCATATACTAAAGAACTAGAAGATTCTTTTGCTTGATGATAGTTTTTACCGCATGATTTGTGGATTTGCATTTTAATGAGACGATATTCCCGCCGTTAGGGGGAGGGAAGAAGGTATCTGAAGTACAATCTGTTCCTAAAGAACAACGAGAATTATCGTGGAATACATCCACTTTGTCTTATCTAGACTTACGTACCGCTCAACGTGAAAATCAAATTCCTAATGCATGCCAGATGCGTGTGAAAAATCATACCCTAATAATGCTCCAGAAGAAGTTATACATAATGCTCCAGAAGAGATTATAAACAATAGATCCACTTTCTCTAAAACTCTAGAAGAATATAATGTCCCTGAAGAGAAACTAGTCTTTGAAGTGACTACACAAACTCTTGAAGAGGAAAAGATACCGAATAATATTAAGATCTCTATATTTTATATGCATATAAGAGAAATGTGGAATCGCAAATAAATGATCATCGATGACATATTTATCATACAAAGTAGATTCTCCTTCTATTATAAGATATCTTGAACCATTGACAGTGGATGTTTTTACCGCTCGATTTGCGGATTGTCATTTTGATGAGACAATATTCCCGTCGTTAGGGGGAGAAAATCCATCGCCAGAAGAACGACGTGAACTTACATGGCAAACTCCATCTTTGTCTCATCTTGATCCTCGCACTAATCAATGTGAAACTGAAGTGCAAAGAATCACCCATCTTCAAAGAATTGCGCATCAATTGCCAGATGCATTCAATGATGCAGCAAAAGTGATGAAATCACATATTCCAGCTGCTAATACTCCAGCTCGAATTAATGTTCCAATAGGAAAAACTGCTAATATGCCGGCTAATGAATCAACAAAAACACGCCTGAAGCGTGAAAGACCTATAGGCTCAAAAGATTCAGCTCCTCGAAGAAGAAAAACAATGAAGAATAATTCTTTAGAAGAGTATGAAACACTTGAAAGACCCACAATAATAACTCCTACAGAGGAAGAAGTCCCTGAAGTGACACAAGTCCCTGAAGAGACTGACGTCCCTGAAGTGACGCCCGTGCATGAAGAACAAGTACATGGAAATGAAGAAATTTCCATAAATTATGCAAATTCACAAATATTGTGGGATCGAAAGCAAGTGCTTGTTGATGATATATTCTCATTTGCAGTAGCTACAGAAATCATTTCAGATAATGATTTAGAACCACGTTCAGTGGATGAATGCAGACGAAAAAAATTGTTGGCCACAATGGAAAGCTGCTATTCAAACAGAATTGGATTCACTTGCAAAACACCAAGTATTTGGACCAGTAATCCTAACCCCTGAAGGTGTTAAACCAGTAGAATGTAAATGGGTGTTTTCAAGAAATTGAAATGAAAGAAACGAGATTGTTAGATACAAAGCTCGTATTGTGACACAGGGTTTCCTGCAGAGACCTGGGATATTCCTGCAGAGACCTGGGATAGATTTTGAAGAGACATATTCTCCTGTGATGGACACAATCACATTTCGGTATTTAATTAGTCTTGTAGTCTCAGAAGGACTTGACATGCAGCTAATGGATGTGGTTACTGCATATTTATATGGAAAATTAGATACCGACATTTATATGAAAGTTCCTGAAGGACTAAAATTGCCTGAAGCAAAACCACGAAACATGTACTCAATCAAGCTAAGACGATCCTTGTATGGGTTAAAGCAATCTGGACGAATGTGGTATAACCGTCTTAGTGAGTACTTAATAAAAGAAGGATATGTCAATGATCCAATATGCCCCTGTATATTTATTAAGAAAACGGAACTCGGATTTACCATTATTGTAGTATATGTTGATGATATTAAACTAATTGGGACTCCTGAAGAGCTCGAAAAGGCTTCCAATCTGAAAAAGGAGTTTGAAATGAAAGATCTTGGAAAAACAAGATATTGTCTCGGCTTGCAAATTGAGCAAAGTTCAAATGGGATACTTGTTCATCAAACAACATATGTTGAAAAAAAATCCTGAAGCGTTTTAATATGGACAAATGTCATCCATTAAGTACTCCAATGGTAGTAAGGTTACTTGACCCAAAGAAGGACCCTTTTCGTCCAAAAGAAGATACTGAAAATCTTCTTGGTCCTGAAGTACCATATCTTAGTGCAATTGGTGCCTTATTATATTTGACCCAATGCACTAGACCTGACATTGCATTTTCAGTTAATTTATTGGCCAGATTTAGCTCTGCACCAACTCGAAGGCATTGGAATGGTGTGAAGCACATTTTTCGTTATCTTCGTGGAACGTCAGACATGAGTCTATTCTATGCAAAGGATTCCAATAATGGTGCATAACTAAAGGGTTATGCAGATTCAGGATATCTTTCAGATCCTCACAAGGCTCGCTCACAAACAGGCTATGTATTCACTTGCGGTGGCACAGCAATCTCTTGGCGATCTACGAAACAGACTTTGGTCGCCACGTCTTCTAACCACTCTGAGATTCTTGCACTCCACGAAGCAAGCCGGGAATGCGTGTGGATAAGGTCTTTGGTTCATCATATTCGTACTGCATGCGGACTATCTCTCATTACAGATGTTCCAACAACTATATATGAAGACAATGCAGCATGCATTGCTCAAATCAAAGGGGGATATATCAAGGGTGATAGAACAAAGCATATTTCTCCAAAATTCTTTTACACTCATGAGCTCCAGCAGAGACATGAAATTGATGTTCAACAAATTCAGTCAAAGGACAATCTTGCAGATTTGTTTACTAAAGCTTTGTCGACATCAACATTCAAGAAGCTGGTGTATGAAATTGGGATGCGACGAGTTTGCGACCAAAATCTTGTACTTATGAGGGGGAGTAATTTTGATGACATTTTGCGAACTGTACTCTTTTTCCTTCGCCTAGGTTTTGTCCCATTGGGTTTTCCTGGCAAGGTTTTAATGAGGCAGTGTCAAACGCATACACTATTATACGATTAAGTTACATTGTACTCTTTTTCCTTCGCTTTGGTTTTTTCCCATTGGGTTTTCCAAGCAAGGTTTTAATGAGGCAATTTTCTTAGCGTGGTGGTCATCCAAGGGGGAGTGTTGTGAATATGGTGGGTAACCACCACTTCTCTAACCCATAACCTCCCCCAGTCTTCACTATCTCCCCCTCACCACTATAGACTTGTAACTCATCACCTTTGGGATTCCTCTATGCACCCTATAAATAGAGGGATTCTCTCTTGTATTTAACTAACAAATATTGAACAGTATTTAAACTTACTTTTTTATCACGCCTTTTTTTGGAATATTTTTCTATTAAGGAACCACGTTTACGGTTGATAATAGATTGTTTTTACACATTTAAAATCTAAAAAATATACACAAACTATATTGAAAAACATGGATTTCAAAGTTGCTAAATTGGCAACCCGTTTGGAGTCTTTGAACCGACAAAAAAAAAATACCACATCCAAGTTATCAAACCACCCTTTCTTCCAGTTGTCTCTCGTTTGAATACAAAACACAATTTATTTTTGGATATACAATTATTTAAACATAAATAAGCATAAATAAAAGATAAAATGATTTTGTATTTGATTGCGTTTTGAATTATTCTCATAGAAAGATAATAATCAAAATTTTGTTATTGATAAAAAATGTGAGTAAATTATAGATAAAGATTTATAAAAAATAAAAAAAATTAATGATAATTGATTTAATAAAAAAATATATAAAAAATAATGATTTGAAATTACTTGATTTATATTTTTTAGGTGAAATAACTTAGAATAACTTTAATTTTAAGAGTTGACTGACATTCATATACCATTTTATAACAGTTTATCCAAATATACATTGTCATGAGTATTTTAAACATCCAAACATCTTATTTAAGATATTCCATTTTATTCTAGAATCCATCCATTATACTTAATCCAAACGAGGTGAGTGTAAGTCTTTTAAGTCTCGTCATTAAAATAGTAAACATCCATGGGAAACGCATAATCATCCCAAAATGGGAGCTCCATGATTGTTAATTGAAGTCAAATAAAATAAGATACGAAATTTATACTTTCACAAAAACTAGTTAATCATACATGGTGGTCACGATTCATAAATCGCGGAAAACAAAATTAAACAGTACAAACTCCACACACATTAGGGGAGAAAAACATCGATATATATATAATAAAACATAAAAGACGGCACAAACGTCGATAACTCGTTCAGTAACTATGCGGATCCAACCCCAACCGACTTCAACGACTCCACCGTGCGCGGGCTACAATACCGAAATACCACATGTCATCGGCACATAAAAACTGATTCAATATCTAATCTTAAAATAAATTTTATTCAATTATATGGATATCAATGTATTTTATTAAAAATATTTAAATCTTGACACATATTATGAAATCATGTGTAATTAATTATAATCAATATATTTTAAATAATTATTGTATTTTTTACTAAAGGATGAAAAACTGTTATATATTTTTCTAATATGGCACTTAAGCATTATAATTAGTATCTAAACTAATTTTTATCAATTCATCAAAAATAATGTGATCAGATGTGATTTTGAGGAGTATAAATATAAATACACAAAGAAAATTCTGTAAAAACTAATTTCAATAAAATATAAAAATAATAATAATGAATCATTCATTCATTTCATGTATCTTTAAAAAAATATATTTTATTTATGGTGACAAAGATATGAAAAAAAATTGAAAGAACAAATCTACGTGTATAAGAAGATATTCTTCATGAGAATAATAATTTAAGTATGTAGCATTTAAAAAATAAGATTTTTCTTAATAAAATGACTCGAAACGCATTTTCTAAGTTTTTTAAAACATAACATTTTTATATTAAAACCTGTAAAAAATATTTTTTAATTAAACCTATTTTTTCAGAAACATTTGATGATAGACTGTGATAAAACAACAGAAGAACATCTATTTCACTTTATTAAAATAACATAAGAACATCTAAACTCATTGCTAAACGCACCCTAACAAACGAAGAGAAAATTAAACATGAAAGATAGACTGAGATAGAGAAACCCAACCGTGCGAAAGGGTCGGCCCGAGTCGGGTCGGAGAGGCCGGCGCGGACGGCGTCGAAGTCCTGGATGTGCGCGACCTTTCGGAGGAAGGACTTGGTCACGAACCTGTCGGCCTCGTCCGCGACGCGGTCGGGGTCGTCGACCTCCGGCACGGACTCCCTCTTCTTCTTGCTCACGTACACGCCCGGTGAGTGCACGAGCTGCTGCTTCGCGGTGTGCGCGCCTATGGAGAGGGCCACCCCTATCATCCCAAGCACCACGTACACCGGTGCGAACTCTCCCCTCATGTGCCTGAATAATTAAATATATTCAACCATCACGACTCACTAAAATCAAGCTTTCGACACTCATTTAAATCTATAAGGGTTGAACCCGGCACGGCCTGATTTTTACTTTTTGGATAAACCCAGTAAAACTAAAATTGTGTTTCGAGAATACGGGTTTTAAAATTGATCCAAGCTTACCCCCTCAGCTTTTGAGAAGTTTGAAATTTACTTTTTAGATATATAAGTGTAGAAGTTGTACCAGTTAGACAAGAGAATAAAGCATATATAAATAAAGAAAATAAAACATAAATAAATGTTAAGGAGTCACAGTGGTTTGACGGTTCGGTTGGGATGGTGAGCGAAATCAGAAGCAGTGGCTGATGCGGTGGCCACCGAACGGTTGGTCCCTCCCATGCGTCCCAACACTGCCCTCCAACCTCCCTGCAATCGTTCTTGTTACTCTAACAAGTTAGTTTGTTTTTCAATTCTTTCAATTTTTATAAAAACATACATGCATGTATATCATTATCCTCTCTGAAACCAATAAACACAACAAAGAGGGGGTATATTAAGAGAAGCACCCACCAGAACCCTTGAAGCCATGATCAACGGCAGCAAATGATGGAAGTTGTTAATTATAAAAAAACTTTAATAAAGAAGAACAAGATGGATTATGGAATTCGTTTTATGTTTTTAGAGGAGGGGTTAATTCTTGTTTTTAAAGAGTGAGTGGTGTGATGGACACGTGGCAGGACGAGAAGGGTCTACGGACACGTGGATGTCTTTGGAGTGGGACACAAGGAAGGCCCTAGAAGGAAGGAGAGTGTCCGGGACTCGAGAGGATTTATATGGGGAATTTGTGAGAATCGATTTCACGTCCGTCGCTTTTGTGGGGAGGGGGTTGACTCTGGGTCATGGGTTTAGGGAGGCCCACGTACGGCCCATGAGAAAATCGGGTTAATGGTTTGCTGTGTTGGGCTGGGCCGGGTTCAAATAATGGATGATGGTGCCTTATATAAGTGCAGTTACACTCTGTTTTTTTTCATATCTCGTTACAAATTCAGTGAAACAAATACCTCGTTAAATAATATATATACATTGCTAATTTGTTTCTTACACTTATTAATAATGGGTTCGTTCAACTCAAAATTGATCGATTTACCTTTTTTATTAAAGTATATACCTTATTAGCTAATGTTTATTATTTAATAAAAAATAAAAACATGTGTGGTCTGAGTTTTAGTTGATAAAAATAATTGAGTCTAACATTTTCCTTTATAAAATTTTCTGTGTTGTTATAGACAAAAAAACCAAGCCGAGAAACGGGCCACTTCCCGATTAAGTGGTCTAGTTTTGTACATATTCTTTATTTTTATGAGTGCCGTTACACCAGTTTTTTCAGCCTCAATTCTAGTTTTATATGCATCGATAGAAAATTAACGTGATATATTATCACATTAACGAGGTCTATATTTCAGTAAAAATTTTAATTTTTTTTTATAAAAGTATCCATGCAATTCATTGAAATATAAGCTTCGATTTTTATAAAAGTATGTATGTCATTGGATGAGATACACTATTTTTAAAAAACTCAAAACACTATTTTTTTTTCCTCGTCAAATCTTCAATATCAACAGGAGACAATATTTGAATCCAGATTACTTCACTAAAGAAGGGAATACCTCTATCATCATATCAAGAGAAAGTTCAATATTTTGTAAAAATTTATTATACCCGAACATCTAAAAAGATTAAAAATGTTGCCACAGTTGCAGTCTTATCCGTAATCCACGCTGATTTTTTTAAATCACACACCGTCTATTGAATACATATTGTTGTACGAAATGAAATATAAACTAAAATACAATGGTGTTTTTTTTCTTTGAAAAGATAAAAATTGTATAACCTTTACATGCTCCACTAGTTTGCTTAAGTTTTTTTTTTATTTTTGAGAAGAATAAAAATATGTATTTGATTATTTAAATATATAACTCACTTTTTTATAATAGCATGTATTTAAAAAAAAAAAAGGTTGGAGAATGTCAAACTCCAAACAAACGGTTCCACGTCCAACTTCCAATGTTAAAGGGTGCATGCAAGAAAAAAATTTTTTAGGGATTTTTAATTTTAGGTATATGTAAACATGTCTATTTAGGGATCAGTCCTTCACTTCTTTATTTTTTTTTTAGTCTTTATATTCAATCGCCTATTTGGTTTTTAGTCCTTCTGTCAAACGTCAGTCCATCCACCGTTAATTTGTAAAATGTGATTTTATTTTTAAATCCCTATAAACTATGTTATTTAGTGATCAATCCATGCAAACTATGTTATTTGGTGATTAGTCCCTATAAAATATAAAGAAAAAATGGACTAATAACTAAATAACATAGTTTACAGGGATTTAAAAATAAATCATATTTCACAAACTAACGGTGTATGAATGGACGTTTGACAGATGAGCTAAAAACCAAATAGACGGTTGAATATGGAGACTAAAAAAGAAATATGAAGAAGTGAGAGACCGACCCTATTTAGTCATGTTTACAAAAATTTAAAACTAAATTTTTCTTATTTTTTATTTTTTGATAAATTACAACAAAGGAAAGTGAGGCATTTTTATAAATGGATTTTTTTACCGTACAAAGAGGATCCAGATCCCATTTTAGATAACCATCTGTCACATAAAAAAGGGAACAAATTCACGTAGGTATTATTCAACTTGATCTCTTCAAAGTTGAATCTTCCATCAATAATAAAATGTGGAACTTTGATGATTGTACCAGCTGGTTTTATAATCATCAGAGGTTTAGTGAGGTTTACTATTCAGCTCTCATCCACCCTGGTAACCATGACCCAAATATGGAATCAGATATTAATGATTTAGTGATTGACTATATACCAATTATAACTCATTAGTCAATCTACAAAGATGACAGAGCCTAGAGAGTTCCCATAAGATTCATTGAAATATGTACTTCATATGAAAATGTATACCTTCAAAATGAATTTAAAATAGGAATATCAGGGATGCCTGGTTTTTCCTTATTGAATTTTATACACTTTCTATGCTACTTCATACTGAACTGAGGCATTGTTTGACAACCAAGTTTGTGGTTGATTTTGCTTTTGGACCAATCAAAAACTCATATACGGTTGCCAAACAGTTAAGCTTTGAAAGTGTGTTCTTCAAAGCTATCAATAAATGCTTATCATATAATCAATATTTTTAAAATCCATCTATCTTCAGCCAAATAACATTTTTATCCCTCATTAAACCCACCGATTACTCCTCTTTTATATACTCAATTGCCATTCATCTCTCTCCCATTGGGCTTTTTTTTTTCTCCCTCTTTCGAAAACCCTAAAATGTCACCACCAAATGTCTAGCTGCCATCGGAGAGGGCAGTGAAGGTTTCCCGACCGATCAAAAAACTCACGGCCAATGAGTTCTTTGTCCACTAAGTGGCTACTGTGGTGTTAAATAGTTTTGGCGTCTTCTGAAAAACTTGACCCATCCCTATTTTTGTCAGGGGTACGCCGACGAGGGGGGTGAAGCTGGTCATATTGATGATTGATTGCTGAAGGAGAATGAATAGACAACAAGAAGGGTGGAGGGGTGAGGATGTCTGAACCCTAGAAGTTGTGGTGAGGATTTAGCAAAACTCATGGGAGTTTATTTGCTTGCGAACGATGAAGACGGGGATATATTGATAAAATGACATATGGGCTTTATTAAAAACTAAAAACTAAAAATTTATAACAAAACATGACCAACTTTTAAATGTAAATAAACAATTTCAATTACCAGCACCAAATGTAATTCTTAAATTAAAAGAAAAGCAACCTATGAAATTATTTGATAAAAAACAACTTTATTGTCAAAGCAATTTTTCAATAGGTGTTTTCAAACGCTACCTGAAACAAGTTGATAACCTCCTCGTACACACGCAACCTTTAATTGAAAACTGGGGAATATATGTACATGATAGACAAAATTTGGGTTCCTAAACTGGCAAGGTAAAAGGTGGGTGATCTCTGAATGGCCAACAGCATTCTGAAAATATTTACATAGCAAGCTATAGCTCATGAGGTCAAAAAAAGGATGGGTATCACAAAGTGGTCAGGCGATGGCAGGTACGACACCAGGACTGTCCGGTCTCCCAGGAATGAAACCTTCAATCTTTGCTTTGGGAGATGCTCGGCAGGATGAGGCGTTTTGCTTCCCCCCAGTAGAAATCCTCAGAGGGGAGGTGCGCGTACGGGTGAGCATATCAAACTGAACATCATTCACAATGGGGTTGTTCAGGCGGACAGGTGGGGATCCACAGAAGTAGCCAGTGTCACCATTGTTGTCTTGATCATCTTCTATCTTATCCTGAAAGAGTTTCAGACTAGTATAAGTGTTTATTGATTGAAAATGTTGTGCTCAGCCATTCCTGCATCACTTTTGTAGTTTGAAGAAGTTTTTTTTTTAGAGTATATACTTATGACTTATCTAATGAAATATACATGCTCAAATAAATTGAATGCATAAGCGTGGAAAACATGTGTATCCCCTCTTTTTACCCCGACTTGACAATGTGAAAGAAGAAGATTGATTAATATTTTTATCCCCTACAATTAGGATAAATTGTCCTTAAATCCTTAACCCAGTGTCAAACTAGTTAGAGATGTCACATAATGAGTTAGAACTATAAGGATGACTGAGTGTATTAGTGCCTTTAAATGCCACTGGGCCAATGAGCATTGGAAAAGAAACACCACGCAAAAATTTACCTGGCTCAGGATTTCATCCAACATCTCAAGACCATTATGTTGCAGATGCATTGGCAACCTGTTGTGAGTAACAAAACAAACAGGGCATAGCATCAGATAACATTCATCCAATCAATCAAATGTGCAGGTCTAACCCTAGCAACAACATTGCAATTGAATGCATATGTATAACCTTGTATCATTGCAAGAGAAGCTACTGATACCATTTGTGACACCCATAGACCTGAAAGCACGACGAGGTTGAGGACAGATGATATCTTCCATTCTGGGAAATGACTGACTACAAATCCTCCATGCTTTTGTAGTCCTATCGGGTAATTGTTTGGGGGTTAACAGCTCAACAGAGCTGTAGCTACCTATGGTATTTTCCATTCTTAGTCAGACCTGAACCACATGAAAATGAGATGGGACTTGGGAGTTCATAAGTTCCTGTTTGAAAACTAATTGAACAACACAAACCACTAACAAATTTAGCATCACAAATACAAAAGTGTATCCATAGACCATAGGACAAAACACACATTCAAATTTGATAGCAGTCAGTATAAATGGAATCATAACAATTAATTGCAGACAGAACATACCAAGAACTCTAAATATAACAATTTAATTGAAAATCACCTTTCTAAGTCATAGCAGGAATAAAAGGAAATAGTGGGGCAAAAAAAATTCTCAAATACATAATGTATTATAGTATGACAAGTATCAGATGCTTCTATCAAACATTTCCATGACATATCTCATCCATGTTTTTGATGATTGCCTTAGGATTTGAACCCATATCCAATATAAAAAAAAAATCAAGTAACTTCTAATCCATGTAGCTCATCAGTGTATAATGTATCACTGCAATGTACCATGTCAAAGTTATAGTAGATATGAAATGAAACAGCTATTGTTTGAACAAAAAAAACAAAGATGCATAAATGCCATGAACAAAAAAATCCATTTGGCCATAATGAATATAACATAAAACAATAGAACATATAAACAAATGTTTTGTTCACCCAAAAGAGGAGCTGTTTCACAAATAGCACTGCCACCAGAATATACAGTATTTCAAAAAAATTATTTTAATTTTTTCTTTTTTTTGTGAAAACAAAATAGACTCGAAAAACTCTACCAACCCACCTCAAACAGAGCCAAAAAAAAAAATCACATTTTGAAACAAAGATTTGTCGGATCCAAAGCACAAGTTGAGATTTTTTTTTCTTTCACCGAGAAAAGAATAAACGTTTGATAGTGTCACAAAAGTGCGAGATTTAGAAGAAAAACAAGACTTTGTTCGCATGAGTTCCTCCCAAACAAGCCAAAAAAGAAAAGAAAAACCTTCATAAGATCGATCACAAACAAGCACTTCGCTCGCAACATCTGCTCCACTTACCGAAGAACCAAATCCAGCACGGATCGCCGTCAGCCGGAGAGCGTCCGATCGACCGGAGCCGATCGATCGAGGCGCTCTTTTTTGAAGAGCCTCTTATTCGCGGCCTTTCAAATGCCGACTCAAAAAGGGTAAAGTGAAATAGTGAAGCGGGTAATTTATAGCCCCGTCGTTTCCCGTATTTTCGGATCGAGATTTCATATAAATACAACTTATCGAAGTTGAGATACGAAAAAAATAAAAATAGAAAATAAGGTAAAATGTATTTGGACCCTAAAATTTTTTAAACGTCAAAAACATTCCATGAGTTAAAAAATAAGTACTTACACCCCCTTGCTGTTAAATGTTTTTGTTGAGATGGGGAAAAAAGTAACCGCAAATTATTGTTTTGCCTTTGACTCTTTAAATATCCGCAAATAACAATTAACCAATTTTGGATATGTTTTATAATTAATTCATACAATAATCAATTTTGTAAATGCATCTAGCTGCATTTTTTATGATAATTAACTAGTATAACAATAATTGAAATGTGAAAATACGATAAAGATTTAATTAAAATGGTAAAATCGTATATGTATTTCAATTTAATAGAAAATCTAACAGCAGGTGTAATTGTATGTTTTTTAATTACAAACAGTGTTTTGCATGCGTAGAAAACTTGAGGGGTCCAAAACACATTTTACCCTTTAAAATATTATAAGATATAATAATTCAGATGACTTGAAATTGATCCGATGAAAAATCAAAATATAAATAATAATTAATAAAATAAAAGGTCTAGGGAGTGATTCATAGAAATTAGTATACCACAGCTGTGCTAGGCCTCTTATTGAATCATTGGCAGTGTCTTTGATGTTATTGCTTATCTTTAAACACGTAAAAGCCACTTCCACCAAAACAAACACGTTTTTCCCCCAATTATTCCATTTGTAAACAATTGCTAACTCGATTGTATTAATCAACCGAAGTTACAACATCTAGAAAGAGGGGAGAGAGAGATTAACACCCAAAAAAAAAAAAAAAATGAAAAAGTACCGAATAGAAAATAGTTATATTCAAACACATGAGAGTATGAGCAGATCTCCCTAAGTGATTTCTAACACCCCCCAATGAAACTCAATGAGATTGGCTCTAGCAATGCATTTCCACCAATTATTCAATCTTTTTTTCTCCATGTGTTTGTCGAATTCTCTATATTATTAGTACTTCATTTACTTTTAGCCTATTCTCTCGTGTTACATAGTGTGAGAGACTAAACCATGATACAGACTCTCACCTCAGCCCTCACCTTACACGAGCTTATTGAGATCTTAGATATCATAATCCACCACTTTCTAAATTAGACACTCATGATGAACACTTTCCCTAATGGTCTTGATGTCCTTATGTAAATTTCTCTCAGTTATGGTGAACGCCAATTAAAAATATTATATTTTCCTCATATACAACTTCAATAAATAATTAAATCATTTATTCAACAATTTGAAAATTTTCTTTGTACATATATAATCTTGATACATAGAAATGAAATGAATAACAATCTTCCTAGATCACCCTCTCAATCTCTTTGATACAATACTACATGAAATTGAGACATGCAACATAAAAAATGAAACAACCTTAGAAGAGGATCAGAAGTAGGAAGACTGTTTTGAAATCACCTCCATCTGCCCAAGCAGCAAAACGGCCTTCTTCTTCAGCGACCTCTCCCTGAGGAGGCTGATGATCACGTTCCTTGCCCTCGGCGACCGCACCTCCTTATTCTCCGAATGCTCGTACAACTTCTGAAACAGATCCATCGCCTTGTCCTTCGCCGCCTCCGTCCCCTTCTCCATCACCTCCACCACCGCGCGCGCGCCACCACAATCCGCGATCTCCTCCGCCGCCGCGCGGGCTCGCTGCGCGTCCGCCCCGTCCATCAGCGTCTCCAGCGCGCACAGGGCGGCCTCCACCGCGCCAGACTCCGTCTCCGTCAGCGCCCGGACGAGCGGCCTCACCGCGTCCGCCTTCACGAGGCAGAACGCGTTCCTCGGCGTGCGGCACGCGGTCCCGTGCACAGCGCATTGCGCGCCTCCGCCTCCGCCCGAGTAGCACCAGAGGAATGATGGGAAGATCCGCGTTGGAGGCACAAGGCGCAGCCTGCCTTTCATTCGTGGAATCATTGTTGATTCAGAGACTGCAAGTTGGGTTGATTGGGAGAGACGCGCAAGGACGAGCGCGGTCCGCTGCTTCGCGAGTGCGGTCCCCTCGGAGAGAACCCGCACGAGCGGTTGGTGGAGCTGGTGCCTGTGAAGCTGCATGTGCAGCTCTGGCATCGATGTCTCGGTGTACCGCACGAGCACTTTAAGTGCGTTCTCCAACAATGATGAGCCGCTCGTCACAGCGCGGACCACTTCGGCGATCGCTTTCATGAACGGTTCGGATCCGTGGAGCACCTCGTCGATCTCGGTGTCATCGGTGCCGAGCCCGCCAATGATTCCCGCGGCCGCGGATCTCTCTTCGGCGTCTTTTGAGTTTGTGAACGTCAACACGAGAGCTTCGATTACGCGTTCCTTGTCGGGGGACTGCGGGAGCGGGACGGGGTTTCCCTCCGCGATGCATCCGATGAGCTGCAACGCCTCGCGCCGCGCTTTGAGGGATGAGACGAGGCGAACCATCGCAATCTGGTCCGACCACATTAGTTGCCGCGCGTGCTCTGATTTACGCGCTATCGCTAGCAGGACCGGCGTGGCGGTGTCGCACCTTAGGAAGGCGTGGATGTTTTCCTCGGATTGAAGCACCGCGAACCAAGGATCGGACGGCTGCGATGCCTCGACTAGCGCGACGAGCGTGTCCACCGCATCCTGCTTGGAGAAGAGCGCGAGCAACGTTGGGACCGCGTTCGCGTCCGCCATGACCGCGCGCGCGATGCCCGGGTGCGAGCATGATAGGCGCTTTAGGCAGTGAAGGCACGCGGAGATGCGGAGGGTCCGCACGAGGTGCGCGATGAACCGCTCGTCCTCGAAGTGCTTCGCGCCGCTGTCGGTGAGTTGCATCTCTGCCAAAGCTATCGCCATCGAAGCAGCCGAGGTCTCTGATGGGGCGTCATGGAATCGGTCGAGGAAGGGCTGGAAAAGCCCGGCCTCGGCCATCTTGATCACGAATTGGGTGTTCGAGGAGAGCCTCTCGAGTACTCTGCGCGCGTTGTGGGAGACGTCTGGGTTTGGGTTCTTGAGGAGGGAGACTAACGAGGGGATGCAGTTCTTGGTGTTGCCGATTTGTTCGAGGATCTCTTCGTTTTCAGACAGCTCGACTAGGACCGACACGGCCTCCGCGTCCGTCTCTCCCCTGCAGAATCGCTTCACCACGCATCGAATGGCGTTGGATTTCGCTATAGCCACCTAAATAACAGAACCCAATTCAGTTTTCTGTGAAGGGTTAGGCTCCTTTGATAGTTGTTTGTGTTTAGATTTCACCATGAGAAATGTGATATAGTTTTTATTTGATGAATTTAAGACCATTTGATTGATTCAAGCATAAAACAAGCATTGAAAAACAAGCAGATAATTCATTTTGAGGCTATACTTTGTTGTCATGGCCACCGTGTGCCAGCGAGCACAAGCACTTCAAAGCCGCCTTCGTATTCACATCGCCCGTTCTCAAAAGCAGAGCAACGAGCTTCGGCACAATCCCGTGTTCGACGAGCGAGACGCCATAGTGACTCACCTTGCAAAACTCACACATGTCATCCAAAGCTTTGTTTAGCGTTTCGGGATCTCTGAGCGCGGAAAGTGCGTTTCGGAACTTTGAATCCAATCGCCTCTGCTTCCACTCCTCAAGCGAGCTCCGGAGGGAGATGTTCGGTATCAGCCCCAAATCTGAAAGCTCCGCATCACACGTGGGGCACGTCTTGTCCCCACCATCGAAGCGACTATTGATCGCCTTTCTTTCAAAGCTGTGCCCGCACATGATCGCCACCGGGTCCTCCATGACCTCCCCAGAGAGCGGGCACGTGAATGACGCGATCGCGCATCGTGCGCTCGCTCCCGGGCTCGCGTTTGGCGGGCTATGCGGCGCGCTCATAAGCTCCACCAACTGCGTTTGAAAAAGCACTTCCGCCTGCCGCTTCCGCTCCTCCATTTCCTCCATCTCCCTTTTCAGACTCACAATCTCTTCCTTCCTTGCGTCCTTCCCCACCGCTTTCAAGATCTTTTCGATAAGCCCAATCATGTAGTCATCGCGTGCTGTCGACCGCTCGATCCCCTCCATGACCGCCTCGCTCGACGCCGCGCACCGGAGCTCGAACGCCTCGAAATCTGCGACGAGTTGGTCCGCGCGGGACTTTATGTCCAACGCCGCGTCGAGCCCCATCGCGCGCAGGATCGACACGGCGTCCGCGATGCCTTCCGCGGCCTTGCGAGCCGAGCGGAACTCGCGCGCCTCGATGACCTGCTTCGCCTTCTCGACATGCGACGCCAAGCCGCGGAGGGTCTCCGCGTTGGCCAGACCCCGCGCGCGCAAGTCCCCGACCATAGCGTCCGTGCGCGAGACGTACCGCGAGAGCTCATCGAGGCCGTCGTCATGGAAGAGGAGGTCCTTGGCCGCAAACACGGCCGCCGTGAGCGCCTCGTCTGCCACCGCAAACGCGACATTCATGTTTGGTGCGTTTGGACTTCCCCGAATGTTTTGTTATGTAAACATTGGACTTATTGGACTGAAATCAAAGCATAATTTAAATGTGAAGTCAAACCCATATATATAAATTTAACAAACATGTAAGTTTTTTCTTCAAAAAAAACAAACACGTAAGTTTGAAGGCTCAGTCGGACGCGCAAACGGTGATCGGATGGACCTTATTTTGTGTTCGCTTTTGTTTTGCTTGGATTTTAGTTGTTAGTGATGGGAGTTTTCAGTTTTGTGTAAGTGATTTTGGATTCGGTGGGAACTTATCTTCACCGGGGTTCAACAGATCCCACGCGGGAGCGCGGCCGGCCAACGACTGAAAGCGGTTGGTATTTTCGTTTTTCGTTTATTTAATGAGTGTTTTAGATCTTTCGTTTGATGTTGGTTGAAAAGTCAAACAAACAACATAAGTCAACGCATATAAGTTAAGTTTATCTAATATATATATATATATATATATATATATATATATAGAGTAATGATACTATGCGGACGTGCGGACGAGGTCCCCGTGCGGATCCAATTTCGACCGTCCGATCGTACTCGATCGGACGGTCCAAAAAAAAAAAAAAAAACAAACAAATCACTCGACGACATCTGACTCTCTCTCTCGCGACTCTCTCTCTCTCTGTCTCTCTCTCTCGACTCTCTCTCGACTCTCTCTCTCTCTCTTGACTCTCTCTCTCTCGACTCTCTCTGCCGGCGACCACCCGCGACACCCGCGAGCATCGGCGAGCACCCGCGACCACCGGCGACCACCCGCGACCACCGGCGACCATCGGCGAGGTTGAGCTCTCTGTCTCTCTCTCTCTCTATGATTAGGGTTTTTATCTAGGGTTTGTGATGTTTAGGGTTTTATCCTTTAGGGTTTGTGATGTTTAGGGTTTTATCCTTTAGGGTTTGTGATGATTAGGTATTTTTTTATCTAGGGTTTTTGGTGATTGGGGTTTTTCATCTAGGGTTGTGATGATTGGGGATTTTTTATGTCTTCAAAAAAAAAAAAAAAAAACCTCATGTTCAAATCTGTCTTTGAAAAAAATGTATGTCTTGAAAAAATGCTAAAATCTGTGTTATGAGCACATTGTTTGGTGAATGATTGAGAATAGTAATGTCAAATATGAAATGCTTCTGTTCTTTTCACTGTATCAAAAAAAAATAAAAATAATGTGACACAGATGAATATAAATTCTAACCTAGCTCATAAAATCACTCATCAAACACCCTAACTCTCCTTGTATGCTCCATCACACTCCCTGTGCACTCCCACATGACAATGATTTCATACAACATACAACGATGCCACTCTAGTCTTAGAACTTGAGATAATTAAAGAAACAATTAAAAAAGAAAAATAGATGAAACAACAATTAGCAATCAATCACATGTCTTAAATGTGCTTCTGAAAAAAGAAAAGAAAAAGATAACTGGAATGGAGCAGTTTCATCTGAACCATTCAAATAGCACAATAGGGTGTGACATACTGCCATTTGAAGTTGGGATCACAACGGTAATTGATTATCTGATTGTTCACTAAATTAGCCGTCCTTTCAAACATTTTTGTTGTCCCCGAATCACCTATATACATGCATCAATACAGAACTTAAACAATGTTATGAACAAATCAAATAAGTGAAGTAAGTCCCCAAGAGGGATTGGTGAAAAAAAGGTAGACATACTTTATGTGTGGGGGCACTAAAAGCTTTTGGTTCAGATAATGTGCTTATCTTTCATTATTATGTTATTATGCTTATACATAAAGTCGTTTTTTTCAGTTCCTACTGTGCAATTCGTTACCTATCATAGAACATGTCTGAAATGGCATCATCAAGCAACAAATATTCCTCCACAAACAAGGCTTGTGAACTGAGTTTCAAAAATAGAGTTTGCTATTGTCGGTGTAAAGCAGCCATAAAATGTTCTGAGTCTGATAAGAATCCAGATAAATTATACTACACTTGTATGGGATTAAATGAGAGAAAATGCAAATTTTTTGAATGGGTGTATCCGTATAATGGTGTGGAATATGCAAACAAGCATGGTGAAGCTCTATCAATTCAAGAAGAATCATCAAGACAAGAGGTGGGGATTTCTCCTAATCAGTTTTCAAAACTGCAAAGCGAACTTGTGGTGCTCAAGACTGCCCAATTTTTAATGAAGTCGGCTATAGAGGATATAAGGAGCATAATAAAACTTGTGTTTTTATTCTTACTTGTTGTAATTTGTGCAATTTTATTTAGAACAAATGTGTAACTTTTATTCATATTGTAATCATTTTGAATATTAGTTTATATTATGCAATGTTGTTGGTTCTGATCTTGTACTGAAACTTGATGGTTCAAATTATGTAATTAATAGAAGGTGTTAAGTAGATTATGTAATGAATGGATGGTGTTGTGTTGGTTTTGATTTTGTCATTCAAGTAAGGTTTCCAGAAATAGGGAATTCAATTAACAGTCCGCAGCCACTATTCATCAAAAAATAGAAGGATGTTTTCAAGTCACAAACCTCTTCATAAATTCTCCTGAGAAAGCTTGTGTGGGAGGTGCAATGGATGGCAGGCTTTTGACATCAAACATGGCAGGGGTCATGCCATTGAGGGTATAAAGAAATCAGATAATGTTTACTTCAAGTTCGCCCACACCAACAGCCTTGTCAGGTGGAAGCCTATGGGTGCATAAGAACTGTATTGAATCTATTCTTTTTTTTTCTTTGCAAGCTTTGTTATTCATTGATACCTTAGCCATGCTTTCATTTTCAGTGTTTTGGTTCTTTATATTATATTATATTGTTTCCACATATTTGCTCTGAGAGCTGAAACAATGGTGGGGGATTGGAAAATGTATGTTCAGAGACTAAATGGAATATGTGAAGACTCAAAGCATGTTTTGACAATTAATATGCATGAGTTCAAAGCATGTTTTGATACTGCCAAGGACTGCGCAGATAAACCCAGAATTAAAATGGGATGAAAAATAAATAAATGAATAGATTAACTACATTTGATAATTATGGATCTCTAATGTAAGGGTAGCTATGATTTAGACAATAAGAACATAAATTGTAATCCAATACAACCAACACCTATCAAATTATTTCTTCAAACATAATAGAGTAAAACTAGAGATCAGCATCTACTGTTGATGCAGGGTACCAACTCTACATGATTACAATATCAGATCTGTACAAGATTAACAACGATTGATATTCAATATTAATACAGATTAATGAACATATTGTAGATTTGACATAACGCTACTAGGTTGCAGAGGCGCTTTCCGTCTGCTTAGTATAACAGACACGGTCCGCGGGGTTGGCCTTCACTCCAGGCCTGATTTTGAGAGATGCAAGTGATTCACAAGCCTTGGGTGGCTTGCCTTTGTAAACCTTGCAAATATATGCTTCGAAATTCTCATAGTCCTATGAAACGAAAACAACAAACGATATCACTGTATGTAAATTTCTGGTTTACATCTTCAGCATGATCTACTAAAAACGCATAGGCAGCATGGCACATGGCTTGTCAGTAGCATAATGCAAAAAGGCTAAAACAAAGTGCCCAAATAATATTTATGATCGAGAACAAAGGCTTACTGCATATTGAATTCCATCCAAACATAAAACATGAGAATAAATCAATCATCCATTCCAGCCAATGAAAAGAGCTAAAAAAAAAGGCCAGAATATAAGACTAATATGAACACCACAATAGCAAAAATGAAAATAATCAATAGTTTGTAGGTACCTCACAAAATGGTGGAATTTTGGGTGTCTCTATATACCGAGGATTCTTATTGTGTGTTTCGTGCTAACCTGAAAAATATCAATTGTATCAACAAATTTAAAAAGACATATATCAATCTTAATAGAGAGTGTTTAATTTAATCTTACATTTCTTTCAACATCGGACAACTCCTTTTGTTATGCTTCTCTTTCTTGCCACACATGCTACACGTTCTCCTTTGCTTTTCCTTCTCCTCCATTGCTAATTCCATTCCCCCCTTCAACCTTTTTCCACTTCCTTTGGTCTTCGAAATGTTTGGAGGTCGGACATCTATGGAGGAAGGGATTGACATCGTGTTCCATGTTGTTGGATCATTGCTACCACACGCACTAAGTGATTCTTTCTCTTTTTGAAGAGAATACACGAACTCCTTTGCTTTGTTGTATACTTCAGAAGGGGCATTGTTCAAACAATTAGCAAATGCACGTACAAGCTCAATGTTTCTTCCCCCTAAATGTGTGCTTTGGCTTTCTCGAAGCTCCACGCCATCAAAATCAAACACACACTTATCTTTGGCTGTCATTGTCCAACGTTGGAGAATAAGATATTCAGGCAACTCATCAATGAAATCATTTCTCAACACAACAAGCATATGTGCACATGGAATTCCTTCGCTCTCAAATTTTTTACACGTGCAAAGAAGTTTTTCATTTGATGGATCATGTATAACTTCATGCGTTCTACTGATTTCCCCCAATCTTTTGACAACATGCACCTCTGGAGGGCCAAAAGATTTTGACCCATACTTCAAAGAGGCTTGAACCTCTTCTTGAAAAATATGGAAGACTGCTTTGGTGTACCGTTTCGACATTTGCATTTCAATGGAAAGGGGAGTAACGAGATCGGGAGTTTTATAAAGTGACTCATGATCTGCAACTAATTCATTATACCTCTGACGTTCAAGTGCCCTTTGTAGATGATGAGCAAACTCGACCAAACTGTCTTTCTTATTCAAGAACCTATCGAAAAATGCATTCTGACTCTCACCACGCTGAGTACTTCTCATCCCTGCCATGAAAATGTGATTAAGAAATGCTGGGATCCACTTCTCACGATTCCTGTACTGTTTAGATAACCATTCATTAGAATTCAAGGAAAATTGTGTTATTATTTGCTTCCATGCCTCCTCAAATTCCTCAGGAGTCTCTGACCCAAAAATACATTTCTTGAAAGACATCAGAAAATCGGATCTGCTAGACAATGCACCCACTTTTTCTGGTAACTTCTTCATTATGTGCCAAATGCAAAACCGATGACAGGTATCTGGTAGCATTCTCGCAATTGCAGCAGCCATAGCAGGGTCTTCATCTGTAATAATAGCCTTCGGTGCACATCTTCCCATTGCATCTTGCCATTTTGTAAACAACCACACAAATGACTCAGTTCTTTCATCTTTCAAGATTCCACAACCAAGAGAAATGGACTGAAAATGATGATTAACTCCGGTGAATGGTGCAAAAATTAAGGAATATTGGTTGGTTTCATAAGTTGTGTCAAACACAACTACATCACCAAAGTGACCATAAGCCTTCCTTGCACCACCATCTGCCCAAAAACAGTGTGTGAGCCGATTGTCTTCGTCCACCTCATATGCAAAATAAAAAGAATGATTCATTTCAGCTTTTTCTTTAAAAGAATTAATAAACATCTGAGCATCATATTCTCTTATTTCATTCTGAATTCTTCCTTGGTAGTTTCGGATATCTCTTTCCGTACAACCAACTCTGTCATATCCTCCTGAATCCATCCCCAATATGGTCATCGTCTGTGAAGGGCCAACATTTGCTTCTCGAAAGGAATGAATCAAGGATTTTTGAGTACCGGTAACCTCTCTATGGGACCTCAGAAGATGTGTTTTACGAGGAGTTGATAATACATGAACATGACCCTCAAAAAAATCATGTACTATCCATTTCCCATCTTCAGTTTTCCAAAATTGTATTCTGGCCTTACACCCCACTCTTATATGTCCTCTATTTCTTATTCTGATTTGTTTATCAACATCTGTGTTTTTGAATCCTTCCTTTGCACAAACCATATCTCTTTTAATCAACTCTTCTGTGCCCTTACGATACTTAGTAGTGGATTTTCGAACTCCAAATCCTGCTACTCTAGCATAAGAGGTATAAAATTTCTCTCCATCCTCAACTGTGTCAAAACACATTCCAATAACTGGTTTTACGTTATCATCAGTATCTGGAATCCAAACCCCCTGTTCCTCAAATATCTGCTCAAAACTTTCAACTTCCTCTCCCACATTAATGCTCATCTATATGAAATCAGACAACAAAAAATTAGCAATTAAATCAATCATGTACTATCACATTCATGCACTGTCCATAGAGTTTACAAATTGAAAAGCAAGCAATTTTTTTTTTTTTAATTCAGTAAAAACAGTTTTGGGTTTTTTTTTTTAATGTGTGGATCTGACATAGCATGGTGAGTCTATATTTCTTAATTAAGCTTTTGGTAGGTTGTGATTTGAAATAAGCTCAACATGTTGTATGTGTAACTTTTCATATATTGTAGAATTAGAATACAGTGATTACTTAAATTTTGAGAATTATGATTAGTCATTATAGATAATTGCATTTAAATAGTATGTAATACAAACATATTATTTTAGATTATACAACAGATTCAAATGGCAGTATGTCACACCCTATTGTGCTATTTGAATGGTTCAGATGAAACTGCTCCATTCCAGTTATCTTTTTCTTTTCTTTTTTCAGAAGCACATTTAAGACATGTGATTGATTGCTAATTGTTGTTTCATCTATTTTTCTTTTTTAATTGTTTCTTTAATTATCTCAAGTTCTAAGACTAGAGTGGCATCGTTGTATGTTGTATGAAATCATTGTCATGTGGGAGTGCACAGGGAGTGTGATGGAGCATACAAGGAGAGTTAGGGTGTTTGATGAGTGATTTTATGAGCTAGGTTAGAATTTATAATCATCTGTGTCACATTATTTTTATTTTTTTTTGATAGAGTGAAAAGAACAGAAGCATTTCATATTTGACATTACTATTCTCAATCATTCACCAAACAATGTGCTCATAACACAGATTTTAGCATTTTTTCAAGACATACATTTTTTCCAAAGACAGATTTGAACATGAGTTTTTTTTTTTTCTTTTCAAGACATAAAAAATCCCCAATCATCACAAACCCTAGATGAAAAACCCCAATCACCAAAAACCCTAGATAAAAAAACACCCAATCATCACAAACCCTAAAGGATAAAACCCTAAACATCACAAACCCTAAAGGATAAAACCCTAAACATCGCAAACCCTAGATAAAAACCCTAATCATAGAGAGAGAGAGAGCTCAACCTCGCCGATGGTCGCGGGTGCTCGCCGATGGTCGCGGGTGATCGCCGACGAGAGAGTCGAGAGAGGGAGAGAGAGTCGAGAGAGAGAGAGAGAGTCAGAGAGAGAGAGAGAGAGTCGCGAGAGAGAGAGAGTCAGATGTCGTCGAGTGATTTGTTTTTTTTTTTGGACCGTCCGATCGTGCTCGATCGGACGGTCGAAATTGGATCCGCACGGCGACCTCGTCCGCACGTCCGCAGAGTATCATTACTCTATATATATATATATATATATATAGGAAACTGATGGGGTGCTATATATATATATATATATATATATATATATATATATATATATATATATATATATATATATAATTCTTACAGCTCACGGGAATTTGTCTTATACGGATTACGTCTGACAGAAAATTATATAGTGGGGTTAAAAAAGATATTTTATACAGCTCAAAACTATAATGTTTTGAGCTGTATACTGAACATTGTATGCTGGGGTTGAGAAAAATGTCTTACGGGAACATTGTATACTGAGGTTGAGAAGGATATCTTATACAGTTCAAAACTATAATGTTTTATACCTATCTTTTTTCTAAATATATATTTTTTTGTTATGGTCCTTCTAGTTGACTTGGATTCCTCACACAAAAAGATTCTCAAATTTAGATAAAGAATCTATTGAATTAAAGGCATATTATACTTTTTTAAAGATGACTATTCTGGTACTGGTTATCATTTTTATATCCCTGAATATATATATGTGTGTATATATATATATATAATTTGTATTTGATTATATGACAATAAAATTCAATGCGATTAGATATAAAAACGCGTAAAAAAATATATTAAAAAAATGCTGATGTATTTTGTATGTATGTATGCATTTTATCAGTGCATGGAGCATAATTCTATCGTTTTGTATATGGCTTTAATTTTTGTTATTTTTTAGAAAATGTACAATAGCATATCTCAATCAATGTAAATAGTAAACGAGTGTATATTTAAAAAGAAAATGATAAACTTAGTCTTTTTAACTGTTCAAACATATATAATATATGTTTTTTTTTTTTAAAATAGCAAGGCTGTTTTATGTAGAAGTCTTTTCTATGTCAAACTCCCATGTTCTCGAGAACCACTTTTTCTCATGGTTTTTTTTTTCTATTATACTTTATGTATTTCCTTTCATCCCCATTTAGATAGTGTATATTTTGATTATAATTAGACTGGATATATACTAACCTACAATTTCATTCAAAATTATTAAAAAAATAAATTAAAGATTTATGTCTTGCGTCTAACGACGTATATATATTTTATTGAATTTCTAACGATGCATATATGATAGTATTATGGACTCTAAGCCCTCGTTTGGTTCGAAATAGCTCGGTATAAGTGAAAATCAATAGGAATATTCTTAAAATGGGTGTTTGAAAAGCTGAAATAAATGAGAATATGTATGACAGAATTAACTAGTATAAAGTAGAATATGGATTTCAGCCAACTCTTAAAATTAATTTATTTCAAGTTATTCAACTCAAAAAATATGTGGTTTCACTTACTAATTAACTATTATTACCTGTTATAAATTAAATGTCAAATCAACTATTATTATTTATTTTTTCTTTTATAAATTTTGATCAAATCGTTATTCACATTTTATCTAAACAACAAAAGTTTTATTATTATATTTTTTAACAAAAATAATTCAGAACATAACAAAAATAAATAAATTATTATTATATTTTTTAACTAAAATAATCATAAATCTTATAATAACTTAATTATCCGTACGCGCGACTAAAATGGGCCGAACCCATTTTAAAACACTGATATAAAACTTAGGATGGTGTTGCACTGTGTACATATGATTTTCATTATTATAAAGGAAAAAAAGTCAAATCAACCCACATATATAAACTACTTGATATACGTATATATAAATGTATGTCAGTATGTTGACAATATTCTATGTGTCTCAGCGTGGGATATAAAGACGCGTGAACAAAAAGTACTGAAAAAGAATATTGATATAAACTTAGGAATCGGCTGCACTGTGCATATCATTTTCAGTATTAAAAAAGACAACAAGTTTAAAGGGACTCACACAACATAAGACTAATATACGTATTTGAGTGTACGTGGAAAAAATTCCATGCGACTGGGATATAAAGACGCGTGAGAAAATACTAAAACAAATGAAAATAACCAAAATTGACAACTCGTACACCCCAACAAGTAGCATGCGAAGCTACTTGTTCAGCTATTTTTATAAAGACGTAAATTTGTCATCGTTTTAGCGATATGGGACTAAAAAACAACATTCTCAACTGAAGAAGCCAGACTAAAACGCGTGGACGGCAGGACTCGAACCTGCGAGGGCAGAGCCCATATGATTTCTAGTCATACCCGTTAACCACTCCGGCACGTCCACCTTTCCTCGCAATGTTTTCATTTAGATTTTATTCAAACGTTTCATATGTTAACTCTCATGTTAGAACATCTCCAAAAGTCTCCGCATACCACTTTTTTCTTTGTATAGGAGTCAAAACTCTTAGTCCATGTTTGGATTAAGAATAAAAGGTAGAATAAATGAGTATAATATAGAATAAATGGTTTAAGGCTATTTTGATGGTTGAAATAAATGAGAATAAGTATGCTAGAATAAACTTGTATATGAATTTTAGCCAACCCCATGAATTAAATTATTCAAGTTTATTAAGCCCAAAAGAATACGTGCGTCAACTGTTACCACATCTTATATTTTTTCACTTTTTACAAATCCTTATCTACATCTTATTTATATTTTATCTAAACAACAAATATTTTATTATTATATTTTCTAATAAGAATAATTCAAAACACAACCAAATATAAAATCATTTTATCCTTATTTATACTATAATAATTATAAATCTCAGAATAACTTAATTCTCTATCCAAATGGGGGCTTAGGGCTAGTTAGGTAAGTGATTAAAGTTTTGAGGATAAATTATCATAATTTGAGAGGATAAAAAATCATCAATTTTGTTCATATTCACATTTGTTAAAATTGTGATAAAAAGTAGGGATAAATGTTATCTCAATCTTTAGGTGGAACAAAATATTTTTGTTTTCATTTCAAAATTGGGACAATTGTTCACAGTTTATTTCGATGATTTTTTATACCAAACGGGGGTAAGACGTCCTCCAACTCATCTATCCTCATAATTACCCCGTATGTCATTACTTATCCCTTTATCAAACCAGCCCTAAAACTCAGCTCTGACAGTCTCCCTAAACCCCTCCCTCATTATATTTTTCCTTAATACACTCACTGTGGTTGGGGAGCAATGTTCACTCCCTACGTCCAAAAAAGATTACATTGTACCATTTTCCTTCTTTCATTTCTTATTTCTTTATATGGGCATAACCAATATTTTTTTACATGAATTTTTTTATTCATTATAAATAATTTTTATTTATTTTTGTGTTTTTTTTGAAAATTTTAATTTATTTTTATTCATTATTTATTCATTTGATATTTGAACATCTTGGAATTTATAGATATGACTTAGGGTAATTTGTCATTTTGAATAAAGATAGGGTAAGAATAAGAAGGTTTTTGAAATGAGAAAAAGTAAATGGTTTCCTACGATGCTATAGAGCCTCTCCCTCACAATCTATGGAAACAAAAGAGAGATTTTTAAAGATGCTTTTATCATCTTACAAAAAAAAAAAAAAAAAAGGAATCCATGCAATTTCTTTAAAATATATATTTTATTTTTTATGAAAAACATATACTTCACTAGTAAATGAGATACAATATTTTTTTGAAAAAAATTCTTTTTTTTTTTAAACAAGGTAGAACTTGCTACCGATACTTATATTAAAGAAAATGGAAATACAAATTTGAATTGAAGGTGAGATGAATTAAAAAAAAACGAGCAAAAAAAGTCATTTTAGAGGGACGATGATCGTCTATAGATGAGAATTCTACCGACGCCACAAACCCGCTCCCCATCCCTCCCTAATCAAAATTCTTATGCCATGCGTGAAGTGAAATTCAAGTTTGAAAACTGTAATTGACACTTTCCATTATTAAATCATGGTGATTGAATTTGTGGGACATGAGTTATTGGTGGGCATTGAAACCTCCCCCACTAAAAACATTTATTTCATCCACTTTATGAAAAGTTGTCCATTACAAGCTCTGCTTTATAGGCTAACTTTCCCTCCCATCTAACCTATATTTAACAAGCATTGGTTTTCAATCAAATCCATGTAAGCTTAATCCATGATCATATTCTCTGATGAATAAACAAAGGAGAGGGAGGACGTGTCAGTCACCCTTTATAGATAAGAATGAATCTCTACTGGGGGGGGGACCAACCTCTGCAACTCAGTCTGATTCGCGGCGACTCGTTTTGTTTATGCATTTCTTCTTGTTTATGCGAGGACGTGTGATTCCATGTTAGATTTGGTGATTTTGTGTATATATATGTTTGTAGAACAGGTGGGGCTTTTGCATGAATTTTATGTGTTTTGTGTGTCTTTGCAGAGATGAAGAAGAAGAAGAAGAAGAAGTGAAGGAAGAAAGGTGTGTGTGTGTGTGTGTGTGTGTGTGTGTGTGAGATAGAGAAGGCAAGTCTACATGGGCTAAGGGAAGGCGAATGCCTTTCTTCCAGGTTTCTCTCAGGATCGGATCACCTGTGGTCCTGTAGCATTCAATGGTGATCCTTCACCTATTGAGTGAGTCATCGAGTGCATTGATAAGAGTTCGAAACACCTTTTTTTTTTTACGTTGCATTGGATGACTCCCTCGTACATGCACATGTGATCCAAACTTGTTTATCTCCCCTCCGAATTCTCCTACGCCGTCTGATGGGATCGTGATTTTTTTTTTTTTGTTGGGTGTGTTGGGCTTGTTTGTTTGAATCATGTGAGTTTTTTTTCCAAGGTTTTTCTGAATTCTCGAGTGGCTTTTTTTTTTTTTTTTTTTAAGTATAAAAAAATGGAAGAGCTTGTTCGGTATGGCTTGTGTGTTTGTGTATGTGTTGGTGTTTAATTGAAGATTTGGTATGGCTTGTGTGTTTTGATAAGGCAAGAATAATGAAGAATAGATGAGAATAGCTAAAAAAAGTTGTTTATTTTGATAGAATAAACTCCGATAGTTATGTCTGGATAAGCTAGGATAAGGTCTGATAACTATTCTAAGGAAATGGTGGAATTGCTTATCAAGGCTTATCTATGCCAATGGATAAAAATACACTTCTCTGTCATTTTAAAAAATTTATCTCACCTAACAGACTCACACAGATTCAAAAAACTGTCACATCTATCAAATTAATCATATATCTCTCACACTATTCCCAGGGGGTATAATTGTCATTTAAGAAATCATAAACTCTTATTCATCACTTATCAACCATTTATCATCACTTTATCTAAGGTGAACCAAACAACAAAAAAGTCATTTTTACGTTTCCCAATGAGAATATAAAAAACGACAATCAAACAAAAAGTTGCTTATTCAGCCTAGATTGTTATCTATCCCAGTATAGCTATCGGGAGCGAATAACCTAATATCACAACCCATACGGGAGGTAACAAATTCAATATGTGATCTTTCCTTGCTATGTTTGTTTTGGGGGGTTTGAAGGTGGAATATACATTAAGTTGTATATCCATGGTACAAAATTAAATTCTAATGTGATCTGATATCCCAAAAATTGAAAAACACCGTTGTTTATCATTTCTGAGATGAATGAATACATATGGATGAAATGTAAATGTCTTTACATAGATGTTAATAAAAAATTTATTTACCTAAATTTTTTCATGTTACACACATTATAATATTATCCCCTGGGATAAATTAGTTTTTGGAATATGATACATACTGTACAGTTGTCAATGAAAAATTATAAAGATAATAAGTAGGTTAGATTCACATATATCTTGCTTGAGCTAATGGCTATAACACAACGTTCGGGGTTTATCTATATTAAGAGTAAATCTTCTATGGAACCAAGACAAACAAGTAGATATAGCCTTTCTAGCTTGATCATAAGATCAATTACGAAAAGACATTATGATATAAAAAAAAATTATACTCCCTTGCTTTGTGACACCAACATGAAACCCCTCCCTCCACCTCCCCCTTCCAACCCCACAAAAAATGGGACGCTCATACACTATATGTTGCTATGTCATACTGTCACTAATACGGTATATAAAATCGACGCAAATAATATCATAGTATATGTTTCATTATATAAAAAATGCAATACAAACATGGCTGCTAAAGATACTATTTCTCAAATAATGATGATACCAATTTAAAGAAAAAGAATGTTGGACCTTGGTGTGGGTCATAATTTGGAAATACTCTAGATGCTTCCTATAAATACACCTCTAATATAAGGAATATGTTGCACACCATCATTTATGTGGTCACATTTACATTTGGAACATATTTTGAATTTCTTCTAAAATTTATAATGTCTTGTGAAGTATGTAATTCAAAAAAATAATATCATAGTATATGTTTTATTATAAAAAAATGTAATGCAGACACGGCTATTAAAGATAATATTTTTTAAATAATAATGATACCAATTTAAAGAAAATGAATGTTGGACCTTGGTTTGGGTCATAATTTGGAAATACTTTAGATGCTTCCTATAAATACATCTATAAGATAAGGAATATGTTGCACATCATCATTTATGTAATTCCATTTATATTTGGAACATATTTTGAATTTCTTCTAAAATTTATAATGTCTTGTAAAGTATGTAATTCAAAAAAATAAAGAATATAAATTAAATGCATACTTTTTATATTTTCTTAATAGATTATGTACATTCCCATTCAAAAGAATATACACTCTATGAGAAATTTTATACATCAAATGAAGACCAAATAAATGACTGAAAAAACATAAATGGGACTGTGTAACATTTTCATAATATGAAGACACATCTAGGTTATGCAATGAAAAAATTGTAATAATGCAAACAAGGATTCAAATAGAATTTCAACTTTCACGTCTTCATTGTTTATTCATACTGCTTCACTCCAAATTTTTCACACACTTGTTTGAATCTCTCGAGTGTCAAAGTTTTGGAACACAGGCTTTTCCATTACATAACAAAGAGTTCAAACTTTTTTCAATTATAAATATAACTTTATATATGTCGATAGACGATAGTCCCATCCACTTATAATATCGAAATTTTTTTATATTTTTAATAAATAATATATAATTGATTATATGGAACATTTTCTTATGTCCAAAGGCAGCCCATACAGAGGCCCATATTAAGTTATCGGCCAGCTCACCCACTCCTCGCCACGTCAGCAAAAGGATCAGCACGCGCTGACACCGGTGTCGCCCATCGCATTGATTTCCGTGCGATATCCAAGTGTTTCCATTGCCTCGTGATCCACGCTCCCATGATCCATCCAAACACCGATCGCATCAATTTCCATGAGGTAACGCCACGCACGCACACGTCATCTACTACGCAGAGCACTTTAACAACGTCGTTACAGTCTCGTGAACGGCGCCGTAATACCTGTCGTTATTCGCTCTAACAATCTTTCATTTCAATAACCCGAGCGAACACTTGACTTCGGTGAATTTTATTTTAACCCCCAAATTTGGCGGGTTAAAACACCCTTCGAAATTCGAACACGTGGTGGTCTCTGATTGGATGTCGCATGTATGTTCGGTCGGTCATGTGATGGTCATGGTCATGCATGTCATGGCATGCGTTTTCCCGCGCGAGGGAACCAGATTTCACTGAACATGAGAGAGAAAGTACCATAAAAGATCATAAAAGAAAAACAAAGCCAACAAAGCAAAAACAGGAGGGAAAAGAGAGAGAGAGAGAGAGAGAGAGAGAGAGCGCGCGCGCGTTCAAAGAGGGTTTTCAGCGATCGCAGAAACCCTAATCGGTCCCGATCTCCTCCGTCGCCGCATCAGTTCCCCTCCGGGCGTCTCCGACGGTTTCCAGGCGAACGATCAAGCGAGGGCTCGGAAGAAAAGCAGAGATTCTGTGGCGGAGATCGATTGTTTGATTTGTTGAAGATTTTAAGGGGGATTCAGTCCTTTGGTGGAGATTATCTGACTTGTTGTTGGAGAGCTGGTGATATAACCGGTTAGGGTTTTAGATAAGCTTTGTGTTTTGGGTCCATAAATCCGAAATCTAGGGATATGGAGGACGTGAAGCCCTTGATCCGCTCGAGTGTGGATGATGGAGGTTCTATGGAGACTCGATTCGCAGATCTGTGCAAGGTGTGATTTTTTTTTAAAAAAATTAATTTAAATTCTGTATCATGTTTTCTAATAGTTTTCTGATCTGAAATCGTGATTTGATGTTAGTCTTTGTCCCTCGACGAAAGCGCTTTGAGGGCGGCGATTGCTCTCTTCAGAGAGACCAAGCATCTGCTCCTGGCAAACATGTCAGTCCTTGGGAGCGGAACGGTATCTATTTTGATCTCATAAATGTTTCATCTTTTGATTTTCTGTGAAAAAAATTAAACCCTAGAAACGGTTTGACCTAATTTGTTTTTAATTTTGTTGTTTTGATCCCCAGCTTGAAGAAAATGAGCGTCTTTGGTCGGCATTTGTTTTATATTCTGTGAAGAGATTGAGGGAAGAGAAAGATAAACAGGACAACTCGGGGGATGGGTTTTCTCTTTGTCAGATATTGAGGGCGACTAAGCTAAGGTAAAATCTGTTGTTCTTCATTGCAAGTCTATATGAATATAATGATTGTTGAGATCTAGTTCTATGACAATTTTTGCACCTGAGTTTTGGTTTCCCTTGTGTTGGCCAGTGTGGTTGATTTCTTCAAAGAGGTGCCGCAGTGCTGTCTAAAGGCGGGTCATATATTGAATAGGATGTATGATACAAATTGGGAGAAGAGGCTTGAGGTATACGTAAAAGAGGCGTGATTTCATGGGTTTACGCTGTTTGAATTGTTTGCCTTATGTGTATTTACTTCTTTGAGTTTTGTTCAGGTAAAGGAGCTGCATGCGAATTTCACTCAATTGAGCGATCTAAGCAAGTAAGTGTTTTCTATGTATTTCTTGGTTTGATCATGGAGCAATCAATTTTCCTCTTGTTAAAAAAAGGATCTGCTTTAGAAAATCAGGCATGAGGAGTTGTATAAGTCCGGGGAACTAAAAAAGGTAATACATTTTAGCGATAATGGTTGATCATACTTACCAAAAAAATGGTTTATCGGATATTTAGAAAGATATCTGAGCAAAATATTTAAAAAGGCGCCCCTGAATAAAGGAATAGACGAGGGATATCCGTACAAGATGAAAAAATGAAAAAAGTAAGCAAAATAAATAGAGCTATAACTCTCCGACAAGGGGAAATCTCTGGCTTAAAGACCCCCTAATATTCACCTCCCGAACCATAAATTTCCCATAATGGTGGATGGTGTGTCCACTCCCAATACTGAATTGCCCGAATCTCTTAGAAGTGAGGAAATTGCCAAGTAACTATTTTCCATATAGATCCTCTTTTGTTTGAAGATCCATTCAGTACACATAATCCATAAGTACCAACATACCACGTGTGGGATGAACCATTGGATATGTTTTAAAAAATTAGCAAAAATTGTTTTTTAAAGTTTCCAACCATCTACATATATAGTTTTATTATAAGTTGTTCAGTAGTTTTTAGGGTGGTACGATCAGATGTTGTCTTGGACGCATCACATCTTTTTCTTTTTGGGAAAGGAAAAATACAAACTTTCTCATCAATAAGGGAAGCCCCTAGAACAGAACGGAGATGAGGGATCTGTCAAGAAAATTAAGGTTAAATGAGGAAACACAAAGCCGAAGAGAGAACTAGGCAAGACCCACAAAATAAAAAAGACATCCAACCTAAACTCCACAATTGGAATGATCCAGGATTTCCTTCTAATGACAATGGATGCCCAATCCCTCCCTCATCCACAATTGGAATGATCAAGGATCTCCTTCCAATTAGAATGTTCTTGCAATATGTGATGGGTTCATGTGATTGGACCCATCACATTTTGTGAGATCAATTGTTCAAGTCGGATTGTTTCAGAAGCCCAGGAAAAAAAGGTGACCTGCCTGAGGTCAATGAATACATTCAGGAGTCAATAAGATTCTCGCCCTCTCATAAGCCCTAGAAAGTCGGATGTCTAATAAAGGCTTCTACTGACTCTTGGTACAAATTGCAATTTTAACAATCTTGAAGGAATGTGGGAATGGTTCCGTAAAAGAAAGAAGAGAGGGGACCGAAGCAATAAAGCCAAGTTCCTAGGGCTTGTTCCACGTGGTGTGCTGGGCTTTTTGGTTTGTGAGGAACGAGCTCATATTTCAAAAGAAATGAATGTATGAGAAAATTTTATGGGTGGCAATCACAGCCTCTTTTTGGGCATGGGTAAAGGTTATTGTCGGAGAAGATTCACCATCTTCAGTAATGGGGTCCAATTGGTGAGGAGTGAGGATATGTTGTAGCACGCTCCTTGGGGACTAAGGGATGAATTATATTATGCTCCCTTCTATCTCTTTTATTACATTTTATTTTCTTGGAGATCTTTTGTCTCCTTTCTATTTGAGGGGCATCATTGATATGTGAAATTATGAATCGCTTAAATTTTATTTCAAAAAGAATAAAAAATAAAAAGAGAAGCTTCCATTGGGTTGGTCATATTTCTATTTCTAGGGGACTTAAGTTGTGGTGAGTTAATCCAACCTCTTAGTTTTTTTTTTTGTCTGACTTCACCACTTTTCAATTTCTTTTAGTGTATAACTGCATAATAATCTGATTAAGGTAATGTTGTTCTATCATTGAAATTTGCCTGAACTTGTGATATTACTCACCTTGCATCTTTAACTCATGATGGTCCTGTTGCTGTAGGTTCTATAAGCGCGCATATTTGGAATTCTTCATCCAAACAAGCGCTAGTGTTGGTAAACAAGCTTCTGGTTCTAGCAGACCAGGCTACATCTCTGATTACCATTATTTTGGATGGTTGCTGTTCTTGGCGCTACGTGTCCATGCATTCAGCTGCTTCAAGGATCTGGCTACCTGTGCAAATGGCCTAATCTCCATATTGGTCCGCATCTTGTTATTCACATCTATGAGCTATATTTTTTGAAGGTTTTTTAATAATTTTGAAATTGCGACATTTGTTATAATGTGATGTTTCTGTATTCAAAATTTTGGCAGGCCATCCTTTTTATTCACGTTCCTGTTAGCTTCAGGAATTTTGACATCCGCACTTCCCAATTTTTAGGTGATCAATTCTGACCTTGTGCAAACACTGATGCCCTCCACCCCTTTCAGTTTTTCCTGTTCTTTTGTAAAGTGTAAATGATGGTTATGCTTTGTTCCAGCTAAGAAATCCAACAAAGGTGTGGAACTTCTTCAATCTCTTTGTGCCAAATATAACACATCAGAAGAAGAGCTGAGAGGAACCATGGAGAAGGCTAACAAATTAATAGTAGATATTCTCCAGAAGAAGCATTATCCAGCTTCAGAATGCAAAACTGAAAGCCTAGAGAACATTAATACAGGTTCATTGTTTCTTGACCTGTATTTGGTATTCTGCTTATTTTTGTCAATCTTTTTCCAAAGATCTTTAGGGATTTTGTTACATGCCTGCAGCAAATTCTTGAAATCTTCTTTTTTCCTGATGTGCAGAGGGTCTGACTTATTTTGAGGAACTAACGGACTGGAAGTCATTGCCGTTTTATATAAAAATGTTAGAGAAAGATTATGATGATGCTGTCCGTAATAAGCTGGAACTTGACGAACGTTTGTTTATAGATGAGGGAGATAGTCTATTAGCAACTGGAAGTTTATCTGGGGGTGCCATGTCTGGTTCGAAGGTATGTTGACATCTGAAAATCAATTGAGTGAGCCATATCTGCAGAAAATCATATTTATAACTGTTATGTTTCTGTGTTATTCAGCGAAAGCATGAAATGATTACCTCCCCAGTGAAGATGATAACAAGTCCAATGTCTCCACCATGCTCTCCCACATCACCGGCATATAGCTCAAAGTTTGCACTCACACCGGTCAGCACGGCAATGACCACTGCAAAGTGGCTTCGGAATGTCATCTCACCACTTTCTTCAAATCCTTCATCGGAATTGGGCCGCTTTCTTTCATCATGTGATAAGGATGTAACCAATGATGTAACACGGAGAGCAAGCATTATTTTGGGGGCCATCTTCCCAAATAGTGCTCTAGGAGAACGGTGTGGCACAAGCCTAATTGATAGCATATGGGCAGAACAGAGGAAGATGGAGGCTTTGAAGTTGTATTACAGGGTTTTGGAAGCAATATGCAGGGCTGAGTCTCAGATTTCAAATGGTAATAATTTGACCCCATTGTTGGCCAATGAGAGATTTCATAGGTGCATGCTTGCTTGTTCTGCTGATCTTGTTTTGGCCACACATAAAACTGTCTCAATGATGTTTCCTGCGGTGCTGGAGAGGACGGGCATAACAGCTTTTGATTTGAGCAAGGTCATAGAGGGTTTTGTAAGACATGAAGAATCTCTGCCAAGAGAGCTGAGGCGGCACCTTAATAATTTGGAAGAGCGACTATTGGAAAGTATGGCATGGGAAAAGGGTTCCTCGATGTATGATTCTCTGATTGTTGCAAGACCTTCACTTGCTGCTGAAATAAATAGGTTAGGATTACTAGCCGAGCCAATGCCATCTCTTGATGCAATAGCAATGCATCACAATGTTCCCGCTGCAGGTCTGCCGCCTCTACCTGCAATAAAGCATGACATTTCATCAGGTATATATTTTCTTTCAGATCTTTCATCTTTATATCTCATACTGTAATGGCGCGCACTATTTTGCATGCTAACTCGCATTTGTTTGATTGGATCAGAACTCTTGTGCTTTGATTCTTTTCCTTGTGATCATCAATCTACCATTCACTGAAGCAAACTTTCTGTAGCTTGGTCTTATGTGACTAATCAAATAATTGTGTTTGGTTTTGTTTATGATACTTTTAATTAATTTCTTTTATTTTCTTACAGATAAGAATGGGGGTGCACCATCCCCAAAAAGGTTTTGCACCGATTATCGTAGTGTGTTGGTAGAACGTAATTCCTTTACATCGCCATCCAAGGATCGTTTAAACAGTCTCAAATCAAAGTTAGCTCTTCATTCAGTTTTTGCAAGGTGAGGTGCAGTGGAGTTATGCTGGGTCATGATAATTTTTCAATGTGATAATTCTTGGACATCATGAGTGATAAATATATGTATTTTTTTAATGGTTATATGATAAATATCTGTGTGTTGGATATCATTTGCAGTCCAACGCGACCGAACCCCGCTGGAGGTGGTGAAACATGTGCTGAGGCAGGGATGAATGTGTTTATTAGCAAGGTAATTGATGGTCTATAGCTTGACTCGGAATTTTTTTTTTCATAATTAACTTAATGCTCTGTATCTTCTTCTCCTGTGCTCCTCACAGTATAAATTTCTCTTGTTTATAGATTCTTAAGCTAGCTGCAATCCGAGTCAGAAGCTTGTCCGAAAGGCTACAATTATCTCAGCAAGTCCTGGAACGAGTTTACTCACTCGTGCAACAAATCATTAACAAGCAGATTGCCCTTTTCTTCAATCGACACATTGACCAGATTATCCTCTGCAGCTTCTATGGAGTGGCAAAAGTGTGATAGCAAATTCTCAGAGTTCTTTTACTTCAGTTTGATATTACTGTTCCCCTTTTTCCCCCCTCTTAATGGTGCATTTATATTATCATGGCAGATTTCACAGTTGAGCTTGACATTCAAGGAGATTATCTCAAGCTATAGAAGACAACCACAGTGCAAACCTCAAGTTTTTCGCAGTGTGTTTGTTGCTTGGCCGTTGGCACACCGTAGTGGGGTATGTTTCTTTTTTCACCATTCATGAACTTTAGTTTATTAAATCCTCTAATTATCTGTGTGAACAGAGAACGGGGCAGGAGCACGTTGATATTATTACATTTTACAATGAGGTGTTTATTCCATCCGTAAAGCCTCTGTTGGTAGAGGTTGACTCTAGTGTATCCACTCTGAATAATAACCGGACTGAAGATAACAAGATTGGTGATGGTATGCTCTCCTGGCTTCTGAAGTGTAGCTCACATATGTTACCTGTGTTGATTTAAGGAATATTGACTAAGGTGTTTTCTCTTCTTTTGTGTTTTGTAGGCCAGTGTCCTTGTTCGCCTCGAGTATCTCCATTTCCAAGTCTTCCAGACATGTCTCCCAAGAAAGTTTCTGCTGGACATAATGTCTATGTTTCTCCTTTACGCTCATCTAAGGTATATGGATGCTCATTTTGTAGCTATCATTATATTTTCAGCAGGCAAGCAACTGGAAATTCCATCATCATGTAATAAAAATGTCCTTAGCATTTTTTTCTTAAGTTGTGTTCTATGATTTTGTTGTTTCCTGAGAAAGTCTTACTTTGGTTTTGGATATGTATGAAATCATCTGAGCATTCTCATCACTAACTATAATATCACGTGGCTTTCTGGTCTGTTTTTATTAGTACTTTCTCAAGTCTTTTCGAGTGCATTAAGAGATTGGTCCTCTTTCTGCCAAATATGTTTATACATTCTTGCCTGTTGGCGTCAAGTAAATTATTTGATTTGCCCTGGAAAAAAATAGAAAAAGTAAACTTGATGTGGTTAATACGACTGGGATTTCTGATACTGCAACTATCCTCCAAGGTCATAGACCTATAAAATGTTATTTTACAATGTGATTGCATGCATTATTCTGAACGAATAGTCTGAGAGCATCATCTGGGAGGGTTGGTTTGCCATCAATGCTTTCTAACTAACAATAGACCTAAGTATTATATGATAAATATGTCTTGTTTTTCATCGCTCTCTTTTTCCTTCTCATGGTGCCAGATGGACATCTTGCTCTCTCCAAGTTCCAAAAGTTATTATGCCTGCATTGGCGAGAGCACTCATGCTTACCAGAGCCCTTCCAAAGACTTGACAGAGATCAACAATCGTCTCAATGGGTACACACCCCAAAAAAAAAAACACTCTCACTATGATCTGATATTATTGTAAATCAAATTCTAATCCCCTGCTTTTTGTTTGTGCTCTCTTTAATTCCCTTGATTAGCAGCAGTGGTCGGAAGGTGAGCGGGAGACTAAACTTTGACAGTTTGGTGAGTGATTCTCTCGTCGCAGGTAGCCTCTGCCCTCAGAATGGCCCTTTCACTCCCTTCTCGAGTGTTACCAGCTTGAACCTGGCCATGAAGTATGAACAACCTGACTCGTAATCTCTTCAGTGCACCTACCCATCACCACCCTGTATATAGACTATTTTTTTTCTCTAAATTTTTTTAAAGTATACTTAGGTAACTTCTGAAATGGGGGTGCTATGTATAGCAGCATATTATTATAAATTAAAACAAATAATTGCAGCTGCTGGTGGCCCCTCACTGTGATGTGTTTTAGGATCCCCAAGCTTCCGTGATGAGCCACAGTTTCTATCTTAAATTTAATGATATCATTTCTGTAACTTTAAGATTTTTTTTACATTTAACTAGTTGAGCTGTGCTCAAATGTCATCTTTTATCTTATTCTGTGTGTGATCATGTGAAATATTTGGTCAATTGAATGGGATATCTGGAGATGTGGATTTTTTTATACATCTTTTGGTATTGAATGATGGTTTCCACTGTGTTTGGTCAGTATATATTTCAATCACAAAATACAAAAGTGGCTACAATATGGATCTTAATTATTCAAAGGATTCACAACCTACATTTGTTTGATTTAAGAAAAACTTATTATTTTACTGTTTCTAACTAAAATAATGTATTAGTATTTTGTAAACAATGTTATCTTTTGAAAATTGTACTTCATCCAATTTATCTGAATGTATGTTTTTTATTGGACAGATATATACCTTAATGAACTCCCCCCCATCCCCAATAACTCCATTTCACTTTCCAGTAAAACTAAAACTGCTCAGCTTGTGCAAGATCTCAACAAAATCTGATGATAACTTAGCCTGACAATAAATCCCAAAGGTGTATGAACAGGAACTGCAAATTTGCTTACCTTCTTGCCCCCATAAGAAAAACTGATCTGCTCGAATCATTTGGAGTAGAATTATATTACACAAAAAGATTAAAAAATCTTGGTTGGACATTTGCACGACATCCTTAAAACCCAATTATACTAAATGTTGTGTCACAAGCATGAATTAGAAGTTACAAAATATTTTAAATGCTTGAATGAGGAATTGGTGTTTTTGACACACTTTTTATATGTTAATCTCTGATGGAGTCCAATTTCGTTAATGTGAGTGGTGGGTACATGCAATTCATTCAAATATATATTTTATTTTTTGATATGATTATACATACGTATCACATAAAGCATACATCTAAAAAAACAATCAAAACGCATGAGGCCTACACGTTAGATTGTCCAAACGTTATCCTTGCATGGCATTATTCCGGGACCCAAACAGTCCGATATATACAACCTTGATGCAAAACACCCGCATTTGAAAATGCCAGCTTTTGAAAAAGACAGACAACCCCGCGAAACCCGGCCCAAGAAAACAAGCAAGCACTGACCCATAAAAGTGAAAAAGACTCGAACCTGAACCCAAACAAAACCCGAAACGAAACCTCTCTCTTAGAAAGGAGGGAAAACCGAAGAACCGCCCAACTCGAACCCATCCGACGCCACTGAGTCCGACACCGCTGGCATCCGCCCGAAGAGCGGGCTGTGCACGTACTCCCCACCTGTGCCCGATACGGGCGACCCGTACCCGCCGAAACTGGCCCACTCATCTGCAGCCCACACAGGCAGCCCATCCAGCCCGCTATCCACACCCACACCATCCAAGTTGGGCCCATCATTCAGGCCCATTGGGGGCCCACTCTCGATGGGAGGGGGCGGGGTGGGCGGGTTGAAAGCGGGCTGGGCCGGGTTATAGTAGGCCGGGTTGAAGTGGGCCGGGTCGTCGGGTGAGAGGATCTGGGTGAGGGAGGATCCGGGGGGCATGTCGGAGTAGGCGAAGTTGGTGCGCGCGCGGTGGTGGCCGCGGAGGGAGCGGGCGGCGCGGTCGTAGGCGAGGGCGGCCTCTTCGGCGGTGTCGAAGGTGCCGAGCCAGTGACGCTCCTTAGTTGCCGGGTCCCGGATCTCCGCCGCGTACCTCCCCCAAGGCCGACGCCGCACGCCTAGGTACCGGCCCGGCCCGTTTGGGCCCGCCGCCACCGCCGCCGATGTTTCGGAATTGTTTTGCCTTCTCCTGGACTTCTTCTCGTTAGAGGAGGAGGGGGAGGAGAGAGAGTGGGGGGTTGCGTTTGTGAAGTCCATTGTAGGTTTTTGTATGAATTTTGGTGTTTTTTTTTTTTTTTTTTTTTTGAAGAGAATGGTTTTGGTGAGGTTTATATAGAGGTGGGTTGGTGTGGGGTGTATATATACTTGTGGATTTTTACTTGGGTGGTCCATTTATTTTTTTTGCATTGGCAGTTGGGTCCTTCATGGGCATTGGGGAGCAATTTTTTTTTTTGACACTCCGGTATGTTATATAGTTTAAATGTAGTTCATTTATGTTTTCATACATCATCTAATAAGATTTATATTTTTATGAAAGTCGAAATATATATATTCAAATAAATTGAAAATGTAGATTTTATTAAAAAAGGTACGTATGTCGTTATAGCAAGTTGAGGAGGATAACAATGTAAATGAGACTATATTTGAAATTGTAAAAAAAATGACGCATAAATTTGTATACGCATCTCGGCACAGATTGCTGGTCTAATAAACTAGGTATTTTTAGGTTTGATGTCTAGTATAGCAATGGCATGTTGTTGTATTACAAGGTTGCAGATAAACTATGCGTGAAATTATAATTAAATTATTTTACATGTGACTGAACAGTATATATGGATTCACTGAAGATTTGGGAGAATAAATGTCCAGAACGAGTTTCGATCCAGTTACACAGAATTTATCCAAATTAATTTGGGATAAATAATAAGATGATGCTATTACTTTAGAACTTTGTAAATCAGCTCAAATCATGAAATTTATATTTACATTGAGAATTAGAAGTGAATGCAAAGTATATATGCATCGGGGTAAGGTAGCCTTCCCAGCTCGACCTTAGGATCAGCCACGGGGGTTCCTCCGTTAAAAAAAAAAAAAAAGTATATATGCATCTTCAATATGATGAAGAAACTCTCTCATGGAATGCAGAGCTTCTAATGATTTGGTGGAACAATCGTTCATAATTTGATAGAGTAGCCGAAATGATTAGCATGTGAACATTCATTCTTTTTAATTTGATTAATTCTATCAGTTTAGATTATTAATGTTTAAAACTCTGATAGCTTTCTATTTTAATAATACTAAACAGTCTCTCCTATAAGAATAAATAAATGGAATAGTTTTGCCGGGGATAGATTCATTGCATATATATTAAGAAATGCAATGGCTCCTGCTCAGATCATCTTTTAAAGAGACAAATGGATTTATATAATTGTTACATGTAATCATGAACAGGAATAACTCATCTGATATTTTGTCTAACAGGATATAGGTTTTATTAGATGAAATATGTGATTGGATTTTTATTTTTGAAAGAGAGTGTATACAATTTATTGATATACACATTGTATAAAGATACTATTATATTGAAATATAAATCTTTCAAAATATCTAAGCATGTGAAGATCATAAAAAAGACTGCACATAAGATTGATCTGTCTTTCTATTTAAATAACAATGTTAATCATGAACAAGGCAAATCTATGTTTCCATTAATTGTTTAGACCAATTTAATGACATCGTTCCATTGTCGATGTATAACAAATGCATAGGAAGATTATTCTTTCTTTCTTTTTTCAGGCTCCACAAAATAAAAAGGGTCCTAACAACAAAGTGGTAGTGAAAAGGAGAAAATGATGTGTATTGAACTGCAAATGAATACTAAATGGAGGTTTTGAATGTTGGTCATGTTCTTGGATTCTATTTATCATTTGTTAAGATTATCAATCCAAACCCCATGTGCAATCCAATTCAATCCCAAACCAATGATAAGTTCCACAAGCTATTTCTTTTTCAACACCAAAAGAAACCGAAACACAAATGTTTGGATCCTATTGCTTCCATTAGACTCTATAAAAGAAAAATTATAAAATATTGACATCTTGGGTTGCATGTGAGGGGGAACTAACAATGCATATACTTTTGAATAATATATGATATTTATTTACAATCCAATGAAACTTGTGTATCATGCAGAGGTTATAAACCTATTGTCTTGATGGTTAGGTTCATTATATATGCTCTTCATGTTCAATGGTTGTGCCACTGTATCTCCTTTAGAACTTCTGTTCATGCGGACAAAATCAAGTGTGTTTTTTTTGGTATTAACATCTCTCCCTAAGATTGGAGTGTTTTTTCCTACCTTCCTAGTATACCATGTAATTAGTGGAAGCCAGCTCTTGTCATGTGTGTGTTAATTGTGAGCCAATGAATGTACACCATTTACTCTAATGTCAATTAAAGTGATAACAATTTCATTGAAAAAGATTTTGTGTTTCTTATATGTCATTTTTCATTGGCTCACATTGAAAGTAAAGAAAGTAAAAAGTAAGGGGAAGAGAAGAAAGGAAAAAGTAAGATAATTGAGGTCTTTTTGTCTATCATAGCAAAAGTTTTCAAATTAAGATATGAGTTATTTCTCATTCATTATTTGTCTGATGGAAAGTTAAGATAGTTGTTTCTCACTCATTTTTGTGTTTTTTTAAGACAAGTTGAACATTTTTTTATTTCATAAAGAAGAGGAACAATGTCCGAACGGAGGTAATAGGAGTAGAAAAACAAAAAGAAAAAACAAGGAAATAAAAGAGCTTGGTAGAAAAGGTTTCTATCAAAAGTCCCACGAAAAATCTCTGAATCCATCACACACCAAACATCATCATCCACAGTGATTCCCGATGCTCCGGCAATTCCTTTGCCCCAAAGTCGATCATTTTTCTTGTAACTTAATTTTATATGAATGATACAATGGATGTGTATGTAATTTTTGCTTTGTATTTCAAACCACCATTCCAAATCTTGAATTTCTTCTTCGTGCAAAAAAATAAATAAAATAAAAATAAATCAAGTCAAAACAAAACAAACTGCAATAAAAAAAATACACTAAAAAATAGCTATCTTGTCTTGACTGAGTACTCTCTATTGGTCATTGAATCCTATCCATAAACACTTCGAATTCAGTCTGTTAACAAGCAAACAAAACCACAACCCCCTCTTATTTTACTAATAACTCTAATAATTCTCTCAAAAGCTGTTATCCAACAAGGAGCTATTATTGAGGGTGAAATGATCTTACTCAGATAGTGCTTTCTATAATAATAATATATAATACAGAAGTAAAAGTTGCTGGGACTCCCAAAGCAGTTCATAATACTCTGCTGCTAAAAGTCTTGATAGGTAAACATCAGACCTAATGAGATTTTGCCATTGGGATTTGGATTAGTGGACTCTGCATTATATCCTGTAAGTAAGATTTGTGTAAATTATTGTTGATGATCTTCACTTTGGGTAGGCATCAATTAGGTTTGTCGTGTGTGTTATGGTCAACGATTCTCATGGGATGGTTCACACTTTCTGTAGTTTGAGATGTTGAAGTTAACAGCAGGTCTATCTGACATGAAAGTGTGTGGATCAAACAATTAAACTATAGAGGAAGACATTGCTTCATAGTCATATTTTAGACATGTTTTTAACACACATGAAAAGAAGATATAAAGGATGAGATTCCTGCCCTACTCTGCTATGGTTTGACTGTGGTTCACTTGAAGATCTGCACTCAAAAATAATTTAAGATTTGTTGAATCTAGCACAACCTAAGAAGTCCTTCATGTTTCTTAAGACATAATGGCCCATTTGGCATCTTATTCTTGTTCTATTGGAACAGTCAAGAAAATTGAGTTTGGAATTATCTATTCATGTGTTCATATCTAGACATTGCAAGTCAAAATTATCTTTCTACAGAATCTAACAGAATTGGATTTTTTGAAATAAAAAATTCTCCTTCTAGATCAGATTTATCAAACTGATCAGTTATTTTTTGCATTCATTTCTACATATATCACGTCACTCACACAAAATATAAAATCATTTAGCATATACGTCATTATGTCAGTGTAAATGTTTTGTTGGTCATTATCTCAGCATCCTCATTTCAATATTCTTCTGGTTTTTTTTCTTTCTAATTTAATATTTTTCTATCAACATGGAAAAAAGCTTAGAATCTAGTTAAGAGGGGTGCCTCTAGAATGTGATTTGGTTTAATAACACATCTAAGGCCTCTAAACAATAAATAAAACAAGTTGTTTAACACATTATGTTCAACAGTTCAGTCGAAAGCAACAGACCCCCCTAGCGGGGTGGTCGAGATGCACCCTCCCCAAAGGGGAGGTCGCGGGTTTGAACCCGCCTTTATCTACCCAACAAAAAAAAAAAAAAAAGTTCAGTTGAAACATTGATTAATAAATACCTGTGACACCTCCACATAGGTTTGTCTCCCTAATGTCGCAGCCTTATGTGTGTCAAATGAAGTGTTACATTCATTGTATGCCATTTATGAAACTCAAACGAAAAGAATTTTGTCCAATATGTAACAATGCATATAAATAATTAAACAACATATATGAAGACCTTGGCAAGAATTCATGAACATGCCATTGACCACTGGTCTCTAAATACACCACCTAGAATGACCTATATATACATAGGGGGCCTTGTAAAGGATACTGAAAGGCCAGTAGAAATCAATTAGGACCTGCAGTACTTATTAATAATACATCTTGATTTTCCTCATGAAATTGCACAAAATTAAAAATAGGTCCCTCTCTTCATGAAGCATGTGCAACACCTTTTCTTTCTTTAGTCTTTTCTCTCTCTTTCCCCCTCCCTCTACATATATGATATATGTGTGTATCAAAAATGGGAAGTTTAATTATGTAAATCTTGAATTGGTGAGATGGATTATGTTAATCTTTTTATAATGAAAATTAAAAATATTTTACAAGACAAACTATGTCATTCACTGAGTGAAGAGTAACTTAAAGACGAGGGGCATATTATTCATTTATAATAAGGGTCCATTTGGCGTTCATTCTCATTCTCAAGAAAATTGAGCCTAGAATTCTCAATTTCTATATTCATTCCTAAGCAATCCAGATCAAAATTTTCTTTTCATGGAATCTACAAGAATTATATTTTTAGAAAAGAAGAATTTTTCTTCTAGACCAGAGTTACCAAACATGCCTTAAAAAATATAAACTAAAATATGAATAAGACAAGCCTCTGTAAAAACTAATCAAGGGTTGTTTTGGTGTATAATGCCATATAAAACAAGGGCTTTTTATAAGTAACTAGTAATAATAAAAATGGAAGTTGATGAAAAAAAAAAAAGTCAGTCGGATGACTATTTTTGTAATTAAATTTAATCAATTGAGGCTTTATAATTAAATTTTATGATTAATTTTTCTTTAAATTCATTCTCCCTGTTCAGACAAAAAATTAAATTTTATAGCCCATAATTTTAGAAGAAGCTACCAAAATGTTCAGACAAAATATTCAAAAAGGAGGGGGGAAATTAGTGTTCACAAAATCCCACATGGACTCCAATAATTGTTTTCTAAAGCTTATAATGAGATTGTTTGAGCATGAAAGGATGAGCTTTTGAAAGACAAGATCTCAGTCAAAACAAAAAACATGAAAAACAAAACCAAATCCCTAATACAAGGAAGAGAGACAGTGTGTTAAATTGTTGTCATTATAGGCTAAAAACACAATCCTTGGACCCCTTCTTGCATCGAGCAGCAAAAAGTCTATATATGTTGATCAGCCACAACTCATGAGAGCAAATGCACAAAACCCTAGAAAAAATAATAATAATAAAACAATGGGGTGGGGGGTCAATGCCCTTTCAAGTTTCAACCATTTTAGGGTTTTCAGGGTATGATGTGTGAGCTGGTGGTCCTTTTTTTTTGTCTCTTTGAATTCCTCTCCGGGATTTGAGGTAGGCTGGTTTTTAACCATCCCTAACATTCACATATAGTCAGGACACAGTCACACATTTCAAAGTATATGTTTTGGATGAGAACTTCGAGACTGGTTTGGTAACTCTTATCTAAAAGAAGAATACTGACATGATTTGAATTTTTATGGAAATGTATAATATAACCTATTATGCAAAAAAAAAAAAAAAAAATTTGATACAAGTTTTATATAATTTGTTAGTGAAATGAGACTGCATGCAGTATTCTTGATTTACATCGCCCAAATTTATCTGTTGCAAGATTGATTTCTGGTTTTGCAGCCATGTTTTTTATTTACAAGAGAGATCTTGACTCACCATGGGCTAGGTTTGGGCTGACCTTAAGCAATCCCAACTAGGAAAAAGATACGCGTGTCCCCAATTGCAGTCCATTCTGTTTTTCTTTTTTTATAAAATTATACATTTATTATTTGAAGTGCATGCAATTATATGAAATGAAGTATATACTGAGATATATTACTGTAATTTTTTTCATTGTGAAAAAATAAAAAAAATGGATTGTAATATATAGTATATGCTATGATAGTACAATATATACTACATTATCATAGTATATAGATAGGGCTGCAAAACCGCGGGCTGTGTATATCAGCACTCTCCCAACTATTGACCATTAGTGGGCTCGGCCCAAACAATTTAGATGAGATGGCCGAGGGACGCCATCATGTTCATGGTGTAATTAGCCCAAACTAACAATGATACAGTATCAGGAAGATTTGATATTTATGCAATGAGACAGATTGGATGAATAATTCACCAAGTGTAGAAAGTTGAAAAAGTGTGGTTGAAATTGAGGCCAGGTCCAGTGGATGATGATAAAAGGATAGTGACTGAGATCCAATTTGCAGTCATGTTTACAATGTGGATGATAAAGACATGAAGGGTCACAATTAGACAGAGTAAAGATCTAATTTTCTTCATGTCGTATCATGAAATGTCTGAATGAGTACAAGTGAAACCATGGGAATACAAATATCACGTGCAGATTTGTTTTCCAAGTTGAGGACTACCAACAACATTAAGCCATGCCCAACGCACAGCAGCAGAAATTCCAACTGATGCAATTGAAAAGAGGAAGAGGCAGGGAAAAAACATTAGGAGATCAAAATAGAGAGATTTATTTACATAGCATGCGAGCCAAACAGGCTCATACAGAGTGACGGGCCAAGCATTCAAAAATACATGAATCAAGGATCAGGGGTCAGAGGGCTGTCAAGGGATGATGCTCATCTCTCTCACTTGATTTTCAGGAGAGGAAATCCTGTACACTGACAGCGTACCAATCCCTGACTGAACACACGTTTTTCTGGGCGGTAAAAACATGTAATTCACACACAATGTTTACATAGGGGCTAGCATAGTGAACTTATTGGGCTGTCAAGGCATTTGGCTTCAGACGGCTTCATGAAGCAATTCGTGGGGAGGATCGAATGCTCAGACTTCTCAGAGACATTTGGCATAACTGCTGCTTCTCTCTTTAAGCTTTCTTCTTCTTCTTCTTCTTTTAAGAGCAATGTAACAAACATGTCTAGTGCTTCGCGCATCCAGTCGTATCGGCAGAGCTCGTATGCCTTCCTCACACTCAGCTATACATGGAAGAAAACAACACAGAAATTTAGGTAGCGTTTGAAAATGATTTTAAAAAACAGGTTTTCATTTAAAGCAGCTTTTGAAAATAGCTTTCCAGGAAGCATACTTTTGTAGATTCCTGAAAAGCTGTTTTTCATTTTCTTCACCCCTAGGGAAGTTTGGAAACAAGTTTGGATTAAAAGCAGAAACTCCAAAAGCTGCTTTCAGACAAGAAACTGCTGAAGTGCCAATTCAGGAAACTGATATGATTCTTACCCATATTCGATCGTGGCAAGCCTTCTCTGGCCAGGAATCGAGCTCCTCAGTCACCTTCATTGCAAACATAACACCTTTGCACGCGCTTTTTTGGGTGCAACTATTTTGGCTGCTCTTGCTTCTAAATACCCATTCCCCTATTTTTCTCTCCTCCTACACAATCAAACAGGTGGGGTTTAATTTAGATCATTCAGTTCTCGAAGAACACAAACCATGTATGATGAAGAAAGTGAATTGTGCACATTCGCATAATTGGTTATATTTAAATCCATCAAAGTCCACCGCGTTCAAAAGCCTGTCAAAATAATTTTCTAGATACTTTCAGAAGTGGCAAATGATGATGGGCAAGATATGGAGGTGTTCAAATGGTACGAGGACAGCAAAGAGATGATAACCCTACAATAAAATGAAGCAAGGAGCAACTAATTTCAGAATATGTTATAGATGATTGGCTGTGGATGGGTAGTTAGGAAACAATTATTCATGTAGATGACAAGGAGACTGAAGAGGGAGCCAGTAAAAAAAGGCCTAAAAAGTAGACACCAAATAAATAATGAAAGATCAAAGTCCTTTGGTGCCTGAAGCAGATAATCCAATCAAAGTGGTTATTTTCCCATTTTTCTCATCCAGAAAGAAGGGTCATTTTAGTTTCATTTGCACTGGTAATTATGTAAATAATACATCAGTAAGTTACACAGGATTTTTTCCCAAAAGAATGCCCTTTCAAGAAAAAGAGAAGAGAATATGAACCTACATGAATCTCTCCTATTACTCCAGCTTCTTCCAGAGCTTCCCGTTTCGCTGCCTCACATTCAGTCTCGTCATCCTCCCAACCACCCTGACAAGAACATAGCATTTAAATCAGCCGCAAAACTCATAAGCAAATAAAGCAGTGTGAATGACATAAAAATTATATAATTTCTTTAATTTTGATTCTTATTCAAGACATTAGATTTTGGAATTAATGTGTTTGATAAATAATTTCCTGTCTCCAGAGTCTCCAAGAGCCATGAAGCAATAATTCATTTTATGTCAACATCAACATACAACCTAGAAACTTCTAAGAAATTAACCTTTGGGAAAATAAGATCATGATGGTTTGGTGTTGAAATCATGAGGACTTCCAATCTGCTCTCCAAGTCTGTGGAGCAATCTTCCTTGAATTCTTTCAGTTTGTATGGAATACACCTGTTTTCAGTGCATCACACAATGGATGAGGAAAAAAAATCTTCACTAAAAAGTTAATACATAAATATTATATATATATTAATACAGAAAATACATTAACCATTAGACCTCAAACAAGAAATAGCCTCAGCCTGTATCTCTCGGTGGTAGAGTAATGAGCACTAAATGAAACAACATCTAATTATTTTTTGGTAGGTGTGTGTTTTATTTTATTTTCTATTTACCTCTCCTAACCTGTCAAAAGGTGGTTTTGTAAAACAAAACATCTAAATTTGAAACTATAATAGCCAAAAAATTGTCCTAAAACTTAGGCTAATCAAGAAGAAAAAATTTTGAAAAAAAAAAAACAAGCATTATGTTGTTAGTGTGTATGGACTGAAAAATTACACATAGAATCTCATCTTATCTATAAAAAAAATCAGTGGGACAGAATAACGAAGGCTTCTTGAAGAGATAGAGAAACCCCAAACCCACATCAAATCTAGATCCAAAACACCTAAATTGTAAATTCAAATCCCACAGAATCAAGAGGTCCATTGAAGGTAAACTGAAGACCAAGAAAAAAGGGGGAAAATAATTAAATCACCTCAAGTAAAAGAGATAAAGAAGACAATCCCAATACACAGAATCTCATCAAACCCACAATTTCAAACACCAAATTGGGACCATTTACATATATGCCTCTCATAAACACCCTAATTTGTTCAATTATTGTATTTTTTAAGTATATATACAGCCTAAGATGAGGTTCCCTCTCCAACCAGCCACACCAACCAATGCATAGAACAAGAAGAAAAAAACAACACAATCAAAGTTTCCAATAAACACGAACCCCGCGACGAGCCGATACTTCTCCAAATACCGCTGATGCTGGCGCCCTATTCTTGCTTCCACCACTGGTGAAGAAGACATCACACCCCCAATTGAACGCCCTGTTTTACAGAACACGCACACACACAAAGAAGTCAGCTTTTAAGTCAGAAATCACAAAAAAACAGACCCCCTGAGACATAGAAGCCGAAAAACAACGAAAAGTACCGTTTTGAGACGAGGCCGTCGCTTTCATAACCCCGAATCCATGGTCGAAACTCGGAAGCTTCAACAAACCCAACTGCATTCGAAAGACCCCAATCGAAAACCCTAAAAACAGCTCCTTTTTTGGGGATTCAAAACCCTAGCGAGAGAGAGAGAGAGAGAGAGAGAGAGAAGAGACTCGCTGCCGACTCCGTCTGTCAGAGGACCAGTTCCCGACGGATTTTAACGAGAGTTCACAAACCAACCCGCTCTATTGAAAAACAATTAAAAAAAAAACCCTAACCCTAGTTGATCCAAAACGATAGGCTTTGAAAACAAAAGGAAAAAAAAAAAAAAAAAATTCTTTTCACAGGAGAACCTCTTGAGTTGCAGAGAGTGTTTTCGCGGGGACCAGATGACACTAACATCCTGATATTTATATATAAAAATTAAAGTACGCATTTAATATTAGGGAAATATCCATATAACCCCTTAAAACTGACTGAAATTCATATAACCCCCTAATTTTTCTTAAAATCCATATAACCCCTTGAAAACACTTAGTAAATCTAAATAACTCACTGAAAAAAATTTATGTTTACAGATGATGAATACTTTGTAAATATTATGTTTAGTTAACTCTGGTAAAAAATAAGGTATACTAAAAAACCTTATAATGTTTTAAAAATGTGAAAAATCTTTTATAAATGACGATATTACCCTTTTGAATAGAGTTTTATAATATATCCAGAGAGGGTAAAATTTTCATTTTTATAAGATTTTTTACATTTTTAATATATTGTAGTGATTTTTTAGTATATCGTATTTTTAATCAGGGTTAACTAAACGAAATATGCATATAATATTCATCATCTATTAAAAAAAAATTTATTCAATAGGTTATTTAGATTTACTCGGTGTTTTCAGGGGTTATATGAATTTTAAAAACATGAGGGGGTTATATGGATTTCAGTGAGATTTCAGGGGGTTGTATGGATTTTTCCCTTAATATACTAAAAAAAACCCTTGCTTTTTCTGAAATCTATATAAACCCCATGAAAACATATACGTGTAAATTCAAATAGCCTCCTACATTAAACTTCCGTTACGAAGAATATTATGTGAATATTCATTTTGATTAAAGTGTTAAACCCTGACTGAAAATATAATATACTAAAAAAACCCTTTCATTGTGTTAAAAATATGAAAAATTATCTATAAATAATGATTATATCCCTTCAAATAGATTATAAAACCTTATTCGAATGGATAAAATCGTCATTTACATAAGATTTTTCATGTTTTTAACACATTGTATTTGTTTTTTTGGTATATTGTGTTTTTAGATAGGATTAACTAAACAGAATATTCTTTATCTGTCAATGAAAATTTATCTTAATAAATTATTTGGATTTACATATATGTTTTTAGAGGGTTATGTGGACTTTAAAAAAAGTCAAGAAGTTATGTAAATTTCAAGAGTTTCCTGGGGGAACATAGATTTTTTTTCCTTATTAAATTGATTTAAATTATATGGGGAAACTAATTCCAATTAGTTTTCGACCTGTTGTTTCTTATCCTTAAGACTTTATTTTTGTTTATTTATGAAAAAAATATCTTAAGTTAACAGTTACAGTTTTTTTAGGGTGTTGGGTTTTCTTTTAGTTGTCTACCCTGTTTATTCATTTTGTTGATCAATATACACTATTATTCATTCCTTATTCATTGTTATACATACACTGTTAAATTTTGTACACTAAATTTTATGTTATGCACATATTGATGAAAGAAATTGAAAAATAAACATAACTTTTAGCTTGAGAGTCTTCGTATGCTAACAAAGCTGGCACAGGGAATCGAGTTTTGAAAAAATCTGTTAGCACCCCCTCTCTATAAAGGAGATCAAGAGATCAAACCCTAAAAATACCAATCTTCAAAAAATAAAGATGATACGCCTTAAAAATAAAGAAATTAAAAAATTATCTAGAATTAGTTTACCTTATTATTATTATGGTTTTTAGCATTTATATACAATTGAAAAAAAAATCTTATGACTGATGAATTTTATTTCTAGTGATACCCCTCAAAAACATAAGCGGTGCATTAATATTCCTTTGAGGGGTATTTTTATAAAATTTTAAATATTTATAATATGCATAAGTACCCTTTAAAATGGCATTTATGCAGTATCTAACTTCATTGAAAAATCGGCTACTACCTTCTCTTTCCGTAAAGGATGTCTGAAAATTAAATCTAAGAACACCAATCTTTTGAAAAACAGTTTGAAAAGTCAATTTTTTTTCCTTAAAAACGGAAAATATTGGGATTGTCGAGGAAAAAAATTGGATTAAATATAATTTTTATTAAAAGAGAATATACAAAAGCTATTCAAATCAGTACTCAAACGATGCTTTCCTTTGTGGACCCAAAAATATTTACTACGATGGTGTGTGACATGTCTTCTCTAAATTGCTCCACATAATATCATATAATATCTTCATACCATTGTAATTCTTTCCTTTGGATTAATAGGATGGACTACTTTATCTCAGAAAAAAAATATCATGTAATATCTTGGAAGGAGATGAAGAAGTTATCAAAGAGTCACATGAACTAGAATACCAGTATGGTGTTTGTCAATGAATCTCATGCTTTTGGAATCTTTTTAGAAGGTTTTCTCTTATACTACCTTATCTCACAGGACCATGTGCAATTCATAAGCTGTAAGGTTAAATTGAATACTGATGTTGGTATTTTAATGTACTTTATTTTAAATAACAATATGTATTTTAATAAAAAAATGTATGATTTTTTTTAAAAAAAAACAACAACAACATGAACTGTGGATGAACTACACGTATCATTTTCTTATAATTAGAGTTCTAAATGGATAAGTAGAAATGATTTATACTTTCTTCTTGATATAAGTATCATTGTTTATTTTGACTCATTACAACATAACTTTTAAGTAATTTACACAAATTAAACATTTTTTTTTGTTAAGATTAAGTTTGCTTATTATTCAATTGATACGTAAAAAGGCAAAAAATGATATATTCAGCTCTATGTACAACTCATTTGTAGCTTTGACCATTTTTCAAAAATATACACCTATTAAAATATATAATGCTATAAAAAGTGAAATATATGTATACTAAGATATTGTATTTATTTTAAAATATAAAAAAATTTAATTTTCTTATACTGCGTGTAATGTATATTGAACTATCACTGCGTACAGACGGCTGACGGTGTGAGCTAGCTGTAAAACAGATTGAGTGTATCAAAACTCGTTGTAAGCCGATTTGTCAGAGCATAATAAAAAAATGCATATAACCACCTACAAACAGAATGATATCCATATAAATCCCCCCCCCCCCCCAACCGTGTTTTTGTGAATTTTATGTAACATCTTGAAAACTCACCCATAAATCCAAATAAAGCCTTGGGATTATAAAATATTGACATAATTAAAATATTATGTGAATGTTCCGTTATGTTAACTCATGTCCTACAAGTTTTATACAATCACCCACCTGATCATTCTCCTGCACTTCTTATTCACTTAATCTACCTGGTTTAAATTAGATCTTAACACCTATAGAACAATCAAGAGAATAAATTATCACACAAAAAACATATAGATTTATGTGATTCGATAAAATATGCCTATATTCACGGAAGAGAGCAGAAAATGATTCACTATATCAAGTAATCGAGGTATAAAACTTTCACCCTCTCTCTCTTTAGCATCGTTCATTTCTTTTAGAGTGGAAACTCTAGAACGACCATCTCTCACATAAAATCTTTCAATAAACCTTAAATAGAAGAAACTAATAAATATATATGGTACAATCAGCTAAAATTATAAAAAGACCCATCATTAGACATTCGTGAATAGGTTCTTTATGTTAGAATGTAAGATATCTCATAATTATTTAGAACAAGATGTTCGATTCGAAGGGATCCACAATGGTGAGACGAAGGGGAGAAAAGGGGAGAGTTAGATTGTGTGTTTTTTTGGAATAAAAAGATCATTTTGCAAATAAGGTTAAATATATCTAACTAATGATTAGTTTGACTGACAGAAAAATTTAAATTACACATAAGTTGCCAGGGTGTTATATGAAATTCATAAAAACAGAAGGGGGTTACGTGGACAGTGGATGGTTTATAGGGGTTAGAATTTAGATACATTTTTTCCTAAAAAAAAATAATGAGCCGCATTAGTTGGAAAAAAAAAAAGTACATAAAACCGTTGGAGCAAGTCACATGGAAACTATTAATGCATAGGTGGTAGTTTCTTTCATAGCTGATATAAAAATTTGTACATGTGTCTCAAGAAAATAACTACCACATGGCACATGCAACCCTTATAATTTATGTTTTTTTTTCCTTCTAAAAAAAAATAAAAATAAAAATAATAATGCATGTGAGATATACAAGATTGTGTGGTGGAACATGTTTTTTTATTGGTAGAAACAGTGCACATATTATTTATTATTATTATTTATAAAGATTTGATCGGATTTGGATTTGAGTCCATGATATCTAACCTTGTTTAAAGATGTGGGTCAAGTTTGAATTTCTGTGAGTACTATAAAATCAAGTAGAGAATGAGTAAGAATACAAATGATATACAACTCTAGCCATTGTCATTTCTAAATTGATCTTTGGATTGTATTTGTCTTGCTATACTTTCAATCCATTTTACAACATCATGTACTATTATTATTTATGATATATATTTTTTATTTTTTAAAAAGAAAAAAATTATATATTTAATTTCATATCACAATATGTATTTTTAATGGCACTGCACAAGGGTACAGAGTATAGACATATATCATTTTCAATGCTTTTGCTGCCGACGAATACGGGCGTGGGCCTATTTGCTGCCGACAAATAGACCCACGCCATGAAGTCTGATTTATGTGGATGATAGAAAGGGCTTTTGCATATACCCCCATCAAAAAATTTTATATTGTCAAATACTCCCTTTTAAATTCTATTTTCAACAATGCTTCAAAAGGATTTAAATTTTGCATCAATTCCCTTTTAAAGGGTATTTTTGCACAATACAAATTTTTAAAATTTTGTAGGAATATCTTTTGGAAGAACATTCATGAATAATTAAACCCTTTTAAGAGGCATGGTTGAAAATAGTAATTTACTAGGATAATTTTGATAAAATGAAATTTTTAAGGGTATGTGCAAAAATCCTAATTGAAATGAGTGAGTTTGAAGTTGGAAGATGTTACGTGCAGACTTATTTGTATCCTGATTCATATTAATTTTTTTTTATAGAAGTGAAATACATGTTCATATGAAATAAATGTATATATTTTATTTACATTTTCTATAATAGTGTATACAGAGATAGTAGAATATATAATGTGTTAACCAGGTGAAATACTGTATTAGATGTGACAAATGAAAATAGAATTAACTGATTATATTAGCGCCCATTGAGATTTGGAATCATGGGTCTTCTTAAAAAATAAAAAAACTTTGAAAAGTTTTATTTTCCCGTGAATATTGGTATCTGATTTTGAGGGGTTGAAAAGTTATTGATTTGGATGTTTTGTTATTTTTTGTTTATTTTGATTTTTCATCATTACTATATTATATTGAGTCTCTCAAAATATTTAGAAGTAAGATTTTAAAATCTCTTTTTAAAATATAAGCGCGAAGGATATCCTTGTATATTTTTGTGATCAGTTATTTTCTTCATATTCATTTTTGTTAATTTTTAAGTTTCATTTTTTTTTTTGTGATGAGAATAGTGAGTTTTCACGATTTTTTTTATATCTTCTATAGATTATTACGGATATTTAAATCCAGAAAAATAAGTAACAAAAATTTTCAAATGTCTTTATTATGTATTAACTTATCATATATCTATAATTATTTTTCTTATCTTACTCATTCTCTTAGCTTTCTGGTCCCTTCTTGCTTTAATTCCTGACTCCGCCCCTGTCGACAATCATGAATGAGGGACCCTTCCTGACCTCAACCCCCAAACCCAAACTGTGATGCTTGTTATTTTATAAAGAGATTAGTTCATAGAAACCATGAATACGTTATCTGGATTTTAATGGCTGAAAAAATTTCAGAGTCAGACAATACATGTTATGTTGTTTATTTAGATACACACACATTGAATGCATGAAAGTTATCAATGTGTATATATTAAATATATATATGATGCCGACATGTTGAAATATAGTCCTTAAAATATATGCAATTGGAAATATATGAGTGCACATACACAAACACAAAACAAAACATGATGTTAAAAATTGGTGAATCATATGATCGGAAAAGCTACGGAGGAGAATATGACAAAATAATACAAATCAAGAGTAGAATCTAAATATTAAAGGAAAAATAAAACCACTATAAATAGAAACAGAAAAGATATGATAATAAAAAAACACAAAAAAATATTATTTGGAAAATCTATGGACTTTATTTTTTAAAATAATAGGGTATGGTTTGCATATTTTCAAACAAAGTGTGTTTTGTAATCAATCACTTGAAAGAAAGTTTTGCAAACTGGGATCCTCTATATGCATGTCATAAATCATATTGTAAACTTTTAGAAAAGCATATGGAGACAAACAAAGTAAAAAACGTGGTGCAGAACATGGAAAAAGATAGAGGAAATTTATTTCATTTTTTTGTTTGGTATATATTTTCATTTTTTATATACAAACAATGATTATTATTTTTTTTAAAAAAAAGTAAATATTGCTACATCTATTTTATTTTTGAATTCGAAGTACAAATTCGAATAGGTGAGAGAAAAAAGAGCTATAAAAATAAAATAAAAATAAATAGGAAAAACTATCGGACCTCTCGACTAGAAGAGACATTTTTTTTAAAGTTAACCCTCCTTTTTTTTTTGTCTCAATAATTGTATACCTTCAAATGGTTAGAACATTATATATCCAAATTGAAAATTTAAATCCAAACCCTAATACCAATTTAACTTAAACTACCTATATATGACACAGGGCTCAATAAGATCTCATGTATAACAAACAAAATATTTCTCAATGTGGACAAATTTGATTGTTATGCATAGATATATAAATGAACCCTGATAACATTTTCGAGTGATTGAGACCTAAGAGAACTTGTGAATGTTATGCAGTCAAAATCGCTACAAAATATAAAAATATATAAATGATAACCGAATAACAATGGTGGAATTAAGTAAATTAAAATTATATTCATATCTACCAATTCCAGAGTATCAATTTATATTAGAGACTGTTAGAATGAGAGAATGAAATAATGAGAATCCTTGTATTCCACTTAGGGTTTAATCCTTTATATATACATGTCTAGGAGTTACACGTGTAATACACTACACACATTATAAGATAACACATATAATCTAACAGCCCCCTCAAACTCACGGTGGATCATACAAAGTGAGTTTGCGAAGAAGAAACTGAAATCGAGGAATTGGATGTGACTTCGTAAAGAAATCAGCAAGCTGCTCAGCAGAGGAGATATGCGGAAGCGATAATGTCTCTGCAAGAAAGTGCTGACGAACGAAGTGACAATCGATCTCAATGTGTTTGGTCCTCTCATGAAAGACCGGATTGCTAGCAATCTGAATAGCAGACCGGTTATCACAGTGAAGAGGAGTAGGACCAGTCATAGTAACTCCTAGATCCACCAAGAGACGTCTGAGATGAACAATCTCCTTGGTGGTGATAGCCATGGCTCGATATTCAGCCTCAGTGCTGGAAAGAGAAACAACCTCCTGTTTCTTGCTGCGCCAAGAGATGATAGAATCTGAGAAATATGCAGAAACCAGTGGTGGAGCGTCTAGTGGTCGGGTCTCCAGCCCAATCAGCATCAGTGTAAGCCCTGAGAACCAGAGTCGAAGAGGATGACAGATAGATCGATCTAGTGATAGTACCACGCAAATATCTAAGAATTCGCATAAGAGCACCATAATGCACTGATCGAGGAGCCGAGACAAACTGACTAACAATACTGACGGCATGAGCAATGTCAGGTCTAGTGATGCAGAGATACACAAGCTGACCCACGATCTGTCTGTATCGAGTAGGATCTGAGAGGAGCTCACCATCCGTAGGACGAAGCTTCACATGAAGCTCGAGAGGAGTATCCGCACTGCGGGTATCGGAGAGGGCAGCACGCTCTAAAATGTCAGCTGTATACTTCTGTTGAGAAAGCAGAATCCCACGATCACTCTGTGCAATCTCGAGACCAAGGAAGTAGCGAAGAGTACCAAGATCTTTCATCTGAAACTGTCGACTGAGGTGATTCTTGACCCGAGTAATACCAGCGGAGTCATCGCCAGTTATAATCATGTCGTCAACATACAGAAGAAGGATTACCCGCCCCTGCGATGAGGATCGCACAAACATAGAGTGGTCCTGGTGGCTCTCAACAAACCAGCTGTCAGAATAACACTGCGAAAACGCTCAAACCAGGCACGAGGAGCTTGTTTCAGTCCGTATATAGCCCGCCGAAGACGACAAACATGCTGAGGAGGAGTGCTGAGACCTGGAGGTGGTTGCATATAAACAACCTCAGATAAATCACCATGAAGAAAAGCATTCTTCACGTCCATCTGAAAGAGAGGCCAGCGACGAACAGCAGCAACGGCGAGAAGGGTGCGAACAGTAGTCATCTGAGCAACAGGAGCAAAGGTCTCCTCATAGTCAATGCCATACTCCTGAGTGAAACCTCTGGCAACAAGACGAGCCTTATGTCGTTCAATGGAACCATCAGGGCGATGCTTGATCTTGAAAATCCACTTGCAGCTGATAGGGGTAACACCATCCGGAAGGGGAACAACATCCCAGGTCTGTGTCTGCTCAAACGCCTGAAACTCCTCAGCCATGGCCTGCTGCCTCTTGATAAGATCGGGGCTCACGGTGGGCATGTATAGCGGTGAGATAGGCCTAGAATTCTGGAGAATAGGTACTCACTGATGCAAAGCCAAATCGGTCAGTGGTCCAGAGTCAAAACTGAAGCGATCAGGCGGATGACGCTCACGCTGAGGGTAGCGAGTCAAGGGACGAGGATCCACATCAGAGGGAGGTGTGTTAGCCGTGGAAGACGGAGTACCAGCGGAGTCATCTGCGGAAGGAGCAAGAGGAGACACAATAGGAGGAGAACAGGGAGGACCATGGGAGTTGGCTGCAGGAGTGTGAAGAGGAGACGAAGAACCAGGAGAGTCAGCAGTGGGAATGCCAAGATGAGACTCAGGGAGAACAGAACTAGGAGTGGGCTCAAGCAGAACAGACGGCCCGAGAAGAGGTAGAGACTCAATAGGAGAGGCCTGAACAGGAGAAGGCACCGGAGGAGAGGAGGCAGTGGGTGTAGAAGAAAAATAGGGAACATCTTCGACAAATGACACATGACGAGCTATCCAAAAACGATCTCCAATAGGATCGTAGCAGCGATATCCCTTGTGTTCGAAACTAATCCCCAAGAATACACACTTAACTGACCGAGCGGCCAACTTAGTGCGTTGATGAGGAGGGAGAAGCACGAAACAAGTACATCCAAAAGTGCGAAGTCTGCTATAATCAGGTTTGGAGGAGTAAAGGCGCTCATGAGGAGTCATACCGGAGAGGACAGAAGAGGGAGTGATATTGATAAGATGAACAGATAGAAGAGCAGCCTCAGCCCAGTATGTGCTGGGGACTGAAGAAGAAAGTAAGAGGGAACGAGCGGTCTCAAGAATATGGCGATGTTTTCTTTCAGCAACACCATTCTGCTCATGAGTATAAGGGCATGATTGCTGAAAGAGAGTGCCATGAGATTGAAGAAGAGAACGCATCGTGGAAGAAATATATTCTCGAGCACAATCAGACCTAAAGATTTTGATACGAGTCTGAAACTGGGTGTGAATCATAGTGGTAAAGACCTCATATATCTTTGGGACCTCAGATCGATGACGCAATAAATAAATCCAGGTAAAGCGAGAATAGTCATCAATAAAACTGATATAATACGAAAAACCACTCTTTGACGTGATATGAGAAGGACCCCAGATATCAGAATGAACAAGCTCAAATGGAATAGAGGACTGATGATTACTAGAATGGAATGGAGTAGCAACAGGTTTGGCTAATTTACAGCCCTCACAAACAGAAAGAGGAGAGAAAGAAACATGACCTAAATCACCAGACTTAATAAGGTCTTTAAGACGAGATTCAGAAACATGACCTAACCTCTTATGCCACAAGTCAGTATCAGAGGTGACAGTGCCACAGAAAACTGAGGGATCAGGTACAGGAAGATAAAGATACTCCACATAATACAGTCCGCCAATCCGACGACCAACACCAATCCTCTGCCCTGAACGTGGATCCTGCACAGAACACCCAGAAGAGGTAAAGGTAATGGTGAATCCAGAATCACACAATCTACTAATAGACACAAGATTCATGCAAAGCTCAGGAGCATGCAAAACAAATGGTAATGAAAGGCGGCCAGTAGGGTGGGATGTGGTGGTGATCGATCCACACTGCGTGATGACTAAAGGAGAGCCATTAGCAGTATGAATCGAAGGGAGGTGTGAGGGTGCAGGTGAGCATGCAGTGAGGATAGAACTATCAGGAGTCATGTGATGTGAGGCACCCGAATCAAAAATCCAATAAGCAGGAGTACCCATAGTAGAAGACAAGGCAAAGGGAGTAGAAGAACCAGAAAGTGACTGCTGCAGAATCAGGTGGTCTAGGCGCTGACTGATCTGGACAAGCATATCCGAGTGTGACTGAATGGAGGCAATCGAAGTAGCAGTCGTAGCGGCAACAGGAGGAAGATGATGTCCTCGGCCTTTCGGTTGATAACGCTGCTTAGAAGGTCGTTGTCTTTTCGTAGCAGGAGCGGCCCCCAAGATGCCCTCATAGATAAATGACGAAGTAGACTGACGAGATACCTTCGAAGCCGGTGTCGGAAGAGTAGGGTTGCCGTTGGTTTCTGACATTGTGCAGAACCACTCGGATGAGGATCAGAAGCAGACGAGGACGTAGAGCACGAAAAATCGAGCAAAATGGACTCCTGGATCACCTTAATCGGACTTCCGGAGAGGAAGTTATAACCGATTTAGTGATTCGAAGTCTCAAGGAGGTGCCGGAGAGCGGCCGGTGGCAGCAGGGGGCGGCCGGAGGAGTCGGAGGGCGGCCGGAGTTGACCTGAGGTCGGACTCGGGTCGGGTGCCGGGCCGGGTTCGCGGATCCGGGTCGCTGGGCAGGGTCCGGGTCGGATGCTGGGTGGACTCGGGTCGGGTGCCGGGTCGGGCGCTCGAGACGATCCGGAACGCTCGAGACAGGCTGGCACGAGCTGTCCCAGCAGATCCCGGGAAATCCGAGCAGAATTAGTGGATCGGTGCCCAGGCAGATTTCTCGAGCGCGACAGATCCCGGGTAATCCGGGCAGGTTCAAACGCGGCCAACCCAGGGACGCGGCAAGTGTATATATCATATCAGAAGCCTACACAGGAGGTCAATAATATATATCATACACAGACAACTAGAATGACACACATGCAACAAAAGGGGCTGACATGATATATACACCAAATGCGGAAGCAAAAGACTGAATCTGTGAATAAACATTCTACAGACTCGATACTCAATCATCTGTCCTGTGAGAGCCAATATACACAAATACAACTGAATATATACAACACGTGCTCAGCACGGAAATACAATACATCCTCTGGCACTCGCGGAACGTGGCGCTGCTCCGCTACTGTAGAAATCCCTCGGAAAGCTCCAACTGCTGCTCCGGCTCTAGCTCAGGCTCAGTGACCACTCATATGCGAGGGGTGAGCCACACGCTCAGTGAACGGCACAACCCATGCATCACAGACAATATTTACCACAAATCCATTATTTTATCCAGCCATCAATACATCACAACACAAATCTAGTGGGTCGTCCATACGCATATGATCCACTCGGATCCGCCGACTACATATCATCACAACTCAAATGTCATGAATTCCTCTGAATTCAACCAGGTGCATCATCAAGATGCGGGAACATGTACAAAAATCAGCATACTAATCATACAACATAACATATAATATTATTGGGACTAGAACCTTGGGAGGGCAGCCTGAGGTCCCGATACAGGACATCCCGACAACCAAACAAGGAACACGGAGTACCCTAACACGGGTCTCAGCCTGGGGACATGCTGCATGGCTCATACGCATATCCTAAGGGTGCAAGTCCCTAACATGCAAGGACTAGGGTAGCATGCATTCTACACATAATTCACACAATTACATATTATTGCAGGTAATATTTATCCATGGCGCCCCAGGAGAGGTCGGTATACGCCCCAAGTGCGTACAACGCCTCTCTACTGGGTTGGATTGTCCCACTCACCAGAATCAGGGTCGTCGCGCGAGACAGGGTATTATTTGGTAAGTATTAATCCACAAATATCATTAAATACATAAATAAATACCCCAAAACCCACAACAAGCACCCAACACCCCCGGCAACCACCCGCACGGCCCCCGACCGCCCAGGTGCACCGCCGCGCTTCAGCCCCCACCCCTCCCACAGCCGCCGACCACTTCCGACCACCTCCAACCACCCTCCGACGACCCCCACAGCCGCCGACCACCCCCAAACACAAATACCCCTAGCAATCATCTAGACAAGAAATAAGAGGGAAAGGAGGCTTATCGAGGGGAGGAAGAGGCGTCCGGTGGATCTCCACGCGCCGAAACCCTTCCCAAAAGCCTTCTCACGTCCCGATCTAGCTTGTCCCTCGGAATGGGCCAAATCAGAGGACGAAAAGGGGAGGTCGGGGAGGCTAGGATCGTCGGAATTCGGACGCAGCAGGGCACGGCGCGGCAGGGCGCGTGGCAGGGCACGGTGCGGCAGAGCGCGCGGCTTGGCAGGGCGCGGCAGGGCAAGGCAGGGCACGACGCGCGGCAGGGCAGATCTGTTGGGCACGGTAGGGCAGGGCACACGGCAGGGCGCGCGGTAGGGCTGGGCACGGCAGGGCTGCGCGAGCAGCGGCAAGGCGGTGCACGTCAGCGGCAGGGGCGGCACGCGCAGCGGCAGGGGCACGACGGCAACGGCGACGACGAAGGATTCCAAAAAAAATTAGGGTTTTTGAGGTGGTTGCTCTGATACCATGTTAGAATGAGAGAATGAAATAATGAGAATCCTTGTATTCCACTTAGGGTTTAATCCCTTTATATATACAAGTGTCTAGGAGTTACACGTGTAATACACTACACACATTATAAGATAACACATATAATCTAACAGAGACAATGGGAGTTTATAAAGATAATAAATCATGATAGCTGATATTAAAGATTATATTAGTTGTATATAATTTTGTAAACAAAAAAAACTATATATACCCAGCTAGCCAATTGTTTTCCAGCTTAACCATAAAATTAATCACGAGAGGTCTCTCCAATATAAAAAAAAAAAAAAAATTAAACCTATTTTACTGCTACATACTGCCATTATTTTGTGGCTGATTTACCACATAATTACACCTAATGCAATTAGAACTGGTCTTCAATCAATTGTTAAAAGTTACTCTTAACCAATATTTTTAATGAAATTTATTTTATTGAATTTGAACATAAAACTAAAATCTGAACAAAAAGAATTAAAATTTTGAAAATTAAACTATTTAGAACCAATCTCTGAAAACTCATTTTAAAAAAAAAAAGCTGAATGAATTTCACAATTGATACTAGTACATACGAAGCCACATGTATACGAAAGTATATATAAAATAAAAAAGATTTTGTGGTGACTGTTAATTAATGAGTCATGTACAGTTGTTTGGATATGAAAACCCTCTCCATCTGATCAATCAATTTTAAAGCTTCGGATCCCGTCCATGGTTTACTTCCCAAGTCAATAGCTTTTGGAGGTATTCAATGTTCATTTATATCATGTGGGGGAGTAGATACACTAGCCAGTCATTCATATGACCCAATTAGAGTATAATTTATTTAAATAATTATATTTTTAACTAGAAAAATATATATACTGACTAATAAAAATATAAAATTATATGTGTTCAATTTATTTGAATATGATGCATATATTTTATTTATTTTAAAAAATATGTATTTTATTAAATAAATTTATGTTTTAAAATTTTTAAAATAATTAAAACAATAAAAGTGATTGCAAAAATGTCCTAAACATTTTTCATAGCGAATGTTCTTTATTTAAACTTACACACCTTGTTTGAGATAGGGTTATTTGTGAAAATAGAATATAAATTTATTTGTCTTTTTATTATCCTTATTGAAAATATTTAATAAATCATTTATTCTTTGGGCCCTTCTTCAATGATTATAAAATATTTTAAAATATAATTATTTTATATATGAAATTGAGAAACAACAACAATATGAGATTTGCATGCAACAAAGCAGCCCAAAATCAACAGAGGCTTAAAAAACATATCATCACAGCATGTAAGATAATGAGACATGTTCAACACATCCTAGATTTGTGATAAATGTGATATGTTTGGTAAAATATCAACATTAACACATATGCATACATATAAATTATAGAGGGATAAAATCACAACAAATAATCTTGTTTGAGAAGACGAGTTTGTAGGGAACCACAAAAAAAATAAAAAAAATTTCGTGTGCTTTTTTTGTGTTATTAGCTTTACTTTTTATATATATATAATTTATGACTTGCATGCACTTAAATTTTGAAATATTTTTTTCAATGTTTAAAAAATCAAACCTTGAACTATAAAGAAACGATTTAAGAGATACTGGTTCAAATAACCAGGTTTGAACTATTACTTTTTATGACATAATAAATATATTAATTACCAATAGTAAATAAACAATTTATAAAAATACAAAATATCACATAAATTTTTTACATAATTATCAAATCTTAAATCCTAATAATTTTAAAGATTATTTTTTATCATCATGGCCTGATTTATTATATTAAAATATTTTTTTATTAAACATAAGATTTTAATAATTTATTAATCATAATTTTTGCAAATGAATAAATGATTAATTTAATAAACACAAAGTGAAGGACTCTTTAAGAACTCTTTTTCATTTTCAATGTAGTGCCTTTAATTTTTCTTATAGTGAAGGAACTTTGGTCAGCGGGAAAGAATCCTTGAAACATGATAGAAGGAAGAACTGTGGCCTTCATTTCCCAATCGATTATCGTCCAGGCTAGCACATGGGTGGTCTGGTTAACGAGAAACGTAGCAGTGTTGTTAATTAGGAGAGTCAAAGTTTACAGAGAGAATGTGTGAAAGGTTTTCTATAGATGCTTTCAAGACTGGAACGTTTTACGCAGGCGCAAGGAAAGTGAATTTTTATAATGGATGCCCAAGCATCGCAGATTGAAGTCGGTGACATTAACTTGATTAAATAATCTTCTAATTGGTTTTTATAATGGATGCTCAAGATGCTTGCTTTCTTTCCCCCTCTATATTTATTTATTTATTTTATTTATTTAAAGTTTTTATCTATTTTCTTTCATCTCCTTTGTAATTGTACCTCGAGATTTTTAATAAAATCGTGGAGCTCGTAGTGGTTGAGGAATCGCAAATCTATAAACTATTGATATGATTAATTTATAACAGAAAAAACAAAATCTACCCAGAGTGAGGACCACCATATATGATAAGGCCAAAAGATATGACAAAAAAATAAAATGTTTTTTTTTTTTTCTTGTTCTAATTATGAAAAATTGTCCACGGTGATTAAAAATCTCAAATCCACCCAAACAAATTCGTTATTTGCTGACGTGGACAAGACCATAAAGTCCGACACGTGCTTTTAATGGGACCCGCGAAGCCACGTCATCCTTATCTTCTCGAGCGAGGCAACGAAAATGAAGTGGAAGATCCAAAACGTGTCTCGATGAGACCGAAAAGACGTGACGTGGACTTTGTAGGATAAGAGTGCGCCACGTGGAGTTAAATCTAATTGGAAAATTTTGGGTACTTTTTTTTTTTTTCTGGCCGAGATTTTATACAAAGGTCGCACTTAAAATCATTACCGTATGATGATATACACAATCATATGTTTATACACTAATAGAAGTCCAGCAAAAAAATGTAGAGTGACTTTAGTTCTCGTTTGAAAAAAAAAATTTAAGATTTATGAATATTCTACGTAAATAAGAATAAAATAACTTTTTTTATTGTGTTTATTTTTTAAAATAAGTTATTATGTTTTTCAATGAAATAATTTAAAACACGTATACAAAAGATTTTTTTTTATATATTATAATAGTTATAAATCTTAAAATAATTTGTCTTTTATTTGGATCCTTTTAAATTTTTCTATATAATCAAGGGATTATATGCATTTATAAATTAACTATCTCGTTAAATAACGTTATATTTCAGACATATTCGTTATTTTGTTATAAAAAAATAACTTAGAGGGTAAAATATTTAACCACAACAAATATAGGGTGTTATATGGATTTTTGATAAAATAAAGGAGAAGTATAGATATATGCTAACTTTCAGGGGGTTATACATGTTTAACCCTTTAATTTTCCATAAAAAGGGGGAGGGGATTCCGTGAGTCTAAAGAATAATTAAGGAATTCTTCGAATAGAATTAATTTTTCTAAACAAAGAATGATTTGACACCACATAACCAAACCAATACATTGATGAAACGTATTAGAAGTGTTCCACTTATGGTGAGTAGCTTTCGTGCGGCTTCTGAACATTGGGAAATTACAATACATTGGAAAATAACACTTATGGACTCATCGTTATTGCCAACTTATATCTTATCAACTCTACGTGCATCAACCAACCATTTTCTCATTTTAAGAGTATATATAATTGAATTGACTTTACAACTTCGGATAACAATAACCATTTCGAGTGATAGTGATCCAAAACTCTCTATATTCTATATATTACATCTGACGAGGGGAGGGAGACAATGCTAGGTGATTTCAAATTTCAGCTTATACATTGAAAATACAGTTTCCTAATAGTCTGTAGCACTCATATAAATGAGGCCACGTAAATATAATAATAATAATATAAAAAAAAACAACAATGTCCCTCACCCTTAACATCCCAAACTTACTCATCTTTTCAAAAGAACCCCCAAAACAATAATATTTGCACAATATTTATCCACTCACCACGCCAAAGCAGGAGTTCCGCCCACATTTTTTTTTTTTTGTTGATTGGATGTTTGCTTTTCAAAACCCATCATGTTGATTAGATAAATTTACCTCTTTTGTATTTATTTTATTAAAATTTTTCCTTTTGTCTATCTAATTTGAACGGCCAATGAGATTAATACATTATCTTTTTTTTTTTTATATGAATAAATTTTAAAAAATACAATTAACATTTATTTTAATCGGTTTTATATATTTTTATACCTTTCAAAAATAATTTTTTAAAAAAATCAAACTTTGATTAATTAACTAACACCTACCATCTCCATGTAAAAAGTCAGGGTATCAAAGTCAGGAGAACACCGATTTAAAAGAAAAAAAAGTCTTCAACATATTTTTACATTTAACAAAAAAATACATTTTAAGTCAAAATATATTTTATTGGTTTGGGCTTCAAATATGTCTACAAGTAAGGATTAATGGCCCCGTTTGGTTGCGCGATTCGGTGCGTTTTTGCTTTTTGAAAAGCTGAAAAGCTAAAAGCGTGCAACCAAACGGGGTAGCTTTTTACAGAATCAGAAGCTGGATTCCTTTTAATTTTTCCCTCGAAATCTGTGTTTTAAAAAGCTCAGAAACAACGCTTTTTGATCGGAATCGATTTTTTGAATTGAAAAGCAACTTTATCTGCCAAACATTAAACTCCTTTCAAATATTGATTCCTGATTTTAAAAAAAGCATCCTAAAAAAGTCAACGTCTAAAATTATCTTAAAAAACAGCTTTATTCCAAAAGTTACTTTTCAATCTGTGTTTCCAAACGGATCCTAAGTAATTTATGGGATAATACTAAAGCCTGCAACCAGCGGTGGTGGAGTAAAAAATTTTACTTAGTGGGGGGTTAACTCCATAAATTTTATTCGGTTCCTAAAGTACTAATGAAATTTATGAAAACCCTAACGGGGAAAATGTAAGAAGATATGCATTAATTATGTACTTTAAAATACATACTAAAAAATACTACAAAGATGAGGGCAGAAATGACTGCCCCTAACATCACATCAATTATCAACAGTGTAAAACTGCAAACAAATTGGATTTGGAAATGGACAAACAATCCAGTAGGATGGTTTTCAATAACCATCTTACTAAACAGTAATAATAGAACATCTTAACATTTACCACTCTGACAAAGTAGATCACTTTCATAAAGAGGAGGATCAATCATTTGATCCAAATTCATTTTCTAATAGAACATGTTAACCTTTACCACTCTGACAAAGTAGATCACTTTCATAAAGAGGAGGATCAATCATTTGATCTAAATTCATTTTCCCCTTTAACCCATTCTCAAAGACGAATCAGATAACAAAGTAATTGCAATATTATTTTTCTGAGCAAAGTAAGCATTATGTTTTTAACAAAAATGATAATTTTTTTAACAGTTAGTCTATGACAAGTTATCACCAGCTAAAACAGCAAATATAATTACATTTTGGAAAAACTAAGATGGATCAAAAATCTTTAGGGGTATCTCTTATGAACTAAGTAGGAGTAAATCTGTACAAATGCCATTAAAATAAACTTTATCAAAAAGCCTAAGAAACCAATTTTATTTCACAAAAAAATAATCTTCAACCATATGTAAAATACAAAAGAGAAAAAAAAAAGTTACAAAAAAACAGTGAATGACAAGAAACACTCTGATTGAATGGCAAGACAAATTGTGATAGGCCCAATATCATGTTTCATGTTCCTGAATAATCAACCTGTCTGATCCCATGGGACCATAACCAAACTTTTTCCAAGGAAAAAGGTGGAAGCACATTACCTCCAATCACATTAAACCTAAATGCAAAGTTCTAACATAAACAAGCGACATTTTAGAAACCTATTGTTTTGTTATCTTTTGTTCTATTTTAAGAAAAAACCAGAAGCAACTAACATGAAAACTGCTTAAATTTCCTATGTTTATGCACAATCCCAAAGGGAATTTCAAATTGACCTTCCCTTAAATTACCTTCACAAAGTGAAAGCCAGGTTTCCTTTGGCTTCTTTTTGTTGACACTATAATGAAATGTGACACAACCTTCACAAATTCAGTGTGTAATGCACCCATAATATTCACACTGTTACAGGTGAAAAAATTGCTTTCCCTTTGAGATTAACAAGATGAAAAAAGAACCTGAGGAAACTATTTTCCCACGCTATTTGTGGTCCAAACAAAAGAATTCCAAAAAGACAAATGAAAAACAAAAAGGCACACAACACTCATTAAGTCATAAATGCATAATCAGACTATGGGCTGCAAGTATTAAAACCATATTAGGGTATAAAATAATACTATAAATTCAGTTAACTGGGTAACATATAAATGGATATCCAATGATTCAAGTAACAAATAATCAAATAACTCAAGGATGATATTCGACAGATAGAACCCAACTTCCAATATTTTACTGAAAATTGGAATGCAGTTGAAAAGAGGATACACAAATATACTACATATGTTCTGTACTTGGGTGATTTCATCATACTGCTCCTTCAACTTTTCAGCATTGTTGACAACTTGACATGCCTAAAGAAATTACCATTTTTTTTTAGTAGGACTTCTTCAAGAATCCTCAAGAAAATGAGTAAACAAAAAGTACTTTTCCTTCTAGCCACGTCTACTTTTTTTTTTTTTTTAATTGGTGCCTCCTTGGGTTTCATGTGTGTGTGTGTGTGTGTGGGGGGGGGGGGGGGGGGGGGGGGGGGTTGCGTGATAGCTGACTAACAAAAGCTTGGTCCACCCAACCATTCCTCATTGTTTGGGTCAATCATGAAGAGTGACAGAAGACAACTTTCATAAAGGGAAAATAGCTTCCCAACCTCTAGTAAGGAAATCCTTTCTTAGACATATTAAAGGAAGATGAGAGGAATGCAATGGAACTCTTCATCTGAATTCACGGCATCTTCAGCATGATTTTAGAAAATCAAAAACAACTTTCCTTCATTTCTTTCTCATTGGCATGGACAGACTATATACTTTCCTGTGGTATTAAACTAATCAAAACAAAATTTGGTTTCCTATTTAAATTGTGTAAAACATTCCCCTAAACTGATTGCACACATGTTGGGATGTACAATTATCTTGCAAAGAGGAAGCCATCAAGGGCGAACCTCTTATATTGCAAACATATGGGAGTCTATTTTATGGTTTATCAAAGACAGGCTTGAGCTCTGTGGGGGCTGAATTTTTAACCTTTTCTAGAAGAATATAAATTATTATAGTGAGGATCCACTTTTGGAGACCCATCACCTGCCATGTGGGAGTTTCATCTCAGTGATATCAATTTCAGTGGTAGAACTTCAATCCTCTTTCCCACAAAAAAAAAAAAAAAAAATCCTTCGTTCAAAAGCAGTCTGAAATATTTTCTATATGAAAATAACTTGCATTTCTTTTGTCCCGAGTGGTCATAGCACGACGGTTCAGGGCTTACCTGTGTTAATGGTATGTCTTGGGTTCGAGTCTTGGCGCTGACCTATCCACCTATTTGTTGGTGATTATTTAAAAGAATTTTTCGTGGGACCAGGACAAACAGGCGGAGGTGGTCTTTCCAGCTTGACCGTAAGGTCAAGCACAGGGGGTCCCTCCAATATAAAAAAAAATTGCAAGTTGACCGATAGTTCCTAATACTTTAAAGGACTAATGATCCAACTAGGCTAGAGCCTTGGTTCTGATGTCCGCAATTCCAAGAACAATTTTTAACACAAACATAAGACCAAAAAATTCTTCGGATAATAAAAAAATTCAAAGCAATTGGATGACTGTGAAAGTTTTCTTTCTTGTTCGAGGGAATGGTAGACTGTTGCTACCCTATTTTCATTAAGAAAACCAAGTACAGCGGTCTGAAAATCCCTAGGGCCAAGGGGGGAGAAGAGAGGTTCTATAGACGTAAAGAAAATCTCTTTTGCTTAACATACATGCACTAGAGTTTCAGATGTATCCAATGATAGATCTTAGCTAAGGTATCTACAAATAGCTAACATCATATAAACACATACTAATGGGTTTTGGATCTCTGATATATCTTTATGATAAATGAACATCATTACTGAATAAGGAACACATGATAAACTACACTAACTTGCACATTGATAAAGAAATATCATCCAGGTACATACCAAAACCAAACTCTTCAAAACCTAAAATGGACAATGCCAGAAAATTCTTGACTTACATCAACTAATATAGCATGAAACTCCCAGATTAATCAGACGAGAAAAAAAAAAAAAAAAAACATAGATAGAGAGAGTGAGATCAAGATTTTTTTAAAACCAGCTATTGTCATCAGCTCAGTCACCCTTACGTCTAAAAGAACATCCCTCAGTGAGCCTCGCCTTGCCACCCGTTGGCTGGCACAGCACTGTCTGGCAGTTCCCACAAACCACCACAGTCTGTGAGTGGCTGAATATGGTCGTTCTGCAAAAACACCACAATCAGATCAAGCAGTCTCAGTACATGTGCATTCCAATAACAACACAAACATCATCGACAACTAAAAGGGTTTTTGTAATGATTTTTTAAGATCACAAGAATTCCAACAACAGGGGTATTTTTGATGTCCAACATCGATTAAACACCAAAAAAACCACAAGAATCTCCAATAACAGAAAAAGAGGATCAGCTATCAAAAAATTGTCTTTTTTTTAATGATCTAGGTCTTGCATGTCCACCATCGATCATATAGAACCTAATAAAAAATTCATAAAACAACACAAACAACTTCAATTCTGAAAAGGGTTCTTTAAATGATTTGAGGACTTACACATTCACAATCTATAAAACAACAACAAAAAATCACAAAAATTCCATTAAAAAAGGCAACAAATTAAAAAAAAAAATGATTCAAGGTCTTACATGTCCAACATCGATCAAACAACCCAAATAACAAAAATCACCACATAAACAACTTTAATATTTAAATGGTTTTGAGAACTTACATGTTGAAGCAACCCTGGCATTTGACATCCTACAAAACAAAACAAAATCATATCTTTAGGCGTTTTTGTTACCATATAAGATCAAACCAACAAACAGAACAAAAATCGAATTTGATTACAATACCATGAAGAAGGAATTGGGGGACTGAACAAGGCGCTTAAGCTTGTGCCTCTTCTTCTCCAGCTCCGCTGGCGGGTTCAGGAGATCAATGTCGTTCGGGAGCACCTGATCGTCCAATAAAAAACACAAAAAAAAATCAGACGAAATCGAGACCGGAAAACGACGAAATCGTGTAAAGGTTCGAGTTTTTCTGAGAATGAAACGACGATTGTATGGAAAATCTGAAGAAACAAAGCCATGAATGAGGATCAGAAGCTCTTACCATGGCTGCGGAACTCTTTGGGGTCGATCGAAGTCGATGAGGTGAGGAAACCCTAAGGAGCGGCCGCAAAAATGTCGAGAGAGTAAACCCTGGCGAACGAATGGCAAGGTTTATATATAGATGTACGAGATGAATCTCAGCCGTCTGATCATAAGGTAATGGCGGATCGGTTTTTGTGAGACGGGTCGGGTCCATCATTACTTCTGATGGAGTTATATGACATATAGGCCCATAGATTATTACCTTGTGCATTCCCTTTTTATAATTAGATTAGTTTGGTGTACGCGCTTTGCGCGTACTATCGAGTTTGATAAAAATTATGTTAATAAAATAAGTGTGAAAAAACATTAAAGTTCTGGTAAATATGACCCCCAAGAAATTGTAAATAATTCTGCTAGTTGAATGTACGTGCACCCACGCGTAATTGAATTATATAAGTTATTTTATATTATAATTAGAAGATAAACAAGAATTTATATTATTATAAATAATTCTTCTAAAACAAAACAATGTTTGATAACTGGGGTTCTATTATGTATATTTTATGTTTTTGAAGTAAAAAACATATTATTGTAATTCAGCATATACTTATTTTTATATAAGAATTCATTTTATAACTTGAAATACATCCTCATATACCTCTTTAGTTATTTAATAGTCATCATATGATGTATATATCTCCGTAAATGAGACATATACCTTGTTAAACCTTGTTAATTTTTTGGATGTACGCGCACCCATGCGTCATTGAATTATATAAGCTACTTCATGTTATAATTGGAACATAAATAAGAGTCCATATTATTATAAACAATTTTTCTAAAATAAAAATAATGTTTGATAACTAGGATTCTATTATGTATATTTTATATTTTTGAAATAAAAAATATATTATTGTAATTCAGCATATACTTATTTTTAATATAACAATTCTTTTTACAACTCGAAATACACCCTCGTATACTTCTTTAGTTATTTAATAGTCATCTTATGATGTATATACCTCCATATATGAGATATATACCTTGTTAATATTTTTTAATATTTATTAAAAATGAGTATATTAAATTCAAAATTGTGCAATGTTTACTATTTTTAAAAATTAAAATATATGATAACTGCATTTGAGGTTGTACTTGGATTGTACCTAACATTAAGTGAATATCCACTTAAAGTTATATTAAAAATAAAACAAAAAAACATTTATTCCTTCTCTTTCAAGGATATTAATTTTTGAAAAGTTTTAGGCTCAATCATTTTTATCAATCAAAACTCAAACCAAACAAAAAAAATCCACCATTATCTTCAACGAGAATATGTACAGTCGATCACATAATTCAATTTTTGACCACTACCTATTAAAAATCGAAAAGGTGATGAGCAGGAGATACTATGCATCAATTTGAATGAACTCATATGAAACGTGTATTGTTACTCTATATATATCTTCATGCTGCTTTTTTTTTTTTTTTTTTGTAAATGCACATAGTTTATTATCGATTATTGAACCTCCTAAAAATAATCTAATAAAAACAAAATACTGCCCTAAAAAATTAAAAAATATTTATTTTCACATCTAAAGAAAAATTAATACACAGAGATTTAAAATCAATACAAAAACAAAAAGAAACATAACAAATTTTAAATTCAAAAGCAAGATATCCATCAATAATTTTATGGGCTTAAATGGGTCTGATTCCGTTTGTAATTTTGTATTCAAAAGTAAGATATACTTTGTTAAGTATATTAAATTTAAAATAGTGCAATGTTTACTGTTTGATGTTGTATTTGGGACTGTATCTAATATTATTTGACACAGATGGGATATACCAGATCAGATCATCGACTAGTACAAGCACTCGTTGAGAGATGAAGACCAGAAACCAACACATTTCATTTGCGACATGGCGAGATGAATGTCACACTTCAGGATGTTGTTGTTCTGACTGGGCTTCCCATTGATGGCAAGCCCGTGACCGGTATCACAGACTGCGAAGATTGGGGAGACGTTTGTGAGGAGCTGTTAGGTGTTAGCCCCCCTACAGATAAGATCAAGAGTGGTAGAATTTATCTCTCTTGACTTAAAGACACCTTCAGCATTGTACCAAATATTGATTTGGACGCGACATCCTCCAGCAATATGCACGTGCATATATCTTATTTGTTCTTGGATCCACCATATTCGCTGATGAGACAGGAAATAAGATACATGCATGTTATCTTTATCTACTTAGAGATTTGGATGATGTTGGCCGATATTCCTGGGGTGCAGCTGCCCACTTGTATAGAGCGTTGTACAAGAGTAGTGTGCTTGGAGAGAGGATGTCGGCAGGATCTCATGGATTTTATTCACTGCTACAGGTAATATGAAATGTCACACCCCAGGGCGGCCGTCCCCGAGACGTGGCAATATATATAGTATCAGCTATCAATACCTGAGGTCAACAAAGACTCCAACAACAACACACAAGGTGGCAAAGCAAAGATAAATGACAACTGACTGAAAAGCGGAAGCATAAGATATCAACAATGTCTGTAAACCAAAAACATTATTACAGACTCGAATACACAATCATTATCCTGTGAGAGCCAAGTCTAGTCCAAATAAAATACAACATGTGCCACATGCACGATTTACAATACATAAAATGACTCTAGGACTGCTGACAGCCTCGCACTCGCCACTCGCCGGACAGAACGCTCCACGCACATAAGACCATGCCACAGGGAAGCACCAGCTCCACGCCCAACACTGCCCCTGAAAAGAAACAGTATGCGAGGGGTGAGCTACAAGCTCAGTGAGTGGCTGGAAACCAATCACCAATTTAAAAGTTTAATGTTAAGGCAATTTCCTTTCAAGGAAAACATGGGTGGAAACCCAATGGATAACAAGGTCATGCGGCGGCGCGACCAACCTCGCCCTCACCCTCACTCCCGGAGGAAGACTCTTGGGACTTTTGGGGAGAGACCATACCATTGGTCGAAGAGACGCAGAATTACTGGTCTACACAACACTACTGGATCACCAACCTCACCCTCACCCTCACTCCCGGAGGGAGACTCTTGGGACTCTTGGGGAGAGACCATACTGTTAGTCGAAAAGACGCGGAATTACTGGTCTACACAACACTACTGGATCATCTACATCGAGATAACTGCCCAACGATGTCTTTGAACATCAATACACAACCGGACCCAACAACTATGGGAACGGACGAACAACGAATGGGTCACGCGGCGATGTGTCTTCACCTCATCCTCACCCTCACCCTCACCCTTTAGAGGTGACATAGGACTTTTGGAAGAGATTAGACTGCTCTACACCCTTGGTCCACCGGTAGCCCTTTTCCCGGGTAGCCTCTACCTGGTATACTCCCACGATCAGTACGTTCCCGAACGCATCGGTAGTACCTACGGATGGGAGCCCTCTGTCAGGACAGCTTTTCCAACGCCGGGGAGTTCCTACACGGATCCAACAGATGGGAGAACGATTTCACGCGTGCAATATCATTTGTTAGCCCTCTCCCGGGTAGCCTCTACCTGGTATACCCCGATGATCAGTACATCTTGCCGCATGCATCGATAGTACCTACAGGTGGGGGCCCTCTGTCAGGACAGCTACAACCCGGGCCGCTTCAACACAGACGACATTGGGAGGAAACACTCCATGTTCGCAAAGCGAACCCAATGGAAAAATAACTACTCTCGATAATCGCCTAACTTAATGCCAAAGCTACCGGTTTAACAAAACCGATACAACAAATGAATTCTCCTGAATTCCATTCAAGTGCATCACACGGATGCAGGGGCGATCACATCGCTCGCACACTAACTAATGAGGTACATTCCAACGGTGGGTCGTACCCACGCCGGCTTCAGATAGGCCTAATTAGTTTTAACATGTGCGTATATATAATAGGAGAATCATATCATAGTTATGTGCATGAACCATATGCACGATCATCTAATAATTGACTATAAGGGTAACCCCTAACATGGATTTACATCATAAACAACAAATCATACAACATGCATACAAGGTATGGCCCACTTAAACATGCATACATGGCCATTAATCATATAAGCACACAAGGCATAACTTAAGCATGCGTTGGATATCACCAACTTAAAAGGGAAGGGTCAAGCGTGATCTCGCGCACTAACAGGTGCATGCCAATATTCCAAACGAACTTGAGTCGAGTAGGAAATCGCATCTACTTACTCAGTTTGTGCAGAGGGAGAGGGCGAGAGAGAGATCATCATCTCTTGAAGTTGGTTATAGCTTTTCCCCCTTAGTATGGGCACAACAACTACACCACGCCCTTGAGTCTTATCACAAGGGAATATTAGGTATGTGCTCGTTATTAACCCAGACTTAATCATGCTGGATATTCCAATTAATATGATAGTATTACTCATAGGGACTATCTAAGGCATGCTTAATTTATACATTCATGAAAACCTACATCACACATGCTCATACATGAAGGGCGCATGCATACATAATAGTTTACACATGAACATACATAGGCAAGTATATGGTAGAAAAGGGGGTTCTACGCAATATACGAGCTATACAAGCCTAGCATGCAAATATCTAACATATTTAAGGTGTAAAGAAGCCCCATGGATGCGCAATGCACGACTACGCGCATCGAGCGCACCCCGAAGGTTTGGATCGAACCACTCACTGCAACCCGGGACCTCGCGCATCTTATCCGACGAGATCTGCAAGGTAAGGGCATCAAATTTGGTGAGTAACATCACATTATAACACTTAAAAATTACTAGAAATGCCAAAGACTTAGACATGCACGCATACGGGCTCGCACGCATGCGAGCACGCACGTACACACGCATGCCCGAGTGCCCCAGCACCTACCCAAGCCCCTGGGTAGCCCTGCGCGTGCCCCTGCGCGCGCGCGCACTGGCGCCCTGTCGCAAGCCCAGGCACGCCCAGACTCGCTGCCCCGCGTGCGCGCCCGCGCGCACTCGTGCGCATGACCCGCGCGCGCTACTAGCGCCCACGCGAACCTGCGCGCCTGCTCCGCGCACACCCGCGCGCCTGTGCGCACGCGCACGCACCCGCCTGTGCCCCTCTGCGCGCGCGCCCAGCACCCCCAGCCCTCCCCCTTGCCCCTACATGCACCCAACTCAAAACACCTCACATGCATGCCCTCCCAAACACCCTAACATGCATAAAAACCAATAAAGAAGAGGGAAAACTCACCAAAAGAGAGGGGGAGGGAAGGGGGAGATGTAGGGGCTCGCAAGCGCACCCTTGACCACCTCGACCGCCACCACCACTACCACCACCTCCATCTTTGCTTCTCTTCTTCATGGCTGAACCAAAGGGGAGGGGAAACCATTAGAGGGGCTAGGGGAGGAGGAGAGGGAGAAGACAACAACAACAACAACAAAGGCACACACAAACCTACCTTCTTGCACTTCCTTCTTCACCTTCTCCTTCAATTGCTTCTTCCTCCTCCTTCTTCACACACAAAGAGGGGGAAAAGAGACCAATAGAGGGAGCTTGAGAGAGTTTCACGAAATGGGAGAGAGAGAGAGAGGATAAAAACGTCTTTTTCAAGCCCAAATAGTATCTAGGGGTGACCCTAAGGGGGTGGTGAGGTTAGGGTTAGGCTCACCCTCACTCAACTACTCATTTTTGCTTTATTGGGAAGCGTGCAGAGAAGCACCACACACTCGAAAATATCTCACCCACCGAAACCCAGTAACGGCCAAACCCGGATGCGATTCGGAACTGCATATTTTTCAAAACGTTACCGGAATTCGATGAAATTTTTATGGGTAGTACAAAACGGTACCAGGACCCATAATATGCAGTTAGATTTTCAATCAGAGTACTCTAACTCCCGCAGGTGGCTAAAAGCCAAAATTTTAGCGACTCCGATAAAAAAAAATAAGGCTCCAAATGACACAGGCATAACATGAAAACTCCAAGTTTCCTTTGTAAAAATTATTCTTTTTATCAGTGTTACTCGTATTTTTTTTTTGTTGCCACAGATATGGTCGTGGGAGAGATTACACGTGGGACGACCGGACTTACATGACTCAGATTTTGTATTTAGAGATAGACCTTTGGGAGCAAGGTAATGCATATTTTTCATCTTCTATTATCAATTCATGGATGATCAGATTTCATTAAATTCCTCACTATCAGGTGGAATGTGACTAAGAGATTTGATGAAAATTCATGAGTTTTGATATATTATAGGGCACAACTAAACTACCAGCTTGAGTCACAGGTGATTTAAACATTATTATTATATCGCACACACAATATATATTCATTAAGATTGTGATACTAATTATAATTTTGATTTTTTGTAGGTTATCTGGCAGCCTTATGTTGGAACATATGAGATACTACCACCTGCTTGTAGGGATCATATGGAGTTGTCGATGGCTAGGGTCCCACTCATTTGCTTTGATATCGTGGAGATACACGTGCCCGATCGAGTCACAAGTCAATTTGGGGTGCATCAAGACATACCATCTACTGTAGAGGTCATCGACCGGGTGAACAGACGAGGTAGACAGGATACCAATTGGATGGTATATCACCAAACTTATATCGAGCGTTGGGACCAACGCTTGGATCACATCCACCAATTCTGTTGTACCCGAAGTTCGAGGAGATATATGGGGTGGTATTGGGAGAGAACAGTCAGACATATCACACCTCCACCACCCCCACACCACCCTCTAGGCAATGTCGCACAACATTCAGTAATTTCTTAAACATCTGTTACATTTTTATAAAGTAATAAATGATTTTAAAACCACTTATCATAATGAAAATTCTGATAACAGGGGGAAGTTATACAGAATATTAGTGAGGTGCTTGCAAGGGGGTTGGTGTTGTACCCCAATTATGATGAGTGGGGACGTATAATTGCTATGGCACGTGATTATGCAGAGGCGATGATGGGGGAAAAGGAACATCCATCGAGTATCTCTAGTGCAACTACAGATGATGATGATTACTCTAGGAATGTCATAGATGACAGTGCATTTGGGCTAGGAGTTGACACTGAATTCACAATTGATGAGTTCTTTGGTGATGTACGACTCGAGCCAGAATTGGATGAGCAGCCACCACAACCAGCTCCAGTTTCAGATCAAGCTCCAGAGATGACACTCCAGACATATGTTCATGGACCACGCAGGATTTGGTGCACTTCTACTACTCCGAGTTGGAGATCGGGCGAACCATTTACCACTCCGGCTCAATTAGCTGTGCCATCTTCTACAGCTACAGACGCACCCTCTTCATCAGCACATTTTGCTCCGAGGAAAGCAAAAAAGAAAAGGTTTATGAAATTTTTTGGATGACTGTATATATGGGACTTAAGATATGCTTATATATATGAATTTTCATACATTTTCATATATGTTCAAGCAGGATTATACACTATGTTAGCAGGATTATATTCAAGTAGGATGGAATTTTTAAGGCATGATTATATTTCAACAAAAACAAAAAAGAAAAAAAAATTAAGGCAAATGCTGTCTCCTTTGGATTTTCACGGGAGACGGAATTTGAACTAGAGACGGATTATATATAATCCGTCTTCGGTATAAATATTAAAAAAAAGGGCCAGCGCTGACGTGGCAATGCTGACCTAGTCAACAGGGCTAGTTTTTGCTAATATTCGACGGACGGGGCTATTTTTGCAAATTTTTATTTTTATGGGGTTAAAAGTGCTAATTACCCTTAATTAAATCAATAACGGTTTTGAACATTCATAGTATTTTTTTAATTAATGTGTATTAACAATCATTACATTGTATTTTTTTATTTTTTATTTGAGAATCAATTACATTTAAAATGTAAATGATCTTTATATGCATTACTTTTTAAAGTTAGTTACATTTCAAACTAATATGAATGTTATATCAAACAGCAGTTTGAAAGTCAGTTACATTTTAAAATGTAATTGATTTTTATATGTATTATATTCTGAAAATCAGTTTCATTATCAAATGTGTTTGAATTTGTTATATTTTATATATTGAAAGTACATTTCAAAATATATCTGAACTTTATACGCATTAGATATTTTGTAAGTCGATTACATTCTGTCATTGTCAGTTACATTTGTCAAAAGATTAAATACATTCATCAAAATTCAAATACATTCTTTCATTGTCAAATACGTTAAACACACAAACATTATATAGTGCAATGAAATTCAAATACAATGTCACACATTATCTACCAGCTATAATTTAGACACATTGTTACACATTCACATACATTTCATATTCAATGGATTCTACATACGAAAATTCAGATACATTTTCAATTGTATCTGAATTTCCAAAAAAAGGTGGAGGTGGAAGTGGAGGTTGGAGGTGGAGGGCGGAGGAGGGCTAGAAAGATAGTCGAACCACCCCTCATATGATAGAGGGCGATGAGAGGAATCCAAGGATGATGATGCCGGTCACCGGAGATAAACAAATAGGCCGGAATGATTTTTTTAAGTGGTGGATGTCTTAAGAGGGTATAAAAGGAACACTTGAAATTATTTTCCAAAAATGTGTAGAGTGTGTTTCGAGAGGACAAAAACATGGGATATTAATTGAATTATAGTATTGTATTTTGGTTTTCTAACTTTTTGAAAATGTCAAACAAATAACTAATGAGAAAATTACACATAATGAGGCTTTTCGGGCCTAAATTTTGGGCCTAGGTATCATGACGAAAAATGTTAGACTTGGTTACTTTTACCGTCCAAATTTTAGACTATACATGTTTTCAAATTTTTAAAAATAGTAAACATCATCTAATGAGGTATATATTTTGTTAAAAAGCATATATTATTGCTCTACTTCGAGTTGAATAAACTCGTATTTAGTATGTGTAAGAAAAAATAATTAACGAGTGTTTCACTGAATTTTCAATGATGCATATGTAGGGAATATATGTGTATATATATATATATATATATAAATTTATATATATATATATATAAATTTATGTTTTAGACTATAAAAAGAAAAAAACAAGCATATAATAAATAAACAAAGTTTTCTTTGGTTGATGGGCTCTTGGACATTATGATCTATGGATTTCAGGGAAGGCTTTGATACAGACATTCTTGTTTATACGTAATAGAAGATATTTCATTAGATCAGATTAGCACCAGAAACAAAGCAAGCGTTCTGCCACATGTGATCAGTCATTCTTATACAGTCCCTTTTATGGCTTTCATGACGTAGTATATACCGAGTTAGTTTGATATATTATGAATACACAAAAAAAAAAAGGTATACATTTGTTGATGTGCGTGGGTATTGATAAAGATATGCACTGAGTTAGACAAGAATATGCCTTAAATAATTTCGAACATGTTAGAGTAGAAACAATTGTTCCTAAATTTTTTTTCAAATATTTATGTGATTGATTTTACAGGGACGGCTTATGACAAAGGCGCATAGATCAAAATGGAGACCGGAGGACTCGATAACCTGTGCAGTGTGCCAAACGGATTTGGAGACAATGGAACAACTCCTCTATGCTACCCAGGAGTCATACAACTCTGGGACTGGTTAAGCAGGATGTCAAACCTTATGCTCAAGTTCCAAAGATTGTAGGAGATATGGGAGGTAATGGCAAAGATCCATGCAGGCGGGGCGGTGGGCGTGCAGCTCCACAGAGGAGCCTTGTGGATAGGAGAGTAGCTACAGGGTTTTTTTTCCCTCTTGGCTGTGGAGAGCACTCCTCGTGTTTTCCATGGTCGCCCACCTCCCCCGTTTTCGAGTCGGTGTACCCTATTTTAGGTGGCTCTTTCTCCTGATTCTAGTTGAAGTGCCTGGGAAGTCCACCTGGTCTCTCTTGTTTTCCCTCCTCTCCACCCATCCATATTCAGATGTTTCATTATAAAAGGCCTAATTCCACTTAAATAAAAAAAATTCCAAACAGAAAACCAAAGCTATATTATAAATAACAGACTTGTAGATATTCATAGGTCTACAGAGCTCTGGTGACTAGTGTACCTGCCAGGCTCCAATAAACAACAAAATTAACAGTCTTCTAAAAAAAAATCTGGACCCAGTTAGCAGTGTTCTATTTGACCTACTAAAATGCATGACATGGCAACCCCAAAATTTCACTGCCAAAAACAAAAGGCAGTGATGGCCAAAATGCATAGTTATACCACAAAACCAAAATTATAGAAAAAGAAACCAGCATTAAAGTAAGTCATTTTTTCGATTTGCCCCTGCCAACCTTCTTCCACTTACCCCCAATTGCTTCATTATTCTCGTCTCTCATTTTCTTTTTTGCAGGAGGCTTCTTTGCTCCTCGACCGCGTTTTCCCAGATTACCTTTTCCAGTATATTCTTCATCCTCGTTTTCCTGCTCATCCTCGCTTTCAGACTCATTGAAATCATTTTTCGTGTCTCCAGTATCTGACGTCGCAGCCTTCGCTGTCTTCTTCAGTTGGTCTTCATCAGCTTCTTCTACATCCTTGATTCTCCTTTTCGTAGCGGGCTGCTTTGTCCCCCTCCTTACTTTCTGGCCTCCCTTTGAATTTGTATTTTCAGCATTCTCTTCATCATCGCTTCCTGGTTCTTGTTTGACATCAGTTTTACGATCAGATTTCCGCTTCTGCCCACTTTGGATTGCCTTTCCGGATTGTGTTCCAGTCAGCTTTTGTAGGTCTGGCACGTATGCAGAAGTCTGCAACCGAGAAAGGCGCACCAAGTAAACAAACAGCTGGAAGAATAACAAGAAGACATAATGGAAAATCATAGAAGACATACCCTCCCACCTACGGTTATGAATTCGATTTTTTTCCCTGTCATCAAAGAGGAAAATCATAGTGGTTAAAATTTCATAGCATGCATATAAAATGACTCAAGATATTTATTTTCTTTTATACTGGAAGTGTGCATGCAGTATAACAAGGGAAAGGGGGGGGGGGTGTGGTCAAGGAGATACTGACATAAGCAACCCTTTCTTGGGAGCTTCTCTGAATAAAACAATTTGGGTTATTCATCCCAACCAAAAAGAATACTTACACATCTACAAGTAAAAAAATATTATCATTTTGCATTAAACCGTTAAGATATGCTGAAAAACAAGAAATGCATAGAAGGGAATACTCATTTTTCTTTTCATTGATTTTATTTTTCTTTCTTAGATTTGGCCATTTTTCAGAATTGGGCCTACTCCATACACTTTCTAGTTCATCTATCTCCTCCATGGCTTTCCAAAACCGATTTCACCAAAACAAACACTATTAGGTCAGGGGATCATCAGTAAGAAACAAACTTAAAAATGATGAAGTGGTGATGATGGTAGTGGCAGCATAATTTACAAAAAAAAAAAAAAATTGGCAAATTTTTTTTGGACTTTTGACTTAATTGAGATATATGCAGCTCATTTCATATAAATAGAATTCCATTTAATGTGCTAGTTCTTAAAAATCAGAATATTTATTAATTTTAGCTGTGATGCATTGCAACTCATTGAGCCGAGCATTTGTTGTATGATTTATAAAAAAAATTAGACACGCCCTTTGAAGAATGATAACAAGAAGTCAGGAATCAGACCATCCACAAATGCCTTCCCAGGCTTCTTTTCACGAGAATGAAAAATCCAATTTTCTGGAAACTGACTACTATCAGCTCCAACGTCCAATGCCTTAGAAATTACCTGTAAAATCAAGTGACTTTCGTCAACATGATCATATTTAGAATTTCCTTACCGTTCAATTCTCCAGATTTTTTGCCCCACCGAACATGAAACAACCACTCAATGGGGAAGCGGCTGCAATCAGCATCCAATTTGACAGCATATTGGACAACCTACAGGTAAAACTCTATATATACACTTTAAAAACCAATGTAGATATGTTACTTTTAACAGTTTTGAAATGCATGGACTAACTCAAAATAGTCTTATCATCTTTTTTTTTTTTATTCTTATTTTTTGCTGTGTAAGATAAACCTTACCTCTTTGATGCAATCATGCAAGCATTTACAGCTCTCTTTGGATATTGTTGAAGCAATTTGCATAGGGTGGATTCTTGACTGAAATAAAGCGTTAGAAAATCTTCAGTTTTCATATAAGAGCAACACCATAGTCAGTGTTTTATCCTATTCTATGCAACAAATTTACTAGTGAATAAAAATATAACAATAGTAGATATTCAATAGGAGAGTAGAAAACAATGAAAAAAGTGCAATAGCCGGTAGTGCCCTTTAGCCATGCAACAAAGAACTTTTACACTCTGTTACATTAAGATATTAATTTAAGATTATGGATTTATAATGGAAATCATATATTATTATATGATCATTTAATCTTCAGTGATATTCTTTAGTATAATGAAATTTACATACCTTAGCAGCTACAGAAGAATTATAAGCCTTCAAAGCTCTGAAAAGTTTTAAATTCACCAGTTTTGCAATAAAAAGAAGCATCATGATTCTGATGCTTGTTATAAACTTACTTGATAGAGTACTTCGTCTGCAATCCAATTGCCAATACCTGATAAGAAGCTCTGTAAAAAAAAATAGCTACATTGAAATTATTGACATTCCAAACTTACGAAAATATTAAAATCGCATCGACAAAATAGATATCTTGCAAGTATCCAGTAGTATAATTGCTACCAGGTCTTTTTGTTCTCTTTTCTGCTGAAGGTTGTATGGTGGAGAACCTTAATCTCTATATTTTAAGGGCATGTTTCCTTCATCGATTAGTGAAAATATGACCATCCATTTCATCCAAAGAAAAGGCCAGGCCAAGCATTCACCTATATTTCCTCAGCAAAATGTGGTAGTCAAACTTCTAAGTATCTCAATTTCTCAATCATTATACTAGTTAACTAATTGCCTAGACCCAATGAAGGATACAAATGCCTATCACATTTCATTAGCCTCCTACCACCAATGGAATCAGTACCTACCAAGTCAGTATTAATTTGTCAATATTTCTCAAAAATCAATTTACTATCTCTTGCTATAGCTTCCAGGATTAGTAGAATTGCATGAAAATATAGCAAATGGTGGGAGATAAACCCAGGAAGTTCGACAAACCCAACGGTCCTCTACCAGCAATCAACTTTCAGCAAATAAATGTTTACCATGAACTAGATTTGTGGAAGAATTAATTGCAAGGAAAGATGCAACTTACAACCCCACAACGAGAATTTCGTTTACCAACTACTCGGATGAGAAATAATTCAGCACAATATTATCTCATGGTACTGAAAAACAAAATTAACCTGATCAAGTAAAAGAGATTTAATTGCAATCTTCTTTTTGCTCAAGGAGTCCACAAACTCATCCAACTGCATAGGTTCCAACAATGCATCTGGACCCAACTCAGAAACTGGGGGAACAGATACTGGCTGCACAAATAACAGGTATTAAAAGTAGAATATGAGTAACCAAAGAAGTCTCCAAGAAATTCATCATTGAACTGGAAAAATGACATAGGCCAAGGGATATCCTGTACATCATTGAGCAAGCGAACTTTAGCAAAACGTCGCTTATCAGTGAAGGATAATTCTGTTCCGTCATCAAGCTGGATGCAACAAAATGTTATGCATCAGAAAATGAAACAATGGTCAAATCAATACCGCCCACAGAAAAAAAAAGTCCCATCACTAAACCATTAAAAGAGTCCACTAATCTATTCTGTAAAAGCAATAAATAAATAAAAACTAACACAATAAGTTCTTATGTTAGTTCAATAATTCAGGGTCCATCATGACTTCAGTCAATTATTATATATCCTCCTCACTCAGATTCACCTTTGCCCACTGATAAAGTCTACAAAAAAAAAAAAGAGTAAGCCTCCCAAAACTAAAATGTGTAATGTACATCAGACCAGTCCATAAGAATATCATGAAAGGTTAAATCCAAGGAGTATCCAAACATCAGACATTAATCTTTGGGTAGTGGAATGACTCCTAAGAAATGTGGATTTTGGACAGGAACCACCACAATGCATATGAAGTGCTGCCACAGGCAGGAAGGTATGTTCTTTCTTTAGAGTGAGAACCACCACTGCTATAAAACCTTTCACAGCTTCATCAACTATCATTTGATTCAATGTTTTTGTGCATACATTTCCAGTGAGAATAGTATTATCATTGTATTATCCAACAAAATAGATGACAATAATGCAACCACCTTTTTAGCATGAAAATATACCCCAATACCCCCAAATCAAAATAACTGATAGATGAGTTGGAAGACTAAGAAAACAGAATACAGAATAATACTACATATATAGTTTAAAGGGGTAGTTACAGATCTCTTCAACCTGTAATAAACAGGTTTGAATTTCAATAAATACAATGACATGACAGTATGCCACTACACTCTTTTATAGATATAGATTTTCTCTTTAAGTTCCATAAGCTTTTATCCCGACGGTTGTCTGGTCCGCCTGGATGACCAGGAACCAGGCGATTTTCAGTGACACCTCTTACGTGGAGAACATTTGGGAATCAACAATCTGGTGTGTAATGGATTGGGGGAGATTCTGTGAGGGGGCGAGTTCCATTAGGTTTCAGGGTGGGCTCTTTGTAATCTTAGGGTAGGGGCCAAGGGTGGTTTGTTTGTTAACTAGGGGCATTCTATGTGGATAAACATAAAAATAATACGTGTTTAAAAACATAAAAATATAAGTAAACAAATAAATTATAAATGAATAAAAATATGAAAATAGTACATAATCTAATAAGATTTTATTCTTTGCAAATCAAGCAATAGATAATATCAAATCCTAATAAAATAAGAACAAACAAAATTAAAGATAAAAAATACTTAAGTGAAAAAGTTTTTAAAAAGAAAATAAAATAACTCAAAAACTAAATAAAAAATCCCAACAAAATATGAATTTCTTTTTTTTTTTAGATTTTTGGGACCTCCATACTTAAGGGCCCTAAGCGAAGGCCTTGGTTGCCTATGCCCAAGGCATGCCATGTTAAGAACCTTATTACTTAATAAAATATGATGATCAAGGAAAAACATGATACACATGAAAAGAAAAAAAGCATGTCCAAGTTAGACAGCAATCACCATAATCCATATGTATTTTCCCGATAGCATGGTGGAGATTTGTCATCCCCACCACATAACTTTGGAAGTGCATGGATTCATTTAACCACCAAAACTGTGCTGTTTTGATAGGTGCAGACTGCAGACATAAACATTAAAAAAAATCACATGATTTCTCATGCATTGGAAAAGCGGATAGCTCGTCATCCAAAGCATATTATTAAATATTTATTTGTTTACCAACAATCAATTTTACCTTAACAATTTAACTTCATAATATCACAATTACCAAATTGAAGGAACACTTGACATAGTGAAAAAAAAAATCCAAACTCCTTTAGCAATCATTTAAAGATAATTAATATATCAACTTTATTCGCTCAAAACAAGACATGCAAATGTGGAGATGTACAACATCACTGACACACATAACCTCTTACTTCAATAAATAATTTGGAATATTTTGAAGGCCACTCATCACTGGAATTTACTGCAGATCTGCCAAAAAGGTACATAAAAACGAATCAGAAAAACTAAATCATAGCATGACCAGCAAATGGAAGGGAAAAAGTTCATGAAACAGAAAGAACAAGACAAGACAACCATCAACAGAATTTATTACCAATTTATCAAGTAAAAAAATAACATCCCAAAGTAAAATGACAATAGAGGAAATCCCACCAGCATGAAGAATCCTTTCCATCAATACAAATCCTTTTTAAAAGTTAAATACATAAATCCAAGTTCAAATTAACCATTTTGCCTTTGTTGCCATGAACCAGATTCTCTTGTTTACTTCAATAGTGGAACAATTTGACCTAGAAATCAATTAATATAAACACAAATTACACGTCAAAACTAAACATTAAAAATTCGATGAACAAATAGCATGGTGGATTTCGAAGGTCATCATTATGTAACTGGTTGGCGTGAGATGGAAAAAAGAAAGGAAGACTTGAGAGAACTGTCAAATGAGAACTAAAGATGGGAGTAAATAAAACTGGAGATCTAAGGCATTTAAGGGTCTCTGATAACAACAAAAAATAACATTGAGAATACTCATTGTGGACATGATGGAGGTTCATTCCACGGGTAATCAACATCAGAGGAATGGAGAGCATCGGATTAAACTACACGGTGAGTGTTCAGCATAACAGTCTGATATTTTGCAATAGCCAAGAATTCCTCAAAAGTCATGAAGAACATGAACCCTTGAATAAAAGAGGCTTTCTTTGAAAAGCTTATAACCCAACTAATCATCATTATAAAAAGTACAGCATTCATGGCATTTTTAGAGGTCATTTTATTTCTGCTGATTTCAGGAAAGTCATGCTGTTTCAGGAAGGACTTGATTGAGTGCAACAAGTCCCTTTCATGCCACCTATTTAAAGACCCAAAACAAACATTTTAAAAAATACCTGAGGACATCATAATCCATTTAGAACGGAATGGAAATCTCAAACCACCACATGTAATTATCCTTGGAAGGTGTAGAGTCGGAAGACAAAAACCCAATGCAGAGAGATAGTTTTGAACAAACGCAATTCCAAACCACAAACGAAAGCAACACGAATCCATGCCTCACCAAATGAAACTACCAACGCATATAAACACACACATTCAAAATTGCAAAAAAAAAAAAAAAAGACATTTCACCACAGACATTCTTGAAAGATTTCAAAGGTCAGAATAAAACAATTCATAGGTGATAAAACTTAGAAACTCCTCACCTCCGATATTGTGTGACGGCCACACCTTTGATATATATAGCACCCGCCATCCCTAACCCAACAAACACAAGCACAAATAAAATATAAAAATGTTTCAATAAAATGCGCGAATGAAGAACCCAAAACCCTAAAAACAAAAAAAGGAAGTTTTTTTATGACCGAATTGGAAGGAAGGGAAGGGAGGGGAGTCGAGTTCGAGCCAGAGGTTCTTCCCCTTGCGTCTGGCGGAGACGATGGTCTTTCCGAGGAGGGAGGACTCGAATTCCGAGAAAGGGAAGACGTCGATGACCTTGGCGTCGTTGGCCACCACGCATCTCTTGATCACCCTACCGAGGCAGTGGTCCTCTATCGCCCTCCTCGCCGCTTCCACTTCCGGGAGTTCGGGCATCTCTCTCTCTCTCTCTCTCCCCTGGAAGCTTGGAACTGGAGGTACTGACAAACAACGTTAAGGACTCTTTAAGAACATCTTCAATGTATATATTAACCAAATAAGATGTTAAAATGTCATGTCATCATTTTATACATTCACTACACAATCATTTACTATATTTCTATTTAATTGATTGTTGCTTCAATGGACTAGCTCCGTAAACTAACCAAACCAAAAGTGAGCCCCACCTCTCTACCCACTCAACCTCTCAAATGTATTTTTTATTTTGTTTTTAAGGAGAACTATTAGGTGGAGCCCACACTTAACTAACTAAAACACTAGCTACAATTAGCATGAAAGATAACATATGACACATGGGGCCCACTTTTAGTTTTTTTTTAACATCTTTATTAGAACAACATTTTTACATGTTATGTAAAATATGACACTAACATATTAGTTAACTTATCCATTGAAAATGCTCTAATAAGTTAAGAAAAATGTAATTCTTCAGTCAGTTTTACTATACGATGTGTTTTTTTTTTAAATTATATATATATATATAAGGTGGACAGAACCATGGGGATCTTGGCGGCTTTTAAGCCATAATTTTATAGTAAAATATTTCACACAATCCATTTTATAGTCCAGAAATCAAATCGCACTTTTTTTTTTAATCATATACCTCATCTAATGAGGTAAGTATTTTACTTTGATGATATTATTTATAAAATAAATTTAATGAGGTATATACTTCAATACAACGAGTGGAGGACTAACAAGATATGTATGACCACATTTGAGACTATAAAAAAGATTGAGGTGTAACAGAGCTCAATTTTATATGGGCATCTTTAGCTCCCCCGAAATTTTTTGATAAGGATGATGAATACTCAATTTCACATGTCTTGATAGTTGTCCAACAAGATATATATTTTGTTAAATAAGATACATATGATATTAAAAATTTACATTTTTTATAAGTGAATTCATACAATCAGTTAGATTATATATTTTATTTTTCATACAAATATATCACAGTAAATGGGATTTATTATTTTACCAAAATATGTGTGAACTCTGCGAAAACTGCAAACATATATAAATACTAGTTAACGCACACGTGCATCGCACGTGAATGTTTTTCAAAATTATTTGTGATTTTTTTATGATTATTTAAATAAGTGTTAATTTCATATTATTTTGTTTTGAATATTAAATTAAGTGGTAAATTTACATTTTTAACAAAAACATATATGTAGATATCAACTTATTAATAAAATATATTAAATGTGTATATTATACAAATAAAAATACAAAAAAAATTATATAAAAAGTATAGTCATGAAAAAAAAACAAATAAAAAATCAAATCTTCCAATAAATCATGAAAAACCATATAAAATCTCTCTCTATGTATATAGACCAAATGAATCTCACAAAGAAAAAATTACAATTTTCTTTTACCTCAACTTAGCATTTTGTAAAACACATTATGATCAAAAGTGAAATAAATCAATCTAAATTAACTCTCTATTAGTCATGAAAATATGCTCATAAATTTACATCATATTGTACATAAATAAAAGTTACGTTAAATATTGATATAAATAATAAATAATTTTTAAAAAATACAGGGAGTTTAAGTTCTTAAATATTAATTTTAGTCTTATTTACAAATATTAAATGTCACAGAACACTCCTTTGGTATACTGAATAAACGTTTTTCCATCCTGAATTTGAAGTCTAATTACCCTTACCGAACCCAAGTAAAGATTGTGGTTGCTGCAATTATCATCCACAACTTCATAATTGATCAAAAAATTAACGATGAACTGACAAACACATATGTAGATGAGATGTTCACTCCAAATGAGGTTTTGGAAGGTGAATACACTCATTCCCGGGGTAGTTCCTCAGACAAAAGTCAAACATCTGTTGTTTGTGATGCAATTTGTAATGAGATCGCAGCGGCACATGGGAATGCTCATTAACATTTCATGTGAATACTATTAGGAAATCTACAATTTCTATTGTTGCACCTTATATTTGTATTTCATTCAATTATTGATGTCCATATGTGATCCATTTTATTAAATTTTGTCTTGTCTTCATATATGTAACATTGTCTATTCCTAATAAATTCAATTTTATTTTTTATGTCATTCAAGAAGTGAGCAATATTCCACGACTTGGAGGAGTTGGGCTTCGTGGATCCACATATTGTGTGTAACCGGAATGGTGTGCAGAGGTCAGATAGGGTTGGGCTTCAGACTACTTTTTTAAAATATAATGTAAAAGAAAATGAAATAGGGAACTGATGTTTTATGTTGCTATTTAACAACACACAGTTTCCGTGATGTTGTGAAACACTAGGATGTGTGTGTTCTCTATGCATGAAAAAATAATGAAACATATGTGAAGATTAGAAATATGTGTATGGAATTGAATCTAAACACTGCTTTCGTTTGCCTAGGTTCAGATATTTGTAACTGAAAATGAAATAGGACTATCTTGTGTGTGAGAAATATATGTAAATGTGGATGATCATATTAGTTTGCATGTCGTTCTGGGGTTTTTTAGCTTTTCTAGTGTCATAGTTTCTATGGTCTTCCACTTGTTCATGATCATTTCTATGTAATTCTTATTATACAAAATATCTTATGAGATTGCAGGAGGACTATCAAGCATTTCAACTGCATGGATTGCCTCCTAATCTCTACCAACGCAGGGAAGCTGTACTCCCATGTCAAACTTCATATTATTATTCCATTTGTGTGTGAACACCAAAACAATTTATTTACTAACCCCCCCAAAAAAAAGATTCTTATGATGGTGGTCATGAGACCCTCATAGATTTGTTGTTGCTCTATTAAAAACTTGTAATATATGAAGATTCTTCATAGAAATAATCAAGGTCTAAAGAGTTATATGCTACCGATATAGAGTAATGTACTTATTATATTATATGGTGTGGGGGACTTGAGCATCCATTTGTCCAGATGATGAACCCATTTGGTTCTCCAAATGATCTATTTGAGTAAAATACACAACCACAAAACAGTATAATCTCATTGACTGACTAACATCTTCATACCATGCTCAGACTTGCATGTTCGTCACAATATATATTGGTGAGTAGTACTCACACCCCCATTTGGTTACTTTCTGTATGAATTAGACCCACAAGACCACAATACTATAAACCCAAGTACGGAGAAAGAAAAATTAAACTTATTTCCAAAGCAGAACAACCATCTTAAAAAATAGGGTTTTTTAGTTTTCACTCCCTGTAAACATACTTATTTAGGGATTGATCCGTCACTTCTTCATATTTTGATTTTAGTCTCCAGATTTAAAGGATATGTTCATTTTTAGTCCCCCACAGGGACTAAAAAGAAAACTAAATAATTTAGGGATAGGTCCCTCCCAGGGACTAAAAAGGAATATATCCTTTAAATCTAGGGACTAAAACCAAAATATGAAGAATTGAGGGATCGATCACTAAATCCTATGGTTTATAGGGACTTAAAAATAAAAAACCCTAAAAAACATACATATATCTTAATAGTTAGGTTAGACATTACTGGGGTAGCATATAGTCTTCATACATAAACATTGCTTCAACCCGATGAAGCATATGAAGAGATAACAAATGAAAGTCATTACTCCTTTGACTCCAAATACAAAATGAGTTCTGAACATGTACATTAAGATCACCAAAAAAAAGTTAGTGAGAAACTCGTGCCTCAACCCATATGGAAGGCCATGAACATCAACATGATGAGAACCAAGAGGACCAAGATGATGCGGACAACGATGAAGCCGATCAGGATGTGTAGCATTGGCTGGTCAGAATGAGATAGAGGGGGGAGGTTGGGATCCACAGAAATCGGCTGAAATTCACTCTCCTTGTGCTCATATGATGCCAAGTTGTTGTCAACCATGGTAGTGGAGGAATAGACTGTTGGATTACTTTCTTCAACCAACGCGGCTGAAGAGTTTCCTCAACGATCTCGGTGGCTTGGCTCGGCTTGGGGATCATTGGCTTGCACAGAGTTGGCAGCAATTTCTTCTTCGTTTCTGTGAGATTTCAAAAACTGTTGGGCTTCACGTAAGCTATGTGCACCGGCATTGACTTGAACACTACATTCTACCCATGATTTGTAAATGCATGACCTCCTTCCTCTAGCTACAACATAATATGCAAAACGAGTCATATTGCCAATCCAAAATACCTTATAGTAGTCAGTTTACCTATATAAAATATCATACAAATATGAATTGAATATGTTAGAGGCATAAATGTCATTATGTAATCAAATAAACAAAAAAGAACATAAAAAACATTCCACGATTGATTAATAGCAAGAACACGGATCGATAACGATGATGCAGATTGGTATGTTTGAGATTGTCTTTTTATTTTTTCTTTTGGTTTGGCCTTATTAGTTCTACTCAACTCCCTAAATCCTGTCACACCTATGGTAGCTTTATTTTACTCTTTTAAGTAAATTTATTATCTGGACTGATTGCAATTCATAATAACTTTTCACTGATATACTATATTTCTCATACTCATACTGGAATAGCTCCTTCCAAACACCGAAATGTCACACAATGTGCATACTAACAAAAATATAACACAATAATTTCAAAACTATATAACTGTATTGGTTTAAAAGAAAATTTATGATATATTTGTTCATTACCGAAGCTATAGGATCAAAATTCCACTCCTTTAACAAACATTAATACAACTATTTTTCATTGCAAACATGTATTAAAAATACATTATCATGGGACGATAGAACATATGAGATAAATTAAATTCATTACATAATCCTCTCCTTCCCAAACCCAAATGTCATATGAAAACAGAAAACAAGGGGCATAATCAATGACCTGGAGATCACCATTCTGATGGTGACATGTATAAACCCTTAACTCTACAAACTCCATCAATGTGTACAAGCAAAAAAAAAAAAATCGGACCAGAATTTTTTCCCGTGTGGCACCGATGCCCACACCTGTCAGCCCTAACACCGGCTAGGGGTGCACGTGACTTGAGTGAATACAATATAAGGGTTCTACTCAACTCTCCTTTTGTGTTTTGAGCAACTATAGAGAGGCTGAACTAGTGTTCGGGAACACTAGCGCCGCATAGAGTCTGAGGCAAATTTTGGGTCTCTAATTTTCCCCTGTGACACTAAGTCATGTCCACCCCTAGCCGAGCAAAATATCTCATAAACCAACCCAGTAAAGGATAAATCTAGATACCCCCCAAAAGTATGAAAATGTTTAAAATGATGCTGGAATGTGATGAAAATATTCAGGTATGCCAAAGCGAATACAAGGACAACATATATGTAGTTAGATTTTAAAATCGAGCACCCAAACTCCTAAAATAAATAAATACACAATCTTAACAATAAAGAGTGGGGGACTACTTATAAATATTTTTCAAAATTTGGGGGGGGGGGGGACAAGCTACAGCCTGACCTAGTCTACTCATGCATCCACTCCTAGATAGGAGCGATGGAGGGGGAGAGGGGCGATGGGAGGCGGTGAGAGAGGGTGGAAGAGCATGAGCACCCACTGCCAAGACCGAACAAACCTTATATAGAATGATCATAAAAACTTTACATCCTTTTAGAACTCAGTAGCTAACCCACCATATGCACATAGAGAGTATCTGAACATAGTAATTACCCAACTCATAATTTTATTACATGAATTGTTAGGTTTTTATGGATAAAAACAGTATTTTAAAATAATGAATTTTTAAGGATTTGATTTTATCATCTTTTATTTTTTAAAAGGTGTTTTAAAATACATAATCAAATAAACTTTTCATCCCCCAACCCCACCCCACTGCTCAAAATAAAATCTCATTGATATAAATATCATCAACGTACTTCGATGGAAACATGTTGTCCATCCAAACATCAATTGATGAAATTTCAATCGGTATGTACTGACATGAATAATTTTGATTTGGGATTGATATTGGAACTAAATACTATTTGAGGATTAGTACGTCAATTCAAATCATCTTCCTAAATATAATTAGTTATGCAAAAAATTGTTATCTACTAGTAGGTTTTTAAGTTTTTGAATCTTTTTCAAAATATTCATGAACAATTTTTTTGAATTTCGGGTGTGATATTATGATATTAGCATGCATTAAAATTAGATAAATTAATTAGGTGCATCATAAATTGAGCAAGTCCATCAATAACAACACATCTAAAATATAATAAATATTTTATATATTATATCCGTGACACTAATAAATTTTTCATATGAACCCCGACACCCTCAATTCGTTTTGCAATCTCGTTTGCATTCTAGAGGTGGTCCTCAAGTGCCTATACACTTCAGTGATAGTATATATTGTATTAGTGTATTATATATTTGTAGTGTATGAAAAATTATAATATTTTTATGTATTAAAAATTATATTGATTTATCTAGATGTATCATTTACTTTCATAATTGTATGTATTATTATGAAGTATATACTTTTAAAAAATCAAAATGATTGGATTTATACCCGGAGCTGTAATTCAATATATCATATTTGCGCCCATATTTCTAATATGGGTCCTTAGATAGGTCTAAATGGGGCCTCATGAATTATCCAAAGGAAAATGTTAGGCCCAGTCACATTTATCAACCAAAATTTAAACCTCACATGTTTTTATTTTTTTAAAAATAGTAAACATCATCTAATGATGTATATGCTTTGATAAAAGTGTATATCACTCCATTTTGAATTGAATGAATCCATCTTTAATAAGTGTAAGACAATATTTAATATGGTATATATAACATCTAATAAGGTATATGCTTACTGAATTTATAATGTGATATATATGACTGTGTTTTAGATTGAAAAAAAAATTTTAGTGCAACAACACTTATCCAAATGAAAGCGTGATGGTGCACATGTATCTGCCAAAAAAGATATAAAAGGGAGAAACGTGGATATTAAGATTTTAAAAGATATTTTTAATCATTGAGAAGCTCCTCTAGAGTTTTTTTTTTATATTGAAAAAGCCCCCTTTTTTTTTTGTAGGTAAAGGCGGGTTTGAACCCGCGACCTCTCATTTGAGAGGGTGCATCTCGACCACTTCGTTGAGGGGGTCTACTGCTGCTGCTGCAAAAAAAGGGCCTTCTTTGAGAGTGAACTTAAAAAACATAGAGGCCTAACAAAATAATGTCATAAGTTTTTCAATTTCAATATTTTCAATGATTTTTTTAAAATCATTTTCCAAACAGTTTTCACAAAATTATTATTTTTATACAAACTCGTTTCAAAATCACACCTAGTTTATAATCCGCTCTGTCTTGTCATCTAACTAAGAATGACAATGCGATGAGATAAATGAAAAACTCGTCCCTCTAATCCTATATGATGTATTTGATGATACGCTAAATATCAATCGAAACCCGACTCAGCTCATTCCAACCTGATGAAAATATAAGACGATTTGGGATTAAGTGTAAAAGCCGTCCCGTCCCATTATACACTTTAAGTCACTTAAATCATTAAAAATAATATGATACTTTGATAAAATATATAATCTTGTATTAATTAATATTATATGTCATAATGATTGAAAATAATTAGTTTATTTATAATCTTAAAAAATAAAAAAATATTTAAAATTAAGATCGTCAAATTAGTTCCCTTCTAAAGGTGCGTTTGGAAACACAGTTTGAAAAGCAGTTTTAAACTCACGATTTTTTTTAATGTAATCATGAGGGTTGCTTTTTAATTAATCAATGAATCACGTTTGTTGCTGATAACAGATTTGCATTTGTTGGAATAAACGTAGTTTTTAAGGCAATTTTTTTGTTGTAATCATAATCATGAGGGCAGCTTTTCAATTACATGGGCTTGTTTGGTAACATGTTAGGGGCTTTTAGTTTTAAAAAAGTTAAAAGCAACCCACGGGGCCTAAATGAGATGATACGAGACGAGTTTGAGTTCTTGGACGAAACAATCAAGGGTGACTCTATTTGAGCCCCTCTTATTTGTAATTTTATTGTTAAATATCCATTTAGATTTTCTTAATAAGTTTGTTCCCCAATAAATAAGCTCACTTAGTTTATTTTGTTAGATCTTTAATTGACGTTCTTTTAATAAGCATACCCCGCACCCATCTTGTGTGTGTGTGTATATATATATATATATATATATAGCACAAACGTGATTCATTGATTTTATATTTTTTTTATATTTTTTTTAAGGTTTTGAAGATTTGTGTGAATATGTGCATAAACAATGAATTTTTATATTTTTTTTTATATTTATATTAATTTTTTATTAGACTATATTAATTAAGGTTTTACCGGGGAGACAAATGGATGAGAGACAGATTTTGATATGAAAAGGATTTGCTTATTGTTTACATGTAAGATTAATAATATATACGAGGAGCTTGTATATTAAATTAAATAATTAAAATGTGAAATGAATATTTATAAGAATAGCTCGCTTACAATTTAGTGGGCACAAATAAAGCCACCCAACAATCAAAACCGATCATACGCGCTCTCGCCGAGTTGGTGATGGTCTCGATTTCCAAACTCAAAAAACAAAAAGAACAAAAGAAGGGATTTCGAGTTCGAGACTGCAAAATTGGTTATTCATTTTCTTTGCTATAAGAAACAATGAAGAGGTTTCTCTACAATGTGAGCGCCGTCTCGTTGAGCAAAATCGGTTCCCCATTGCGTCCCTCCACTGCTCGTCGTTATTCCCAACAGAAACTCGAGAGGTCTTAATTCTTCTCTGATCCTCTCTTGAATCCTTCAATGGTTCTTTATCCTTTGTGGTTCTCTGCAGGCCAACCTTCGGCATCGCGTTCGACATTGATGGGGTGATCCTGAGAGGACATACGCCCATCGGAGGGTCTCCGCAGGCCCTCAAGAGGCTATACTTTGAAGATGGTCAGTGAATACGAACCCATCTTGCCTTTTTCGTTTATTTGCATATTTTTTAGGGCTACGCATTTGCTGTGTTGTCTAATGTGGAGAAGAAGTAAGGAATGCTTTTGGTGGTAAGCAATTTCTAACTGCAAATGAACTGTGAATTCGAAATCAATGTTCTAAAAATCTCTTCTAGGCCCTTATAAATCCCCACCCAGTAATCCACCCACAACTCTTAGCACCTAGCCGCCTTTTGGATTAATTTCTAGTTGACTAATAGACTATTAAGTTGCCTTATATATATATATATATATATATTAATTAATTTTTGTATGCTATCCCTAATATGCTAATATTATCAATTTTATTTTGATGTTACTTTGTTATTATTTTGCAGTCTAAAGTTTTAACTATTATATGTATAATATATTAATATGTATATGTATTATATTTATTATTAAAAAGAGTGATTGATTAATCCCCCAGTTATTCCCCCCTCACCGATGAATCACCAGTCGGTCAGCAACCTCCCGAGTCCCGACTACTGCGTGGTGCTTTTTACAACATTGTTCGGAATTGTTTTTTTTAAAGTGTCCCAATCTAGTGATTCACAAATTTGACCAATTTGGTGAACCAAGTTGATTTTGAAACAATCTAAGAGAACATATCATTCTGTCACTTTTGATGTAATGGTGTCACTTTTGGGTTTGATCCCAATCAGTTTAGTTCACCATATTGGTTAAACTTTTGATTTTAGATCTTCTTCCTCTTTTTTTTTTTTGTTGAGAACTGGAAATTTGATATTTTGATCTAAACCATTGAATTTCATGAGTTCTCTGTCGAGTTATGCAATCAAGGGAATATCAAATTGCTTATTATAACCAATACATGCAGTGTGATATGGTGTGGTCAGTTTGAATTCTGTGCACATTATAAGTAATCGAGATGACATTTTAGATACTGTTGATGTTTTTTTTTGGGGTTTTCGATTACATTCACGTAACACATATCTGTCTTTAGTTACACATAAAAGAGATGTATTGACATAAATTATCAAACTTGTCTCATTGTTCTTAGCATATTGATTCTTTGATCGAAATCCAGTTTTTGGATACACTTTTGTGGATGAATTTGAAAGTCACATCTAATCAAGTAACTTTGGAATGAATTAATAATTAAAATATATAATTAAAAATGCATTAAGAATTCTAGGAAAGCATGGTTCTAAGGCCTCGTTTGGTTCGTGTCATTTTTTTTTATGGATTTACTTTATTAGGAATTATTTTACCATGAATCATTTTACCATGAATCCAGATTCTATCAGACTGTTTGATTCACCAGTAGATTTCTTTAAAGAATAATTTTCCAGTATTTGGTTTAAATGTCTAAAATATCTTTACTATTATACATCTACTTATAAAATTTATTTCTTTATTCATATCACATATATAAAAAATGAGTAATTTATTTATAAATATTTAATGAATGCAAATAAATAAAACAACCGATTATATAATTAAACACATAATAATCGTAATTTTCCTAAATTAATTGAATCTTATGAACTCCCCTATAAAAAGAGAGGAGGAGGTGGGTAAAAAAAAGAGAGGTGGCTATTTATTTTACAAGGGATGTAAATAGTAGTTTAATGAATTTGTAAATGGTCTAATAGTAATCTAATTTAGGATTCCTGGTGAAATTTGAGATTACCACCACAAAGGGTGGGAATTTGATTCCACCCTATTTTTTCACATGCATGGATTTTAATTCCAGTGTAGTCCACAATTACCGTCAAGATTATCACTAATCAAACACTGAAATTTACACAATTTCCTGGTAATCTCACATGGAATCAAATTCCATCCCAGATTGACACGAACGAAACGGGGCCTAAGGTCCATTTTTTAAGTAGCTGGATGAAGGCTTTGCGTCTTCTAATGTTGGGTTCAGTCTTTCTAAAAAAGGTTGGTTTCAGTCTAGGAGAGGTGTTACTGGTGGTGGAAAGCAGGAAACGAGGCATGTGGATTATGATGATTTGTCACTAGCAATTATAAATAGCGCCCTTCTTCATCCCTCATTATGGAAACTTGCTCTTTCCTCCTCAATCTCGTACATAACATATAAATGCATATGTACACACATAAATAATTTATATTCATGCATGTACACACACATATCTGAATCTCATTAGCTTTATGGCTTTGCCTCTGATGACCATGTTGTTTTTTCTTTTCAGGGACTCTTAAGATTCCATTTCTGTTTTTGACAAACGGTGAGCTATTTGATGATGTAAAAAATGATCTTTAATTTTAAATAATATTCTTTGCATCCAATTATGCTAATCATATAGACCTTGACAAGGTGAATCAGTTTGAGGATTTACTATGGAAATTGGCCATTGTTAAGGAAATTTCGTGTGAAGTATTACAAACTTTCATATCTGAAGATATTTGTCTAACAATTTCTGGTTAAGTTTTGACTTTCAAGGTTAATTTGTTTGTGATACATTGATAATTTCCCATAGAACGAGGGAATCCACACTCACCTTTCCTATTCATCCTTGTTCCAAATGCTCGTAGTAGAATGATCCACAAGGGCATGGAAAGCAGATGGATACATAGTTTAGAAGTCACAAGAGCTGTTTCCTGAATTTCCTACATTCAATATGCCAATGTTTTGAGGTCTATAAGTTCATCGTCAAATTCTTCGAAATGGTGTTCGACCTAAAGGTGAATTTCTCAAAAAGTCATTTGGTGGGTATTAATATTCCTATTAAGGAAGTGCTGCTCTTGCTCCAAGATTGAATTGCATTGCCTCGGAGTTTCCTATCAAGCACCTTGGGCTCCCCCTCCATGCTAGGCCTTCATAAGCATGATTGGGCTCCTCTTCTCCAGATTCGATAAACAGATTGAAGGTTGGAAGGGAAGACTGATTACCCTTCATCTGTAGCGCGTGCACTGAATTTTCTCTTCTGAAACCCATTTAAAGCTGTTGTTTTTTTTGTAAGGATTTTATCTGGGAATGCCAACCATGAAGGCCTGGTCCTTCAAAGGTGATATAACTTTCTATATCTCCCCCTTTCTGGTGGTTCTAATCCTTTTTGCTACTCCATTTGATCATTGAGGTGTCAGCATACCTGATTTGCTCTTTTTTCATAAACTTTCTCTTCATGCAGAGAATTTAGTAAAAGGGATGAGGAAAGAAGAGATCGCCTCTTTTTCAAGTGCAACTTTAAGTACACTGATTTGGGGGAAGGTGAGGTTGGCTCTCGGTGCTCAATACTCATTTGGGGATCTAGAAGGAATTTGAAAGTGGTTCCAGAAGAGACACAAGCGAGGTGATCGTAGATCTTGTGCTAAGATTCAATGGCTTATCCCTAAATGTGATTTGTGCATATGGCTCACATGTAATGAATGTGTCTTTTAACACAAGAGATTGTACATTGAGATTACTTAGACGATGATTACTTCTCTCCTTCAAAGCTGGGTCATCATGATTTTATAAGAGGAGATGCCTTCCACCATCATGGGATACAATGTGTTTGGAGCGTGAGAAGCTTGTCTTAATCGTTGAGGGGTGACCAGCCTCGGGAGTGGTCTTTTGTTTGTTTTCTATTCTTGATTTTGATTTAATTTTCTTATGTACGGAGATCCCTTGTCTCCATCTTGTTCGACGGCATATTCTTATTAAATCACTCCAAATTTTCCACAAAAAACAATGGTGGAGCATGGTCACTATATCTTCCTTACTATGGCTAGGGTTAGATAAAAATAATATAGTCATGTGGTATTTTTGGATCTAGTTGTCAGATTTACTTGTCCAGAATGATTACAATACACATCATTATGATTTTCATTTAGCTATTTGTGAGGTCATTGGCTATTTTCCATAAATTGTTCAAATAAGAATTGCCTGGATGGCTGGATCATAAGTTTGTGAAATATGTGTTGTAATTCATGACTTTATTGCCTTTTTTGGATGTAGGAGGTGGTATTCCAGAATCTAAACGTGCTTCTGAGCTAAGTAAACTTTTGGGGGTGCATATATCTGCTTTACAGGTGGGGCCCCTCAAACAGTTGATGTTCAATTTTCATTTAATTTGAAATTCTTTATTGGAATAAATATGACAGAATACCTTTCCACACTGATGAAGCTTTTGTATGATCTAGTTCTCAGCATCTCCACCCCTGGTCTTCTAGACCTTATTTTCTATTTCATATTCTCCCATGGTACATCTGCTTTGGCATTCCATGACCATAATTTTTTTGGATTTTTTAAATTTCATCTTCTGTTGACAGATGATTTCATTGCACACACATTGGTTTGTATGATCTAGTTCTCAGCATCTCCACCCCTGGTCTTCTAGACCTTATTTTCTATTTCATATTCTCCCATGGTACATCTGCTTTGGCATTCCATGACCATAATTTTTTTGGATTTTTTAAATTTCATCTTCTGTTGACAGATGATTTCATTTCACACGCATTGGTTTGTTGGCCAGCAAATGTCTTATTCAAAATTTGTTTTTTTTTTTTTTTACTGAAAAGTGTAAAAAAGGGGCAACAGAAATGTCTCTGCTGATCCAGTTAAGATATCAGAGAATAAAGAAGTAAATAAATGACCAAAGATTGAAGAACATGATCCAGATGCCACTTTAACAAATAGTTATGATGTAAAACCATAAAAGACAAATAACACCATGCTTGAGTTACAGGTTCTTAAATACCTGACATCACATATCCTAGTAACACACCACCAGTTCAGCATGGCACCTCAACCGTACAACGTATCAAATTGAACTTATGTGTTTCTGCATGTGTCACATGCTGATTATTTTGCACTGAGCTTGGGGTATCCATCTCATTTTTTATTAAATTACCAATGATCATTTAGCTGTGAACTTAGGTTGAACCGTTAACACAGAGATGATCTTTCTAACTTCCTGCAGCTGTTGTTTCAGTCCCTGTGAATCTCTGGTAACTTTTTTTTTTTTCTTTCTGTTTATGGAATTTTATGCAGGTTGTGCAGGGCCACTCCCCATTCAGGGAGCTAGTGAATAGGTTCTGTAAATCACCAAAAGAAACTTTCTTTTTTAAAATGATTCCAGTTCGTAGTAATCTTATTTGTTATTGATTGTTTGATAATGCAGATATAAGAATGAGCTCATTATTGCTGTGGGAAAAGGAGAACCTGCTGCAGTGATGTCAGATTATGGATTTAAGTAGGGACACTTGGAATTGATGTTTCTTTTTGATGGTATACTGGTTCTAATGATCTTGTGAAATCATGTGTTTTTGTCTTGCATTGATCTTTTTTGGTGCAGAAAAGTTCTCTCTATAGATGAGTATGCATCATACTTCTCTGATATTGATCCCCTATCTCAGTATAAGATCTGGGGACCAAAGCATAGGCTTGATACAAGCAGCAACCCCACAGAGTTGCACCCAGAATATGATGTTTTAAAAGATAGAGTTCGAGGGGCATTTGTTGTTAGTGATTCTGTTGATTGGGGCAGAGACATTCAGGTTTGATTTTTTTTTTACATTGCTCGTTGTCCTCTAGCATCAATCTTGCTTGTCTTTTCTCACGATCAGCATATTGTGAACTGCACTAACATGAATTATGTGTTTGTTAAGTTGATTAAACCTATAAATAAATAGTTGTAGAACTACTCCTTCTCATATCTATCTCCTGAATATGCATTCTCTGAGAACTTATCTGGTCTGGCCCCTGGTACCTTAGCAGGCCAAGAAAAATATGCTAATGATTCAGATCATCTCAAGTGATTCAAATGCTCAATATCACCATTGTCTATCATGATAATGCAAATCAAGCTTAGATGATGAATCTCTTATCTTTATATTAAAACATGAAAAGTGGTTGCAATAGTTTCAGTTATTTGATTTTGTTTTCTTGATTAAGTTCAAGTAAGTTAGCTTATTATTGTTTCAATGTGTTCCAAGTTGATATATCAACAGGTTTCTGTACTAGAACCATGAATTTATTATGTCAAAATGGTTTATGTGGTGAGCTCCCACCATGTTTTGGTGAAAAAACTGTCCATGAATCTATTATTTTGGATCACCATAAAGTGGTTATTTTTTTTCTTTTGTTCGAACTTCTTTATAGTTTTTAATGGAAATACATTTGATGCAAACTGTTGTGTTATCTTTACAATTTATGCTGCTTGGAAGGGAGTGCAAGTGTGCAACATAGATTCTTGCATTAGCCCTCTTTGGCTACTGCTTCATTGGTGTGTAACACTTCTATTGAAGCCTTACATTGCAATTTTTTTTGCTGGTATGTAAGATCTGTTTGTATTAATTTTTTATTTTATTTTTGAAAGGATGTATCAATATTTTCTTCAGAATTGCTTTCTCCACACATCCTTCATTATAGACCTTTTGTCATACTGCGTCTAATATCCTACCAAGGTAGCATCTTGTCATTCTTCTGCATTCTCTCTTATCTCATTATCTCAACAAGTCCTTGCCATGCCACCAATGAGGGTTGAGGTTATCCATTAATGCATGCAAATTTGTGCCAATATGTGACTGTTTGTATGAAAGTCACGGGGAACTATCTTTTGCTCACCTTCCTCGCTCTCTAACTTTTGTCATATTGCATCTAATTCTTTTCTACTGTTATAGCATCTGATCATGCTTCTATAAATTGCTAGATATATTGTAGTGCTGGATGTCATGGCATTGGTTAGTAGATACATATTATTCTTTCTTTATGATGTTTGCATTCATCAAGTACATTGACGTGTTATACATGAATAATTTATGTACATACTACAGGTTCTTTGTGACATTCTACGATCTGGTGGTCTTCCTGGAAAGGAGAATGGAGATCAACCTCCTTTATATTTTGCATCTGATGATCTTGAGTACCAGGTAGATGAAAAGCTTGTCTTGAAAAAAAAAAAGGTCCTTGATGGCTGAAAATATTTGTTCTTGGTCAAACTTTGACTTCAATAGTTATGTGCCAGGCTGCATTTCCTTCTGAACGTCTTGGCATGGGTGCTTTCAGAATTGCTTTAGAATGCGTCTTCAATAGGTAGAGTATGTAAATCAGTGCCCTAACATCTAAAGAAATGGAAGACTGTCTATATAATGGGAGCATATGTGCCTTGTTTTTGAGATATTTACCACATCTCTTGGATAACCTCTTTCTTTGCAATTGTTGAACTCAGCAACTAGAATAAGTGTGATATTTGATGTTTAAGGAATATCTGATATTTACATGGTCGTGTAAGACAGGGACGAGACAATCAGGTGTGTGGTTAAACAAACTTATGTTTTTTAAGAGCCTAACTATAATTTCTACAAATAAAAGATTTGATAGGAGCAAGAGGAACATAGTTTATTGCCATCATTTCTCTGGCAAAATGCTGGGTCATATGAACGACAAAAGAACAACTATTCCAGAATAAAGCTTGATACATGGAAAATACTTGGGACATTGTGATTTGGTTCATGCGACACTGTTGTTATATTCTCAAGTCTGATACTGTCAGAATCTGTGGGGAGGGGCATTTACATGTAGGGCAAGAATTGAACTATTTGGACTTTTGTGGGTGATGGGATGCGGGGTGTGGGGAAAGGGTGGCACACTTCCGGTGACCTGCTCCTTGTTTTTCTACTCGTCTCACTTTATTTCACCTTCATTTGTTTTGCTCTTTTGTAGTCTTTCCATTCTAGTCATTTTTCAGGGGAAAAACAAAAACAAAAGGAGAAATATTTAATTATTGAATTAGCTTGAATGATCACAATTAATTGCCCCCCATCTACATAATCTCACAACCTTTTGTTCTGGCAGTGGTTTGGGCACTTTGGATTTCCCTGAATCATACTTTGTTCTGTGGTCTGCCAGTGTATGTAGAAAATGTAAGGGAAATATTAGTGAGATCCATTCAGGATTGGGGTCGTTTTTGCATAGTGATAGTAAAGTTTTGTATGTGGGCAAATTAATAATTTTGAGGAGCAGGGGTGGGTGTGGCGGGTAGGGAGTTTGTAGAAAACTCTTCTACTTTCTCCAATCTGGCATTCTAATGGAATTGGGGTAGTGCGCCTACCATTTATTGAAAATAAAGGGTGACAACAGTAGGGGTGATGGCAATGGTATGAGAAGAGCTAAAACGATTTAAATGCCAATATTTGGAAGAAAAAAAAGCGGTAGTTACCATGGAAATGAGCTTGGACAGGAACCTATGGCCTGGCCAAATCCTTGAAGCTAGCCCCAATCCATTAGGCATAGGCTGTGTTCATGTATGGCATTATTGTAGCCTTTTCTATGACTCTTGCTTTTAAAACCATTAAAATCTATCAGCTAACGAGACATTGGTACTTGCTTGCATGAACCACTAACAGCCCATGTGTCATGAATTCCCAAGATGCTCCTAGTAGTTTGCTTGACCACAATGTGTGTTCCCCCGTTTGGATACAGAATAAGACTTATTCTTGGGTATACAGTTATTCCAGCATAAATGGGTATAATTAAGGATAAAATGATTTTGTGTTTGGTTGTATTTTGAATTCTTTTCGTTGGGAAACGTAATAATAAATTTTTGTTATTTGGGTAAAATGTGAATAAAGTGTGGATAATGATTTATAAAAAATGAAAAAATAATGATAGTTGATTTGACAGATGATTTATAAGAGGTGATGATAGTTGATTTGACTCTTTTGTTGAAAATTTTAACATTATTCTATACATGCATGAATATGAAAGGTGAATCATTGCTTGATTTATATGAATTGGAATTATGACATTGTTCTACATGTCATGAATATTATGCAGAGTCCATGGTAATCCTCTGAAGTATACTTCTTTTGGAAAACCAAACCCCTCTGTTTTCAAGAATGCAGAAGCTATAATGAATCAGCTTCAGTCAAGCATATCTCGTAATAGTCGGATCATGAACGGTGGAATTAAAGAACAGTACCCTTTGAAGACCATATATATGATTGGTGATAATCCATCAGTTGACATCAATGGTGCAAGAAAGGTTTGTAGTGTTCTTATTGCCTATGTGTGGCCGTATTATTTTAGAATTTTAATGATTGAAGGAATGACTGTTGAAATTTAGCTATATGGTTATATATAAACATTGATCTGCTTACTGTCAGGCTGGACATCCATGGTTTTCTATTTTGACTAGGACGGGAGTCTTCAGAGGGAAAGAAAATCATGCACAGTTTCCAGCAGATCTGGTAGGAAAGATGAACTCAGTACTCTCTGTCTTCTTTTATATTTTTTTTTTAGGGTACAAATATGACCACAACATTGATGAATCTGATCACCATCTCCCAAATGTTTTCTATGAGAGCGTTGTTCCCTTGAACAGAACTTGATTACACATTAGCCAAATCGACCACACCACCACTGGAACAAAGAATTGGGAGATTTTCACATCCACACTCCTATCCTCTTTTTCCTTAACCTCTTATCTGCTTCCCACATACCATTCATAGTCTAGAAATCCACCACAATCCCCGTCACCGAACAAAAATGTGATCCCCAAATGCATCTTGCCAACGGGCAGAGGACCATCGGATTCTCTGTAGTCTCATTCTCCCCATTACGTCATGCAAGCCATGGCATCATTTGGTGCCCCTTTAGTCCTTTAGGGCTTTTGTTGGTACATCAACCACATGAAACCTTTGACCTTTAACGGAAGTTTGATATCCTACCCCTCCTTTAATTTTGTGCCGTCAGTTGGAACACCCCCCCCCCTCTCCACCAATCATAGCACCTTCGAGAAACGAGAAACCTATTATTTAAGAAAGTTCTCTCTCTCTCTCTCTCTCTCTCTCTCTCTCCACCAATCACAGCACCTTCGAACTGAGAAACCTATTATTTAAGAAAGTTTATTGTCTTTTCTCCCATATTAAAATGTGGATTTTTGGCTCCCCAAAAATCGCGGTCACAATGAACCCAGTGACATTGCAGTGGACCTTCTCTATAACTCTTCTCTTTTAACTCTATCGGATGAAGCTTATCCTTGAAAAAATTGGTGAAACTAAGTCATTCTGCTGCCAACCAAATTGGTGGCAACGCTTTAATCAAAACACATAAATTTAATTGGCCACTATGGAACACTTAAATTATTATTTATTTATTATTTATTTTGCTTGGTATTGTGGTGTTCTGGACATACGGTGGTGACACTGGCTATTTACAATGAATAAAGAAAGATATTTATCGATGGGATTGAAAGAACTTTGTATTTTATTGAAACTAAATGGGAAATCATTTAATTTAATTTTAAATAGAACTGGTTGAGTTTAAAAAGGTTCACATTGAGATTTTCAGATCTTAAATAAGACATGCTGGAAATTTGGATCTCAGTCCTTCTTTAGGCTATAATTTTCTATGTAGATGCTAGAGTAGCCTATGATCTTTAGTTGAAGTAGACATGTTTTATTCTGTTATTTTATCTCATTAAGAGCAAGCAGGAGCACGAAGAAACTATGTAGTTGCCCTGTACTTTAAAACTTATATTTTGATAGGCATTTCTATTGAAATTAAATATTCCCACCATTTTGAATTTCCACTTCACATCGTCACCATCTAAAAAAAATTATATTTTGATCCAATCTTTTATCTAAATACCTGACTTCCTCGGGGTTTATAAATTATTAATTTAAAACCACTATATAATACTTATGTTTATGTATGGAATTTAGTCTTGCTGATGATATCCATGGCTAAAATAACTGTATGTCTGTTCTACAGGTTGTTGATACGGTTGAGGATGGAATTGATTATATTTTGCAGAAAGAATATCCATAATTTGTGAGTTCTCCGCCCATTTTCGTGTTTAATATTGTCTCCTCGCAAGGAAGATGTCTGACTTTGAAGAGAAAAGTCGTCTGGAAAATCATACATACTGATTTGCTTGGTAAACGAGAGTAATAAAATCATCATAGGAATCACATTATGTTGCATTAGACTGGAAGCATTCTTTTTTTTTTCCCTTTAACGAATTCAGAGCTTCGAGATCTAGCCGTGTTGTCCCTTTGGTACAAGTGGTCAACAATCGTTTGGTACACAGTACAGGAAGACAGTTCAAGATGTGAACCAGGAATGAAATCACTTCAGTTGATAATGATTGTATTCTGCTCTAAAAGCACAATGTATTTGGCAGTTGAAAAGAGGGAGAGATCCTGCTGTGTCTCCATCTAATTCTCCTAATGTATCTTTCTATAACAATTAATGATGCCTTTTTTGCATTTTTTTTTGGTTCTGACACACTATTTTTTCTGTAAAACCCACATCTGAAGGATAAGAGGTTGTCATAGCATTTTTATTTTTATTGTAAAAAAAAAAAAAACTTTTCCTGTAGGTTTCTCCTGTTCTGTTTTGAAGAGGGGCTGTTAAAGAGTATATATACAATCTTGCGTGAAATTTCATTCCTCAAAAGAAGTTATGTCCAATTAGATATATATAATTTATTTGAGTATATATTTTATTAGACGATGTATATATGCATTGAAAGGAATTCAAACATTATATTTTTTGAAGTAGGCAGTTGAGCTCCTACGCTTTAAAAATTATTCATGTGCCAAATATTTAGAGGTTTTTGTTGTCATGATTTCATTATTAAATCAAAATTACAAGATCTGAATTAGAGATGAGGGAAAAAAATAATTAACTATTAAAGCATAAAAAGTATAAGAAAAGCAAGCAAGGAAAAAAAAAAAAGGGAAAGAGTAGTAAAGAAAGTTATTCCTTCCATCTATGTTCTGATTAAAATTCTACACATAAGGCGAAAACTGTATTTTATTTTTTCTAAATTTTTGAGGTACCCGAACGAGTTAGCAACCTAACGTGCAACTTATTATATTCTTAATTGCTTATAAGGATTTTTTTTTTACAATCTTTGAACGAGGCGTTCAATGGTTTTTTAGATTTTCAAGACTAAAGAGTAATCAGACAACAACGATGACCTCATACTTAATGAAACTTTAACTAATTTTATATTTGTCCCGCCTGGCCTTGTTTCAATAGTAGAGGATCACCCTGTCTTTTGACAGAGATGGTTTCAAACTTTGCATTCAGCAAGGAGTGACAAAAAAAGCCCCATGTGACTTTGGATGTTTCATGGGGCTTTGGTCCCACGTCAAGTTTGAATGTGTAATAGTAGTTCTTGTACTACTAGTGAGTGTGAACATATTTATTCTAATTTATCGAAATTTTGTAACCCTCCGGGGCTTTTGCGTACCAAATAAATAATAATAATTTTATATTTATATAACAATGAATGTATATACTTTGATATTTTATTATTTATAGAAAAATGGAAAAAATTGTTGAGGGGACTTACTAGATATATACGAATGCATTAATCTCTCTCTCTCTTCCTCTCTTGATCGATTATTTAAGTTGTTATTAATTACCGCAAGTGCACGGATCGTTATAGAAGTATAGATCTAGTAAATACGGGTCGAATCCACAAAGAATTGTTCAAATCAGATTATTAATTAATTTAACTAATCGAACTAGCAGGAAAGATTGATGCAATTTTTATTATTATTATTATTATTAAAAAAAAAGAGAATATTAATATGAAAAGATAACTAGGGTTTTAGAATCCACCATGCAATACCAATTTAGGGATTATATTCAAATATGAAACTCTACCATATAACTTAATCGATATTGACGTTAATCAAATACCAATCAAAAAATAAATATTTAAAATCATATTAATTATTTCATAAAATTAGATTTGAAATCAAAACAATCATCTCAATATTCACATATTAAGAAGAGAATAAGATATCAAATAGTTAACCAAGCATACCCTATCAAACCTTAAACAAGAGATCCTTGAAGATGATTCTAGGATTAAAAACCTTGATTTATGAAAACCCAATAGAATGATCTTTTTTCCTTCCCTTTATAAAATCTACCAACTCAATATTCAACATGTTAAGAAGAGCATAAAATATCATAGAACTCAATCAAAACATATTTTTATCAAATCAAATACAAGAGATTTTTGAAGAAGGTAATAAAAAATTCACATAAAAGGTTTCAAAAGAGAATTGAATGAGAGATTGATACTCAATAAAGCAAACAATATGGAGAATTCGGATCTAAATATAAAATCCTAAACTAGCATTGCATGGTTTTATCTTCAACCCTAATTGAAGATTTAGCCACTAGAAGACATGATCAAATGAAAGAAAAGAAAAATAAAAGACATCATATTATTGAAAAATTATTGAAAATAAAAACACAAAATTAATATTAAAATTCAGATATAATAGAATAGAAGAATCAAAATATATGAGATGAAAAGAAAAACAAAAACAAAGTAAAACTCTTGAATTCTTTTTCTCCTTTGATTGTCTTTGTGCCTCCTTGTTTTTTTTTTTTATTTCTTCCTTTCACATGTGCTCATTTTATAGCCTCCAGCTCTTGAATCTCAACCATTTATTTGCAATATATTGGATGGTTAAGTTGGATAGTTAAGATTGGCCTCAACCTTTCTCATATGAAGTTTAGATTTAATTCCTGTCATTGATTTTCTGCAGAATCTTCATATGGCTTTTTGACTCGTAATAAGATGGAATTACGAAATCGTCAGAAATAGTAGGGCTGCAACTTGGGTCTGGTTGAACCCGATTTTTACTTGGTTGGATTGACCAAATCGGGTTCGGGTTGGCCAATTCGGGTTGACTCACAAATCGGGTTGGCTTCACTCACAACCCGACCCAACCCGAACCCGTAAACTAATAGTTAAAAAAAAATCATGGCCGTTCATTCTGTAGCTTCTAATCTGGGTAGTCCAAATTTTAGGTAAACCTAGTTAATCTTACGGGTTGAGTCGAGTTGGTTTATTTAATTTGCACTTCATGTTAGAAATTCGGGTTGGATCGGGTTGGTCCAATTCGGGTTGAGTCGGGTTGGTTTATTTAATTACGGGTTGGGTTTGGGTTGATCCAATTCGGATTGAAAATCGGGTTGGGTCGGGTTAGGGTTGAGTAGTTTGGAATTCGGGTTGGGTTCGGGTTGGGGTCAACCCGAACCCAACCCGCCCGAGTTGCAGCCCTATGAAATAGTGATTTGTAGATCTTGAAATTATCTTTCCAGCGCCATATCATGAGCATAAATCCGATATTTGAGACAAAAGTTATGATCAAAACAGACGGGATTTTGAAGAATATATTTGATGGGATTAATTTTTATTCAATCTTAACCAAATCTTTTTCCATAATGATCTTCTAGAAACTCTTGATTCTCCTTCATATCTTTAATTGATTTGTAGCATATCTTGTATTGATAATCATCATTTAAGTCAATTATCTACAATAACACATGAATTCTTAATATTAGTTATTATTATACATAAAGTAAAGATAAAAAAAATTAGATTAAGGGGTTTAAATGTATAATTAATATCCTAATCATCTCTCTATCTCTCTTTTCCCCTTGTTCTCCATTCCACCCCAAATTGTTTTTAGGGTGGGCTAGAGAACTGATGGTGTGGAAAGAAAGCTCCCCTAAAACGATGTTCGTAGATGATACAACGACCAAAGATGATCCATCACAAAATGCTGACATTCCTTTTCATACGGTCAATTAACATCCCCTCTGTGAAGGAGGTCAGGTATTAAATCCTAGGAAACACCAATTTAAAAAATAAAAAAAATCCCAATCCAACGTTCCACTTATTTGTTTTTTCACATTGTTTGATTTTTATTAATGTGTATATGCATTATGTAAAGAAATAAATGCTTTTTATAAGATAAATTATGCTCTAATAAATTGAATGCAAATGAAAAATCACAAGATATGTATTTCATTGGACATAAATGATATTGTACAAGGGCTCAAAATAGAATTGGGATATGTTATACATTTAAAAATAAATCGAAGTCATTAAAAAAAAGGAAAAAATTAAAATAACCCCCTGATATCCCAATAGAAAATTATCTTAAGCAACATTTAAAATTAAACACATTTGGATAATATAATAAACTACTTAAGGGAATTAGAGGGAGAAAAGGAAAAGAAAACCTGAACCAACACTTAGAAAAATTAAGAGCTCAGGAACTAGGCAGCTGCCCTAACCTAGCCGCTCCCCCTCAGACAGCTCACCTCAACAAACTGCCCCCAACCGCTTCCCTCATATCGGACATAAAGTTGGTATTAAATACTGATTATTGCAACGATTTGCTCATTTTAGCCGCCCCTCTCTGATGGCTCAACCCAAGTAACCGTCCCATTCCACCGCTTGTCAAATATAGGACATATTTTCTGTCATAATGCAAGACGGGTTCTTAAACCCAACCGCTTGACCCCCGATGGCTCAATCCAAGTAGCCACCCCCCATCTGGATAAAATTTCAGAAACAAAGGTCTAATGGGAAGTCTAATTAACCACCTTATTATCCAATTTGATCTATTGTTCAGAAGTAATTCCCTTGCATCATTTTTACTATAAATAGGGGTGAACCAAAACTTTTTTCATTCATCACCAATCAGAAAATCAGATCATTTCATACACACATCTTTACTTTTGAAAGAAAGAGAGAGAAAGAGAGAAAGCCTTAGTTGAGATAGAAGGAAACCTATTCCCACCAAAATCCACTCTCCAAAAACCCTCTCTAAACCTCTGGTTAAACCCCTTTTTAGCCCTAGCTAAACAAATCCAAACTCATATCTAGGTGCTGCTCATTTTACAAAACCAAAAATCCAGATTCCAGGCGGCTAGCCCAAACCAGCTGTCAGACCCAAGTGATTAAGTTCAAGTAGCCAGCCCTCCTTCTCCCCCCTTTTCAGTAGCTTTTTTTGTTAAATTCCTATCAAACAGAAATGATTCCCCGTTTTTACTTCTGTGTGCAGCCAGCCGTAGCTTAGAGAGGAGAACCCTACAATCTACCTCAGTGAGGCGATCAACGAAACATAAACTTTTCTTGCTTTTTTATAAAGTAGGTGGTGATTATACCCAAACTCTGTCTTCCTGATGAGCTGTCGAGTGACTCAGCAAAGACATCACGAGTGGTGATCTTACCAGTTGTGAGGCGAATCAAAACCAGGCTTCTGGGAGACCCTCGAATTTACATACCAACACCCCTGTAAACTGAATAAAATCCATATACCCCCTAACTTTTCCTAAAGTCCATATAACCTCTTAAAAACACTTATGTAAATCCAACTAGCCCCTGGAGTTAAACTTTCGTTGACAGATGAGGAACATTTTATGAATATTCATTTGGTTAATCCTAGTTGAAAACATAATATACAAAAAATCCTCTATAATGTGTTAAAAAGGCAAAAAACCCTCTATAAATGATAATTTTCCTTCAAATAGATTATAAAACCCTATATAGAGGGTAAAATCGTCATCTATAGAGAGCTTTCTGCATTTTTAACACGTTATAAGGGTTTTTGATATGTTATGTTTTAAGCAAAAGTTAACCAAATAAAATATTCTTCATATGTTAAATTAAATTTAATTTAGGGGGTTATTTGAATTTATATAGGTGTTTTAGGGGGTTATATACTTATATGAACTTCAGGAAAAGTAGGGGGTTATATGAATTTCTGACAATTTGCAGGGGGTTATATGGATTTTTCCCTTAAAAAAAACTCTCCAACTATTTATCCTTGCTCATACCAAATTAACAAAAACTTAAAACAAAAACTTAAAATGTTACCCAAATTATTTAACGGTTCATTTTTATTTTCCATCAAATATTTTTAGGTCAAATCAATAATAATAATTAAGAAGAAAAATAACACTATTTTAAATTTTCTTTGAGTAAAACATAAAATAAGGAATGGAGATACACTCACACCAAATGAAACTTTATCTAAATTTTATATATACATACACAGTGGTGGACTGAGGATTTTTTTCTCTAAGGGAGTGCTTAAAGAATATTACTTAAAATAGAAACAAACTCCATGAAAATGTATTTATGCATTGTATCAATATTACTCTTTGTATTTTAGTTTTATATCATTAAGTATTTAAATTTTTTGCATTTTACATTATTACTAGTCTAGTTAGGCTTTTTTTTTCTTTCTAAATACGAGTTTAAATCATGTAGAAAGACCATATTACTCTTTGTATATTTATCTCACAAAATATAATATTATTGTTATAATCTAAAAAAAATATTTGAAAAAATATTTTTTACATTTTCTATACATGCCCATACAATTGATTAGAGCATATATGTTATTTTATAAAAGAACTTTGTTACACACAGTCCCCTTTTCAGTCTCAATTCCAGTTCCATATACTTTAATATACTTACATTAATAATGTTTATCTTTCCTTAGAATTTTTTTACATTTATATAGGCATCCATTTTTTTATGTTTTTTTTATAAAAAAATATAGATAAAGTATATTATCTTAAAAATTAAAACATGTATGGACTGAAAATTGGGCTAGAAAAGGATTGTACATAATATTTTCTATTATAAAATATATACTTAATTTGGTAAGGTATACTATTTTTAAAAACAATAATAATTTTTCAGCCTCAACTTATAAACCCCATCACAAACCCATGAGGTGGCACACATGTAATTCCTTATTTACCCTTAGTTGTTTTTTTTTTTATTTTATAACTTATCTCTTTCCTTCAATGTAGGAGGTAGTTACGGTATACATTGATCTTTTTGTTCTTTTTTTTTTTTAAATCAATCCAATTCATTTGTTATTGAGAGGAGTTTTTTTTATAAAAAAAACAACTGAATGATTCACATTTTTCCCGATCGATAATACAAAATTAAACACTAAACAACAAATCGATTTTAGTAATTGAGAGGAGTTTCAATTTTTTATTTGGATCTGAGCGATTTTTTTGTGGTTTTAACCATGGCTATCGCTTCAGTTTTGACTCTTTGGATTATTTGATTTTGATTATACAAATTTAATTCTAATATGAAATTAAACACAAAACAACAATCCGATTTTAGTTTTGAGAGGAATTTCAGTTTTGTTTTTTGATCCTAGTGATTGTTTGTTGTTTCAATGATGGTAATCATTTTAGGTTTGGCTTATTGGATTTTTTTATTTTGATTATATTGATGTTAATACTATAGATGTTAATACATATTAATTGATTTTAGATACATTTTTAATGTATCTGAAAAAACTAATATATGGTGTATTTGAAAAAACTAATATAGGGCTATATCTAAATCTGTATCTGAAAAAAACTAATATACTCATCTCTATCTGTATCTGAAATTTTTATCTGAAAAATTTTCATTTGTATCTGTATCTAAATCTGTATTTGTATGTGTATCTGAAAAAACTAATATATGACTGTATCTAAATCTGTATATGTATCTGTATTTGTATCTGAAAAAACTAATATGGGATTGCATCTAAATCTGTATATGAAAAAACTAACATACTCATCTGTATCTGTATCTGAATTTTTTTAGATACATCTGTATCTAAAAAAACTGATATTGGACTATATCTAAATCTGTATTTGTATATGTATTTGCAAACATAGTATACTCATTTGTATCTATATGTGAAATTCTAATATACTCATCTGTATTTGTAGAGGTAGTTATACATTATTGATCAATGTGGCTCATATAGTAGTAGAATTTTTTATTTTTTTTTCAATTTTCAAAGGGGGCTTAAGCCTAGGGCTGCAACTCGGGCGGGTTGGGTTCCGGTTGACCCCAACTCGAACCCAACCCGAATTGGACCAACCCGACCCAACCCAAATTTCTAACATAATGTGTAAATTAAATAAATCAACCCGACCCAACCCGTAAGATTAGCTAGGTTTACCTAAAATTTGGACTACCCAGATTAGAAGCTACAGAATGAACGGCCATGATTTTTTTTTAGCTATTAATTTACGGGTTCGGGTTGGGTCGAGTTGTGAGTGAGGCCAACCCGAATCCAACCCGATTGTGAGTCAACCCGAATTAGCCTACCTAAACCCGAACCCAATTTGGTCAACCCAACTTATGTAAAAATCAGGTTCAACCCATCGGATTTGGGTTCAACCAGACCCAAGTTGCAGCCCTACTTAAGCCCCTCACCCATACACTTTTCAAAGGGGGCTTAAGCCTCCCACCAATACACATAGGTCCGCCCCTATTTATATATAAAAAGTGGATGTAGTCTATATTGATATTATTTATAGAAGACTGTCAAAAAATATGGAGATAAATTTGACTGCAACTGTTACTTTTTTTACAATGTAGTAAGGGTAATTTGTAAAAATAGCCCCTTAAAAATGAATATTAACAAAAATAGCATTAGAGGATGAATATTTGCAAAAACTAGCACTGATCAGCAGTAACCTTTTTTGTTTTAACAATTTGCTGCCTCCTTTGTTTTTTCTAAAATAAAGGGAGGCGCCATATTTAAGTACTGGGGCAGAAAGAAGTGCCTGTTTTATTTTTTAAACTTTCATTATTTTTATCATCTCATTTATAAAATTTTAATTGTTAAGATTTATTTTAACACATATTCGGTAGAGAGAGGAAAAAATCATAAAAAATTTGTCTCTCTTTATCACATCTTTGATTAAATTTTAATGCTTGAAATTTCTTTTTGGTTTAAAATATATTCGATAGAGAGAAGAGAAAAACATGGAATCTTTTATTAAATTATAATTGCTAAGATTTTTTTTGGTTTAAAATATATTTGATTGGGAGAAAAGATAATCATCAAAGATTTATTTCTCTTTATCACATCTTTGATTAAATTTTAATGGCTTGATTTTAAGAAGAGAAATTCATGAAAGTTTTTTAGGAAGCAGGTTTCTAATTTAGTAGAGAAATATACAAAAGTTTATTTTGACTATTAATGGATTAGATTTTATTTCATTTCATTTTATTTCTATTTCAAGGGTGAAGATTTAATGCATTTTTTTTTTGTAAAGGAAGTTTCTGCCCCATAGATAAAAGGTGGCATCATTTATATTCGTGAAAGCAAAAGAGACGATATATATATATATATATATAGTTCTATTACTCAGGCTCTAGTTTTTAAGCCTTACTCACAGGCTTCATTAGGCGTCATTTTCTTATTGGATGGCTGATTGACTTTTATAAAAAGATAAAATGGTAAAATATGGATATGTCATTCATTCAAAACCAACTTGTTCAATTAACCCAAATCTCTCCTTTTTCGATTCGATTTTTACTCTTTACCATGAATCTTGGTTACACCAAAACTTACTCATTTCAAAATTTGAATTTTGAAATCCTTGCCTAAATTGTAATTAAATTTCTAATTTAGTTACACCAAAACTTAGCTAAACTACACTAAAATTTATTGTTTTTCGTCAAAATCCTTCAAACGACCTAGATTTATATTTCAAATTGTAATTGAATTTCAAGAAAAAACAAAAATCTATTTGCAATTACGAAAAAAATAAAAAAATATAATGCATATAGTGTTCGGATATATTTTGAGTATGAGTTTGATTTTCAAGCAAAAAAATTAAATAAAATAAATAGTTTGTTTGAATCTGGTGTTTGATGTTAAATTGTTTTTTATTGACATGTTCTTTATTTGTAAATAATTTGAAATAAATCATTTATAGTCGTTTAAAAATTTCATTTTTGGGTGAAGTTCAGATTAATTGCTAAATATGTGTAAATTTTGAAAGTCATTTATATTTCATACTAATTTGAACTTTATATGCATTATATTTTGGAAGTCAGTTACATTTTAAAATGTAATCAAACTTTTGGTGCATTATATTATGTAAGTTAGTTACATTTCAAAATATAACTGACTTTGTATTTGATCTTAGTGAATCTATGAGTACTTTAATTCCATAAAGTGAATATAATGCATATAATGTTCATATACATTTGTAAAATGAATCTGAATTTCAAGCCAAAGTAATATAAACTGTTTACACGAATGTACATGATTTAAAACGAATGTAATGGACTTAAAAAAAGCAAACATTGTTTAAAATTACATTAAAAACAAAAAGTATAAGTATATAAAATTAAGATGCATTTGAAATGTAATTGAATTTTAAGAAAAAACAACAACTATTTAAAATCACAAAAATAAAAATCCAAAAATTTAATGCATATAGTGTTCAAATAAATATGCAGTTGAATTAGAATTTTAAGAAAAAAATTATAAACTGCCTACACATATGTATATTATTTATTTCATATCATCTAAAAAGAAAGAATATGCCAATAAAAAAATGAATCATATCAAATACCAGATTCAACAACAAAGAAAAAAGCTGAAAAAAACTCCGAAGAAAACTTTCGATCTGCACCTTGATGTTTTAACAACATATGTTGATCAATACATTATGGAATAACAGTGGCTATGCACGATTGAATTGGGATGAAAAAAAAAATAAAATCAAAACAATAAATGCCCGCACGGTTTACATAAATGGAAAAAAAATATAACCAACTCCTTGATATAACATGTATTGGCTATGTGCCACCGATTTGTAATGGAGTCTAAAATCTGGGACTTAAAAATTATTATTGATATATATTTAACACCTTGAGTGTTAAAAAAAAAACAGTTCAATGCTATTTTTTGCAAATATTCAGCATCCACTACCCCATACTATTTCTGTTAATACTCGATTTCTATGTGCTATTTTTTTGAATGAGTCCAATTATATATGTCCCACTATTTAGACCCAACCATAAGTCCATTAAGTATCAATATGCTAATTGTTTCATGGTTGACATTTACCAAAAAGGGCAAAAAAAATAAAATACAAAACTACTCTTATTTAAATCACACATTGGCATGCCAAAACCATCTTTTTCTTTTACAATTTTCTCTTCCCCAAACACATCCCAAAGATTTCTAACCATTTTTTTTTATACACATCTGCCACTTAAAAATCATTCTGGCCAATCTGCTCATCTTTTGCGAACGGCGTCACCATCTCTGGATTCCTCTCGCCGCCCTCTATCATATGAAGGGTGGTTCAGCTACTTTTCCAGTCCTCCTCTAGACTTCACGTTTTCTGACCTTCACATTTACCTTTTGATGAATGCAACTGACTTTTGATGAACCACTAAGATCATATAAAAAGTCAGTTATATTTTATTAATGTAACTTTGTTTTAAAATATATTGCACAAACGGTTTAAAAAATATAACTGGCTTACAAAATATAATGCATAAAAGTTCATATTAATTTGAAATGTTACACAACCACATGCCAATACAACATTAAAACTCTATAAATCCTTCAAAAAAACATATTTAACATCAACCATCATATTCAAAGAAAAACTTATAAACAAAAGCCAGATCAAAGGCTGCTAGATTTAATATCAAACACCAAATTCAAGAAAAAAATTGTAACAAATACAAAAACAAACAATAACAAAGGTCACACCTGAATCGACAGACATTGAAAACGATAGCCAAATCGATCAATTGTACAAAAAAAAGTCAGTTATATTTATGAATGTAATTGACTTTACCTATACAAGGCTTATAAACATCAGTTTCATTACAAAAAGTATTGGCTTATATAGTAAAAGTCAGTTACATTCATAAATGTAACTGGTTTATAAAAAAATAATGTATATAAATCCAACATTATATCATAACTCAAAAAACAAATTTAAAATAAAAAAAAAAAAAATTCAAAGAAAAAATTATAAAACAAACGTATCGTATGCTGCCAGATTTAACGTCAAACATCATATTTAAGAAAAAAATTATAACTAATGCAAAAATAAACAAATAAACAAAATCACACCTGAATCAACAGACATTTAAATCGATAGCTAAATCGATCAATTGTGATTTCCAATCAAATTAGATATAAAAAGTTCTCCTAAAAAATAAATCAGTGATCGAAAAACCTTAAAAAAAACTATCAATTTTTTTAAATGATAATGGAAGAATTGATTTAATTATTAATTGATGATTTAATTGGGATAAGTAAAAAAAAAAAAAAAATATCGATTTCATTATTGATTGACGGTGCCGATGAAGCGTAGATGAGAAACTTACCTGCCACCCGACCACGCAGCTCCCATGTAATCATTATTGTTTTTGGATTGCCCATGTAATAACATGACCGTTTTAGCGACGAACAGTTGTCGATCGGCAGTACTATAGCTCAACCTCTCGAGGGTTTACGAAGAAGAGAGTGAGGGATCAGGGAGAACCAGAGATAAAATGGCTTCCTCTTTGAGGGTCGCCCTCTCGATCGCCCGAGGTCGAATCCCATCCCTCCCCGTCCCGCCCCACAATCGAACGGTCACCGTGCGAGCTCTCTCCTCCGGCCTTTCCCCTCCGTCCAAGGCCGTCGTGTACGACCAGCATGGACAGCCCGACCAGGTCACCAGGTCTGAAACCCTTCTTCTCTGTAGCTTCTCAGATTTGTTTCATGTTCTTCCTTGATTTTGGATTTTCTTGATTTTTTTGTTATGCACAAGTGTTTTTGTGATTTTCTCCCCCTAATTTTGTTTAAGTTGTGACTCACCCCGTTTGGAACCATTTGTCAAAATGATTCTGCAAAATAATTGGTTCAGAATGAGTGTTTTTAAATTTTAGTTTTATGTTTTGGATTTTAGTTTTTAAATGATAAAAAAATAACAGCATTTATAAAAAAAAATAAAGCTGGTTGAGTAGTTTTTATCAAAAAATTCGTATACATAGGTGATCGAAGTTGCTTGATTTACGTGGGAAGAGTCTTACCTCTTTCTTTGTGTTTAGCAATGCGCGTAAAGGTTTTACTTAAAATCAGAATCAGATATGAGATACTCCAATGACCTCTCTCCTGAATGAAAATGTATCATCGTATCAAAAAACAGTCTATGAGTTTACAATTCATTTGAAAAATTATCTGTAGGGTGTTTGTGTCTGTGGATTCTTGTGAATTGTTTAGATTGATTCTTGATTTGGAAGCTCTGTGTACATGGGAAATATTTTCGAGATAAATGTGGAACCGATTAAATGTCTCTTGTCTAATATATTAGTGATATGGTTCTCTTTGTATATGAGTAATGTGGATGACTGTATCTGATATGTGGATACAGATACCTAGCATGCATGGATGGATGTTCATAATTGTGGTAACATATATCACACACACTCAAATTCATTAGAATTTAAACCAATGTATTGAATTTTTTTGTCGTTATTAATGGCTATAAAAAATTGAATGTGATAAAGCATGTAGGGGATTGGGCAGTATTTTTATTTTATTTAAATCTCATGCTTATGAGCAATATGTTTTACTATTTTGTGCTTATACAAGGACAAGGACAATTAAATCAAAGAACTGCATGATCATATAGCCCCCCCTTAAACAATTTAGAAATTTTTAAGTTGTCTGGTAGTTTGCAGTTATATTCATGATTATATCGACATCATGCCATTATATAGTTGAAAACATGCGTACAAATTACTTGAACTCAGGTTTATTCATCTATATATCATTGTAGGTAGACCATTGCTGCTGCTAATTCCATGAATATTATTTGACTTCATGGAACTTGTTCAGGTAAAACGTTGAACCTTTATTTATACATGCAGGGTGATTGACGTTCCTCCGATTGAAATCAAGGAAAACGATGTTTGTGTCAAAATGCTTGCAGCTCCAATCAATCCTTCAGATATCAATAGGATTGAAGGTGAGACCATTTGCAGAGTTATCAAATTACAGTGATGTCCTTGTCTGTTTCCATATGTTTTCAAATGACAATGTCACTGTTGAATCATACTCCAGTCACATCTATAAGTGTGAAAGTTTTCCTAAATGCTAAACATCAAGATCATTAGATTTTCAAGAAAAAACATGATTTGTTTGGTAGAATATCGGTGCTCAGATATAGGTTTTAAGTGTCAGGGCCCTGCAATTTTTATTCTTATTTCTTAAAATTTTTTTTTTTCTGAAAGATGAAGTTTCTGCTGTTATAGATAATAAAGTTAATGCAGATGAACTAATTCAAGAGGTAGACACACCACAACTCCCTTTAAAAATAAAAAATAATTTTAATTTACAATTCAGATCAAATCCTCTCTGTAAAGGATGATACTGGGGGCACCAATCTTAAAAAAATATGCAATTCAGATCATGATACTGATAATTCCAAAGCACACAATTCACATGTCTTGTGTCTAAGAGAATACCAGTATCCTCTCCATCATTCCCTGATCTCTGCTGGCTAGTTTGCCTCTTATGGATAATCCCTTTTTTGGAAGCACAGTATGATGTTTCTCAAATGTTTTTCCACACATATATCCTTGCTTGTAAAACTGCTCGTTTAACCCTTTAACATGGTAAAAGACTAAAAGGTCTTCTACCTAATCTCTGAGTAGTGAGGGAGTAAATGTATTTTAATACCCTGTTACAGGAATCCTCTTATTGAGGTCACCATTTCATTTTCAGAAAGCTATTGATTACTAAATTTATTTGCTAACATCCACATGTTATGCATGTAATTGTGATTTAGGTGTTTACCCTGTAAGGCCACCAGTTCCTGCAGTTGGAGGATACGAGGGAGTGGGCGAGATTTATGCTTTGGGATCTTCAGTAAGAAAACTTTCTGTTGGTGATCGGGTGATACCATCTCCTCCATCTTTTGGTACTTTATCGTCTTTCTGTGATTTCATACATGTTTACAACACATCTATTTCTAAAAGAAGGGATTCTATGTTTTTATGGCAAAATATATTGTGTGTTCATCCTTCTTTTGACATTATTAGAAATGATATAAGGCATGCTGCATAGGGACATGGCAGACTTACATTGTTAAAAAAGAGGGCTTATGGCACAAAGTTGACAAGGATGTTCCTTTGGAGTATGCTGCAACAGTGACCGTAAATCCATTGACTGCCTTGCGTATGCTGGAAGACTTTGTTAAGCTGAAAGAAGGTACTTCATGTTTATTTTGTTGTTAATATCTGATGTAATGCTGTTTACCCTGTGTAAGTTGATAGATGCTCTAAAATTTGCTAGGAGATGCAATTGTTCAGAATGGCACTACAAGTTTGGTAGGGCAGTGCATTATTCAGCTTGCTCATATCAGAGGCATCCGTAGCATAAATATCATCAGAGACAGGTGCAATTTAGCATTCCTTTAAAGTTAATGTCCTCATATCAGTTTCCAGTCTTTTTATATCTCTGCTTGGTCATGTTAATAAATAGTTTGCTTAAGCTCTGTGTTCTGTGCTGAGCTTCATATCAAATTTTTTACTGTGGAAAATCGGATACATACAATTTATTAAATTTAACCATATGCTTGAACTTCTGCTCAGTTCTTCTTTATCTGTAGTTTATTTTCTTCAAGTTCCCTGTGGTCACAGGCTTAGTCACAGGCATGGATTAAAAAGTGAAGCAAATTGTAACAGATAATAGGCATTGACCAAAATTTGATATTATTAACATGATACATGTGTAGTTGTGTACCTCTTCAAAAAATGATATTTATTGGCTCATCATCACGGATACCGTCTGGTAACTCACAATAAGTATTAATGCGTTTGACAATACAGTTGGCTCCCTTTTTATCGTTTTGCATGTAAATCCATTGGGATCTCAAAACTCTTTGAGCCATCAAGATCGATATGGCCTAAATTTTATCAATAGGTAAAGAAAAACATTGATACAACTTCTTTGAGGACCTAATCCTAAATCAAATGTATTTTTAATTTGGATCATCCGATTCTCTCTGAATTTGCTGAGATTTCCTTAATTTTCTATGACATTGGAGGTGTATTTGTTATAAATACCAAGTTGTTAATGATTTGGAAGATTGAGTGGATTTTAATGCATGTTGAATAATTTCTATTATAAGTAATTAATTGTTTCCATGTCAACCGAGTTTTGGGAAAGTCAGCTAGCACCCACTCTTCGTAAAGGATGACCAAGGATCAAATTTTGGGGGCACCAATTTTCAAAAACAAAAAAAGTAATTAATCATACAGTGTAAACCTCATAAACTTGTTAGAAATATGCTAAGTGTATCCTAGAAAATTGTTTGCTTTTATGAGCAGTAAGCAAATTATGTGCTGTTTTATTCCTGGAACTATACCGGATCATTTCTAGAGTTTTTACTGTCCGATAACATCCCTAGTTTTTAAATTCCTGACGCCATATAAGCACACAGTTAGAAATTTAACTTGCAGATTGTCGCCTTTACTCACTGAATTTTGTCCAAGAAAATTCCAATTTTTTTTCTCTTTTGCAATTGCTTTTTTGATTAATCGGACTCCCAATTGTACTTTAGGAGGTCAAGTTCCCTTCCATGTTTTGTATCCTGGTCGTACTCTTTTCCCCATCACTCCTCGAGTCTTCAGGTGTACTTGTTTTGTTCAGGATAGGGGGCCCTCACGCACCAAGCTTGATGATAAATCTATACGTTGTGTTTTCCTTGGTTATTCCACCATGTCCAAAGGATATAGATGCTATGATCCTATTTCTCGGAGATTGTTCCATTCCCTTGATGTTACATTTTTTGAGGATGTGCCATATTTTTCTGACACGGTTCTGCAACATTCTTCACCAGTTCGACCGGCATCATTTTTTCAGCCATTGCCCTTGCCACAGCCACGGTCGCCACCACCATAGTCGTCCCATCCACAGTCATCACCACCACAGTCTCCTCTTATTGTATACACTCGTAGACCTCGATCACCTCTCTCTCCTGCTCACTTGTTGACATCCTCCTCGGACTCAGGTATATCTTCTTCCTTGATCACTCCATATTCTGTTCCTGATTTGCCTCCATCTGACTCTGATGTACCTATTGCTCTTCGCAAAGGTTGTCGGAGTTGTGTCACTGCTCATCCTCTTGTCCAGTTTGTTTCTTATTAGGGACTTTCAGATTCCTACAGAGCTTACCTAGCTACTACATCGTCTATCCGTATTCCTCGTACTGTAACTGAGGCATTATAGGATCCTCCTTGGACCGCCGCTATGACCGCAGAGATGGATGCCTTGCAGAAAAATCATACGTGGGCGTTAGTTGATCTTCCACCAGGGGAGAGAACTGTTGGCTGTCGATGGGTTTTCACAGTAAAATACAAGGCTGATGGGGCTGTTGAGCGCTATAAGGCACGCCTTGTTGCAAAAGGCTTCACTCAGACTCCAGGGAAGGATTTTCATGCTACATTTGCTCCTGTTGCCAAGCTGACTACTGTTTGGCTTCTTGTCTCTCTTGTTACTTGCCACAACTGGCCTCTTCATCAGATGGATGTGAAGAATGCTTTTCTTCGTGGGGAGAAAATTTATATGGATCCTTCTCCTGGTTTTCGTCTTCAGGGGGAGTATTCCGGGAAGGTGTGTCTTCTTCTCAAGTCTCTATATGGACTGAAGCAGTCACCGAGAGCATGGTTTCAGAGATTCAGTGTAATCATTCTCTCTCTTGGATTCACTCGTTGTCATGCTGATCATACTTGCTTCATTCGTCGAAGTAATGGACGGTGTACCATTGTTCTAGTTTATGCGGATGATATCATTATCACAGGAGATGATGCTGATTACATTGTCAGAGTGAAGACTGAGCTTGGACATGCGTTTGATGTGAAGGATTTAGGTCCTCTTTGGTATTTTTTGGGGATTGAGATTGCTCGCTCATGCCATGGTATTTCGCTCTCCCAGCGAAAATACACTCTTGACCTTCTTGAGGATACTGATATGCTTGGATGCGCCCTGCCACTTCTCCTATGGACCAGAACCATCTCCTTCATGTTGAATCAGGCGACCTTCTACCAGATCCTTCTTTGTATCAGCGTCTAGTGGGACGTCTGATTTACTTAACGAATACTAGACCTGATTTGACTTTTGCTGTCAGCGTGGTGAATCAATTCATGCATGCCCCACGGACTTCTCACTTAGATGCTGTTTACAGGATTCTTCGATACTTGAAGTTATGCCCAGGTCTTGGCTTATTCTATGCTACTAGTGCTCAGCCTATCATTTCTTGTTACACTAATGCAGATTATGCTGGTTCACTCACTGATTGTCGATCCACCTCCAGTTTCTGTACTTTCCATGGGGGCAACCTTATTTCCTAGAAAAGTAAGAAACAGAGTGTTGTCTCTCCTTCTGCTGAGACAGAATATCGTGCCATGGCCCAAGGCACATGTGAGATCATTTGGTTGCGCTCTCTTTTGACAGAGTTGGGATTCCCTGTAGCTGGTTCATCTACTTTGTTTTGTGATAACCGATCTGCCATTATGCTTGCCTCAGACTCAGTTCTTTATGAGCGGACCAAACACATTAAGGTTGACATTCACTTTCTTCGAGAGAAAGTACAGTCAGGCGCTATTGACACAGTATTTGTCTCTTTCAATGAGCAACTTGCTGATATGTTCACCAAGTCCGTTGGTTCCTCTGTTCTTTGTTTTAGCTTGATCAAGTTGGGCTTGATTGATATCTTCGCTCCAACTTGAGGGGGAGTATTGGAGTTATTGGATAGGCTTGTTGTTGGGCCTATTCCCTCCGGCCCGGGGGCTCGAATTTTTGTCATGGGTATTTTGGTCTTTTTCTGTTTTAGGGTTTGTACATCTTGTAACTATATAAGGACCTTTCGACCTCCATTACATAATACATTATTCCATTTATTTCTTCTCTCTTTAATGTCTTATCCTCATGAAACACTTTGTTTACCCAATGATTTTTAATTTTCCATTATACTTAATTTATGTTATGCATACATTGTTTAATATATTAATATATCCCTTCACTTTGTTCCATAATCAAAGTGAACCCCTATCGTTTGATATTTGCTTTAGTGCAATGCATATGTAATGGGCTGTTGTATAATTATCTTTATAAGGAATGCTTTCTCCTCATTTTAAATGAACTCTAAAATCCAAAGACAGTACTGGGACACCAATTGATGTCTACTTTTCATTTCATCACACTGATTTCATTTATTTCATTGTGAGAGGAATCTTCTATTTTTTATGTGGGTTAATTATATTAATTGCTAAAATATAACCATGTGCCATTATGTCCTTATGAAAGATGTATCCCTGAACAATTCCACCATTAACCAGGGCCTTGCCGGAGCTAGGGGCATTTCTTTTCAAGGTGGCTGGTTAGTCATCCTCGCGTAGGACCCCTTTGGGGGGGGGGGGGGGGGTGGTTGTCTTGCGGTTTCGGTAGACATCCCATCTACGGAAGCCCTCACTCTCTTTGGGTGGTGCACATCCCTCTGGATCTTTTCGACTTTCTGTTTGCTTTTGTACTTCGCTATTTCCTCTCACCTCCACTTCAGACTTGTAGAAATGAAATGAAACAATAATATTTCTAAATATTATGTTTGATTGGATCACACATTCACAACTTAGGCTTGCATCAAGGTTAGTTCAATTCCAAGCAAACAAGCCTTATATGTCCCTCACTAACATTTGTCTTTTAACTAACCTTTGTAATACAAGTCTATTCCACTCTTGCATCGAGGTATGGTTCAAATCTGAACCAGGTCTCTGGGCTGTATATATTTCATATCTGTATGTGTGCAATAAGACTCCAATAATCTCTCGTGTGTGATGCAACGACACATAAGAATTTAAGATAAAGAAACAAGTCTTCTAAGAAAAAAACAACACTATATAAATTATATTGCAAAGTTCTTATAAAAATAAAATTCAAGGTGGACAGATGCTGACCTACAACAGCTTTCCCTCTTCCTGTCAATTATTCTTAAGCAGATCTGCCTGTTTTTGTGAGTAGAAGTTTCGTTGATATACTCCATGTTTCATAATCCCAAAATAAATGCTTCAATTTATTCCTCAAGGGCTGGATCAGAAGATGTTAAAGGAAGACTTACACAACTTGGTGCAGATGCGGTGTTCACTGAAAAGCAGCTGGAAGTGAAGAATGTCAAGGAACTTCTGGTATGTTGTTATATTGATCATTGTTGTTGTCTATTCTCTGAGTTTTTATTTACTCATTTGCCTTCCATTTTCTGTTAACCTATCGTGCATAAGCTATTTTTCCAGCGTTATTTGTCTCAGTTGACATGTTTAGTTTAGAAACCATGAAATCCCTTTTGCTTTTCATCATATTTATGTTTCTGAAAAATATTTCACTACTCTCTGTGTATCATTTATATGCTTTGAATATAGGCCGGTGTACCTGAACCTGCATTGGGTTTCAATTGTGTTGGGGGAAATGCTGCTTCATTAGTCCTCAAGTTCCTAAGGTATTAAGTTTTTTGTAAAATTTAAAGGAACAGTTAATTAATATTGTCTAAGGTGGCATTCTGGTTGGCTAATTGTAAGATCTCTCTCAGGCAAGGAGGAACCATGGTAACATATGGGGGTATGGCAAAGAAACCTGTTACTGTATCAACTTCATCATTCATATTTAAGGTGAGTAGTTCATTGTGATTTTTTGTGTAACCTTTGATTTTTCTTTGCCATAATTAATTAATACAGTTGAAAACATTGTGGAACCTTGAGATTATGCAATAACTAAAGCAATTATTTTCTCTAATTATAATTTTGTATTTCACTTAATACAGATTGGGGTAGAGTGAATATGTTCTAATAAACTTCCAAAAGTTGCATCTGGCCTGGTATATGCTAGACTTGTTTAGGGATGCAAAGTCCTTGATTCAAGGAACCAGATTGGCACCAGAGATTGATGGTAGATCATATGAGAGAACAAGGATTTTCTTTATATTAATGGGGACAAGATATTAAAAAAGATATGTTGAAAAAGAAACAGTACAGTTTTTTTTTCTCTGTTTGTATATTAGTAATCAAGAATACCCCCACATGAACTTCAGCATTATAATGATGATTTTATAGCTGGCACACTTTTTTTATAGTGCTAATCTGTAAAGAAACTGGACTGGAGAGTTACAAAAGTAACAAAACAGACTGGATTATGCATTTTTTCGTCTGAATGGGCTGTGTGACTTTTCGTCATCATTCCTTTGCTTCAAATGCATTGCTCGCTCTAAGACCTCCAATGTTATGGTTGTTAGAACTAAAAGGAATAACTTTAAATGTTTAATTTGCATTCAGGATCTTGCTCTGCGAGGATTCTGGTTGCAGAAATGGATGAGCTCAGAAAGAGCAAAAGAGTGCAGAGAGATGATTGATTACCTGTTGGGCCTTGTCCGTGATGGGAAGTTCAGATATGAGTATGTTTTCCTAACAGCCAGCTGATATGAGCAAGCATACAACTTGATTTCTTCTCTCTATATGAGGTCTTCTTGGCTTTGTCTATAAGAATATGAACACTGAAAGTTGATTCCATGCAGGATGGAATTGGTTCCTTTCCATGATTTTGATACTGCACTTGACAAGGCACTTGGAAAACTTGGAAGCCAACCAAAGCAGGTTCTTATATTTTGAAGCTCGATCCCATAAGCGACATGGCAAATCCAGGTGCACATCCATTTATAAAATCTGATGTAAAAAATTCAAAGTGATATTTCTATGTACACATATGGGATCTTATTATGTCTCTTCTTCTTCCTTCCATCTTTTTGCCCTTGTGTCCTCAAAACTTCTACTCCATTTTGCTTTGTTGATGGTAATAGTGTACAGACTTATTTGTGTTTCTAAAAGATTTTTTTATCTGGGTCATGAATAAAGCATGGATAGGTAAAATGAGAGTGAAAAGGGCAAAAAGGGGCTATATACCCACTCCCATCAAATGAGAAGCCCAACCAATTAAAAAATAAAATAAATGATTTTATGTTGTTTTTAAAAAAAGGTAAACCCCACCCCTACTCCACCTCCATGGATTTTGGCAAGTGAAGACCCAAAATTGACTTGGGGGCGAGTGGGGACTCGGCGAAGTGGAGCTCATCATAAAAGTGGCCGAATGGGTGAAGAAGAACTTGGATAGGGATAGGTATAGAGCCTCGTAGTGATTTGGTTAGCTCCGGCAACAAGAGGACTGAGATTGAAGGGGGAGGGGGTGAGTGACTTTCTATATTATTTTTCACTACCTGCAATCAATCGGCAGTGTAGAAGGTGGCCAATAATAGACTGGTAAGAAAACTCTAAGGGGTTGCGGTGGCAAGGAGGAAGGAGAGATGTTTGACGTCAAGGAAAGGGAGTGGAGCCGTGGAGGAGGAGCTTGAGGAAAGGGAGGCCGGGTGGGAGACTAGACAGAGAGAAAGGGTTCTGTTGGGGTGGGCTTCCACTATCCAATCTCATGTATTTATTTTGGGGCGGTTTTGCAAGATGTAAGAAATGGGATGAGTGGCCTTCCAAACGGGGTGGGATTGCACTAAAAGGAGGTGAAAATAGCTGTTGTGGGGAGGGCTTTAAAGCTGTTTTGTTATGTTGAAAGTCCTTAATTGGTATATTCGGGGCCTCAATGATCGGTGCAAAAAAGATTTTGTAAAAAAGTTCGTTTTGTCGAATAATATTTCCATATGCTACCTACAAGAAACAAAAATGGAGTCAGTAAGCCAGGGAGACATTAGGGCAATTAGCGGTGGCAGATTTCAGGAGTTTGTTTTTAAACTATCGAGGGGAGCTTCAGGTGGCATTCTATGTTGGAAGGAAGATGCGTGGCGTAAGGTGGATGTTCATATGGGCGCTTATTTAGTGTCTATGTTGCTGGAAGACCTTTTCCTCCCGATGGCGCTGGATGATGGATCTGTTCATCGGTGTACGGGCCAAACATTGATTCGGAGAGGGACTCCCTGTGGTTGGAGCTGAGCCTTATTAAGACCTCCTAGGGTCAGCCATGGTGCATTGTTAGGGATTTCAATGTGACCAGAGGAATAGGGATGGGGTTGTTTCTGAGGCAGTATGGCGTTTTCTGATTGGATAGCAGTGGAGGGCCTCCTTGATGTTCCCCTTGTGAACCAGTATTTTATCTGGAGCAATCTCAGGGAGTCTCCTTCTTTGGCTAGATTGGATCAAGCTTTGGTGGACCTGGATTGGGAGGAGGTTTTTCCTCTACGCTCTCTTCGCAGCTTACCTAGAACCTTCTCAGATCACTCTCCTCTATTACTCTCAGGAGGGACGGTTCAGAGGAAATGTCCCCATTTCCGCTTCAAGAATTGGTGGTTGCATTGCCATGGTTTTCGTGAGCTGGTGACGCTTTCTTGGATGGACACTTTCTTGGATGGGAAAATTTACAGGCATGGGAGGGGCAGATAAGATGGCTTTCAAGCTGATAAAGGAGGTCCTGAAGAGTTGGAACAAGGAAGAATCTACGAGATGGAGGTTGAGGAAGTTGAGTTGTTGTTGCAACTAGAGTTATTTGATAACCTTGAAGAGGTCGGGCCGTTGTCCGAGGAGAGGGAGATGAGGACTGGTATGAAAGGCAAGTTGGCTGCCCTCATGCGCTTGGAGGAGTCGAAGTGGCGTCAACGCTCCCGTGACGTGTGACTCAAAGAGGGTGACTGCAATACCAAGTTTTTCCATAAAGTAGCCAATCAAAGGAGGAGGATGAATCTGATTGGGCATTTGATGGTGGACGGTTTACTGTTGGAGAGTGAGGAGGAAATCAGCCATGCTTTGGTGTCCCACTTTGCTGTGTGGTCCGGACTAATCGGTCTTGTTCTCCTATCCTCGGTGTGGATTGATGAGGAGTTGGGGAGACCATTGTTTTCAGCGTTTAGAGGCGGAGTTTGGTGAAGAGGAGATCAAGGCTGCTATCTTCGGGGTTGAGGTGGACAAGGCATTGGGGTCAGATGGCTTTGTTCTTCATTTTTTTTCAGGAATTCCTGGGAGTGCGTCAAGGAGGACATCATGGAGATGTTTCACATCTTCTTTCATTCTTCGCAAGGCATTGGCGGACTGAATGCCACTTTCTTGGCTCTCATACCGAATAAAGTGGGGGTGGTGGAGATAGGCGATTTCCATCCCATCAGTTTGGCTAATGGTTGTTACGAGATGATTTCTCAGGTTTTGGCTAATCAACTCAAGGAAGTGATTGGCTTCTTGGTGAGCGAGGCACAGACAGCCTTCATCTCTAGAAGATTGTTGCAAGACGATTTTATGACAATCCAAGAATGCGTCACGTCGATTCGCAAAGGGGCGCTGTTACACCCAGATCCATTTCTAGCCTCAATTCCAGCCCTATATGCATCGATAGATTTTTATCGACGCATTTGATCACGTTAACAAGGCATATGCTTCGAAAGAATTTTTTTACATTTTCTATAAATGCATACATGCAATTCATTGGAGTATATGCTTCATTTTTTTGTAAAAGGATGTCTCTCATTAGATGAGGTATACTATTTTTACTATAAATGCATACATGCAATTCATTGGAGTATATGCTTCATTTTTTTGTAAAAGGATGTCTCTCATTAGATGAGGTATACAATTTTTTAAAAAATTTAAAACATTTGTAGACTGGAATTGAGGTTGAAAATGGGGATGGATGTAACATTATCATTCACAAATATAGGAGACATGGCTTGGTGATCAAACTAGATTTTGCCAAAGCCCATAACAATGTGAGGTGGGATTTCCTTTTCCACTTACTTTCTTGTCACGGTTTTGAGCCGAATTGGATTCGGATGGTCAAGGCATGTATTTCCTCTGCTAAGGCATCGGTTTAGTGATTATTGTTAACGCTTTTAGTTGAATGATGAAAATGGCCGAGGAGGATGGGTGGGTCTGAGGGTTGCAGTGCATGGTGGGTGGTTCCTCCATCTCGCATGTTCAATACATAGATGATACAGTTGTTTTTTGTGCGGCAGACGAAGTAGTGAGAGGTGTAAAGTTTATCTGCATATGTTTTGAGCTGGTTTTGGGGTTGAAGATAAATTTCAGAAAGAGCTCAATAGCTGGCTTCAATGTGGAGGATAACTTCTTGGGTTGAATGGTTGTTATTTTGGCTTGCGAGGTGCAGCAATTCCCTCTTCACCACTAGTGTCTACCCGTGTTTAGGGAGGCTCCCAAAATCTGAATGGTCGCCCTTGATCAATCGTTTTGAATCAAGATTGGAGGGATAGAAATGCATGTTCCTGAGTTCCAGGGGTAAGCTCACTCTACTCCAATCGGTGCTAACAAATTTGCCCATATATTTCCTGTTGATTTTTAGGATTTCTAAGCAGATTCTTCATCGTATGGAGGGCATTCGGTGGCGCTTTTTGTAACACCCTTGAATCCACAACCTATTTTAGGCGAGAGAGAGTGTTCTGCTTAACATAAAACTCAAAACTCAGAGTAATCTAAGGAAATTTAATCATTACTCATCCAAGTATAATTAAATAATTAACTAAATTACACTGATAAATTAAAACTTAAAACATTACGAGGATCTAATAATAACTCATCCCAAGTTTGGATGATTACACACACTTTTTTTATTTAAAACTTAACAATCTCTATGGTTTTGCTAATAGAGCTGAGAAAAGTCTACTGCATGCCAAAAAAAAAAGGCTTTATTCACCCTAATGAAAACAAAGCTAAACAATGAAGGACGATGACCCAAACTTGATCTCGCTAACTCCTTTGAGATCTACAAACGCTACTACTCGATCCTCAAATATGAAAAGGGGAAAAGAGGGGTGAGCTACAACACGCTCAGTGAATGGACCATCATCATTCCGTTAGTACAGTTGTATTTAAAATATCATAATGATAGTATGCTCACACGGGCATATAATATATCAAAAGAATAAATATACAACAAGGCCACCAAGACATGAAATAATACATGTACGACATCCTATCTAACATGTTGCATGCAATACCACGAACACGCAGTCCGTCTTCGTGCACACAGCTCGCGGGACCTTTCATAGGCATGACCACGAAGACTTTTGTCCTACATTCTCGAACCAGACCACACAGCCTACGACAATCTAAATTATCTCTGAAATCATGATAAGACGAGTATTCACGATCTCAACCTACAAACGATAAAATGATGAATATATCAACAAAAGCATGCTCATATTTTTATATCGAAACTAGCAATTATATTCCACAAAATAAGACGGTCTTAGCATGAATACATAATATATTTCATTGAAAGCTACATGTGAGACTCAAGTTCACTCACCTTCGATCAGGCGACACACAAACAAAGGTAATCGATATTATATCGAATCTACCGATCCTTAAATAGAACAATCTAAATCATAACATGCACTAATTTGCAGTAACCAAACATAATCAGATTTGGATGAATTTGGTACTCCAAAAACCAACAGCTCGTATGTGAGCCTTCCATAAATCATATGAAAACCGACGGCTCATATGTGAGCTTTCCATAAACTACATGAAAACCGACAGCTCATATGTGAGCCGTCCAGAAACTTGCACTCTAGCTTTCCCCTTTTTTTTGAAAACCTAATGCACCCTCTTACATATTTAAACATAATATATTTGAAAACATTTGCAAAACATATACTAACCATATAAAACTAATCAACATCAAAAGCTTATTTGATTGATAAAAATCTACAAAATAAATCGGTAAAAAAAATATTATTTATGTAAAGGATCCTCTAAAAACTAATACGAAAATATAGATCTAATCATGTTATCAAAAACCCATATTTAAGTCATGTAAAACGATGCAAAACAATGTAGAAAATAGATCAAAGATCAATCATATAGGAAAAGAACCAATCGAAAACCCTAGATTTATCAAAATACATTTAGATCTCATAAAACCCTAGTTTAAAATCATAAGAAAATTCCATAAATCTGATATTAAACCAAAAGTATAGTTAAAACAATAATACATAATTAAAAACCATAAAATGTAGGTGAATAAACCCTAGATCTAAAGAGACAATGACAAACTTCATGAAAACCCTAACTTTTCAAAACCCAAGATTCAAAAACATAAACCATGAACCTTAATCGTAAGTTTATCATTAAAAAATATATTAAGATTAGGAGAAAAAACATACCAACACACCCTTTTTCGGATCCCCTCACTCAACCACCACAAGAAGAAATAAGAAGAAGAAAAGAGAGAGAGAGGCTTTAGGGTTTGGATGGGGAGACAGAGAGTTGAAAAGGTCACTTAAATAATCTCTAACATGGGGAATAGGAAATCAACCAAGTCTATAACATATCTATCACATATTAACACATTTAATGTTTCTAAAAGTGAATTTTCAAAACAGAATTCGTTTCCAGGTCGATGGCTCCTGTTTAAGCCGTTACAAAACCCACAAAACTGACGGCTCACCTTAGAGCCGTCCATAATTTTCTATCCAACATCCTGTCACGATTTGACCCATAACTTACCCGATACACGTTTGATTCGTGATCCGAAAGATGTGTCGGAAAGCTAACAGAATAAATTTTTTCCAACCACACTAAGAAATCAGAATTTGGAATATTAGGAACTCCACGAGATTCAGTACAAATATGACCTAAAATTCGCAGTAGTTACATTTTTCTGGAGTGGGGCCAAAGAGCCTTGTCAACGGGTGCACCTTGTCCATTGGGAGATTGTTTGCTGCAACAAGTCGAAAGGGGTGGCGGGGACTCGACGCTTCTCTCCAAATGGATTTGGAGGTGGTTGAATTTCCCCCCTCTCCCATGGTGCAAGGTGGTTCGAGAGAGATATATTGGGGAGGATGGTGGGTCACAACGGTTCCCGTCGATGTCGGGTCAACTGTCACGGGTGTGGTCGGGAATTCTTGCGGGGCCTCAGAGTTCAAGGAGGCAATCCAATGGGAGTTGGGGGCAGGGGACATCATTGCCTTTTGGGAGGATACATGGTTGGGGGATTCTAGTCTTGCTGTTAGGTTCCCTGCTATTCATCGGATTGCTTTGATCTCAAGTGGAGTTCGCTAAGAAATTTTTGTCAGGGCGAGGCGATTGTGGTTATTGGGAGATTCTCATGTGCCAAAATTTGAATGACAGTGAAGTGGATGATATTTAAGCTTGTTGGAGATGTTGCAAGGGGTAACGTTGATTCCGAATGAGAGGGATAGAGCACTGTGAAAACCTTCTCCCACAGTTAGCTTCTCTATGAGGTGCTACTATCTGTAGCTGTGTTGAGCTCGTCCGAGGGCCCCCGAGGTTGCTCGAAAATTCAAAGAGATCTGGGGGTGCCATGTCCCTTTGAAAGTTCAGACCTTCATGTGGTTGGTCTATCATCAGCGCATTCTTACCAAGACATATCTCTCCAAATGGTCCCCGAATATCGATTCTACCTGTAGCCTATGCGGAGCAGTGATGGAAACGATGGAGCATCTATTCATCCAGTGTCCTAGGTGAGGGAGGTCTGGAGGTGGTTGTGTTTGGCGTCTGGCATGGACAGGACTTTTGCCTCATTGGCGGAGCTTTGGAGAGTAGGGAAGAGTTAGCGTGCGGTGGGGGACAGAAGTGTGGTTGCGAAAATCACACAACCTTACATCTGGGTTGTTCTATGGTCCATTTGGCTAACTAGAAATCTCATGGTGTTTCGCGGCTGCTCTCTTTATGTGGAGAATATCTGTGAGGGGGCGACGAGATTTATCGCAGATTGGGGATGCTTTTGTGTGGGGCTGGTGGGGTGGTGATGCAGGGAGGGCATTTTTGTGTAATGGGTAGTTATTTTTATCCCCCTCTGTCTTTTGGGGGTCCCTCGAGGGGCACTGGATGGTGGAATTCTCTTATACTCCGGTGGTGTTCTTGGATGTCATTATTTTTATTTTATTTTTTCGCTTTCTTAGGCTTCTAGTTGGTGCCATTGTAGCCCTAGCTTGGGCATTCTCTCATTTATTTAATACTACGGCAAATGCCAAACTTTTCCTTTAAAAAAAAAAAAATTCAACTTCTCATTCATGTTTTACAAATTACAAAAAAAATTCTACTTTGCCACTTTAAACACTCTTTAGACTCCCTTATCAAATGAAGTTATTTTTTGGACAATTTGTAAAAATAGCCCTCCTAAAAAAATATTAGCAAAAATAGCCTCAACCTTTGAATATTAGCAAAAAAAATAGCCCCATAACCCGATCAACACTGTCACATCAGCCCTGCCTTTTTTTTTCACTGAAAACGTGGTAAATTATTTCAATTTGCTTCGAATGTAATTGACAAGGTCTTGGTTAGTGAAGAAGCCAGTAAGATCTTTACAAATACTTTGGACAGTGTTCTTAAGAAAACTAAACTATTAGTTGTTGATAGTCCACGTATTGGCATGTCTGCAAAAAGAAGCACCAATCTATATAGTGAGTCATATCAAGTTAGAGTAAAGGGGTGTGAAAAAAGGCTAAAGGGAGGAAAAGATATAGAAAAAGGGAAGTCGAAAAATAAAAATGGTAGGCGTTGTCATGGATGTGGGAAAGTTGGACAACCACACGACAAGAGAAATTGTCCAATGCTTAGTAATCGGTAAGAATTTTTATTTTGTCATTTCAATGTATGTTAGCATTATATTCCTCTAGTAATAATGATGAAAATTATCTTTTATGTAGATTTTCATCTACTAATGAAGAAAATCTTAGCTTCCTCAATATAGATGATGATCGTTAATGTTCATCCATAGGTAATTTTTACATTTGAATGTGAATGTGTTTGAAGTGTTAAACAAAAAATTAATTGAATTTTTTTATCCATTCAGGTTTATCCCAGGAAAACTAAGGATCAGTGTCGGAGAGGGAAAAAATGTCTGAGCCTGTGCTTATGTAGTTGGTAGTAATGAATTCTGTTGATGTTGTCTCTGTACGTTGATGATGATGATGTTTCTTTTTTTAGGTATGAATAGTTCCCAGAATGGTTTAATGGTTAATATATTCTTTTTGAAGTTGAATGGTTTCAGCAGGTATTTAATGAATTTTTTTTTTGGTATGAACAGTTTTATGCACTCTGTTGAATTGTTTAATATATTCTTTTTGATACATTCTAGTATCCGTATTCGAATTAGATATCTAAAAAAATATCTGTATCTGATATCCAACGGATATTCTAAAACACATATCCGTATCCGATCCGAAAATCCAGATACAGATTCGGATAATATCCCAAATATCCGAACCAGATTAAAATATAAAAAATTTATAAATTTTTAAGTCCTAATATAGTTAAATAAGTATTCAACATGGTTAAATAAGTTTGTGTTTTGCCCTAAATCATGAGCCATTGGATTTTCATCTAAGGGTTGAAACTAATTTTAACATATATAAATAAAATAACAGTTCGGATCGGATATAGGCTATATCTGATCCGATCCAAAAATTTTCGGATACGGATTATTTGGTTATGGATACGGATTTTCGGATATCGGATATTTTCTGCATTTTCGGATACGGATTCGGATCGGATACAGATAATTTTTCAAATAATTGACTAGGAGGAGTGTTAAAAAAGTTTTGATGAAATTTTAATAGGGTTTTTACCAGTCAACTCTTTGATGAAATGCTGACAGGTATATGAAATGCTATTGGGTTGGGTCGTTTGAATGCCAACGGAAATTAACATAATAGATTGCAGATTAAATTAATAAATACAATACATTTTCATACATTAATATAAAATTAAAGTTACATGTTAAAATTCTTGTAACTAAATAAACTACGAAAATGACAACAATGAAAAATTAAAATATGAGTTTTATCATGCTCTGAAAATTGATTTGCAAGCTCCACTTGGTTCAAATTGACAATATGACAGGTTATCCAGCATTATATGAATGCACTTATTTTTTTTCCACTTAAAACTCATAAAGTACAATTTATTTGAATTCCTTAGTCAGAAATTTTGATTGCTGCTTTGCGCCAACATTTACAAATGATGATTTTAAAACTTAAATCTATAACTTTAGTAGATGAAAAAATACATTGCTGGATAATCTCATATATGACATGTTTCATGTATTTATACAAATGTTGTGGTTAGATTTAAAAGATATGTAAAAGCCATAAATTGAAAAGAAAAAAAAAACGTCTACTCATAAATAAAATAAAATAAAAATCAGATTTATAGAAACCTAAAGTGTGAAAAAATTTCAACCATGGAAAAATCTAGAAGAAAAAAAAAATCAGTGTTGGCGTGCGTCGTCTGGTTTCGGGAGTTGCATGGGAGGGGAAGAAGAAAGAATAACCAGGGGAGGGGGGTTATTGGGTTGGGTGGGTTTAAATGGGGTTAGGTTATTGGATTGGGTGGGTAACTAGGGTTGGGTTGTTTGGAGTGGGTGACGTGGGTGGTTCACGTGTGGGAAATAAATGCAAACATTATATTAGGTTTTGTTTTTGTATTTTTTGTTTTTTTCACTGTGATAAGTGCATCACACGGTGTGGAAATTTGTGTCCGCTCTTTAAATTTTTGCAGACGCACTCTTTAGAGAGGGTACGTGTGTGTGTATATATATACACATATATAGTATAGATAATATATATTATATGATTTTTATAAAGTAAAATGATTTTTTTATTTTTTTTAGATATATAGAATGCTAATGAAGTTCATTATTTTATGAAAAAAATTATATAATTACTCATGTAAATGTAATGTTAGATTTATCTAGTGATATATATCATAAGAGGATGAAATATATGTTGTGTGACAGACGATTTTATAATAATTATGCAAAATAACTAAATGTATCAGTGTCAAAATGAAAGAGTTTGCTGTCTACAATTGTTATGATTTTTTAAAAATATATAACTTATTAAATAAGATATATATATAATCCAACAAATTGTTAGAACCATTTTTTGAAATATGAAAAATTCCAACTTGCCTAACCTAACAATATATATAACGATTTTTTGTTACGTATATTCATTCATCATATTAAGCATATATCATTACAAAAATAAAAGAATTTAAATACTTTTACATATAAAATTTTCCATACATATTATTTTTAATATCCACATATATATGCCGAATCGCCACCATATATCCCTTTTTTTCACAAAAAAAAAAAAAAAAAACATTTTTCACAGGCTTGTAATCATGCAGTTTATGACACAAAAATTGTTTTATATTTGGGTACTGCACGATGAGTTCTATTTTAACCAAAAAGATTCATTAATTAAAGATCAGTTTTCACTTTTCAAGTCCTCACATTGTTTTCAAGTGGAAAAAAAGTGTTCGACGATTGCAAAATTGATCCTTGAAAAAAAATTGATTTTCATAGAAAATATACATCTTCGTAGCTTCTAAAAAACTCAAGTTTTTGTCACTTTTTTACGAAAATCTGTTCACAACTTTAGACATCAGTTTTTTTTATTTGAAAACGAGTTTAAAAAAAACTTCATGCAGACCCAAAAATTATTCAAATTCATTTCCAAACAGACTCTAAAACAACACACAATAGAGTTCTAGAAAGAATGTGTTGTACAAGATATATGAATAGCAACAAAGTTACTCTCCTTACCTTTCTCTGAAGAAAATCTGCTCGTGTTAGCGTAGAATAACACAAACATATAAAAGAAACCAACTGAATACATGACATTTTATGTGCGGGGCATCCTTATATCGTTTGTGGCTAGCTCCGGGAAACAATCCTATAACAACCAATGAAAATACACCACATTATACGAATGCACCATGAACAAATTATTTAAATAAACTCTTACCGGTTTACAGTGCATCCGATTTATGTAGCGCATTTTCATTGGCTGCAACATGATTGTTTCATGTAACTAGCCACAGACAATCTCATCCCGAGGGGTTTAGTCAATCACATGTCAACAGGAACTAGAATTATAATAATTTCAAATGTTTGAACGAGGAATTCATTCAACTCAAGTATCACACGATTTTTATTTAAAAAAATTTAATAATACATATGACAAAAAAATGTGTGAAGCTCACAGTCATCAACAAGGGTGGAGGATAGACCAGATTTGTCCACGAGTACCTCCATCAGGTGCTAACAAGGCATCTACTGAAAGCAAATGAAAAACAGGAAATGTGAAGCCAATAGACTAAAGTAGAGATCATAATTACCATGTCAAAAAAAGTAGAGCAGTAACGATATAGAACAAATTGGAAATCCAGATCAGAGTTACATTATTAAACTGAATCTAATGCTGGACATGAGCATCCAACAGGCATCACATATTTTCTGTTCTATCAAGATATTATTTGGCTTGCTACACACGAAATATAAGCATTCTTAGTTAGTGATATGTATGCTGTAAAGCAATAAACTAGGAGCCACTAAAAAAGCCATATGAAGCAAACGAACAATTTTTTTTTCTACCGAATTGCACGAGTACAGGAAATTTCATTTGCAAAGATGAGGGAATATCACCACTCGATTTGTACAATATACAATTTACCGCTTGATTATATTTATGTATAGAATGCCAAAGTCGAACATTGAATCGACACAACCAAGATCGAGAGCAGTAAAAGTAAGAAAGAATGAAAACCATTCATTAGTTCATCACTCAATTACAAGAACAAATGTCAAAATCTAGAATCATACTTTGATCAAATTCTGTTACTTGGACAGTGCGTAACGACTTTAGGAAGACAACATATTACTCTTTCATGTTCATAGTTTTATCCTAATTCCTAATAATACCAATTTCACTTAAGTTCTAGAATATGGTCAGTGTTTTACATGTTTACCAAAGTTATGAATATGAATTTAAAATGATTTAAGGAGATACAAAGAATGAATATAATATATATATATTGCAACTTTCTAGTACTTCAAGGCCTTGCATTCTCTAAAAGGAAACCCATGAAAAGTCCTTGTGGGGCTGGGAGAAATATAGATCATTGACTGTAGTCTGTGCAAGATGGAATATCTTGGAAAGTTTTGATGTCCACTTAAATTAACATAGTTTATCACAAAGTGGGGAATGTAACCGGAAGATTTGAATATTAAAAAAACATAACAAAAAAACTGCAAGATCTGTCATACATGAAAGCACCTGATATGCAACAGACACCCAAACTAACAGTTGGGGCAGCAAGCCAAGCCCACAGTGAATTTCCTCAGAATATACACACACGAAAAATAGTGACATGATTACTCAGTCTATGAGCTTGCCGATTCAGAGCCCGTATGATAGGGATAAGTAAATCTATCAGTATATGATCCCATGCTTAACAGATTCACAAGAAGCAAAAGCATTGTAGAAAAAGTAGATTCTTTGAGAAAAGTCACAGATCTTAAACCACCAATACACAACTGATTAACTGATAAATCTCCTTGAGAGCAGAATACCACCCTCTCCGTAGTTAAAATGCCCATCATTTTCATATTGCAATTAAGAACCCTGCTTTTTACTTCATCAATGAAGTCCTTTTATCAATATTCAGATACACGATGGAATTAGAACCAAAATATTATCTGCTGAGGATAAGCATTCCAACTAGTGGGGAATGTAACAAGAAAATAGAAACCTTTTCATGCCACATCCTCCACCTATCGGACAATCTAATGTTGCTATCATTTTCATATTGCAATTAGAAACTATGCCTTCTAATTAATCAACAAAGCCCATTTATCAATATTCAGATAATGGCAGAACACAAATATTACTGAGGATAAGATTTCCAAATATTTTAGTATGTAACAAGAAATCTTTCTATGCCACATCCTCCAACTATCCAACAATCTATATAATTTCCTACCAAACTGTTTTTAATAAATAATAATACATCAGAAATTCCCTTATCTGACCAAATGAGAAAATGCCGTCGCTTGCATTCGATACATGTGCTTTCACATGTAAAATAACTTATCCTCCGTTATGGAAACTCCAAGTTCTCACTGTAGCTCAACTACTTCCATCCTCTCTAATAGACCAGAAACTCCAAGTTCTCACTGTAATTCAGCAAGTGGATTCCATGACGATTTAAATTAAACATCATCTGCAACATTGTCTCTCATGTTAACCAAAACAGATCAAAATTGATATCCCGGGAACAAATGTCGCTTCATATTTGTGGCTCTTGGGCTTCTAAAATTTTGCACTTCTCAAGTGAAACACAAAATTCTATGCTCTCTCAATATCTGCAATTGTAAAAGTACAACAAAAGTATTTTCCATAGTTGTCTAGGCGGCTAGGCGAGCCTAAGCGGTGGCCAACCGCCTAGCCGCGCCTAGGTGCGCCTAGGCGGCGCTTAATTAAGATTTTATTATTTAAATTGATAATTATATTAAAGTTATTTATCTGCTTATCCATTTTTTAATTTTTTCAGGAATATTACTTAAAATGAAGAATGCTATTTATAAATAAAGAACACATGGATGTAATTTATTAGTGCATGTCCATTTCAACAAAATTAATATAATCTAATCCTAGTAGCATTAAAGAAAGAGAAAAGGGGGAAGAGATTGAGGGAGAATGAGATAAGAGTTCAGAAAATTTGAGGAGAGATAGGAGGGAGAGACAAAAAATCAATAGAGACCCACTTGGGACCGGGAGAATTCGCTGCACTGTTTGTCGGCAAGATAGATGATGTTTCAATCTTTCGATTGTGTTTTTCTTATCTTTTATTTTTGAGGTTAGGCGAGGGATTGGGCAGGCTAGGCGTGATTTAGGGGGGTAGGTGGGCCCAGGCGCCCGCTTAATTAAGCTGCTATTAGGCGGGCGGTCGCCTAGGTCCATCTGGACCGCCTAGTCGCCTAGGTGACGCCCAGACAACTATGATATTTTCCTTGATACAAGTTTTCTTTTGTTTTTCAACTTCACATTCTTAAATATCGGCCAAAGGATGGCATTCATCTATGGGCCACATCATAGAATATCAGGGATCCATAATGGTTGTCTACGGGTTGTTGTTTTTCTTCATAACTTCATGTCTGTGCATCCTCTGCATCAGGACAGCTGTTCCATTGATTTCACCGAATAAATATACCCTCTTGGTTACATTGAAGAGAAAATATAATACATACATACAGATTATATTTTAAAAATAGAAGCAAAACTTTCTCATCTTCCACTTATTGCATGACATATCTTTCTTTACATGAAATAATATAACAAGGTAATACTAGCAATTATACAACCAGGAAAAATTGAAAATATTGACCAAAAATTAATAAATATGATTTATTGAAATTGCAACCAAAGACCATGCCTCAAGAAAAAAAGAAAGAACAGAGAATGAATATTACCCAGCAGTTGGCTGCAAGACATGATGATTCTTTGTTGTTTCTCATTCTCATTAGTTTAATGAAATTGCAGAAACATTTGATTACATAATGCCGAGCTTTGTATCCTGAAGGGAAAAATGCCATCAAATAACTGAAGCAACCACCTCACCCACCCAATCAGTAATAATATTCTTCTCATTACCATCAGCTTTATAGTCAGTGTCGTTAATTGGGGTCACTAAGGGGAAAAAGCGACAAAGTGTTAATCAAGATCGAGACTCTTCTTCATGGACTCGTAGACAAGATAAGTGATGCTTGCAGATGGCACGACTTTGAGAAGATTTGGAAAAATTCCTTTGTAGAACCCTCTCAGCCCTTCAATCTTGAGGGTCCTCCAAAAGACATCAGACATTCCTTTATATGCGGCATCTGCATTCATATGCTGAGCTTGCATTCTGAAAAGCAGACCTAGTAGTAAGTCCAGGTGGCAAATGAATAATGATCCACAACTCCAAAAAATTTCCAAGAAACAAATAGTTTTAGCCTACCTCGTTCTGATCACCTGCAGGGGATAAACACAAGTAGCTCCAAGAGCTCCAGAAATAGTTCCACAGCTCAGTTGCACAAGAGGACCAGGATCTACATTGTAAGCAAATAATCAGTTCGCATTTACAAAATCCTGATCGCTAGGTACTGAAAGGAATAGACAAAAAAATAACTGAGCAATGAAACATATGTTATGGAAACAACAACATACCACTATCACCTAGTATGTATGTTTTTGACATGTCTTTCAAGGTCTCGTATGCGGCAAGGTCTATGCCTGCATAAGGGATAATTCCAAGGAGAGATGGGACGAGGCCTCTATAGAAAGCTCGAGGACCTTCTTGGATCCATATGTCTCTCGACAATTTTCCAACACTAGGAGCTTTACCACCTTCGCAGATACAAGTCTGTAGCCGTGTTTTCACTAGATCCATAGGATAAATAGCTGTTTGTGCCACTGCACCTGCTATGCCACCAGCGAGAAGGCGACCGCTCCCACCTATATCACACTTCTCTCCTCCCCTCACAGTTCCAATGAAATTTTTAAGTGTTTCATATGCATAAAATTTGATGGCACTTTCAGGTGCTACCTTCAGGACATTCAGGCCATTCCCTCTAAAAAAACCCCGGAAACGACCATCATTCCATATGTTTTTTATTGCAGGCATAATACGCGCCTCTGCAGTTTGGACTTGCAATATCACTTTAAGGCGATCAAGAGGTGCAGTTGCAGTGCGGGATGTGGCCCCAGCTACTCCACCAGCAATCAGATATTTACTCGCATGACTATGCTTGCTTATCCCCTCCGGGATAACAGCCTGCTCTCCAATGTCAACGAGGCAAACTCTCTCCCAGTGATGGTAGATATTCTCAATTGTCGCCTCATGAGGGTAGAGCAGCAAAAAATCCCTCCATTCTTCGAATGTTATAATTCCATTATTATCCTTATCCACATGGTCTACAAAATGAGCGAGCTCTTCGTCATCTATCTCAATTCCTGCAGAAGAAAACTGAACAGGCCTGAGGCATGAAATAGAAAAGGCTGGAAAAAAAATTTAGACAAAAACAATGCAGTTGCCAGTTATATGCAACTAATGTTGAAAAACTCCCCAGTTCATTTGGATCTTCATTGACAAACACCAACAAGTCTTCTACGAAAATAACAGTACTGTATCACTGTCAGTGTTTCTTTCCATCAAATTAGTTAATGGAGACACAGCAAATAAACATCCTGCCAAGTCAAGCAACAGTCGATCATGGATCATGTATCCTCCACATCTTTTAGAAATTCCATATGTTTCTAATTCTTAATACACATTTTACATTATGCTTCAATTTAGAAAGCCAAATACATATTTCTACAAAGAGAGAAAGCTGTGACACCACATATTCAATCAGCTCTAATCAATCCTACATTTGTATAAAAAAAATACTCAATGTTGCATATGTGTATATATAGAGAGAGAGACACACACACACAGCCTGCACAAAACAAAAGGTATATACAATTCAAAACCAAGATGGTCTATCTTTCACTCTCTCTACATGACTATTGCTGTAAATAGCGGCATCAGATTGTGCACAGTACAAATTTAAAAATTTTCAAGTTCTTCCACAAAAAAAGAAGTTAGCTTTTCATCACAACAGAAAACAAATCAAGATAAATCAATAATCTGATAACATAAAAATCACTCGTTAATCTATTCAAGAACGCGAAGAGCACGAACACCTCGACAGCAATGTCGTGAACCCTTACCAGCCTTGACGAGGGCGTCCCAGAGCTCCTCGGGGAGTATGCACCCGCTGTGCTCGACGTCGATGGCCTGGAAAATCTGGTACAGCTCGAGCTCCTTATCGTCCATGTACCTCCGGAACTCCCCGTAGTCGACCCGCCCGTCCCTGTTGGAGTCGCAGACACTGATCAGGTCCCTCGCGTACTTGTACTCCCCCGGGATCTGGAGCGCCGACAGCCCCGCCTCGATATTCGCGTAGTCGAGGTACCCGGAATTCGAGGCGTCGAAGAACCCGAACAGGCTCCGGATCCGCCCCTCCCTCTCCTCCTCCGTCTCCCCCAGCGCAAGCAGCACGTGCTCCATCGTCGCCGGCCCCGGTTTGCTCACCGGGTTGCACCCCCTCCCTCTCCCGCCCTCCGCCGCCGGATTCATATTCGGGAGCTCGATCTCCGCCGCTGGTGTCACATCACCTCCTCAGACCATCGATTCGCTGTATAGACTCCGATTGAGTCGCCGGAAACCCGGAATTCCCGGCGGAGATTGGTTGAGTCAGGCGGATATGGTCATCGGCGACGACGGTGTCAGAGAGAGAATATTTTATGATTTTTTATTTGAAATCGAAATGAAAAAAAATGAATAATGAATCGAACGAGTGATTGTTGGAGAGAGAGAGAGAGAGAGATTGAAATAATAAAAAAAAATATATAAAGCTATTTATATTTTTGAGGGGTTCGTGAAAATGAAGAACTTATGATTGAAGGGGGTCTATGAATCGGACGGTTGATTTTGTCCCGTCATCTTCTGGAAGACTGTAGAGAAGTAGGAGATGCTTGGAATTCCGGGGTTTTTTTAATGTTTTGATTGGACGGTTGTCAATGTTCTATCAAAAATGGGACTTTGAATCGAATGGCGACGCGTTGGGGTCCACCGGAACACGACAGGGCATCTGTTCATAAAGGTCCACAAGGGCACGCAAGCGGATCCGGCTGCCCCTCCAAGGCTTCTGTAAAACTAAACTGGCCCTAAAGTTGGTTTGTCTTTGACCTCAAATTGAATAACCCATGAGTCAAATCACATAGTCTCACGTGTCAACCCCCTTTAGTAACTAATAATGACTAGATTTGAACACCCTTATAAATGTCCAATGAATTACATATTTTGAAGAAAATCGAAGTATACACTAAAATAAATTTAATAGATATATTCTTTATTCTCGATTTTTTATAATAAAATATATACTCATCTAACATATTATATATACTCAATTAAAGATTTGATATACTGAGTTCAAATTAAAACAATAATTGAGTGTACCAATGCCCATTCAAGAACTTACCATGATCAGAATTTAGCATATCAAAAAAATTTGGATCAAATTGAGGACTACAAACATGTGATGTTAATGTCATAGATCGATACATAGATAAGATATTGTAATGGTTACATAAGAACATGTTTAGTCACTTTCGTACATAATAAGCCATTTCTGATACAATATACAAAAAGAAAAAAAAAATTTACTGGACCATGCAGCAGCACCAGTTGAACTGCCTGTTGTTTGAACTCAGCCTCTCAATCAATGGGAGGAAATCTGTTACCTTCTCGTGCTTGGCCACATATTCCTTGCTTAAAGGTGATGAGAGTCGCTGTGCATTTTCCAGACATTCCTTGCTTGATGGAAATAATGGTGGCAGAGCATTTACATCTTGTTGGTTACTCACTTCGATACACACTACACGATCTTCTTCAGATATCTCCTCAGATGCTGTGGGAGGAGGTGTACTTTGATTGCTTCCTTCAGAAACATCAGTGGATATTTCATTATCGTCATCTTCTGAATGATCAAGCCACTGCGCATCCACAACAACGTGAAGAAAAAAAAAATTATTTTTTACTGGACTATGCAGCAGCACCAGTTGAACCATCTGTTGTTTGAACTCAGCCTCTCAATCAGTGGGAGGAAATCTGTTACCTTCTTGTGCTTGGGCGCATATTCCTTGCTTAAAGTTGATGAGAGTGGCTCTGCATTTTCCAGACATTTCTTGCTTGATGAAGATGATGGTGTTACATCTTGTTGGTTACTCACTTCGATACGCACTACATGATCTTCTTCAGATATCTCCTCAGATGCAGTGGGAGGAGGTGTACATTGATTCCTTCCTTCAGAAACATCAGCAGATATTTGATTGTCGTTGTCTTCTGAATGATCAAGCCCCTGTGCATCCACAACGAGAAGAAAAAAAATTATTTTTTACTGGACTATGCAGCAGCACCAGTTGAACCGTTTGTTGTTTGAACTCAGTCTCTCAATCAACGGAGGAAATCTGTTACCTTCTTGTTCTCAGGCACATATTCCTTGCTTAAAGTTGATGAGAGTGGCTCCACATTTTCCAGATATTCCTTGTTTGATGGAGATGATGGTTTTACATCTTGTTGGTTACTCACTTCGATACGCACTACACGATCTTCTTCAGATATCTCCTCGGCTGCTGTGGGAGGAGGCGTACTGTGATTGCTTCCTTCAGAAATATCAGCAGATATTTCATTATCGTCGTCTTCTGAATGATCAAGCCACTGCGCATCCACAACAATGTGAAGAAAGTGAGTCATCCAAGAGCATAGTCACATAGTTCATGTACAACAAATATTCAATAAGAGTTTCGTTCAATATGGAATGTGTATATTGTAAGTAATATGGGATAAGTATGGTAAAATTATGAAGATAATTAAACTACTTTCTATATGTATTGTGTCATTTGTATGAGAAATACATGCAAAAACTTGTGTTAGGTATGAAGACAAGACTAGCTTTTCAAATTATAGAGAATGTAATATCTAAATTATATAGATACCTGGACTCTGAAGTTGATAACTGCGTAGTTTGACAAACACAAGTATGTTCAGACAATAGATACGGGAGGTATCTAATCGGAGTACTTTCCAAACATTCAGAAAAGTTTGGAGTACTTTGTGACTATTGTAAAGAGTACACACGATCTTATATTATGGTGCATTTTGAAATGAGGATGTGTCAAGAGACAAAAAAAATTTTGTGGTATAGAAATGTAATGGGAAAAAAACATTTTTGAGAAATATAACATAGACATTGCTCACCCTTTCCACAGGACACGCACAGTAAGTTCCACATGCATTTTCTCCATCACTCCATGTCAAAATGCTGCACATTCCATCACCACAAGCACATGTTGGATAAAGTGACGCGATATCCAGGCATCTTTGAACTGGACCCCCCCTGTCGCACCACTGGATGAACTTTTGAATTTCACTAGCCTAACAAACCAACATCAAAAGATGTCAAGACATGAACAAGCTCAGTACCTGAATATGGGAATGGGGAAAGTAATTTGATAATCTGTGCTCACCGTTTCAATAAAGCTTTCATCTGGCTCGTCTTCATTTAAATTTAAATTCCGAATTGGTGGGATAGGATGACATGCAGTCACATCATTTGCCAGACATACCTTATTTGACAGGGATGAAGATGATTCATCATTCATTGATCCACCAGGTAGCTCGTTTTCTGAGACGTTACTTGTTTCTTTGTCCATGGAATAGGAGTCATTGAACTCTTTGGATGGATAATGAGAACTCCAGCTAATGCTTTCACCTGGATGACTCAGTGTGGGGACATGTCCCCCTTCTATATCATTGACGCATTGAAAGAAGTTACAGGTTCGTTGTTCCTGAAAGTGAATGAAATTATTACTGCGCTTATTGATTCATTCAACAACCATACATAAATAACTAAGGCAGAAGAATACAACAAAGATTTCATCACAATAATAGATGTAATTATTGGCTCACCGATTGGTCGAGGCTTTCAACCGACTCACCAACAGTTAAACTTAGGCTCTGAGTTGCAGTCACATTATGCGCTGGACATCCCTTACTTGATGCTGATGATGGTTCATTATCCATTGATACATCAAGTAACTCTTCCTCTATTATGTCACCTGTTTCTTTATCCATGGAATAGGTGTCATTGAGCTCTTTAGATGAAGAATGATAACTCCAGTGATTGCTTTCACCTGGATGACTAATTGTCAAGTCATGTTTCTCTTCTACTTCACTAACCCACTGGAAGAAGTTGCAGACCCCTTTTCCCTGAAAGACAATAATAATTATATTGTATCATAATGTATTTCAATACTGAGGCTCACTATTATTTTTTTCTGGTGATGAGGAAACCCATCATTAGTTGGGAAACCCCCCAATCCACACAATCACCCACAGATCATGTACATCAGGGATTTGAATTTGAGATCTATGGGGAGCAAACCCATCGCTCTAGCCAAAGAACCAACCCCTTATGGTTTGACACATCATGTTTTCAAGGGGTGAGAATTACGGGCCCAGACTGGATTAAGGAGGTATGGCCTATGGAAATGAAATCCAGTGTGCAATCAAGTTATATGCTGTTTTAAGTATTACATCATATTTTATCTTTTAGCCAAATAAAAGTGAATATGAGAAACATATTAATGGACAGCAAAATCCCTGACTAGCCTAGACCTAAAATGATAGTATCTAAAGTGGAAGATGCTACCAAAAATTAAATCTTTTTTTTGTTTCGAAAAAAAACAAGTCCAATGATTCAAAGAGTTTGTAGGAAGAAGAAAACACATTCCCATCAAATGGGTAAAAAATGTAACAAAGATATTGCTAATCCTTTCCACAAGACATGCCCAGTGTTTTCTGCCTGCATTTCTCCTTCACTCCACATCAAAATGCTGCACATTCCAACACCAAAAGCACGTGTTGGGTAAGTCGACTTTCAAACTTTTAGGCAGTTTTTGTTTTGCGGGTCAAAAAATAGAAAAAAAAAACTGGGCATTTTTGAACTGGACTGTCCATGTCACACAACTGGATAAACTTGTGAATTTCACTAGCCTAACAATTCAACATAAAAAAAAGTTAATACATGAACCAGCTATGTACCCGAATTTGGGAATGGGGTTGAGAAAACAAGGAATAAAAATAAAAGGTTCTGCTCACCATTTCAATGAAGCTTTCAACTTGCTCGCCATCATCTAAATTTAAACTCTGAATCATTTGGATAAGATCAGATGTGGTCACATCATTCACAGGGCATCCTTTATTTGAGGGTGATGAAGATGGTTCATTGTCCATCGATCCATCAGGTGGTTCTTCATCTGATACATTACTTGTTTCTTGGTCCATGGAATTGGAGTCATTGAACTCTTTGGATGGAGAATGGGAACTCCAGCTAATGCTTTCACCTGGGTGACTTATTGCCAAGTTATGTCTCCCTTCTATATCATGGACGCATTGTAATAAATTAAAGGCTTCTTGTCCCTGAAAGTGGATGAAAATTTTCAATGTGTTCATAGATTCATCCACATAAACAATACATAAATACAACTAAGAAGAATACAACCAAAAATTTATCATAACAACATCCAAGCTCTGTACCTGAATTTGGTATGGGGCTAATGGGATTGAGCAACCAAAAAAAAACAGAGAGTGATAATTGGCTCACCAGTTTGACGAAGCTTTCAACTGACTCATCATCGGTTAAACTCAGCCTTTCAATTACATTCACATTGTTCGCTGGACACCCCTTACTTGATGGTGATGATGGTACATTATCCATTGATCCATTGGATAACTCTTCCTCTGTTGTGTTGCTTGTTTCTTTGTCCATGGGTTCGGTGTCATTGAGCTCTTTAGATGAAGACTGAGGACTCCAGCTATTGCTTTCACCGGGACGACTTATTGCCAACTCATGTTTCCCTTCAACATCACTAACCCATTGAAAGAAGTTACAGGCCCCTTTTCCCTAAACATAACAATAATTATATCTCATCATAATGCATTTCAAGATCTAGTCTCATCATGTTGTCAAGGGCGGAGAGGTGGTAGATTCTACATAGAGGAAATGGTTATGGAAATGAAATTCAATGTGCAATCAATTTATATATTGTGTTCAATATTTATATCATATAAATGAAGATTAAAAATGTTTGTCTCGTAAACCTCAGAAGTCTTGATGTTTCTCAGCCTACACATATACTTAATGATATAAAAGAAATTTCATGGAAGAACCAACCAAAAGCCATGTCTATCATTTATACTTTTCCAGGAAAGATAAAGTCCCAATAGCTTGGGCTTATGGTAGGAAAGATAACATATTCCATGTGAATAAAAAAGACAATAGAATCCAAAAACATTTCACCCTTTCCACGGGACATGCAAAATACTTTCGACCAGCACTGTCACCAATATTCCACATCAAAACGCTGCACCTTCCAGCACCACAAGCACATATTGGGTATGACTGCTCTGAATCTTGACACTCAAAAGACTTGAAATTTTCCTTTACCTAAGAAGTCAGACATCTAAATATATTAAGAAATGAATAATCAGTGCAACCCAGATATGTGTATGTGATTAAGCAAACTATATACGAAGATCATTCACCTACCAGCTGTACAGAGCTTTCAACTGACTTGCCAACAATTAAAACAGGTCTTTCGGTTGGTGGGAGCGGGAGCAGCTCATGTGTGTTCTCATATTTGACTGCACATCCTTTAGTTGATGGTGATGGTGATGGTGATGCTTCATTCTTGATTGATTCATGGAGTAGCACATCCTCTGGCTTGTTACTTGCTTCACTGTCCATGAGCACATAAGGTGCCGAGTGAGGACTCCTGCTCATGGATTCACTTAAATGACTATCTGCAATTTTATGGTCTCTTTCTATAGCATCGACCCATTGAAAGAATTTGCAGGCCCCTTGTCCCTGGAAGAGAATGCAGAATATCATTCACTAATTGATTCATCCACCAACCAATGCTTGGAATATAATTAACCCAAAATAATTTCATTTCTTTTCCAAGAGAGTATGTTGAGGAGCAATGTGAACAACTAGAGGATCTAAGCTTTGAAAGAAGAACAAGAGATGGTGATACAAATAGTTAGGTTCCCTTTGGAAGCAATTTTCATAAGAAAGGTTTTTTTTCTTAAAACTTGCTCTCAACTAACTTTTTCATAAGGCTATTCTCAACCAGCCTTTTCATATATATAGTTTTTTTTAATTATCATTTAACACACAAAAAAAAATCCAAAACTAAAAGCTAAAATTTTAAAAACATCGGTTTAAAAACACTTATCTGAAAACTAATTTTTGACCATTGGTTCCAAACAGGGGTAAAAATGGATTTATTCAACATTACTATCACCAGAAAACATGTATAAACTCCACGTAAAGACAAGGAAAAAAGTACTCATGAGAACTTAGGATTTGATCATCCACAATTAGTCCATATCAACTCTTATATAAGTTGATAAATCATCCATTAGACTTCCGTCAAAGAACTGACACTCATGAGAAAATTCAAAATTCTCAACCATTTGGGACCTCCACTTATCTAGCATGTTTTTACACCAATTATCTACAATGGTTAAAAAAAAATCAAACCATTTCGGCTATTCATGTTACACTGCTGCAAGAAGAAACACACATGCGAAAGTAAAAGTTGATTCAGAACCAAAAATTACAAACTTACAATCTCCGATGCACACAATGCATTACCTTCCTCAAAGGGCAGGCGAAGTACTCCCGCCCATCATTTTCTCCCCCATTCCACACCAGCAATTTGCATTTCCCAGCACCACAAGCACACGTCGGGTACTTCAAATTGGCCAATTTGAACGACCGAACAGGGACCGCCGTGTCGCACCACATGAAAAAACGGCACGCGTTGCTGGACTAGCAATTCCAACAACATTCAAAGTGTTGAAAATGCATTCAAAACAACAAAAACTTCATTAATAGCATATCAGACTTCATTGAAAATACTCTAACAGCGCTAATACACTATGATAGCGTAATGTATACTGTGTTATAATTGTGTATAGTTCCATAATAGAATATGAAGTTAAAAAAATATATATTATTTTTTCTAAGAGAAAAAAATATGCTACGTATCTCAGTAATATTTCATTTAGTATAACAGAACGTACTTCAATGGAAAAGTATATAAAAGTGTGGATCGGAAATGAGACTGCACAAGGGCGCGTCTATCCCCACCAAGCATTTCCCTTAACTCACCATAAAAAAAAAAAAAAAAAATCGGTGTTTGGCTGTTCCCACCAATCTAGGTTGACCGAACTTAGTCGCTATTTCAGGTTTTGGGCGACCAGACTTGGTCGCCATTTCAGGTTTTGGTCGACCGAAATTGGTCGAACAGGATCCAAAGTTATATCTATCTATTTTTTGTAAACAAATAAATTTTTGAGTTTATCCATCATATTCTACATTTTTTCTTTTATCCAAACAACAGCTAAGGGACTGAAAAAAATATAAGTATGTATACTTTCAATTAATTTAAATTTTTATATAAAAATATCTTATTAGACAAATATATATCATTTTTAAGCTTCGTTTGAATTCGTAGTTAAGTATATTCTTTGTTTGAAAACAAAAAAACATACCACTTGATCCAAACACATTTTATATTTGGCTTTTGAAAATTTGTCTGTCACTTATGTAAAAAAAATTGTTCTTATGTTCTACATTTAAGAATAATGATTGATTATCTTTATATTACAACTCAGACTTGGAGTGACATGAAGGATTCTAGGAGAATACACGTATTATGTTTTCAAGAAAAAAATTATAAACTTTATCACAAACCCTGTTCGACCAAGTTCGGTCGCCCGAAACCTAAAATGGCGACTAAGTTAGGTCGCCCAAAATATGAAATGACGACTAAATTCGGTTGCCCAAAACTTAATGCGACAATCAAGTTTGGTCGAACTGGTCGAATCGGTGGGAATAGAAAAAACACCTTTTTTTTTTTTTATTGGTAAGTTAAGAGAAATGCTTGATGTGGATAGATGCGACCACTGCACAAAGGGGCTGAACATATCATTTCCCATACTCTAGTAAATATGGGTCTTGATCATCAACAATGACAAACTTATTAATCTCTTTTGGGTAAGACAAACTCATATCAAGAAAACCCAAAATAAGAATTGAAAGAGAGAAAAGATTGAATTTTTACCACGGGACACCTATAGAACTTCCGGCCGGGGTTCTTGGCGGTCCTCGAAGTTAACACGAGGCAGGCACCCCTCCCGCACCGGCACTGCCACTCCGGGTAATCGGGGCCTTCGTCGATGACGGGGGGGTTGTTGAACGGCCCGGATGACGTCCGATCACCGCGTCTCTTGGAAGGGCAGTCCCTCGCCCAGTGACCCCTCTGTCCGCACGCGTAACACGAGCCCCTCTCGGAGGAGAAGCCCGCGGAAGCCATCTCTCGCTCTACCAAAATTGGGTTTTTTTTTTTTTGCCCAAAACGTGCAATGCATCAAAAGATTTTGAAAAAAAAAAACAAAAGGTTGGGTTTCGGAAAGCTCTGTGGCCGTACTTCGCTTCAGAGTTTTTTTTTTTTTTTTTTTTGAAAAAGTTGAACAGTGAAGTGAAAGGATTCAGAGTGCCGGTTAAATTTTTTATTTTTGAACATTTGTTGCGTTTTTAAAACGCACGATGACGTGGTTCCATGCAGGTTTGCTTGATTTATTAGCATCTAGGAGAGCAGAACATTGAAGAACGGAAATCATTTCAATTCAATCTGTGTTTTATGTTTTGTTTAACATTTATGATGATTGATATTGGTTAATATATATTTGGCCTGTGTGACTGTCTCAAAATGTATGAACAATGATAATGTTACATTATCGGGATTGTAAAACTGATTGTGCAGGAATTTAAGTTTTAAAACTGATTATGCAGGAAACCCTCTTTCATTGTTTTTGAAAATCACAGTTTTTGAACATTATTTGTTTAAAATCTGTGTGTAGGAAGTTAATACAGTAAAACTGTTTTGTTTTACTATTGCAGAAGCAATTTCCTCCAATCGTAAACGTTGTGCAACCGCGCAACAAACACACCCTAAATCTAGTATACATTAGTTTTGAATTTTATAAAAATAATATATTATATATTTTTATATATAAAAAAATAAAACATATACTCCAATGAATTATATACATGCATTTATAGAAAATGTGAAATTTTTTTTTATTGAATATATATATCTTGTTAAGGCGAATATATGCTCTGATATATTTTTATCGATATATATGAGATTAGAATTATGACTAAAATAAAAACTATGTGTAACATCACTCATTAAAAAATGTTTTAAAAAAACAAAATTGATTACAAAAATCTTGTATCTTAGACACCGTAAAGAGTGTATCACGGAATCAAATGGCGCCTAATGTTTATAACACAAGATGTAGCATCTCGTGTTCCCTTTGTAAAAAACGAGCGTATGCAAACGTCTCAAAACAATGCTTTTGCAAACGCATTAAGCAAATCTGCATTTTTATTCGATAAAATACTCTTTTGCCCATGTTCTTTTGCTATAATTCACACTTTTTCCCCTTTGTAACACTGGAGAATATATATAAAGGAGGGGTGTTTTGGTAATCTAGATTTGCAATGTCCAAGATGAAGCCAAACAAGATATCATGTGTTTTAAAGAGTTTTAGACGCGCTCTGATTAGCGGATGGTCTTGAAAAGTCTAGCTCTAACATTTGGCATCTCACATTCAAACACTGCATTAGATTTTTATTATCAAGTCATGGATAAAACTGAAATCAAACGTGCACAAAAAAAATTACGTGCACCCTTTTTTTTTTGAGAAAGGTAAATGTTACTACCGCGATTTTATTTCTGAAATTTGAGCACAACTCTAAACAAAATCATTAGCCAAGACCCTCACATTTTTATCGTATCTAAACAACCTTTTCCACTCATACATACATTATACATATATGTATGCACACACGCATATTATCAATATCCATACAACCTGGACTAACAAGGTGGCATCATAAATGCATCATAATACATATTCAACATGCCAGTGAGAGCCAAGATTACTGCATCTGTATATATATAAGTGTCTGCAGCATCATTAAGTCTTGACACTTAACCTACATCACAATGGTTTGGTAACCTTGTTCTCCATTCCCTCGGCGAAAGCCAAGTATGACTGCAACAACCATAACCACACCAAGAATGACCAGACCGTACACATAAATCGACGAGCTAATATGATCCTGCAGAAAAAAAAATCCTCTTAAGAAATCTGTTCTAACACTTCAAATATCTGATATCATCAATGTATGAGCATGTCTTACATGTACAGATGAGAGTGCGAAAATTGTTGACTTGGGCAGCGGGTTGGCAACCAAGATGTAGAAGAGCCCCATAACACCTGTATGCATTTGAGTGCTGGTGTAGTTGGATTCCAACGTGAGGACCTCCCCATCATTGATTCTCACTGAGCCTGGGTTAGGATAGCAGGTTGACATCCCTACAATATAACCTTTTTCGTTCCCTGCCTCCTCCCCTTCTCCGTAAACTGGAATTGATTTACATAGTTCCCGGCCATCCTAAATCCATTTTTCATCAACACAAGGGAGTTGAGAATATGACAACAAATGTTATATGTCATCATTCATAAGACGTGAAACGTGGTGTAGCACAAATGAAATAAAAAAACAGAGGACTTGGGAGAGAAAAGTTAATCGAAAAGTTAGTTTGGAACTAAAGTTGATTTGAAGTGGCGGATTGGGTGTGAACTTGATAAAATTTAAATTTTGCAGTGTTTATGCTTCGCAGGTGCATAAGAACAGAATCAGTTGGAAATGATCATGCTAATGACATCAAAGGAAGAAACACATGGAATTGAATACAAGTTAATGATGTTGAACACACTGATTTTGATACCACAACATTTAAGGGAAAAAAAATCCAGTTATCCTCGACCATCTACAGCTAACCAATGCAACTTTTTACTCCCTCTTTTTCTGTGTGTGTAAAAGTTTAAAAGATAAACACATGCATCACAAGTAAAGGTAAGTCCATCTATAATAATTCCCCAGCTAATATGAAGTTATGAAGATAAACTCTTAAATTGAATATCTAAATAGAGAGAGGACACCATTAATTACCTCTCCATAAAGAGCAGATCCAATTCCACCGGTATGCTGGTGTGCAACTCCATAGATAATGTCACCTCCATGGGGAATCGCCAACCTAGTTTTCTTATTATCTATGCAATCAGCATTATCTGTGCTGGGTGCATGACAAGAGTTGACCTCATATTCAACCTAGAGAAAGGAAAACCAAATAATTAGCATCAGTTTCAAGTTTCAACATCCAAAGCAACATCATGCAAGAACAAAAAGGATACAAATTCTGAGGAAGGCTTCAATATTATAGATATCATCCCACAACATGGTATTTATACAACAAGACAGGCTTCAATTCTTATCATGAAATTAATATATTTGGTGTTACATATCCATCAACTATATCAATGACAAAAGGGATGCAAATTGTGTGGAATTCTTCAACATTATGAATATCCTCCAACAACTACATCGGATTTCTACAACAAAGCATGCTTAGATTCTTATCAGGAAAGTTAATATATTTGGTGTTCACATCCATCGAATCAATGACAGACCAATCTGAAAAAAAAAAAAACAATGACATAAATAGTATTTGTATTTTCTATGCTATTTATAAACTTTACTTCAACCTGGTTTTCTGGTAATCCATTTTGTTGGTTAATAATAAAACACACATAACACAAACTGAACCACCCATAAAATATGTGATGCTTAAAAAGCAATATAAAGATGAAAGAGTATTGTTATCAATCTCCGTATGAAAGGAAGAAAAACATAGAAACATTTACCTTGCAACCAAGATTAGCATCACTTTTAAAAGGATTGGTCGACCTTTTCCCGCTGTCAGTGACATCAAAAATATAAATCCTAACAGGAATGACAGCACTATCATCCCAGTCAACCCACTTCACCGTGTACCTCAAGTAGAGTCTCCTGTGCACGCCTTGAAAGCCTTGTCTGACTCGGCACTGAGTCTGGTCATAACAACAATACAGACCTCCTGTATATCCCTCCTTCAAAGGCCTTCCATACTCATCAACTGTCACATTATATAGATCGCACTGACACTCAGTGCACCCAAGCCGATCCTCTGCTCCTCGTGTATCAATAGCATGAACGTTCAACAGCCATCTCTCCTCATACCTATCTGGAATCTCCTCTGGATTCCCAACTTCAATCCCATAAGGCCCTGGAACGTGAGTTTCAGTATGACGAGTCTCGGACCCCAGGCCAAAATATTGTCCCAAAGTGGTTCCACAAATCCCTGAATTTCTCACCTCAATGAAGTCTGATGTGTGGAGGTCACTCTCGCTTTCATTATCGGTTGTTCCTGTTCTCGCACGACCATAGTATCTCACGACAACCCAGTGATGTAAATAAGTCTCATGAAGAGGGATTGGGTTCCCCAATTCATCGACCACTTCTGCGTCGAATCCTTTCAAGGCAATGTGACCCCTTGGAAAGTCGATATTATAGTAGTACTTGTTTTCCACTGATCCCGGTCCTAGAGAAAATGAGGGTGACAAGAACACCGCGGATTTTTCTCCATCTATTGTAAGAGCTTGAGATGATTGAGAAGTTACAGCACATAAAAGGATCAGACAGAGGAGTAGCCATAACTGAGAATGGTGTGCCATTTTAGAGTACGATGACATATCTGTTGACATAAATACAAATAATGAATCAAATAAGTGTATCTCATGCATAAAACAATCAATACAAGACTGCATAATGATCATTTGGAATTAGAATTAGCATGTCAACGGGTCGGGTCCAGACCTGGACTCGATTACACGTGTAATATACCCGACCCGATTTAGACCCGACCCGAGTTGGACCCAACCTGGTAGACCCGAACAAACAAACGGGTCGGGTCCGGGTTCACCCCGCCCCGACCCGTTAGACCCGAGACCCGATTGTTTTATTAAAATATGCTCATATATTATAAGACCATTAGTATTAGTTCATACATAATTTTATTTCTTACTTAACTTATTTTTGTATCTACAAGTTCATAAATCATAATCATAACAAGCCTATAAATCGATTTGTTTTGGACAATTAACTTATTAGTTTTTGAATTTGTATGATTAATTAGTTTGTTGCATGATTTATGTTTATTATTTAGGTTAATATGTTAGTGTTTATTGTTTTGAATGTTGTTTAGGTTAGTTATGTTTATTATTTAGGTTAATATGTTTTTTATGTTAATGATTATTGTTTTGGATGTTGTTTAATAATTCATTTACTTCTTTTGAATTGTATAAAATTATATTCAAACATAGTCTCATTAACAATAATGTTTTATTACAAAAAATTTCAAATAGAATGATAAGGCAAACAAATACATGAGCTCTTCTCTCTTTTTTTTCTTTTTTTTTTACCCAACCATCCGGGTCGGGTCGGACCCGGACCCGACCCGGGTCCGACGGGTCCGGGTCCGGGTCTACATTTCCCCGGACCCGCCGGGTCCTGGGTTGGACCCGGACCCGCAGGGTCCTGTCACGGGTCGGGTCCGGGTCCACCCCGACCCGACCCGTTGACAGGCCTAATTAGAATTCTATAGACATGTTTCACATATCATGTCCTAACCGACGCACATTTCGATATGCCTGTGGTGCTGAATGAATGAAGACTTTGGACAAAAGGGATTGGGATTGCTAATGAAAACTGTGAAACTTTTGAACTACCAATAAAGGGGAAAATGCAAGACTAAGAGTCAGTTTGATAACTCTATCCAAAAGGAGAATTCCTCATTCCCAAAAATCCCAGATTCCATGGAATGAGATATTTTGACAGGGATATCTAGGAATCAAACCCAATTTTGTTGGGTGTTCACTTGCCCTAAATATGCAGAAAATAGTCATTACCTCGATTTTCTCTATTAAGAAGCAACATTGATACCACTAATTTCACAGAGAGAGAGAGAGAGGGGGGGGGGGGGGGGAGGAGAATACAGATGGGTGAAATGGCTCTAGCTGAAAGTGTAATAAATAACCGTTGATGAACCCCAAAATATATACATATATACATGCATACATGATACATATATGTATCGAATCCATCTACCTCTCAATTAACAAAATGAATGTCCACTATGTTTGTTTTTGTGAGTGAAGAAATCCAGACGCGGATACTCATGAAATGGGAACATCAAGGGTCACCAAAAACAGATGAAATAAAAAATGGGCTCCATTAAAAAGTGATCCCAAACACCCAAATGAAATCAAAACTGGACTCCATTAAAAAATGATCCCAAGCACCCAAATCAAAAGTTAAGACCGCTGATCCATGTATGTTATACATGAAATCAAAATATTTCACAAAATCATTATATGGGTACTCATAAAATGGCAAAATATCAAAACTGGGTTCAATTAAGAAACAATTCCGGAAACCAGACAACTCATAAATTGAATCACCCATATCAAAAGTTAAAAGACTCTATATGTTACCTAGACATCCAAAATACATAATTTGATATCTTTTTTTAACAGTTTTTGATACCATATTTGATCTGTATCTCACTCAGACAAAAACCCATCAATCCAATGATGTGGGTGATCATAAAAATCATTCAAGAATTCAGAATAAATCAAAATTAAGACAAGAATCCATGGTCCCAACATGCAGAGGAGAGGAGAGAAGCAGAGGTCATACCTCAGTAGGTGTGATTGTGTGAAAGATGGTGATACAAAATCAACAAGTGATTGATTGCTTTGGATATGGAGAGAGTGGAGCAACATAGAGGTACATGTATTGGTTGGTGAATTTATAGGTCTCCCCAATGTTTTATGTTTCACGTGGCTAATTCTGGGAGGGCCATGCGTCACTGGTGACGATTGAGCCATGCGAACACACTCTGTTTTTGTTTGATTTGAAATATTGAACGAGAATACGAAAAATCATTTTCACATCAAAGGCTCTCGTTGTTCCCCATCACATGAGCTGTATATATATATATATGGAAAACAATGGAAAACCAAGGTTTTTCTGAACACTCGTATACAGTGCCGACAAAAAAAAATCGGCCAATTTTGTCATTTTCTAATGGGCTATTTACAGATAGGCCCCAAATTATTTCAGTTTCACAATCAGACCCGTATCTGTGTTACAAACATGTCCCTGATTCAGATTTTTAGATTTATAACCAGTTGACTTACAACATATTTATTTTCAAATAGTCTCAAAAAACATGATTTTTCAAACTTTAAATTTCATGAAATTTCATGGAATGGTTTTTGAGACCATTAAGATATTAATAAAATTATAAAATAAATATTTTAGTCTTTTTTAATAAATAATAATGAATGGTTTTTAATAAAATTACAAATGAAATCAGACTTATTTGAGCCCATAAAGTTATTGATGAAAACTTACTTTCGAATTTAAAATTTGTTCTGTTTTTTGTTTTTGAATTTATTTTACATATATATATATATATCACTGCTTATTTGGATATGAAAATAAATATTATTTTTTTAGACAGTATTTTTTTATTGATCATATTGTTTATTAGGGGGTTTGATAATTTTTTTTAGTGGGTAGTGATGGAAAATTGTATTATATGGTTGTCTGTGCATACTCGTTGAATGTGATGGTGGGTATTTTTATTTTTATTTTTATTTTTGGTGGGGTGGAGCGTTGGAAGTTTGGAATTTGGTATGAAGAGGAAAATTTGGTCTATCTACAGTATGATTTCAGGGGCTTAACAGTGTTTGTGTGAGAGAGTGGATGAACTTTGGCAAGAATCAGTTGTACCATATGATTACTTTGCTTTGGATATGAATAACCTCGCACCACCTTTTTTTAGCGTACAGCCCCTTAGTTATAGATCTCTCTCTGTACATGCAAAGGTGCTAATTTGGGAGACTTTTTATGGGTGTAAATATATAAAGAGTGACTTTGTTATGTTTACTTGTCACAAGTTGGTTTTCATTTTGTCCTTGGACATATTAATGGTTGATTGCATTGGAATTGATTAGGATGAATCCTAATTTGAAGATTGAAATGCTTTGTCAGTTTCATTTGGGTGGATATGCTTGTCGGACCATGAGAAAATAAATATATTATTATTACGTGTTGTCCAGTAATATTATTATACTGCATGTCTCTCCTATTATAATGTGTTGTCCATTAAGTTGTCCGGGTGAGTGTTCATGTGTTCTTGGAATTGATTTATGATAATATCTGAACTACGCAAGTCTTGAGTGCGATTCTTTATTGTTCTTTGTGTTCATGTTATCTATAGAATTGTTGATGGCGGATTTGGTAGCTATATGTTTTCTGTGGTACAAGTGTACAAATATATTAAGATCGTTAGTAGTAAACATATGGAGCTTCAAAAGAATTAGTTTTAAACAAATTAACAAAATCTAAAAACCTCTTTTAAGAAAGACAAATCTTATTTAGGTAAGTGTGATTGCGCGACTTTTGCGATTATAGGAAGCTAGTTCTGCAATCGGGTAACGAAACAGGTTTACAATCGCAGCTTTCTGTAAACAGATTTTAGACAAATAGTGTTCAAAAGCTGTGATTTGAGAAAGCTGAGGAGAGGCAGCTTCCTGCAGAATCAGTTTTAAACCCAGCGATTGTAGAAAATCAGTTTTACAATCGCGTTACCAAACGCTACCTAAGTATCTCACACACCCCCCTTTCTCCCTTCTCAGTTTTTGAGAGAAGTATATGATCATAGGTCCCTGTTCCAAAAAATTAATCTACGTTTGGTCTATATTATGTTTCCCTAAATGTTATTTACCTATCAGACTATCACATTCAAGGTATGGTAATAATGCTTCAATTTTTTTCGCTCAAGTTAGACTTTGATAATACTTGTCAGGTTAACTACACTAGGGGAACACCATCACTAAGAGCTGCCCATGTCGCAACTATTGTAGGTACAATGGTGGTTATTCAAGTATTGTTGAATTTGTAAGAGAACTATTTGTGTGATAAATTTCAAAGTTTTAAAGAAATTTCTTGTTTTAAACAAATGTATTTTAATTTGCGTACATCTATCTAGGAGTGTTATAAAATTATAGAATCACTTTGTTTCATTCATTTGACTTGCAATGACACATCTCTTGTTCAAATTCCAACTCATTAAATCAAAATTGGCATCCATTTTTGGCACTAGGTCTAGCAGCCGCTTTCATTCGTCAGATTCAAGACGATCCTCATTAATAATAAAAAAATTAGATGCCTGACTTTGCCATGTTTTATTAATTTTATACACAATTGTTTTTCATTTCATTAAATAATTTTTTATAAAAAAAATGGCATAATTTTATTGTCTAACAGCTCTAGTTTTACATGAAAGTGGACAGTTTTGTTCAAGTCCTAATTCCAGTCTAACATGTCTTGATAGAAAATCATCAAAGTGTATACTCACACTAACGATGCATAAGTTTTAATTTAATTTTTTTACATTTTTTATAAATTTATCTATACAATTTATTGGAGTATATTTTATTTTTTATAAAAACATATACCTTATTAGTCATTAGATGATGTATTTAAAAAATTCAATACATGTGTAGACTGAAATTTGAACTGAAAAAGATATTGTACCTAACATTATCCTAAATAAAAGAGTATACCAGGGACATTCATTCGTGTGATTCCGTGTTTTGTTTAGTGTTGGTAGCGGATTAGTTGGAGAATGGGATATAATACTAATAGGACTGAATAAATATAAATTTTGTTTGTTCGTAAGAAATGAGTGGGTATAGATATCCTAGAATATATTTAAATAAATTGATATTGATATTTTAGGTATTTTTAATTATTGTGTCATTCTATTAAATCTATTCTATTGAAAAGGATAAAATTTTATATGTCAAATCATATTTCCCCACATCTTATAAATTAAAATCATATTTTAATATTTTATATTTTATAATTTAAATTTTATTTATTTTTTACCTACAACTTATATAGGGATTAACCAGTCAATAAAAAATTTATCATTACTTTTTTAATAAAAATAATTAAAAAAGACAATTATATAGAAAAAGAATTATTATTATCTATACTAGAGTAATATATGAATATTTTTTAAAAGTTCTACTATCTATTATGGAGTATTTATCGCTATCCAAACGGGTTTTAGGGTTTTCTTTTGCATACCTCTAAAAAATCATATATTGTCGGAACACTTCCATATTACAGTTCTAATAAAACTTTTCGAAAGGTTTAAATATAATTGTTCATGAATGTCATTTTAAAAATACAACATGCCATTTGTATCTCACTCAGGCAAAAACCCATCAATACAATGAGGTGGGTGTTCATAAAAATCATTCAAGAAGTCAAAATAAACCAAAACCAAGACAAGAATCCATGACCCAGCATGCAAGAGGAGGAAAGAAGCAGAGCTCATACCTCAGTAGGTGTGAAAGGTGGTGATACAAAATCAACGAGGCATTGATTGTTGTGGATATGGAGAAGGAGGCAACACATTATTGAACTGCACAATCTATTAATAGAATGGTACAATTAATTATTGAGTATATGTTTCACTCTCATATTGTATCTGAGGGCTGGTTCTGAGATTAACTAAATAAGATGGGGCCGTAGGCGGACTCATAAGATGAGCCCCTATTAACAAAAAAAAAAATTATTTTTTATTTTTTTACACAATTAAATCTAATAAAACCTAATCCCAACAAAATAAAAAAAATAAAAAATTGTAAAGTTTGAAAAAACAGAGATTAAATGATAAAAACAAATATAAAAAATATGATCTACTATGAATTTTTTCTTTGTGTCAAATAAAAGTAAAACAAAATCCCTGTAAAATATGGGTAAACTAGGAAAAATCATAGGAGTTAAAATAAACGAAAAAATGAATAATATAAAAATAAAAAATAATAGAAAATAACATGTGATGAAACAAAACTAACAAATGAAAAGAAAGATATGAATAGATTTTAAAATAAATATTAAATTATCTAAATAATCCCAATAAAGTAGGGAATGAAAACAAAATTCAATTAAAATTTAAAACAATCAATAAAATAAAAACGAAAATACAAAAAAAATTATAAAAATAAATATCAAAATAACATGTGTGTTGATTTTTTCTTTTTACAAATCAAATAATAAATAAAAGAGTTCTAAAAGAATTAGTATGAAGTAGTTCAAAGAAAAATAAGAAATTCCAATAAAATAAGGATTAGGAAACTTTTTTATTTAGAGATTTGGGGTCCTTCTAAAATAGGGGGTCCTCAGCGAGTCAGCGACGGCCTTGGTCGCCTATGCTCAGGACTGACCATGTTTGATCAAGTAAGCTTTTGAATAAAAACATGTATTCTGAAATATCATCAATATTCAATGAGACAGTCGAATATGTATCAATAATTAGTTGTGCATGTAGTTTGATTCATAAACTGTGTAATTCGATTAACACACAATATAACTCGATATTGACAGAATTGATCGAAGCTAGTTCTCACTTGATCTGAATTTCATTGTTTTATGTTCCACGTAAGCTCACTCTGGGAGGGCCATGCGTCACTGGTGAGTCGATTAAGCCATGCAAAGTCTCTCTGTTTTTCTTTGAATCAAATGAACCCAAAACCCCCTTTTTTTTAACAATATAAAAGCTCATGTTCTTGTGATTTTGTGTTTTCTTCTGGGTTCCTCTTAAAAAAGGAAAATGTACACTCAGTATTTTTTACCTTTTCAAAGTGTAAACCACACATGATTTTATTATTTAAAAATAATAAACATTGTCTAATAAGATTCTATTTCAAATTGAATAAATTCATTTTTAATAAGTGTAAAAACAAATTTAACGATGTATATATATCGTCTAATGATATATATATTTCATTGAATTTTTAAACAAGTATATAGGATTGCATGTAATAGTGTCTTTAAAAAAATCTTATATTGTCAAAATCTTGTCTTTGTAAAGTAGATAAGGGGATCAAACCCAGAAGACACCGATATTTAGAAAAAAAATCCCTGATAAATCAATATTTTCCATAAACATTGGGAAGTTTTGTATGGGTACCCTTCAAAATATCTGACAAAACGTATCATTTTATTGTAACGTTTTTCATGTGAAAAAATGATATCTTCAGTCTCGTTTACAGTTTCCAATTATTTTGATTTTTAAATATATATGTAATTAATAGGGTACATACTATTATCGAAATTATAAAAAGTAAAGTATACACCTATATAAATCATTACATATTTTTATTTTTCTAAACAAATGAATTTTTAAAATCAAACATACATTATATACTCCAATATTGTACCATTTTAAAATGAGCTCAGTTACAATCACTCATTTCTACAAAGGTATATATATCTCATTAAAAAAATTTAATTTTTTTTATAAATTATGGGGGCTAAAAATGAAAATTCTTAGTAAATTAGAACCCTTCGTGCTTGGCAACTTTTTAAGAGTCCCCATTTTTATCGTGTTTGATCGATGGAGAAGTTCAACATGCAAAGTTTTGTTTTGTTTTTTTTTTTTTTTCATACAGAATTCATATACCAATTTATATCAATATATACACCTCTCAAAACATATATACATTCCAAAAAAAAAAAAAAAATTCAGTTTGCAGTATAGAAGGGTCGTGAAGATCCGATGGCAGGAGAGTTTTTCATTGGAAAAATGTCATTAGTAGCACGTTTGATTTAGATGGAGTAGGAAGGACAACAATCACATTTTCCTTCACTCAAATTGGTGATCACAATAATGATTCGAGCTCCTCTACTCTGCTCCGCCCTACCATTCTCTACCCTGCTAACGCTCATGCTTACTTTCACCCTCCCCTATCTCGCTATACTAAGCATCTTCTATGTTTCTCTCTTGTAATAGTTTCTTTCTGATGTATTTTCATTTTATTTTTTATTTCAGACCTATACTGCGATACTTCTTAATGAAACAGCAGTAGAATATCTACCTTTTCCTTAAAAAAAATCCATACCTCTATACCTCTCAAAATATACATGCATATTGATCATTGTGATATTATTTGAGTTATTTTTAATATTAGTATCAACTATTAAAATATACAAAAAAAACCTATTCACCTAAATAAAAACACTAGATTTACAACATCAAACTTTGTATTGATGATATATTCAAAGAAATAAAAAAAGAAAAAAATTTGCCCATAAAATTAGAAATATTGGAGTGATTGGGGGAAGAGAGAGACCCTATACATATAGAGAGTAGATAAGATAGGGTCGTGGATGAGATTTTTTTGGATTTCAATATGATAAGATTTTGTATCGTATGAAATGGGCTTGGTAGTTAAGATTAAGTATTTAAAAAATCCAAAATTATGAATAAGTAAATAATAATAAAAAGAAAGAAAGAACACTTTTCTCATCTTATTATGCTTTCTTTATAGAACACAAAGATTCATGAGTGAGGCCATTTGAAATATTTTAATAAAGGGTAAAATGCATATACAAACTCCCCCCTAGTTTGGGAAACCAGCAAAAACACTTCCTACAGCTAAAAAATATACACTTACTGTAATATTTTTATATTTTTCAGCCTTATATATTTATTTTAAATATATATTGGAAATTTTAAATTGAAATTTAATTATTTCATTTTTTTTAGATTTGGTGGTGGGCCTAAATGGGTCCAATTTGATTTATAATTATGATAATTATAAATTGAAATATTTATTGAAATATTGAAATATTTATTAAATTAAATTTGATTTATATTGAAATATTTATTTTGTATTTTTTCAGAGATCTTTATAGTCTCAAGATACCTTGGTTGAATTTTAGTGAGATTCGGAGCATGGGAAATTAGATTTTTAGGCTTAAGTGTCAAATTATTGAACCCATGGATCTAGTTGCAAATCCAGAAAACCTTTTAATAGCCTTCAGGGAACTATTTATAAATCTGATAGGGATCTGTTTATAAATCAGATAGGGACCTAGTTATAAATCTAGAATACTTAAAGGATCGTTCTGTAATTTTGAAAAAAAAAACCCTTTCAATAGCATGTTTGGGGTTAGGGTTTGGATCAAAATTTTTCTCATAAAGCATGAAGGGTGATGATGACCTAACCCTACCTGTCGAGTACCACAAGGTGAGAATCATTCTATATTGATTTTTGTTGTTTAATGTTTCAATTTTTTTTTTATTAGGAGATGATTGTATCAATCGATTGTTTGGGGATGAAGGTTGATGGATTAGAGTTAGGGTTGATTGATTTTAATTAAATGATTGTTTGATTAGATTTCAATATATCTCAAAAGATTTATTGGTTTTGTGGATTAAAGGGTTATTTTCGGGTTGATTATATACTTGGATGTTAAATCGTGTTTTTGACTATGATAGAGTCGTTTATGGGAAAATTGTATTTAACAAACATAAATAGGTTTTGAAAAGATCTTTCTAACGAATCATGAATCGTCCAATTCAGAGTTACAAGTAGAAAGTTATGATTTTCAAAGATTTATGTGCAGTTTCTTAGAATTCAAATATTTAGCTTCATGACCAAGTTTGATGAATTTTAGAGATTTAAGGGATCCCAAATGGATGTTTAATGAGTATAATTTGATTTGTGGGTTATGATGATTTTATTGATCTTAAAAAAAATTTGGTTTAGTGTGATCAATGAATATTAATTGGATATTATTTATATTTGGATGTAAATTGGTTGAGTTAATTTATTTGGATCATTGGAGTTGTAGTGGAAACCTTATTGGAATTGTCTAAATATTATTCGATGATTGATCGATTATGTGGGCCTTATGAAATAAATAGATACTGAATTTCGAATCATTGTGAGTATATATGAATATTAATATACTTATTCGGAGTTGGGATTTTTGTTAGGCCTTTGAGGTGAGTTGCGGATTATAGGTATATTAGGTATGTGCTTTTGATTATATTGGGCTGAGTGTTGTTGCAAATTGGTTCAGTTGTGTTTGAGTCATAATCGAATGGTTTCTAATTTTATTTTGCGTAATTTATATGCTAGGTTATCCATGTGCGTGTGAGTGGCGTTCATGCATGTGCATCGGTGAGAATTGCGTGGACTGGAGGTGAGTGGACTTGAGTCATATATAATAAATTCAAAGAATATATTATATATCCATGCGAGGATCGTCTTATTTTACGATATATAACTGTTAGTTTCAATACATATGTGAGCATGCTTTATTGATATATTATCATGATATGATTGGTATATTGAGATTGTGCATGCTCTATTCTATATGGATTTTGAAGATATGATAGGTTATCAAATGCATACATTCCGTCTAGGTGGCTCGGTCTTGGTGGCCAACGTCTAGGTGGGCATACGTATACGTGGCTAAGTCCGAGAACGTAGGACCAAAGTCTATGTCTACGTGGCCAGGCATGTGAAAGGCCCCACGAGCTAGGTGTGCTGAAGACGGACATGCGTGTGTGTGTGGTGTTGCATGCATCATGTGATATATATGTGTGTGTGTGTATATGTGTCTATATATATATATTACATGTTTTGGTGGCCTTTTGTATATTTACTCTTTTGGTATATTGCATGCCTGCGTATGCATACTATGATTATGATATTTTGAATACAACTATACTAATGGAATGATGATAGTCTATTCATTGAGCATGTGGTTGCTCACCCCTCTTTTCCCAATCTTTCAGATTTAAATACTTAAATTGGTGGATCTCGTGTAGCTGCGAATGAGATTGTGGATGCGAGAACGTTAGACTTGTTTGGCTGAAGGACTGATTAATGTCATTTGGCATGTAGTTGGCCCATCCTCCTAGTAACCATTTTTGTATCAAGTTGTATATATTTTATGTGTAACTTATATCAAGAGTACTATGGATTGTTGTGGAGATCTTTAATGTTTTATTATATATTTAGATTGAAGTTTATTTTAGTATTATTCTTATGTTCTTTGAAATAAAAAAAATATAGAACTCTGAGATTTTGAGGAATTAAGTTAACGCAATCGGATTTCACGCTTCAAAACGAAGTCGTGGATTCAGGAGTGTTACACTAACACCCCCTGTTATTGTAATTTTTAAATATACTACTTACACCCTCTACTATACACTCCTCATATAAAAATGGTAACATAAAAGTGCTATTTTACCATTCAAAATAATATTTGATACTTACATCCATCATTTTAGGTAATAAAAAATATTCTTACATCTCAAATAACATTCATATATCTTAATTAATATATATCATTGATACATTTCATGTAAAATGGCATTTCTCATGTAACATAATTTTCCATGCAACTTAATTTGGAAGGGGTGTAAGTGCATATTTTAAACTACAAGGGGGTGTCTTTGCATGTTTTACAAACTTGAGGAGATCAAAATGCATTTTACCCTTTCATAAACACCCACTTGTCATTAATTTTTAAAATATAAGCTATGGGCCTGCAAAGCTCATTTTCATTAAAGATAATTAATTTTATTTATTTTATTTTAGTGAGGAGAAATCTTAATGTTTTTTTTTTATATTAGTCCCGTGGCTGATCTTATTGTCAAGCTAGGAATGCTACCTTTGCTTGTTTATCCCTAGTCTCACAAAAAATTATTAAAATTTTGCCTAGCAAACAGAAGGTAATAACATAGTATTAAGACTCGAACCCAAAATCACAAGTAAGTCCTGAATCATTGTGCTAATGATAGTGTGAAAATCCCGTACATCAAGCCATCAATCACAAGACCATAAGATATTTTATTCTTAGGAAATTTGAACTCAAGAATTGGAAAAACAACCCTAGGACTCTAGCAAAAGAGCCACCCTCTATTAGTAACTAATTCTAATGTCAATATTAGACTAATTGCTAAGAGAAACAACAATCACCTCCTAAGTGATGTCATTTCACTGTCGCAGGTTTTTTTTTAAGGTGACTTTTTTTAGAAGAATTATCTTGCAAAGAATTTAATCAATCGGTTTATTTTGTCAAGTAGGCCCTCCTGCGTGCACGATCCATTCAGAGAACCTCTCCATATCCGGGGTTAGACTATGTCCCATGTTTCTGTCGCTCGTGAATCTTGTCACGTTGAAGTTCCCCAGTATACACCATGGCTCGTTCCACTCTTCTCACACTGCTGTGAGTTCCCTCCACATCAGGAGAAAACTAGAACCCAGACTTGCATTGAGCTCTTTGATAAAATTGAAGAAGAGAGGCCACTGACGGAGTCGGAACGTCGGGGGAGGAACTCAGCAAAGTCAATGTTTGCAAACATCCTCTGCCTTGAGGAACGAGAGTGGTGGCAGAAATCAAACGCTTTGTGGCTGAAGGAGGGGGACGGAAATACAAAATTCTTTCACAAGGTTGCTAATCAACGCAGGCGTATAAACTCAGTTACTTAGCTAAATGTGGAAGGTGTTATACTGCAGGACAGAAGTGGCATCCAGGAATACATAGTACAACACTTCAAGCAGATATTCAAAAAGGATCGAGGGTGGAAGCCTAGGTGAATTGATAGTGAACTACCTCAAGTTCCTGACAATTTACTTAGGGAGTTGGACGTTCCGTTTTCGTTAGACGAGGTCCGCACGGTGCTCATGAAAGCAGATGGCGACAAATCGCCGGGCCCGGATGGCTTCGGGCTTGCATTTTATTAGAAATAGTGGGGGATTGTGCAAGAAGACATCATGGGCATGCTGACTGAATTTCAGACAGGCAGACACGGGATTGGGTGTCTCAACGCGTGCTCATTTGTATTAATCCAGAAGCGAGAAGGGGCGGAGAGCATTTCAGACTATAGACCTATCTGTCTGGTCAATGGAGGTTATATGCTACTAGCCAAAGTGCTCACCAACAGACTCAAGAAGGTCTGCACCCACATTATTGAGGAGAATCAGTCTGCTTTCGTCCCCGGAAGAGGGCTCCATGACGGGTACGCGATATCACAAGAAACCTTACTAACCTCCATAAGGATAACCGGAGCGGCCTGGTCATGAAACTCGATTTTGCTAAGGCATACGACTACGTGGCATGGGACTTTTTACTATACACAATGGAGTCCCACAGTTTTAGTCCCAATTGGGTAAGAATGATTAAGGGTGCGTTTGGTTACGCGATTGTACAACATTTGTGATTGCAGAAAGCTACATTTACAATCGTGTAACCAAACAGTTTTACTGTAGCAACTTCCTGCACACAGATTTCAGGCAAATAGTACCCAAAAGCTGTGATTTCAAAAAGCTGAGAAAGTGAGCTTTCTGCAGAATCAGTTTTAAAACTCAGATTCCTGCAGAATCAATTTTGCAATCGCGCAACCAAATGCACCCTAAGTGTTGCATTAGCTCAGCGAAAGCCTCTATCAACATTAATGGTTCTCTATGTGGTTTATTCCCTCTTAACCGCGGGCTGTGGTAGGGGGACCCCCTCTCCCCGTTACTATTTTTGATAGTAGCAAACAGGCTGAGTTGTATGTGTTTAAAGGCGACAAGGGCGGGCTGGATTGCCGGGATCCCATGCGTGGCGGAGGGGACTCCACTCACACATCTTCAGTACACCGATAACACGATGGTGTACGCCGCGTTAGAGGAGAGCGTGCTGGAGGGATACAGGTTCATTCTGACAAGCTTTTCTTTGCTATTTGAAGATAAACTGGTCAAAAAGCTCACTGTGGGCGATCAACGTGGATCAACAGTGAGCCCAAGATATGGTGCCCATATTTGGCTGCAGGATTCAGGAGGCACCACACACCCACCTCGGGCTCCCCTTGGTACAACGAAGGCTTCTCTGCAAAGATTGGCTCCCCTTGGTGGAACGTTTCGAAAAGAAATTAGATGGATGGCAACTTCGGACCCTTAGCTCAGGATGTAAACTGACATTGCTAAAGTCAGTCCTTTCGAGCATGCCGATCTATCCGTTTTCTGCATTCCACGCACGATCTTACATAAGATTGAGGTGATACATAGGAGATTTTTCTGGAACGGGTCAAGTAGAGAGACTAACAGGTCTCACTTGGTGGCGTGGGAGAAAATTTGTCAAACCAGGGATAGGGGGGGATTGGGAGTTGTTAAACAATCATTATTAGGATAATATTATATTTTTATTGTCATTATTATGATATTATTAGTTTCCTAGTTTTCCCAGATTTTTTATCTGTATTTTAGGGTTTCCTCTATGTATCTATAAATAGAGCCTTTTGGCTCCTCTAATATAATAACAAGAATTCCCTTTTCTTTATTCTAACATGGTATCAGAGCCTCCACCTCAAAAATCCTAGATCCACAAAAACTTCTCTTTCTCTTCCCCGCTTCGATTGAAGAGTCTTCAATCGGAGCGGGGGAGGAATTTTGCTCGCGAGATCTAAAAACACCCCTTGGTATCCTTGCCGTCGCTGTTGCCGTCGTGCCCTTGCCGTCGCCGTCGTGCCCTTGCCGTCGTCGTCGCCGTCGTGCCCTTGCCGTCGCTGTTGCCGTCGTGCCCTTGCCGTCGCCGTCGTGCCCTTGCCGTCGTCGTCGTGCCCTTGCCGTCGCTGTTGTCGTCGTGCCCTTGCCGTCGCCGTCGTGCCCTTGCCGTCGTCGTCGCCGTCGTGCCCTTGCCGTCGCTGTTGCCATCGTGCCCTTGCCGTTGCCGTCGCCGTCGTGCCCTTGCCGTCGTGCCCTTGCCATCGCCGTCGTGCCCTTGCCGTCGTCGTCGCCGTCGTGCCCTTGCCGTCGCTGTTGTCGTCGTGCCCTTGCCGTCGCTGTTGCCGTCGTGCCCTTGCCGTCGTCGTCGTGCCCTTGCCGTCGTCGTCACCGTCGTGCCCTTGCCGTCGCTGTTGCCGTCGTGCCCTTGTCGTCGCCGTCGCCATCGTGCCCTTACCGCCGCCGTCGCCGGCGTGCCCTTGCCGTCGCCGTCGCCGCCCCTGCTGCTGCCGCGCCGCCCCTGCCGCTGCCGGCGCCGCCCTGCCGCTGCTCGCCCAGCCCTGCCGCGCGCGCGCCCTGCTCGCGCACGCGCCCTGCCGCGTCGTGCCCTGCCGCGCGGTTGCAACTGTTCGGGTTTCCCTGGATCTGTCGCACGGATCCTACCCAGATTTCCCGGGATCTGCTGGGACAGCTCCTGCCAGCTTGTCTCGAGCTGTCCGACCCGGCATCCGACCCGGGCGCTCCCAGCATCCGACCCGGGCGTTCCCAGTATCCTACCCGAGCGCTCCCAGCATCTGACCCAGATCCGCGTACCCGGCCCAGCATCCGACCCGGATCCGCGAACCCGGCTCGGGACGCGACCCGAATCCAGGTCGGATGCTGGGCCGGGTACGAGGATCCGGGTCGGATGCTGGGAGCGCCCGGGTCGGATGCTGGGAGCACCCGGGTCGGATGCTGGGAGTGCCCGGGTCGGATGTCGGGTCGGACAGCTCGCGACAGGCTGGCAGGAGCTGTCCCAGCAGATCCCGAAAAATCAGGGATAGGGGGGATTTTCTCCCATTATCCCGGGAGAAAATTTGTCAAACCATGGATAGGGGGGGACTAGGAGTGATTGATCTTGACTCGATGAATAGATCCATGTTGGCCAAGTGGTTATGGAGATGGGTTGCAGCGCCAGAGATGCTATGGGTAAGAATTTTCAAGGAGCGGTACGGGGCGGGTGGTGTGGGGAAGGTGTTCCCTTCACCGTCCATCAACATGTCCTTCATTAGCAGGGGTTGGTTTGCGTTAGGGGAGGAATTCTTATCGGCCCTTCGATGGCAGATCGATAAAGGAGATCAAACTCTATTTTGGGCAGACATGGTGTAGTGAGTGACACGCCCCTCAAATCGGCCTTCCCACGCTTGTATAGGGTGGCCACCAATAGAAACAGCACCGTTCAACAATGCTGGACCAGTGATGGAGGGGGAGGAGGGAACTGGCAACTACATCTGCGGCGTATCACCTCAGAAGCAGAGGTAACAGAGGCTGCTCATCTGTTGTTGTTGATCCAAGAGAAGGTGCTGCAGCCAGCAAGGGAGGATGTCCTAGCATGGGCGGGTAATCCAGCTGCTCCTTTCAAGGTCAAGGAATGCTACAAGTGGTGGAGACGTGAATTAGTAGAGGTTACAGACATGGTCGACCAAACTAAATGGTTATGGAAGAGAAAAGTGCCCCTCAAAGTAAAAATTTTCATGTGGTTGGCGCTTCAAGATCGTTTGTTAACGAAGGTATACAGAGCGAGGTGGCGGCCGGCGGAGGGGGCGATGTGCAAGCTCTGCAATGCAGCCCCGGGATCGGTGGATCACTTGTTCGGGCAATGTCCGGCCGTGTTCGCTCTGTGGGGCCTCATTGGAGCTGCCATGGACATACATACGGGATTCCACAACCGCGAAGAGATGTGGCAACTCATGAAGAGTTACTCGCGTCCGGGCGTCTCAAGGATCCATGCGCGTGTCCCTGGGAGATATGGTTGGCCTGAAACAAGCGAATCTTTGCCGGGCACCGATTCTATGTGGAAAACATGTGGGAGGATATAATGGGTTTTGTATCTGCTTGGGGAAGAGCGTTGGCGGGCGCGGGAGATGTGCGGATTGTGCGCGGGGAAATTCAGATCGACCCGGGTTGACCTTGTTTTGGGGAAGTAGTCGTTGCAATGAGTGTCTAGATCATTTGCTATTTTTTCCTTTTGGTCCTCACATGGTCTGAGGAAGGATGGACGAGTCACACCTCTTGTGTGGTCACCTTTCTTCTTAGGCTATTGAGGTATGTATTTTCCTCTTTTCCACTCCTCCGTCTCTTACTTGTTTGAGACAAGATTCAGACAAAGTGTAACTTGCTTACAAAGTTTATATATAGTATACTATTTTCTTATAAAAAAATCAGTTTATTTTGTAACTTGAAAATGAAAGGTAACTACATATTTTTTATATTAAATATACTAATATAAAATAGTTATTTTGTATAGTTGTTTGTAGTTGTTTCGTGAGGACATTGACAATCATCAAGCTGTGGGTGTTGAGGGTAATATGAATGATATGTCCAGACGAGTGCTGTTACACAGTACGTTTTGCAACCTCAATTCCAGTCACATATATTTCGTGAGCGTCATATACTCACATTAACGATGTATATGCCTCAAATTCTCTTTTTTAAAATTTTCTATATATTCATCCATTCAATTTATTAGAGAGTATGCTTAATTTTTTTATAAAAATATATTTTAAAAAGGAAAACGTAGCACTTAGTCCTTTTTGTAGTGCAAAACACAAATTACACATGTTTTCATTTTTTTTAAATAGTAAACATCGCCTAATGATGTAAATGCTTTGATAAAAAAATGGATATCACTCCATTTTGAATTAAATGAATTCATTTTTAGTAAGTGCAAGAAAAAATGTAATGAGGTATATACATCGTTAAAGGAGGTATGCATTTTACTGGATGACAATTGATGTATACATGGTTGCATTTGAGACTATTAAAAAGAGTGTGTGTAATAGAGTTTTTTTAAAAAATCAAAACGCACGTGGACTGGGATTAGGGCTGGAAAAAAGGTTTTACGTAATATTATCCATTCCAAATCGGGTTGGGGGTAATGCGGGTGGGCTTGTGTTGTGGAACCAGGAAAAGTTTTTTTTTTGTGTTGTTACACAGTTTTTTTTTCAACCCTAATTCCAGTCTCATATACGTCAATATAAAATTAACTATGCATATACTCATATTAACAAGGTATATACTTAAATAGAAATTTTTTACATTCTCTATAAATGCATCCATACAGTTCATTAGAGTATATGCTTCATTTTTTATAAAAGCATATACCACTAGATGAGGTATAATATTTTTAAAAAATTCAAAACACATACTAGAATTGAGAGTGAAAATATAATTGTACGAAGTATTAGCAAAGCTCTTAATTTTCCACTGTACTGTGGAACAGTGGAAAATTAAGAGCTTTGATCATTTAACATCATAAATTAGGGGTTGCTTTTTTCTTTTTCTTTTTTTCAGGTGGGGGGGATAGAGGAGGAGAAAGGAAAGGAAAAGATAATTTGGGTTTGTGGGCTTGGATTTCTGGATTTTCTAGACATTGGGTCTTGGCCCAACCTGACTGGTCCATGAGCTAGTGGGCCTTTGGCCTGAGTATTTTGGATTCTCAGGATTTCTGGACAATGTGTCTGGGACCAACCCAACTCGCCCATGAGCCGGTAGATTGTTCCAGAAGCCCACTATCCAGTGAAAATCATTTTAATCAACTAATCTAATGTATTATTTAAGTACGTTGTCGATTATTATTTTAAATGATTGATCATTTGATTGTGAAGATGATTGAGCTTAATAAAATTTGTTTTGAGTCTTAAGATAAAGTAAATGAATTTTTATTTTTAAAATAATATTAAATTGTAATTTGGTATGATCAATAACTCATTGGAAAGAGCATTTTGATATATATATAGTGTCAGAGTTGTTGGTTAATATCTTTATTTGTTCGTAAACTCCAACGTGTAAAATGTTAGAAAGTATAAGTCAAGGTAGAGAGAGGCAAAGTGCTTTGTTTATTCTACTAGTATAATACTATGTATTAGAGAGAGGTTTTCCTATCATTTTTTTTTGTGATGTGAAGATGCAGATCATATTTCTATATTACTTTATAGATCCGGTTGATGAATTTTTATTAAAAAATGACTATTTCATGATGTAAAATAAGTTCAAATGTTAAAATTTATATTTTATTCAAAATTAGCTATTTTTCATTTAAAATAAATTCCATTAAAAAATTAAAATTCTAGAAAAAAAATTAAACAATAACTTAAATTAAGAGAATATTAAAAATCATTAACATATTGGAAATTTAGCAAACAAATAAACACAATTTAATACCCATACATTTCTGTCTCTGTGTATATTTTCTCTTAAAAAGTAAGAGTGAAAATTCAAATGTGATATTGCTTTAAGCGATACCTACATTAATAATATGAAAAATATTTTAGAAATTATTAATATCTAAAACTAAATAAATAAATAATGAAATATCTTAATCTGAAAATTTAAAGCCAAAAAAAAATCTTCAAAATTCAAATTTAGATATTCGTGCTTTTGTGATGATTGGGGGATCTTAGGTTATTTATATGCATGTAATATGATACACATGCAATTCTAATTATATTTTAAATAATAACAAATTCGTTTTAGATCTTAAATTTGACCAACAAATAAATTATTCTAGAAATTTTTAAAAAAATTATAATTTTTCAAGTATAACGCCGTTTGGGATGATCAATAACTCGTTGGATGGAGTGTTTCAATATATATTTATGATAGTGAAATAGAGTTTTCCAAAAAATAATTATTTCATGATAAAAAAAAAAGATTAAATGTTGAAACTCATATTTGACCGAAAATTATCTATTTATAACTTAAAATACATTCAAAATAAAATAAAAACTATTTTAAAATTAATAATCAAATGAATATAATTTAAACCGATTACTATATTTTTTAAATAAAATCTAGTACAAATCGAATGAGATTTTTTAATGGATTATATAAATAATAAAAAATACTCAATTTTTTATTTTTATTTTTTTAAATCATATTTTGAGATAAAATCAAATTTCTTAGATAAATTCTATCATATTAAAAATATAGATAAGATTTGTTGATGGATATAGTTGTATATTAACTTAATTTCAAAGGGTAATATCAGATAAAATATTTTCCTCTCAACTCATACTTTTTATAATAGCTATATAAATTAATTTTAAAGTGATTCATTTTGTAACATTAATGAAGATATTTATTTGATGCCTTTACCCCCCGTTTGCCAACTGACATAAACAGAGAATAAGGGAGAATAACAGTAGAATAGCCCTTATTCGCTGTTTGTTTGGGGAGGATAAACCCCGATAGCAATGCTTGGATAAACTAGCATAAGGCCTGATAACAATTCCACTAAAATGTGAGAATAGCTTATCAGGGCTTATCTATTCCTGAGAATAAAAATACCCCTCACCATCATTACAAAAAAATTCTCTCTTACTTTAACACAACCCAATGATACACCCCCATTTAATATACACCATCTGATTAGTGGATCTAGCCATTTTGAATGAATCAGAACCATCCAAAAAAAAAAAAAAAACCAAGCTTATCCGGACCATCCAAAAAGATGGACCTTTTTTTAATCCGCTGACACGTGTATCACTAAACCACATATCCACTTCTCACGACCTCTTCTCACTGTCGTCCCCATCGAAATACTCTCTCTTCACTGCAAAATCTGATACGTAAGTTAATTAACACATATAAGTTAATTAAATGAAGTTTAATATAAAATGCCTAGGGCTATTTGGTACCCACCAACAATGACATTGATATTGGCAATATAATTTGTTAATAATTCATATTTAAATTTTATTAGATAAGAATAAGCGGATAATTTATTACTATTTCTGATCAACTGATTGGGTAAATTTAATTAACTCATAACCCAAAAAAACATATCATTACAAAGCAAATGGAATCAACACTAAGCATACATAGAGTAATTGACAAACAGCTTTGAAGGTCCACCATAAAATATTACATAAGATGGACGGTACTTATTTAATTTAAATAAGTGTTTTTTCTTGATATATATCTATCAACGTTAACCAAACATAAACTTATATTTCAATATTTAATTAAATGAAGGTTATTATATAAGAATGCTAGTGTTATTTGGGACAACAACAATATTGACTATGTTACTTGTGTAATAAAATCTAACAATTTTATGGACAACCTATGATTTATATATATTTTCTATTTATGAAACTGTCATTGAGTAAATATAATTAAATTGATATAAGATAATTAGAATCACCATAAGGCATTCGGAATCACCAATGAATACATAAATTTGTTGTAAAAAATATATAAAGGCCCACCATAAAATATTACATAAGATGGACCGTCCAGATTTAATTACACTCATGATGGACTGATTTATATTCATCAATTACACCAAACATAAAAATATATTTCAGGGGCAAAGTTGACATTTTAAAAATAATAACTCCTTATCCATCCCTTATCAACCATTTATCCACAGTTTATTCTAGGTCAACCAAACACCAAAAATCTGAATTTTACGTTTCCCAATAAGAATAAATAAGAATAACAAAAAATGCAACCAAACACGGATAGGCCTATTCTGCCAAACACTAATATTTATCCCCGTATAACTATCAGGGCTGAATAACACAATTCCACTTCCCAAACGGGGGGTTACAGTTTACACATGAAATGCTAAAAGCATCTGATATCATATTTATATACTTTCATTCATTTCATTTTCACCTTTTCCAATGCTATGAAATATTTTAGTTTGAAAAAAATATTACGTGTATAATCATATTTACTGTTCATATTATTTTATTTTTTAAAAATATTATATATTTTTATTAAAATATATATTATTATATAAAATAAAATATATAAATACTAAAATAAATAATTTTCTAAAGAAAGAGTGAGGGTGAAATGGATTGAAAAAAAACAAAAAAAAATGTGATGTAGGTTTTCTAACATTCAATGTATCCTTCAAAAGTAATTGATGTGAGATCACATGTATTCAAAAAAATTTAGGTGGGGAGGCAAATGGGATAACTCTAATTTTCAATGGAGCGTGATGAATACGTGCTCCTTTTTCTTACTCCCTCTTTAATTAACAAAAACATTAGACAAAACATAAAATGCATGTATTTTTTCATATATTAATTTTTTTATATTTTAATTTAACATTAAATTAAATACATTCATTTTTAATCATTATAAAAAACTTCATAGTTATTTATATTTTCATTTAAGCAAAATATATATATATATATACACTCACTTATCGAGATATCAAAACACAGGCATAACAACAATCTATGCAACACACTCATATTAACCTCAAAATAATTAAAGTCCCTAAACGGGAGTAACTACACAAACTAGTGGGTCGTAACATCGCCGACCCACCCGACCCTCACCCTTACCCTTTAAGGGGGTGACATGAGCCTTTTCAGACTAGACTGCTCTCCACCCTTGGTCCACCCGGTAGCCTCTCCCACACTCCGTAGCCTCTACCTGGTATACTCCCACGATCAGCACTGTCCGACGCATCGGAGGTACCTACAGATGGGAGCCCTCTGTCAGGACAGCTTTCTAACGCCGGGGAGTCCCTACTCGGATCCAACCAAAGGGAGAAGACAACCTACTCACACGGATTCGATCCTCTTGGATCCATCGACAACAATTTGTAACACTACTAATGTCATGAATTCTCAAGAATTCCTCCAGGGCGAATAACTAAGATGCGGGGAAACATATATCATAACCACAAGGTTATAATATTCCCTAAGGCATGCTTATAACAATATGTTCTCATTTTGATTTAATTAAATTAAACTAAATGGGAAACATGCATAGATCGGGGTTTTCCAATCAAGGGAAACATGTATAGGCCTCTATACATGTATCATGGATGCATATCCCTAGCATACCAGGTATAATATGGCATGGTTACATCATATTAATCATGCATTGCATAGCTTCTACATATTATAGCTAGGGGGCCCCATCGATACGCGACGCGCGTCTACGGGGGTCGAGAGCATCCCTAGAGAGGGGGGGGGGGGGGGAGATTGGAATCGAACCACTCACCTTACAACCCGGGATCTCGCGCATCCCATCCAACGAGATCTGCAAGGTATGGGCATCCAATTTGGTGAGTAACAAAACAATTTACACATAGAAATTTACTAGAAATAACAAATACTCGGACAAGCATGCATACAGACTCGCACGCATGCGAGCACGCACGTACGCACGCGAGTCCGAGTGCCCCGACACCTACCCAAACCCTCGAGCAGCCACACGCATGGCCCCCCGCACGCGCACGCATGAATGCGCACGCACTCATGCACCCCAGCACCCTCGGCACACTGTCGCGCGCCTAGACGCGCTGCCGCGCGCACTGCACGTCCAGCCCGCGCGCCCTCGCAGAACCCCCGCGCACGCCCCAGCATGCGCACGCACGAGCGCAAGCGCACTGGTCCCCAGCCCCGCGCCCAGGCGCATGCCCAGGCGCACTACTCCGCGCGCGCGCATGCTCGCGCGCGCCCGCGCGCTCTCCCGCGCACCCCCGCTCACGCCAGCACCCGCGCGCCCACTCCGCGCGCACCCGCGCACTCGCGCGCAAGCGCTCGCGCGTGTCTGCGCGCCCGCCTGCGCCCCCCTGTGCGCACCCAGCCTACCTTTACCCCTTTTTAACCCTCCCCAACCCCTCACACACACTCTAACACATCTACCCAACATGCATGACCTTCCCAACCATCCCTAAGCCATAAAAACCAAGAAAAGAAGGGGAAAGGCTCACCTTGGGAGGGGAAAAGAAAGGGGGAGGTTCGGGGGCCCTCGACGCACCCGCGACCACCTCAACCGCCACCACCAACACCACCACCTTCAGCCTCTCCTCAGCCTCCTTCTTGGCTGCAAATCAGGGGGGGAGGATCAAGAAAAGGGAGCTTGAGAGAGGGGAGATCAACAACAACAACAAAACCTACACAAGCTTCTCTTGCACTTGCACCATCTCCTTCTCCATCTCATTGAGGAGATATAACAAACACTTGGGGGGCTTCAGAGAGAGGAAGAGAGGGCAAGATGTGTAGACGTGGGAGTGAGAGGGGGAGAGAGAGAGAGAGAGAGAGAGAGAAGATATTTGTTGCACACAAATATCTAAAGAGGGATGGAAATGACTCTTTCATCCCCGACTTAGAAATTCTGAGCATGCTTTACTAGAACAGTCATAACTTCCTCAATATAGCTCCGAATTGCACAATTTTAATTCCGTTGGAAAGCCAGGAAGATTATCTACAACTTTCATGTTTATGCCAAGATCAAATAATCTCTCCAGATATTCTGAAATTAGAGCTAAACATAGAACAGGGCTACTGCCAGAATTTCCCTCCCCGGGGTATACTTGGAAAAATACCCATAACTTTTACTACATGAATCCAGTTGATCTAATTCTACTTCTCTACGAAAGCTAACTCAAAACTGGACATCTCATAATAAAATCATATTTAAACCTCTTCATCTTGGATTTTAACAAAATCAAATCCAAATACTAAATTGAAAATACATAACTTCTAGAAAAAAATTATCTACCCAAATTTTCAATCAGAGTGCTCCAAATGACACAGGCACAACACTAGCTTTCCTCGAAAATTATCCATGTCAACCTGAAATATTGTCATGCATAACAGTTATATAAATAATAAAAACTAATTGTGATTTACATACATTTAAAAGAAAATTTTCCTTACATGTGTGAATTGAAATTCTTTAGCTTGGCCTAAGCACTCCATATATTTTAAAACAAAAACACACACAATCAGTACCATTATTTTGTTTGGGACATGTCACACAGTCAACGAGTTGCCAACCCTCATCAACTATCCCCTTGTATATGTTCTTAATATATGCAACCTATATAAAGCAACAACCATTATTAGAGCATTTCCAAGATCAAATTATCATCAAACTAGATTGACTGTAAAATAAAACATGAGTGGACTTACAATTGCTTCGGCGCTCTTCATATAAAATTTCCCCTTCTTAGATGTATATGCATCAAAACAACCCTTTTTCATATTAATGACCAATAGATGCCAATGAAAATTAGTTAAAAGGGGAATGAATACTAGACCAATGGTAGTGGAGATCATCTCCCTCAAAGCACTCAAATGTTTCTCTGCTTTCTTCATTTCTCCTTTTGAAAACCAATACTGTTGTACCAACATTATATAAATAAGAATTGAGGTCTAATAATATTGTCAGTGAATATTACCAAAACACTTCATACATACATGAAACAATGATGACACAAATATAGTCCTTAGTTCTCCATCTTCAGTTCGACTCCGCTCTTGAAAAATATAACCACAAACATTGATTACCTATAAGATAAAGAAAGTGTTAATGTTATTTATAATGTTACAAGATTGAAATATGAAAAGCACATACAAACTTCATTTAGCTTACATCTCCCTCAAGACATCTTCCTGTTAACAATTCAAATATTTGCTTCCTCGTACAAAATGTGTCTTCGTTCTCAAACACAATTTCTCTGGATGAAATCAAATATAATAAGTAGGAACATAAAACTAAAAATGAGTTATAACACTAAAGCATTACCCATTCATTTCTAAACTCAAAAAGTTGCCTATCAATTTTTTGTCAAGTTCATCTAAATCATCCATCGGTACAGTCTGAAATGATAGAAATGATATTAGAAAATATATAAAAATCAAAAGATTTTAGCTAGTGTACATCAGAGAAAGTAATGGTAATACGCATTAATACCTTGTGACGCCTCTTGGTGGAGGATGGAAGTAAAAGATAAGGAGAACTTATCTTGGAACCTTTTTTCTTATCTCTTTTCCCTTTTCCTTTTTCTTTGCTTTCATCCTTTGTAGTGTGAGTTTCTTGCTCCGTGTCTTTCTGTTCATCCTTGTCAACTTGACAAACATCTTGATCATTTTCAACATATTCATCTTTATTGACATCTTCATTGGTGGAGGAGGACATCGAATATCCAGTAGATAGAAATTCATCTTCATCCCTCTTCACACCCGACTGTGCATTATGGAATGATTTCATCCACATATGAATTTCTGCTGTCAACCGGGAATTCTCATCTGTGAGCCGATCATTTTCTTTCATCAGTCTCACATTTTCCTCAAATAGTCTATCTCTTTCTGCTATAATGGATTCCAAGCTATCTTGTTTACATTCATTTTTTGTCCCTTGTGTAACCTTTTTTGAAAGAAACGTATTCTCCACATCACGAGGCACAAGTCTTTCAATCACCTATAAACAACAAGACTGAAATCAATATCTTACAAGTCTCAAAGTCATATTGACTTTAAAATAATACATATAATATGAATAATAAACAAACTAATATTAATGAAACACTTACTTGGAAGTCTTTCATCCCCTCAATTAGCATAGCCGCTGAATTTTTTCGATGATGTTTGATTGATTCCCATTTAAAAAGTCGGGGCACTTTATCGCGTGCAATGGACTTGGGTTTCACAATATTGCTATGCTCATAGACAAATACCTGTCAAAATCAAAATTTAATTTTAGACAAATGAGTATTGTCAATTACAATCACTCTAAGAGTTGATGACTTACATTGATGAGAATGGCACACCCATTGATATATCCGGCACTTTGACTTTCTCCTTTTTTTTTACTCCTTACCCGATCAGACGCATCAGGTATGTGCTTTATCAAAAATCTATGCACTGCATCTGCCCATGCATAGTCTCCTAGTCTTTCAATCTCATCAACATATCCCAGTAGCTGAATCGGTATCGCAAAATTTGTTTGGGGAAAGAGAACAGTGGAAAATAATAAGAGAACCATCATCTTCATGAAATCTTCTAGTGCCCCCCCTATCTCATACAACATCAGTCGTTGGAGATGCCTTACAATATTCTTTGTTGTTGGAGGAGATTTATCAAAAAACCTTTTTTGCAACTCTGTACACTCACCATCCTTTTCGAAGTCAACAATTTCTCCATGACTACTCAAACCCAGGATTAATGCACAATCGGAGACTTTGAAGGGGATGATTGAATTTCCTAGTTTAAAACCTTTTCTTCCTTTCTCCCATACTCCACAACTTTCCTCCAGGATGGTTCTCTCACACAAAAGACTGGGCATCTTAAGAAAATGCCCAAACGGTGTTTTATCCATTGCCTTGATATGTCGTTCTTTGAGTTCTAACTTTTGCACAATCTTGAGAAATTTGGTCGGATAACATCTCATGTTAAGTGTATTTTGACCATTTTTCACTTTATCCTGTCAAATTGTTTATAAATATAAAAATAAGAAATACAAAGAGTGTATGCAATATAATAAGAGTATTAATAGGAAAGAATGTATTCTTCACTTGTTAAATTACCTTTTGTATGGTCTTCTTGTTTGTGTTAGACCTCAAATTCTTTGGAATTCTTTTTTCTGATAATTTTGTGCTTGAAGGCTTTGTAGATTGTCTAGCTTTTTTTAGTGGTTGCATTTGTTTTTCCTTTTCCAAAGTTGCAGGCCTCTTACGTCGAGCCATAGCTGAAAAAACAACATAAAAACAATAAGAGAAAGAAAAAAAAAAACATTAACACACACATGAAACTCATATTGAAAAGGAAACTATTCAGGGAAACATAGAGGAGTGCAAGACAACATGGACATTCTCATATTTATGACAACATGGACAAAATGCTTTATTATTAGGAAGTAGATGCAGTCTCTTTAGATTTTTAAGATAAAGATTCAATCTACATCATGGTGGATGACAGTCTCAAGTTTTCATATATGGAGTGTCACTAAAGAAAGTATCTGCATACATGAAATCTATAGAACCAAGTGCCTTCATAATTACCAATACACTACCAGACAATAACAATTGCCAAAGCCAAGACTTGAATGCACACCAAATTCAGCCTTCCCAACCTATTATTTACTGAATCAATGCTACAAGAAACTTGTGTGTGAATGTTAAACCAGTGCCAAAAGCCAAAGGTTTAAAAACTTTTATATACCTCGTTACAAGATGCTTACTATTTAAAATATATATATATATAGTGATAAAAATTTTAGACAATAAAAAAGATTGAGTCAATATTTTCCTTAGATTTAACATGGTAGATGGCTCTTGGTGATTAACATAAGAAGCACACGATTCATTCAAATACCGTATTCAATCAGAGTGGCATTTTTTGTTGGTTTGAGACTGCCACCGTATTTGAATAGATCATCAACCTTGGATGGTATTACAACGAAATTTTTAGAGATATATGTCACAAGCATAAAGTATTCCAAATTTTGTTAACTATCTCATAACCTCAAACCCCATTATCACAAACATTTATTCTCACACCATCACTTTGTATCAAGAATCATAACTCAAAAAAATAAATAATAATATAAAATAAAAAAATGGGCTCCCTCAGAAATCTTAAGAACATATTCAATCATTCAACGAATCTCAGAATTAGCATGGTACATTAAAAACATCATTGGGAACCCAAATCTTATTTTCAACAAAGAAAACCAAAAATTCAAAAAAAAAATTAAAACTTGTGAAGCTCAAACATTGTTATGTGATTCTTTTCCCCAACCTTCAAATTATGAAAGCCTCATAATGAGATGGGTATAATAAAAAATATCATCATCGCAGAACAAAAGAAAGCATAATGAAAGATTCATATGTGGTTGGGGGAATGAACAGAACGAAATAAGATGGTAATCTAAAAAACAAATATTCTATGCATTCTTCATTTGGTCGGTTTCAGTTATAATAGGCATTTCAAGGACTAAATAGGTTGAGGTTGTTTGGTTAGAATAGTTAGATTTAGAGTAAAAACAATAAAAAGATGTTATATTTTTTAATATTGAAATTAGCTTAGCTAAGCTGGATAATTATACACCAACGCTTTCTTAGGTGTTACCATGTTTTGAATTGGTTTAATTAATCTTCAATATTACCACGAAGACATACAATCACACCCACGAATCATTGAACAAAAAAAAAAAACTTATTATACAAATTAAATAAACATGTTTTAGAAAAAAAAAACATGTAGTCAGACCTGCAACTTGGATATAATAGCAAATTCTATTTCTTGAAATAAGGCCCTGTAGTGTTCAACTTGGCAATTGAATATGTCATAATTTGTGTGCTGGTGGTTAGAAACATAAGCTGATTTGTTTCTTCATTGTCACATTAAACATGTGAGATAAACTGAAGTGAATTGCATATCAACTGCATAATATATGTTTAATACAACCATAAACTGAACTGCATAGCAACTACATAACAAAATAAACTACTGTATAATAGACAACATAAACAGAAACACCATCACTGAACTCAAGGACCTGTTGAATAGTTGCACCCTAACACCTTCAACCATCTGACAGTACCATAACACCACAACCTATTTAGTATAAACACAACCATAAGCATCAACAACACCATTACAATGAAATAATAGAGAACTATACACATATATACAGAAAAGTACATTTTCATCACAACAATTTTTCAAGTCCTTGAAAGTCATCAAAAGACTTTTCACATAAAATAGAAAGGAAAGATAATCATTGATCATTGAACAGAGGCAAGTAGTATTACTAAAGCAACAAGACATATTAGCGAGCATCAATAAGCAACAAACTCCCCATAAGTATATTCTTGAACAAAATACAGTTCAAAAAATCCAAAAAATACACATTAGTCATGCATCAAAAAAATCAAGCAATGCAAAGATTAAAAACATATCATATAAACAAAACACGAATTAAATCTCACCAAGAAACCCTTAAGGAAGCAATAGATTGAAAAGGAAAAAAGAACTTAAATGGGATCCGAGACATCTTCACGTCAACAATGCTCTCTAGAGGTGGAGAATTTGTTTTTAATGACGGAAAAAGAGTAAAAAGAATACCTAAGAAAGGCAAAGAAGAGATGACGACATATGGTTCTCTAACAGGGGAAGGGAGAGAGAGGTGGTGCCGTGGGTGGGAGAGGTCGCGGGAGGGGGAGTTGGACGCAGGAGGTGACGAGGGAGGGGCTTCAGCTCCAGATCTGAAAAAAAGTTGAAAAAGTGAAAAGGAGAGAGAATGAGAGACAGAGTGAACAGGGAGGGGGTCTTTTCGGGTGACAGGGTAACCGGGTAATCCATATTCTATTCAATTTTTTAATTTTTTTTTAAGAAACCAAATCTACCGTTTGATCGAATGAACAGCGATCGAACGGTCATAGTAAAATCTCGCACGGTAGAATTCGGACCGCATGAGCCGCACATTATCGTTTCTGTATATATATATACCATAAGAAATGCATAAAGAAAAATGCCTTCGTAAAAAAATCTATAAAAGAATATAACGACGCATAAGTATATTTAATTATGTAGCATAGAGTAAGAAAATTCATTTTTCTTTATCAGAAAGAAAAATCATAAAATTGCCTATCATGTTGTATACAAAATATAAGATAAAATCATGATGATTTGAGCATCATGAACCAACCAAAATACAAACATCTTTAACGAATTAGACAAGAGCGTCTTCGTGCTGATAATGTGTTGTAAACTAAGTAAAATATAACTACATAAACAAAATACACAACCAAATAGAGAAGTAGAGAGAGATATTTATTCTTCTTTTTGTTGGTTGGTGGAATACAAAAGAAACCCCTCTATTTATAGGGTGCATAGAACAATCCTAAAAGTGAGAAGTTACAAGTCTATAGAGATGAGGGGGAGATAGTGGGGCAATAATGAGAGTGTTATGGAATAGAAGAGTGTGGGAGGTTATGAAGTTGAAGAATGGGAGAGGTTATGGGTTAGAGAAGTGGTGGTTATTCACCGTATTCACAACAATATATAATATAATGAAACATATGAATTTGTATTTTGAATAGTAAAAAAATACGTACAATGTGTCACCGTGTTATCACTTTAATGATAGGTGAATCATTGAATGCATATAAATTATCCATCACTTTAATGTAAGGATTGTACTGTAAAGTGATGTAATAACGCCCCCATCACTTTAAAACTCTCTCCTACAGTCACGGCGACCTCAAGGTGAATATCTTTCTGATCACCAGATATAAAGAAGAAACCCTTGGAATCCCCTGTTAAATTTCTGTCTCAAAACAATGAGATGTGGACATGAAAATAACCAGCCTTTAAATTTCTCAAGTTCTTCTCAAACACATCAATTACCATTATAGTTGTTTCGGATTCAGAGTCATAAATAATAGCCTGCAGACGTAAAACATTTGGATGGTCATCTTGGATAAATGCAAAACAACATCATATCTTTATTTGAGTTTCATTTCATGATCAGCTGATATGTGTATTTCATGAGACAATCAGTGATGGAAAACCAAATAAGGATTTGCAAACAGAAGAGTATACAAATTTTTTAACAATATTACTCAAAAAGTTTAGACAATTTGAAAATAAAATAAATAAATAATAGTTTTCTTTTGTTCACTCTTTTTCTCACTTAAAATATCCATATAGGTCAACTTTAGCCCCTGTTTGAATACAGAATATGACTTATTTTTTGTTATACAGTTATTCTGACATAAGTGAGTATAAATATTGATAAAGTGGTTTTGTGTTTGGTTATATTTTGAATTATTTTAGTTGGAAAACGTAATAATAAAGTTTTTATTGTTTGGATAAAATCAGGGGAGGTGCCAGCACTTAATTTTAGAGTGCGCTAAATTAAAATTTAGTAAAAAATTTAATCCATGTTAAAAAAAAAATACAAAATTTAAAATGTATATAAATTAAACAAGTTCATATTTATAATAAACATTATACATCTAGTAAAATTAATATATACACACAAAATGTTATACATGGATAAAATGTGAATGAAGTGTAAATAAAGTTTATAAATGCTAAAAAAATAATGATAGTTGATTTGACAAATGATTTATAAAAGGTGATGACAGTTAATTTGACAATAGACTCACATATTCTTTTGATAGAATAACCTGGAATAACTTTAATTCTAGTAGTTGCGTAGAATAGTTTATTCAAAAATATATTATCTTTGAGTATTCTGAATATCTAAATATCTTATTTAACATATTGCACGCATATAACTCAGTTTTGAAATGTTATATTTTCGTGAGAGGAGAGATCGAGAGCCCCCCAGGTCAGTGAAAGGTACAGTGGACATTGAGAACAAAACATAAACGAAAAGTAAGAAAGAAGAGAGAGAAAGAGAGGGGTGTATGTGTCGTGTGTCTGAACCCACAATGGGTGTGGGAGAGAGAGAAGGGGACCCCCCTCCCCCCCTCAATCAATTAAAACCTATATGCAAGTACGAGGAGCCTCTTGTTTGTCTTCTTCTGTCATGTGGGTTCCTAACCTTTTTCAGCAATTATTACCTGAGAGAGAGAGGTCTGCTAGGCTTTTATTTAGAGTGGACGTAGAGAAAAAACATAAACGAAGAGTGAGAAAGAAATAAGAGAGAAAAAGAGGGGTGTTTGTGTGGGGTTTTCTGAACCCACATGGGTGTGGGAGAGATCAGAGACGGGACAACCCCCCCCCCCCCCCCTCAATCAATCAAAACCCATATGCAAGTACGAGGAGCCTCTTGTTTGTCTTCTTCTGTCACGTAGGTTACTAACCTTTTTCAGCGATTATTAATTGAGAGAGAGAGATATATGCTAGGTTTTTATTTCATGTCCGGGTTTAAAAAAAACATTTTAAAAATAAAATTTTGAATAAAATTATTATTAAAAAATATATTTTTGTATTTTTAAAAAAATAATTATTTTGTATTAAAAGTTGAGAATAACTTTTTAATTTAATATTTTTTTAAAATGTGTTTAACAATACTTTTTAGTTTTCTATTTAATTAAAAACAGAATGATCTCTTTAAGTGTTTCTAGAAAGAGCCTTAAAATAAGGTAAATTTAGTCGGTGATAATTAAATGAACAATAATGATTCCAATGTCTCAACATCACAGACCTCATAAATTGACAATAAGACATTACTTATTATACCATTTAATTAATAACTACCTCAACATGTATCCCTATGATGATAGAGTATTATTTAATTCTAAAAATCCTGTATTTCTTCACCATTAACGATTCTAAAAATCGTGTAGCAATATTAATCGATGTTTGAATTTCAGAACTGATTTTGTTTATGAAGAACACATGGGAGCATATCGTAAATTCTATTTTTTTTTTTGATTTAGATCTCATCTCAATGTCTCTCGAATCAGGTTTGACATTATTGGATTCATAATGCAATTGTGATTTGTTTTTTGTTTTAAATGTTTAAACATGAATTTTTTTCATGTATTGAATGTCATTTTTCACAGTTTGATTTGTTTTCATCTCAATATTTTAATGTAACACTTGATATTGTTACATTTTATATGTGGGTAGTTCATTTGGTGTTACTGCTACATTGTTAGCAATGTAAATAGTCATTTTTAAAATCTATGTTTTTTTGTTACATTCGTAAATGTAACAGTCAACCGCATGCATGTATTGATTTATATTTGTTACATTCATAAATGTGTCAACTACAAATAAATTGCATGGAATGTAAAACATTTAGATAAATGTAACTGTTATGCTACATTTATGTAAATGTAACCGTTTTTATGAAAATGAATCAAATAGTTCATTTAATATTTGTTAAATGTAACTCACAACAAAAAAAGTGTTTGATATTTTTCATAAAATGCAACTAACTATTGAAGAGATGATCTGTTTAAAATTGCTTAAACATTGCATGAAATGTAAAACAGTTATGTAAATGTAACTGTAATGTTACATTTATGTAAATGTAACTTGTTTATGTAAATATAACAAATAGTTGTAAAAGATGTAAACATTTAGGAAATATATTTGCATTTTCAGAGATGATCTTATTTATGTAAATTGAAAAGATGTTTGTTAAATGCTATAATGTTTAGTTAATAACATTATTAAAAAAATGTATATAGTACGAATGTAATATATATATAAAAAGAATAGCCGTTTGAAGGATTTTGACAAAAAAAAAACAATTTAGGTAAGTTTTGGTGTAATTTAGTAAGTTTTGGGTGTAACTGAAATAGAAAATTCAGTTACTGGGTAAAGATTTCGAGATAACTGATTTGAGAAAAAAAAAGATTTGGGTTAATGGGAAAGATATTAATGAATAACGGATTTGTATTTTGACATTTTACCATTTTTGAAAAGTAAAAAACCAACTAATGAGATGATGACACCTTATGGAGCTTGTGAGTGAGCTTTATATTTTGGGGCATGTATATCATGACTCTTATATGAAATAAAGATAATAGAACGTACAATCCCCTAGTACATTTTTCAAGTGTTTTAATTTTTTAAAAATAATGGATTGATTTAATGTGAAATAATATAATAAAAAATATATATTATTTTATTTTAAATTTAATGGACTCTTTCTTAATAAAATTTAAAAAAACACTTAATGACACACGGGGAGTAGAGGTAATAAGTTTACATGAGACTATATTTAGGGTGTGTTTGTGCCACATGAGAAATAAGGGAAAATGAGGAAAAATAAAAATTTACTTTTGACAACATAAAAAACAGCTCTCTGTGTCAAACAAAAAAGTGAAATTTTTTTTTCTCATTTTTCTTTTTTATTAGGAGAAAAAGGAAAAAAAAAATTAAATGTTGGTTTTTTTTTTGTTTGAATATTAAATGTTTGGTGATATTGAATATTTTTATTTGCTCTTTTTTAAAATTTTATAATAAAATAATAAAGGCATTTATTTAAATTTATTTATTTATTATATGACATGTCCTGTTAATTGTCAAAATTTTATTTTTGATAAGTTAAGTTATGTCCTTAATATCTTAAAGAACAGTGTATAACTGATAATATATGCATGCAACAATTAATGATTTGATGGACTCAATGTTTGAGGGAGCTTTTACAAGCTGTACACGTTTTTATATTTAATTCACATAAAATAAAATAAAAAAATCCTATATCAAATCTCTGTTGTCACCAGAAACGGTTTTATTTTATTATTTTATTTTTTTTTTATAGTTTTACTGTTAGTAAGTTAGGTAGGTGAGCAATGATTAATATTGTCCATCAACCCCATGTAATATTTGAGTTTTAAAATTGATTACATGAAAAGTTATTTTTATTCTTTTAAAACACGTAATTTTTTTACATCATTTGTTTGAAATATATCTGCATGAAACTGTCCTAGTTTTATTATTTGGTTATACAGTTATAAAATATAGTTTCTTATAAACGCAAAAACTATTCAATTTTACAACCAAACACACCCTATTTAATATGTGCGCGCGTGTGTGTATCATCGTCTTTTAAAAATCAAATACTACCATGGCCCTCTGTTTCCACCTCCTAACACTTAGCCCCCATGTGGAACAGGAATAACACCTTGGAAATACGGTATAAAAGAGAATAAAAGATTTTGGGTGTTTGAAAACACAGTATATCTAGAGATAAAGTATGTCAGAATAAATTGATATAAAGTGGTATATAACTTCTAATAAACTCGTAAAATTAAAGTTATCATAGATTATTTCATTCAAAAAATATATTGATTAACTGTTAAATCAACTGTTATCAATTTTTTATAAATTACATGTAAAAAGTTTTATATCAAAATAAGCACACTTTAATATGTACAGCTGGTAAAAAAAGTAAAAGCCCTCTCTTGTTTTGTGCTTGTAGTCTCTTTCCCCTTCATAATTGCGCGTGTATCATCATCTTTCAAAATAAATTCAAATAGTTTTCACCTCTTACAACTTTTAAAATAGCATCATTTATGGCAGTTTCCAACTTCATCATATTGTGGCAGTTTCCTTTCTCGTTAGTTTTTAAATGTTGGAACTTTTAAATTTTATGTTTGAAATTTAATATTTAAACAAAAGTATTTATTACTTTTTATATCGTTATATTTTTAATTTAATATTTAAATAAAATTATTTATTAATTTTTATATCGTAAGGTTTTTTATCTACAAGAATTTAAAAAGAGATTAAACTACATATTACAAACGTATTTGAAGCTGTGATTAGGTGTACATATAGACTTATATTTAGATATGTTTTTAAGCATTGTTTGAAATTATGATGAAATATTATTATTTTGAATAAAATTTTAATTAAAATTAATTTTTAAAAATATCTTATTTTATGTTTTTTAAAAATATATTGTGTCAATAAATTTTTTAATTAAATTTATTTTATAGATATGCTTAAAACACGTTAAATTATTTGATTTATTCTCTATAAAATTAAAAAATCGTCACCGGTACCTATGTTATTAGAAATATATAATTTCAGTTCCTATTGTCACCCCTACTAATCAAGTATATAATTGATCTCAACTACACATCACAAGTTATCAAAATTTCGATATAATTAATTAAAAACTTATAAAAATTAGAAAAGTGTTCTTCAAAAATCATTAAATCCTTTTAGGATCGATCCTATCTAATTTGAAAATATTTGTTTTAAGCCCCACATTAATTAGTATAGCAGAACGTCAGTTAATACAAATAAAACACCTACCATTTGCTAAAAGAAAAATAACATGAGTATAATATTTATGAACATGTAGAGACTCGTAATATCTCACATACATAAAGAATCAAATTAATGTTGTTGGGATTGTTTTGAGCTGTCCTGATAAGGTATGACAGGAAAAAAAAAAAAAAGCTGAGCACATAAACAAAATGTTAAATTATTTAATATACGGTTCTTTTCAATATACGGTTTGAAACTTTTCTTTAATCTACGTTTGTTTAAAAATCAGAAAAACATGAGTGATGCTGACTTGACATATTTCTTTACACGTTTTTTTAATTTACATAAAATAAAATAAAATATTTCTGATATTAAAAATAAACAGTACAACGACCTTTTTTTTTTTAAATTAGAAACAAACATCATATCAACTTTTTTTTCTTTTCTTTTTACCCCCCATGAATTGAGTCTTTTTTGACCGAGCACAACTGTACCAAGAAGCACAACTGTCCAGCATTTCCTTATATATTATATTTTCCTTTTAAAAGATAAAAAAAATATTATTATTTTTATTAAAAATAAACAGTACAACTACTTTTTTTTAATTTCATACCTCCCTTGCTCCCCACACATTTAATCCTAAAAAGAGTGAACACAAAAGAAAGAAAGAAAAGCATAAAAATTTAATTTATTATTTACATTAAAAATAAAACAGTTTGCATGAACTTTTTTTCTTTTCTTTATTACCTCCTCATTGTTGTAAATATGGTGGATAATCACCATTTCTCTAACCCATAACCTCCCCCACTCTTCAACTCCATAACCTCCCCCACTCTTCTATTCCATAACACTCTCATTATTATCCCACTATCTCCCCCTCACCTCTATAGACTTGTAACTCTACTTTGGGGATTCCTCTATGCACCTTATAAATAGAGGGGTTCTCTTTTATATTAAAACCAACAAATATTGAATAAGAAATCTCTCTCTACTTCTCTTCTCTATATACTTGTGTGCTTTGTTTATATACTCTTATATATCATATTCTATTTAGTTTACAACACGTTATCAGCACGAGAAGCTCTTTGTTAAAGAGAAAGGTTTGTATCGATGGGTTCTTAATGATCTATATAAAAAATATACTCCCTTCTAATGTTATGTATTTTTATGTAAATCATCTACTACATACATATGATTAATTTTTTTCAATATGCATGGAACCGTATGCAAATTATGTGTAGAACCCGTATACATCTATCTTTTATTTTCCATGCATGCAATCCCCGTGAAAATTTTCCATACATATGTTATGATATGATTAATTTATGAAAACTAGTATGCAATTTTCCCATGCAACAGTATGCGGCATCTATCATTTGATTATTTATTTTTCATGTAATTGTTCCATGTTTGTCATCTTTTATTAAAATTTAAATATTATACATCTATGTGTAGAACCAGAAGTTCTCACAAATATCAATTAATTTGATATTTATATTTGATTTGAAATTCATTTTAATGTTACAATGTCATGTGTCCCTATAGGATCATACAAAAATTGTAATTACATGGATCCCTGAAGGACCATGTAGAAGTTATGAATAATGTGTTCCAATTAAGACCATGCAAATTTTATTCTATCCTTGAAGGACTACAAAAATTATTACATGGATCCTTGAATAATCATGTAAAAGATATGATTAAAAATGTCCCTGAAGGACTATGATTATATTGTATCCATGAAGGATCATACAAATTTTATTTTATTTTATCCCTGAAGGACTGTACAAAATTATGATTATATGAATCTTTGAAGGATCATGTAAAATTTTATTTTATTCTATCCCTGAAGGACTATACAAAAATCATGATTGTTCGTGTCCCTGTAGGACCAAACAAAAGTTATATGATATATTTTTCAGGTCCTTGAAGGACCAAATAATAAATAAATAAAAAAAGATCCATGTATCCCAGCAAGAACATGTAAATTATGATTAGATTTCACCATCATCATCATAATGAAGAGGATTTAAAGATTAATACCTCATTGACAAAGGTCCACCGGCCATTATGCCTCAAATATGCTCCAGTTGTAGCAATATTGAGAGCATCAATTTTATATATTCTCGTTGCCGAACAACGATTTTTTTAAAATATCATATAACTCAACTCAATGGCATAGCATCATTACCCGAAGTAAATGCATTTTATTTTATGTTCGCCATGGAAGTTGTGGTCATGAATGATGAGATCATGATTTATATAGTTGAGAAAGCACAACAATCATAAAGTTTGTAAAATATCTCAAATCACTAGCTATTAAACAAAAGCATAATTGAAGGGAAAAAGGTTGCAGAACAAACCCCTAACACAAGGAAAATGATTGTTATGTATTTGGTGCTTTAAAAATATGGTCACGTACCTGATATACGATCAGACTTTTGTAATTTTTATAATTATAATTTTTCTTTGTTATCTAAAATCCATTTTTCTTATTTTTATATTTATCTTATTTCATTTTTTTTTTTTTTACAAAAATGGCTATGGTTGGTGACATTTGTCTAGCAGATAGCGCTACAACACATACAATCCTACGAAATAAACAATATTTCTCGACATTGACATTAATCAATGCAAATGTTAATATCATTTCTGGTACTACGAAATTAATTGTCATCCATGTTGTATTTCAGATAATAATTTTGGTCACGTACCGGAAGTATGTCAAAATCTTTAAATTGGTTACGTACCTGAAGTACACTTAAACTCTTTATTAGTCATGTACTTGATATATGATTAGATATTTGTCAATTTTATATTTACATCTTTATTTTTCCATGTTATATGAAATGCAGTTTTACATTTCTAGACTTATTTTATTCTCACATCTTTGGTAGAATAAAGTATGAAAATTTTAATATTATATCTTGAATATTACAAAATTGTTTGTAAGCTCCAGAAGTGCAAACATCATATGATCATGGATTATATAATGATGCTTCAAACAATTAAAAAAAATTCTATTGCATATCCATTAAAGAACCAGAAGATTCTTTCATCCAATTATGTGTATTATTTTTTTGGATTGTCATTTTAATGAGACAATATTCCTGCCGTTAGGGGGATGGAAGATGTACCTGAAGTACGATCTGTTCCTGAAGAACGACAAGAATTATTGTGGAATACATCCACTTTGTCTCATCTAGACTCACGTACCGCTCAACGTGAAAATCAAATTTCCAATACACTCTAGAAGTGTGACAAACTTATAGGTTCAAAAGATTCAGCTCTCCAGAAGTAGAGATCAAATGAAAAATCATACTCTAATAATGCTCCAGAAGAACTTATACATAATGCTTCAGAAGAGATTATGAACAATAGATCCACTTTCTCTAAAAACTCCAGAAGAGTATAATGTCCATGAAGAGAAACAAGTCTGAGAAGTGACTACACAAACTCTTGAAGAGGAAAAGGTACCTAATAATATTAAGATCTCTATATTTTATATGCATATAAGAGAAATGTGGAATTGCAAATAAATGATCATCGATGACATATTTATCATACAAAGCAGATTCTCATTCTATTATAAGATATCTTGAACCATTGACAGGGGATGTTTTTACCGCTCGATTTGCGGATTGTCATTTTGATGAGACAATATTCCCGTCGTTAAGGGGAGAAAGTCCGTCGCCAGAAGAACGACGTGAACTTACATGACAAACTCCATCTTTGTCTCATCTTGATCCTCGCACTAATCAATGTGAAACTGAAGTGCAAAGAATAACCCATCTTCAATGAATTGCGCATCAATTGTCAGATGCATTCAATGATGCAGCAAAAGTGATGAAATCACATATTCCAGTTGCTAATACTCCAGCTCGAATTAATGTTCCAATAGGAAAAACTGTTAATATGCCGGCTAATGAATCAACAAAAACACGCCTGAAGCGTGGAAGACCTATAGGCTCAAAAGATTCAGCTCCCTGAAGGAGAAAAACAATGAAGGATAATTCTCTAGAAGAGTATGAAACACTTGAAAGACCCACAATAATAACTCCTACAGAGGAAGAAGCCCTTGAAGTGACACAAGTCCCCGAAATTGACGTCCCTGAAGTGACGCCCGTGCATGAAGAACAAGTACATGGAAATGAAGAAATTTCCATAAATTATGCAAATTCACAAAAATTGTGGGATCGAAAGCAAGTGCTTGTTGATGATATATTCTCATTTGCAGTAGCTACAGAAATCATTTCAGATAATGATTTAGAACCACGTTCAGTAGATGAATGCAAACGAAAAAATTGTTGGCCACAATGGAAAGCTGCTATTCAAACAGAATTGGATTCACTTGCAAAACACCAAGTATTTGGACCAGTAGTCCTAACCCCTGAAGTTGTTAAATCAGTAGGATATAAATAGGTGTTTGCGAGAAAACGAAATGAAAGAAACGACATTGTTAGATACAAAGCTCGTCTTGTGGCACAGGGTTTCCTGCAGAGACTTGGGATAGATTTTGAAGAGACATATTCTCCTGTGATGGACACAATCACATTTCGGTATTTAATTAGTCTTGTAGTCTCAGAAGGACTTGACATGCAGCTAATGGATGTGGTTACTGCATATTTATATGAAAAATTAGATACCGACATTTATATGAAAGTTCCTGAAGGACTAAAATTGCCTGAAGCAAAACCACGAAACATGTACTCAATCAAGCTAAGACGATCCTTGTATGGGTTAAAGCAATCTGGACGAATGTGGTATAACCGTCTTAGTGAGTACTTAATAAAAGAAGGATATGTCAATGATCCAATATGCCCTTGTGTATTTATTAAGAAAACGGAACTCGGATTTACCATTATTGCAGTATATGTTGATGATATTAATCTAATTGGGACTCCTGAAGAGCTCGAAAAGGCTTCCGAATATCTGAAAAAGGAGTTTGAAATGAAAGATCTTGGAAAAACAAGATATTGTCTCAGCTTACAAATTGAGCAAAGTTCAAATGGGATACTTGTTCATCAAACAACATATGTTGAAAAAATCCTGAAGCGTTTTAATATGGACAAATGTCATCCATTAAGTACTCCAATGGTAGTAAGGTTACTTGACCCAAAGAAGGACCCTTTTCGTCCAAAAGAAGATACTGAAAATCTTCTTGGTCCTGAAGTACCATATCTTAGTGCAAATGGTGCCTTATTATATTTGGCCCAATGCACTAGACCTGACATTGCATTTTCAGTTAATTTATTGGCCAGATTTAGCTCTGCACCAACTCGAAGGCATTGGAATGGTGTGAAGCACATTTTTCGTTATCTTCGTGGAACGTCAGACATGGGTCTATTCTATGCAAAGGATTCCAATAATGGTGCACAACTAAAGGGTTATGCAGATTCAGGATATCTTTCAGATCCTCACAAGGCTCGCTCACAAACAGGCTATGTATTCACTTGCGGTGGCACAGCAATCTCTTGGCGATCTACGAAACAGACTTTGGTCGCCACGTCTTCTAACCACTCTGAGATTCTTGCACTCCACGAAGCAAGGGAATGCGTGTGGATAAGGTCTTTGGTTCATCATATTCGTACTGCATGCGGACTATCTCTCATTACAGATGTTCCAACAACTATATATGAAGACAATGCAGCATGCATTGCTCAAATCAAAGGGGGATATATCAAGGGAGATAGAACAAAGCATATTTCTCCAAAATTCTTTTACACTCATGAGCTCCAGCAGAGACATGAAATTGATGTTCAACAAATTCAGTCAAAGGACAATCTTGCAGATTTGTTTACTAAAGCTTTGTCGACATCAACATTCAAGAAGCTGGTGTATGAAATCGGGATGCGACGAGTTTGCGACCAAAATTCTTGAAATCTTGTACTTATGAGGGGGAGTAATTTTTGATGACATTTTGCGAACTGTACTCTTTTTCCTTCGCCTAGGTTTTGTCCCATTGGGTTTTCCTGGCAAGGTTTTAATGAGGCAGTGTCAAACGCATACACTATTATACGATTAAGTTACATTGTACTCTTTTTCCTTCGCTTTGGTTTTTTCCCATTGGGTTTTCCAAGCAAGGTTTTAATGAGGCAATTTTCTTAGCGTGGTGGTCATCCAAGGGGGAGTGTTGTGAATATGGTGGATAACCACCACTTCTCTAACCCATAACCTCCCCACTCTTCAACTCCATAACCTCCCCCACTCTTCTATTCCATAACACTCCCATTATTGTCCCACTATCTCCTCCTCACCTCTATAGACTTGTAACTCCTCACCTTTGGGATTCCTCTATGCACCCTATAAATAGAGGGGTTCTCTCTTGTATTCAACCAACAAAAAATGAATAAGAAATCTCTCTCTACTTCTCTTTTCTATATATTTGTGTGCTTTATTTATATACTCTTATATGTCATATTTTATTTAGTTTACAACACTCATACATTTTTTAATCAATTAGTCCTGAAAAAGTGAACTCAGCCAAAACAATGAAAAGTATAATAAATGGTCTGCAATAATGTGTGTGTTTGGGTGTGGGTGGTTGGTTTGATTCATTATTGGGCAATTAAATAATTATGCCTAAAAGTACCGAGATCATTAATTCTCGAGTTAGGATTTACAAAGAAAATCTGCGTGGCAACAAATAAAAGGCGGTTATATAAACATATTTTTTTCACGTATTCTCATCCGTAAAAATCTATTAAAAAATAGACATGATATTTTACATTGTCTAAGTGTCATATTTTTACTAATAACACAGAGAATCCCTGTATTTTTATCACAAAAGATATACTCTTGATACTCCACTTATCTTTGCATGTGGGTATAGATGGGTTGGTGGAGAGGCAAATCACTCCAAAGTATAAATCCATGTTATATCATATCTATATTTAAAATAAGATACAAACATATTATTATATTATTTTCATTCTATTAAAAAAAAAATTAGAAGGATTTATCACATTTTGATAGAATAAAATGAAACTGAACCAATTAACTTTTTTATCATCAGATTAGATATTTTAATGTGGATTGTCCAATGTTATAAAATAACGATGGTAAAAAAGTATCTAATCTGAGGATTAAAAGTATTTTAATTATGGTTTACATTGGACAATTAAAATATCATATGATGATTAAAAGTATTTTAATTAAAAGTATCGAATGTAAACCATATTTTAATGTGGATTGTCCAATGTAATAACAATGCTCTTTAATTAATGCATAATTAGGATGGTGATGGTTATAGTCTATTAATGAACAAAGTTAGCCGAACAATTTTATTAAAATCATATTCTAGTAGAACCGTTCCAGCTACTTATAGGATGTAATAACAATACCCTTGAATGATTTTTACATTTAATTGTGTAGACATTGCAATTTAAAAATTAAATACCCTCTAAAATACTGCAATTTCTACACAATTAAATGTAAAAATTCTTCAGGGGCATTTTTGTCTTTTACATGTACCAATTTGTCTATACGATTATTTATAAGGACTGTAATGTCTATCCAATTAAATGTAAAAAATTTTCAGGGGCAATTTTATCTTTTGCAAGGACTAATTTGTCTTTATGATTGTTTACAGGGACTACAATGTGTACACAATTTAATGTAAAAGTCTTTCAGGGGTAATTTTATCTTTTACAGGGACTAATTTGTCTTTATGACTGTTTATAAAGACTTCAATGTCAACACAATTATATGTGACAGAATATTCTGAGAATATTCCGTTAAGTTTGGATGGAAATTTAACTCAGGGATGATAATTGGGTTTTTCTGAGTTTTCAGGGACTCGTACGTCTGTCCTAATTTTAGCAGGGACTTATATGGGTTTTTCTATGTTTGTAGGGACTTAGATGTCTTTAACCCTAAATTTTTATATAATGTTATTAATTGTTTTTTTTTATGATTTAGGTATGAGAAATTTCTTGCTCAGGAGACATGCATGTGGGACGTGAATACGAGAATAGTGTTTTATCAAGATTTTACTGAGGCACTAAAAAGTGGTCATTATACACCACTATTGGAAATGCCATGGCTTCTATATGTTTTATACACAGGAGTGTCACAAAAAAAAAGATGGAGGTCAGTGCTTAGTCCCGAACTGATAATGCTTTATGAGGCGGCTCATTCCGACAATAATTTTCACTATAGCTCAACAGTGTCTTCCTTTATATTTTTCGTGAGAAACCTGCTCACCCATCATAGGTCGAGCTCAACAACAGTGGTAAATAAACTCATAATTTGTTAAATATTTTTTTTAAATTGTGTAAAATAAAGTAATCTAATTTTTTTATTTTCAGAAAATCATAGGAAACTCAATAATTGAGAAGCATATTAGAGAGATGTACGTGAGACACAAATTTTCAAGAATTTTAAATTACCTCTCTTATGTGGTAAGATCAAATAGCTCAAATTATAATATCCTACAGAAGGTTCGAACTAAACCAAAAGTAATGTTTTTTTATTATGTTTAATTTTTTGGTTGGTACAGATGGGTAGGGTGGTCACCCATTTTATATATGGTTACACTGTTTTCTCATGGCAGGAACGAAATGAAGAAAGTCACAAGGGAGGAGATAAAGAACAAGTTGATGGAATGTAGAGCTGAGACTGCTAGCTTGTCGAATGGATGGTTGTTACTCTCTCCGCATCACGGATGATTTTTTCTTAAAAATTAGTAGGCTCTGTTTTTTTACTTTTAAATGGCCTGGATCTAATCTTAATAGCTGCCAATCTGTCTATACACATCAATTCCTTACCTCTTCATCACTTACATAAAGAGAACCTTTGATACTTGCTAGGAAGTCAACCGCTTCACTGATTTCTCTTAAAATATGTGCAATTTTTCAAGAATAAAATTTATTCAGTAGATGCGAGATTTGGCGTATTCGCTCACGGCTAACTGACCATAGAGGTTTCAGATGCCTCGAGATCCATTTCACTGCTAGCAAAGAATTCTAAATTTGTAATTCGTTTTACATTTTTAAAATTATGTAAAATAATCTATTTGTTTTATTTTCAGAACATCACAGGAAATTCAATAATTGAGAAGCATAAGGGAGAGATGTACGTGCGATAAAAGTATTCAAGAATTCTAAATTTTATCTATTATGTAGTAAGATTAGATATCAGCAATTTTGATATCATACCGAAGGTCCGGGGCATACCAAAGGTAATTTTTTTTTTATAATTTCTTGTTATTTTGTTTAATTTTTTGGTTGGTGCGGATGGGTAGGGTGATTGTTGGAATAGTTGCACCCATTTTATATATGGTTACAGGGCCATGAATGAATGAGGCCATCTTTATCTATCGTGTGTTAAACTGTTTTCTCATGGCAGGAACAACCTGAAGAAATTCCCAAATGAAGAGAGAGAACAAGTGTGATTAACTTAAAAGGTTCTGCTGCTCCAATTTCAGTATAGATGGCTTTGGTGGTGTACGGACAAGAGGTCATATGACTATAAAACTGAAGCACTTAAAAAAACATCAATTGATATGACATTATTAAATGTACAATTTGCATGGGCATGCAGAGTTTGTGTTTTTTCGGTAATATTTTATTGATATGCACAAATCAATTAAATCAATGAATGAACCACTTAGAAGAACTCAACATTACAGCTCAACTCGATATTTACAACTCAATGTACAATAAAAATCAGTAGGCTCTATTTTTTTTTTATTTTTACATAGCCTGGATCTAATCTTAATAACTGACAATCTCTCTCTACACATCAATTCCTTCCCTCTTCATCACTTGCATAAAGAGAACCTTTGAAACTTGCTTGGAAGTCAACTGCTTCACTGATTTCTCTTAAAATATGTGTAATTTGTCAAGAATAGAATTTATTCAGTAACTGCGAGATTTGGCGCTCGCTGCTAACTGACCATAGAGGGTTCAGTTGCCTCGAGATCCATTTCACTGCTAGCAAAGAATCATATTCCATATGATTATTAAATAGGTTTAATTCAACTGCTTGACTTCCAGTATATGAATAGTGAGGTCTTTACACCCAACTGCATGGGCATGGATAAATTCACAATCCGGTGTTCAAAGAACTCCACCATTTCCGGTTCTATCCATGGTTCTTGAGAAATCTGAATTCAGTTTCAGAAAATTTGGTGGTGAGGGGATCCAAAGATGAGATGATGACAGACAATTTCCTTCAACTGATTAGCTAAAGTCTTTATAATAATTTTTACAACACATTGCACAAAGAAATTGGATTATAATCATTCAAACTATCTTAGGAATCAATGCAATATAAGTATGGTTTACTTATTTCAGCAAAGAGCCAGATGGAGATAAACCCTTTATGGCATGAGAAACTTCATTACCAATAAAGGACCAACAAGTTTTATAGAACTCGGCAGAGAATCCATCAGGCCTTGGGCTTTTATGAAATATATTATCTTCAGCTGTGATTTTATTTGGAAAATCAAAGGGAAGACCAGCAAATCCTGAGTTTGAATTCAATAGTTTTTGAAAGTGAAAATGTCCTGCCTTCACCGTTGACAAACTGTCTGGTTGCATTAAATAACCAAAGAGAAGAAGCTTTGTCTAGATTTGTGCATAGTCCCCCAAGACAGTTGAAGGGAGTCGAAGCCAACAAGTTTATGATATTTTGCTAGTTGCAGCAGGTGCCAATTTTCATGTTTTTTTTCTGAGTTTTGATCTGGTGACCAATTCTTAATCAATTTTTTAAACCAAACACATTTTAAGTTAATCACAAGAGAGCATGTCATCTCGTCACTTTTCAGTGGGTTAGTCGTCATTTTCTTATTGATTGAGTTAAATTTTGGGTCACGGACCGATCATAATAAAAATTATAATAAATACAAAACAAGGAATGTGACCCAAATACAAATTTTATTTTAGGTGGAGAAGAAAAAAAAAGCCGTAGATGAATAGACAGACAGATCATGCATTTTTTTTTTTATCTTATAAACAAAAGAGATAAAACTATTAATTACAAAAAATCATAGGATTTGATCCTCCAAATAAATTAAAAAAATCATGACACATCAACCATTGTAACAACTCCTTGATTATGGAGAGTAATTATTGAAAAAGACAGAAATGATAAAATAGATATTAACACTTGTGCCACCTCATGGAGCCTATATGAGGCCTTTAAAATGGGGCTTGTGAATCATTATTGTATTAAAAAAATAGTATCAAATTTTTCTCTTTATTATTTTTTGGTCACACGTTTTTCTCAGTTATTTTTTATTTTCTTGTTATTAATTTCCATTTACGTATACCTTCTTTTATTTTCTAGTTTTTACTCTTTATTTTCTTGGGATTTTTATTTAATAAACTATTTTTTTATAAAAAAAAATCTTGTCTTTTTTTTCTTTGTGATAGTTTCTTTCATCCCTATTTAGGGATTTTATTTTATTTTTATGGGGAAATTAATTAGAGGTCCTCACAGCCACCCCCTATTATTTTTAGGTCCCTAAACTTTTTTTACTTTTCTCTAGGTCCCTATCACTCAATCTCACTTTTTTAGGTCCAAACTAACCCATTCCGTCAAACCTCCCCTTTTTACTTTCAAAAATGCCCTTTCAACAAATTTTTTTACCCAATCCATCATTTCTCTCAAACATCTTCTTCAACCTCTCTTACACCATGATTTTTTCACTCTCTCTCTCTCTCTCTCTCAAAATCTTCGCCTCCCCCTCTGTCTCCCCACCTCTCTCCCCCCTTCCTCCCCGTGATGAATAACCTTTGGATCCCCCCTCTCTAAAAAAAACCCTCCCCCCAAGCCCTCTGTCTCCTCGCGTCTCTCCGCCCTCCCATTCGCGTCTTTCCCCCCTCCCTACCCTAGCGGCGCAACATCGGTCCTCCCCTCCCATCCCTTTCAGATCAGCCACCTAGCAAGTATTGACCGTGGTCAGGTATTCTCTTTCAAATCTACCACCCCATCAACTACGATCTTTTAAGTCTTTATTCCGTTAAATGAGTTTTCTGAATGTTCTGTGAAATGGGTTTTCTGAATGTTATGTGGTATTCTATGTGCTTTGTGAAATGGGTTGTGGTATTTTATGAACGTTAACAGTGTACCTAGATCAATTAACAACGTACTCAGTGTTGTTAAAAATTATAATTAATTGTTCACTATGTTTGTTGTTTGATGATGATAATACAATGTACACAGTATTGTTTAATCTATGAACACATATACACAGTGTACATAGAATCAACACATATGCATAATGTACAAATGTTTGTTGTTCGACGTTTAAAAGTTTATTTTTGTAGAATATTTGAGTTTATCCATGGAATCCTTCATGGTAGTTTGTTCCCACAATGGAGAAGCATAACTAGTTAATATTTATAGAACTACAACATATTCAGATATTGTAAATAAAATATGTCAAAGATGGAAGTTTGATGCATCCAAAGTCATTTTGCAGTACGACATTCCTGTTTAAACTAACGTCAGAATGAATCTTGTGAACAATATAGATGTTGAGATGATATATAACATTCACAAGATGTGTGATGCCAAGTTTATCCAAATGAATATTTTCGTAAATGCGAGAGAGCCTTGATGGAGATGCAGATGTAAGGTAAATTGTTATCCTGCTTCTTCTCATGATCACAAATGGTTTAACAATATGCTAACAATATACTCATATGGTTTAATAGTGTACCACTAAAAATTAATAATGTACTCAAAATATTTAATAGTGTATTGAATATTATTTTTAATAGTATATTGTAATGCTTTATATGCTTCATTGTATTACATCTAATGTTGCGATAAGAATAAATTGCAAGATATCTAACAGTGTCCAACCAAGCCTAGATACATCAGTACCTACATCTTGTAGCATATTTTCTTAAGGGAAGCTATTTGTGGGAGTTCAAGAAGTGGGATGTTGACAAGCCTGTGGTAGGTGTTCAAAGGAAGGAGGAAGAAGGCAACATATGCATCAAACCTCCATTAACAAAAATCAGATTAGGGAGAAAGAAGAAAAATAGAATTCAATCACAGGCAGATCTGGACACAATGTCATTGTATTTTTGTTTGAGATGCAAGAGCCTTGGACATAACAGGAAGACATGTAGAAATCCAGTTATAGTTGAAGAATAAAGTTATTAGTTCAATTTGAAAAACAACTTGTTGCTTTAATTACATGTTCTGATTGTAATGTATGAACATCTATTTGTATTTTTATTGTTTATTAAGTGTATGTTGATCTGATGATGCTTATTTGGTATGCTTATTGTTTATTGAATGAATGTTAATCTGATGATGCTTAAACTATTGCGAATATATACAAGGTTGTATATAACAGTGTACTTAGATGAACTAACAATGTATTGGTAGTGCATAATAGTGTACCCAGATGGACTAACAATGTACTAGAAGTGAATCATAGTGTAACCAGATAGACTAACCCAACTATATCATTCATAGCACAACTATCATTCAGAACACAATTATCATTCATAATACAACTTCATTCATAACATAACTACCTACTATCATTCATAACACAACTAGTATTATATAAGTTATACTATTCAAAACACAACTATCACTCATAATACAACTTCTACTCATAACATCAATTAGTCAATAAATGTACATTAGTTCCATTCAAAACACAATTTCTTGTCCATTTAAGTTACATGAATAATAGATCCATTCAAAACAACAAGGACAACAGTTTTTCCTTCAATGATTCCCTTATGATACAATTAGCATTGATGACTTCTTCAGCCTAGAATCCATTGATGTCGAGTCTATGATTGTCCTTTCCCCAAAAGCAAGCAACTCTATGGCCGAAAAATATCATTATTGAATTAATAGAGAATTGGGAACGAAAAGCAACTGGATTGTTCCTGTATACTTGGAATAACATAGGACAAACATAAGTTACTGAAAATTAACAATGTACTCAAGTAAATAAAAAATGTACTCAGATTAGTTAACAATGTACCTAGATTATATAACAATGTATAAAATGTAAAACCGATACAAGTTTCTATCATATAAAATAAATTAAATACAAGTATAAAATCAGGAAAGATAGTGGTGCAAGTTTGTTGTCTTAGGCCAGCTAATCCAACATAATGCATGAGTTCAAATGCTTGGTTGGTTAATATGTGATTCGAAATAGTCAAGAGTAAGGAGGTCTGAAAACACTCTTTCTAATCATTTATTTAATCAATATTATTAAGGAATTCCAGACCACTCTATATCTCAATAATACAAAAATCCCTTTTCAAGTATTACTCCCATGGAGAATGAGAAAAATAATAAACAAATATGTTTCTCTTAGCAAAACATGGTGAATGAAATACATTTCATTCATCATGGCCATTTAAAAGACTTAGATTGCCCACCCCCACCCCACCCCCTACTCCCCCTCCCCCACAGTGATAAGATATCAGCTAACATCACATCCATGGTGAATCATTCATTATTTCCAAACCAAAGAGGTTATGTTTAAGTGAATGACTCCTCTTAGGCTTGGAAAGAAAGACTTCTCTCAGGTTCAATGTTAAGATTGAGGAAAAAAAGTGGTGGCTTTGTAGATGGATCAATTGTTTTGCATGAAAAATCAAAATCTCAATATTTGACAATCAAGTTAGATCATAATGATTGAAAATTTTTAAAAAATAATTCAAATCAAGTCTCAAATGATTTGGGCTATCTACAACGAAATGTTAATTTATATTGTGATTCAATCAATAGAGTTTTTTTTTTAAATTTAGATCATCATGGTTGGTTCTAATTATACAATTAGATGTTAGACCAAAGAAGAATTATTGAAGCAAAAACAAATATCTTAATGCGGCTTTCCCGTAATTTAGAGAGATTGTTGTCTCTTTTTTTAAAATCCTATAACAAGTTATTCAACTTCTGAATCCAGGATATGTTACACCAAAAGTCCCGTTAGACCTCCACAAACTCTAATAGAAAGCTTACCCAAAAAAATAAAATGCCGGACCTAGACTTCCCAAATCCTCAAGGTGTCGTTTGGATAAATACATAAGCTAAGATTTATGACTATTCTAGGAACATATTCTTATACCAGTGAAATAAAGATTTTCTGTTTGATTGTATTTTTAATTATTTTCATTGTGAAATGTAATAATAAAGTTTTTGTTTAATGACATGCTAGCTAATCATCCAGATCAAAATCAGATAATAAAAGCATGAAAATTCATAATTAAAATATACATACATGATAACAGTGTGCTCATATAGATTAACAATGTACTCATATAAGTTAACAATGTACCCAGATTATATAAAATGCATAAAGCATATAACAACATACATTTCACAAAAATCAACAAGTGAAACACAGAGAAATGCTTACCTCTGCTTCCTTCGATGGAAGCCTTAAGAGAAACTAAATAAAAACACAAAACCCACATAAAAAAGCAACACAGATTTCGATCAAACAAAAGCCCTGAAGAAAAAAAAAAAAAAAAAACCCAAATCACATATTCAAACCACTCATATCAACACAAAATAACCAATTTCAATCATTCATTGGAAAAAAAAAACCCCAAATTTATAACATACATAACACCGAATGAATAAAAAATCACATCGCGATTGAATCCTCCAATAGAAAATCAAAATAAAACTAAAACGAGAGAGAGAGAGAGAGAATGGGAGGGATTTTACCATTGGTTTGATAGGGTTTAATAAGAGAATGAGTCAATAAATCAGAGGATTTTGGGGGAGAATGAAGAAGGGTTTGAGAGAGAGAGAGAGAGAGAGAATAAGTGGGAATGGTAGACTTGGAAAAGGAAACGGCACACATAATGGCAGTTAGTGCAGGGGACCTACATATTGGGTTTCAGGATCTAAAAAAAAGTAAAAAACGTCCAGGGACCTAAAAATAATAAGGGGGTGGTTGGGAGGACGTCTAATTAATTTTCCCTATTTTTTATTGATATAAGTTTTTTTTTATAAAATATATATGAATATGCTGATTTTAGAAGCACATTTGGATCCCATCGACCCTGCGGATTAATCCAATATGAGTTGGTCAGTCCGGCACCGGCAGTTTTACACCTCCCGTGGTTACATACAATCTGAGCTTCAATATATATATATATATATATATATATATATATATTATTTGTTAATGTTGTCATTATTTTTTTTTTTTTTTGGATGGAAATGTAGGCATGAGCCTTAATTGTAATAATTAAGGGATAGGAGAGGTACCCCTCTGTAATGAAGGGACTTATGTTCGAATCTTATCGCCCGCTGATAGGGGAAGATTTGACCAAGAAAAAAAAAATTACCCACAAAAAAAAAAAAGGCTGCACTTGAATTGACAAACATTGAAAACGACATCCAATCGTTCAATTATGATTTCCGATCTGATCGGAGGGTGAAAAGTCCTCCACAATGTTTGAAAAATCTCCAGTCCTCTGAAAAATAAATTAATGCTTAAAAAACTTCTAGTCCTTCAAAAAACAAATCAATGCTTGAAAAACCTCCAAAAACAATCTTCTGATTTGTTTCTATGTGTTCTTAAAAAAAATGTTGTAAAAGAGTTATCGAATTTAACATTTAGCATCAAATTCAATAATAAAAATGGCAACAAATGTAAAACAAGGAATGTGATCCAAATGCAAATTTTATTTTAGGTGGAGAATAAAAAGAAGCCGTATATGCACAGACAGACGGATCATGCTTTTTTTTTTCATCTTATGAAGCAAAAGAAATAACACTATTAATTACCAAAAATCATAGGATTTGATCCTCCATACAAATTCAAAAAATCATAACACATCAACCATTATAACCAACTCCTTGATTATGGAGAGTAATTATTGAAAAAGACAAAAATGATAAAATATGTATTAACACTTGTACCACCTCATAGAACCTATATGGGGACTGTAAAATAGGGTTTGTGAATCATTATTGTATTAAAAAAATAGTATCCATATTTTTCTCTTTATTATTTTTCTGTCACACGTTGTTCTCAGTTATTTTTTATTTTCTTGTTATATATATATATATATATATTATTTGTTAATGTTGTCATGATTTTTTTTTTTTTTTTTTTATGGAAATGTAGGCATGAGTCTTAATTGTAATAATTAAGGGAAGCCATACTCAAAACAAGGAAAGCTAGTAGATGAGAGGTCTACAACAGAACAATCCGGCTTGCTCCCGCATAAGAGAGTCCCCCGTCCTTAATAAAATAGAAGACCATATCCCACACATTTTCGGAATAAATCCTCTCATTTCAAAAAATTACAATTAATATTTGCCAGCTTCCCAGAGACCCTGAAGATCTGAAAAATTCACGGACAAGTCTGTCGCCAAACCGAGACGCCTCCAGATGAACTTCGCTAGTGTGCATTCCAGTATCAAATGCGCCACCGATTCATCCCCATTGCCGCATATTACACACGTACGATCAGCCAACATGCTCTATGTTTTGAGTAGGTATGTTTTGAGAATGACACGTGAGCAGACAAAACAAAAAGTCTCGACTGATAAAGATGGAATTATGGAAACATTAATCATATGCTATCAAAACAAGGACTTACTTGGAAAATGAAAGCTTAAAATAATAGTCATATAGTGTTACTCATTTGTCTTATGTAGGGAAGGGGCCTGTCATTTATCATTCTAACACGACAATTATTACAAACGAAAATAAAATGTTGGAACTGCTCATCAATATAATATAAACTAGCTAGCTTGAATGGAGTCTTCACACAAAATGAATAAATATATAAAATTTATTTGTTTTTGAGAATGTGATTTAGATAACGTATCACACCCATAACCCATTTCAACCTAATTATATCAATAATTTTTTTTACATAACAAGGATGAAACAAGAGCACGAAAGAGCAAACTATACAATTGATGAGTTACTAAAACAATTTTTCAAGTCCCCTTGGTTCGAGTGTTGGAGCTGACTTACCCACCTTTTTGTTAACGATTATTTAAAAGAACTTTCCGTGAGACCGAGACAAACAGACGGAGGTAGCTTTCTCAGCTCGATCATAAGGTCAGCCATAGGGGTATATATATATAAACTATTTTTCATCATGATTTAAATGTCAATATTCAGTCAATACACCCCATATCAAATTTTGTACTTTTTTTAAAAAAGCATACAAAATTAAAATGATGAATCATATGATACATTTTTTTATTAAAAAAAGACAGACATAAAAAATTTGTACCATTTTATGTATTTACCATTAATTTTATTTGACTAAGCTATAATTAATCAAAATCAATTGATGTCCGAATTGAAGTATATTTCGTTGTTTAAGTTCGAATCTTGTACTACTTGCCCAGCTAGCTAGTGTGCATGGTTTATCAACTAACTGTATATTGTATACGTTGAATATATTGTAATATGTTAAGGTCTTTGAGAATAGTTCCACATTGAAAGTGAGAAGATTTTTTTCACTTTATATAATGGCCCACTCATAAAGTGGTGTCTAGAAAAGACAAGAGGAAAAGCGTGCGCATGGACGCATGAGGCGCATTCACATTATTAGGTGCACTTAGTATCGTAACTCAAAATCAGATATTTTTTTTACTGGATTTCATTTTTTCAAAATCTGAATGGTGAACAATTCCTTGAACAGACTTTGAATAATCAATTTAAATAGTTTTGGATATTGAATTAGAAAATCTTCAGAATTTATTTTATTGTATCCTGAAAGTGTTTTGTTTGAACCCTTTTAACAAACTCAATCCAAGAACAAATTAAATAACATTTTAAGGAAAGTGATCATTCATGTAATCACGTTTCAAAGCTCTAACCATCGTTTTTGTTCCTGTATTTCTTTTTCAATACACCCATGGTTTTTCAATGTTACTGGTGAAACTATATCTATCACAGAAGAAAAATAAGATATGCTTGGAGTGACACATATAAAGACTTCAGAAACCCTCGCTATGTATAATCACCCGGCCACCATCAATGGAAGGCTCCAAAACCCCAAATAAAAAGTAGGACAACAATATTACTGTCGGCTAGCTAGATGATCTGATCAATCAAGAAAAAAAAAAAGGAAAGTAAAAATGTTAGCTAGGGACAAATGTCATATGATTTATGAAGTTGCTGTTTATTTTTTAAACTAAGTTCATAAAAATTGAAACTGGGATATCGAACCTGGGATACCCTTAAGTCAATGCCGACAAATTGACTGTTTGACAATCCTACATAGGTCGACTATATTATACAATAATGCTCCATCATCATGTTTCTTTCATGTAGTTAATATTCAATTCTATACTTTTTTTTTTTTAATGTGTATTGGAAAGCAAAAAGGAATGTTATAGCGGAATAATCGGCGTAGTGGCCCATGCCTAGGGGTGGCCATGGGCCGGGCTTTGCTCAGGCCGGGCTTTTTTCAGGCGGGCCTCAACCTGGTCTGAGGGGCTTCGGCCTACAGTCCAAACTCAGGCCTGCGCCCGCATATAGGCCCTGCCACGAACTGGCCAAGTCCTGGTCGGGCCGGGCTCAAGGTTCATGTTGGGCTTCGTGACCCACACCTTTTTTTTCATTTTTTTTAATTAAATTAAAACATACAATAAAGTAGATAAAAAAGTTGAATAACTTGAATTGAAAATACTTTAAACAATAAAACTATTTGAATTGAATATTATATAACTTCACAATAATTACATAATATAAGTTTACAACAAGACATATTTGAATATTAATTGAATAGGTACTATAAATTCATAGAAAAATATTTTAATGCAACATTACAATGATTGAATATTAGCTTATACGTGATAACTGCATCAAAATAACTGTTGGGGAGGGTTTCAAAAAAATCCCTTAAGACTTTTGGCCTGGTCGGGCTGTGGCCTACGGGCGGGCTTTTCTGGGCCGGGCTTTGGGTTTTTTTCCAAGGCCCAAGCCTGGCCCTATGGAAGGTCTGGGCTCGGGCTGGGTCTGGGCTCGTGGGCCGTTTGGCCACCCCTACCCATGCCTTTGAAAATTGAAATGGACCATTGAAGCCCCGTTTGATTCGTGTTATTTTGGGATAGATTTTGATTTTATATGAGATTATCAGGAAAACGTGTAAAATCAAGTGTTTTGTTAGTGTTAATCTTGATGGTAATTGTGGACCCCACTGGAATTAAAATATAAGGCATATGAAGAAATACGGTGGAATCAAACTCCCACACTTTTGGGTGGTAATATCAAATTCCATTAAGAATCTTAAATTAGATTACTATTATATCATTTATAAATTAATTAAATTACTATTTATATCTTTTCTAAAATAAATAGCCTCCATTTTTTTATTCACCGTTTATATATTCGTTTTGACTTTATATAATCAGTTTTTTATTTATTGATATTTGTTAAATATTTATAAAAAATTACTCCTTTTTTATAATTATGATTTGTGAAAATAAATAAATTTTGCAAGTATATGTATAATAGTAAGAGTATTTTGGACATTTAAATCAAATTCCTTATCATTTTCCATGCTTAAACCAAACACTAAAAAATGATTCTTTGAAATAATCCACTAGTGAACCAAGTAGTCTGATGAAATAATGATTCGTGATAAAATGATTTCTAGTAAAATAATTCCACTAAAAAGATTGACACAAACCAAACGGGACTTGAAAGTGATCTTATTCCACTCAAATTATCCGAAATGGGACGCTTTAATTGTAACATTGTTATCTAAAAGGGAAAAATCTATATAGCTATCTAGAAACTTTTGAAAATTAGAAAATGTCCATGTAAAATCGGTAAATTCCTCATGTTCCTATTTTATTAAATAATATTTATTTTAGTCTATATCGTTACCGAAACTAATCAGATTTGTGGTTAACCCTAATCATACATGATAAATTACTGTAATATCCTTTCAAAATATTTTCTTTCTTCAAAACAATCGATAGAACTCCTTATAACTTATGAAAATCGAAAAATGTAAATAAATCCCTTACAAATTTATTAAAATCATTTATTATCCTCAACAATTATTTCTTGGGAAAAATCTTCTTGACTCTCTTAAATCCTCTTGAAATCACAAAAAGTCTCTCTAAAATCGAAAAATCATCGAGATCCCCATAAAATGTATATGGTTAACGAATTTAGTCTCCCGGTCAAGAGTATATTGAAATAAGTCCTCAAAAACTTACTAAAATTGGATTCAATCCCTAAAAACTTTATAAAATCATATTTAGTTTTTTTGTAAGACAAAAATACCCCCGTCATTTTTCAACATCCTCATGTACTGAAATGTCATTCTCATTTGTAAAAAAAAAAAATATATCCGTCTAACCTCAATTGATCTACAAAATTTAGTCATTTTTCAACATTTTTCCTCCTCAATCTCATTACAGAGACTGAACAAAAAACAAATTACAGTTTCATTAACTCCATTATATTACAAAATCAGTAGAGAAAATAATTTAAAAACCAAATTAAAATTTCTATAATACATTCTTAACTCAAAATTACTAGCAATGAAACGCATAACACCTTGTTTATAAAACTATAATTTGTTTAATAAAATTTAAATAAATCAGTATATATTTTTGGATAATCACATGGATTTTTTTATGATTTTTAGAAGATTTCAGGGAGTTAAGATGATTTTTAAATTTCATAGGGAATTTTTTCAATTTTCATAAGTTTTCAGGGAGTTATATCAATTTTTTCTAACAAAGAAAATAAATTTTAAAAGGGTATAACAGTAATTTACCATGCATGGTTAGGGTTAACCACACATCTGGTTAGTTATAGGGACTAAAATAAATATTATCTAATAAGATAGGGACCCGAGGAGATTTACCAATTTTACTGGGGTTTTTCTGATTTTCATAAGTTTTCAGGGAGGTAGATCGATTTTTCCCTTATTTCTTTTCCTAATCTTATCTTAAGATTTAAATAGATAATATATTATATAAATTTTATATAAAATCATATTTTCTAACAAATTAATTTAAAAAATCTATATTACATATTCATCAAATCTAATTAAATTTAAACACATTTATAATTTTAATGCACATATAAATAATTTTTTAAATGGGATTTCAAAATATGTTTTTATACACTATTTTTTTTTACCTTAAGAGGCTTCTCATTAGAGGTGATAAGGGCATTCTCGGTAATTCTGCATTTAAAGTGTATTTCGGTCATAAAAATGATTAATTTAGATTTTAATAGTTTTTCATGGACTTATTTGAATACTATTTTTAGATAATCCATTAACCAAAACGGAACAATCATGAAATATTCTACTTGCCATAACATAATATTAACATAGGGATTAAAACCATTAGCCATGACAAAAGATAGGGACCCAAAATGATTTATTGATTTTATAGGATTCTTTTTTATTTTTATAAGTTTTCATAGAGTTATATCCATTTTTCCCTACCTGAAAATATTTGAATGAAGTTAATTCCCCCACGTGTCTATACCAAGCCAACAAATTTCTTTTGTATTAAGTGTGTCAATTATCCCATATATGTTATCCAAAAATCAAAATGATCAGATATTATAATGTGTACTATACGTTTATACCAATGTATTTGATCAGAAAAATATCTATATCATATACATAGTAATGTAAAATTATATATGTTAGTATTAATATAAACTGATCATTTTTTTTATTTAACACAATAATTATAATCTTGAAATTACTTAAAAATACCACTCTGGACCACCCAAATTATTGTCTATTATTAGACATTTCAATATCTTAAAAACATCATTATTCCTATCAAATCCAAAGAACCGTATTGGAATATCAATGATTTACTGTATGATATGAATATTAAAACATCCAATCTGTTGAGAGACTTCTTTTGTGATATTTTTAGTGCGACACTGGTAAACCTATATTTCATAATTTGCTATTAATATAATCGAGGTTTAACCGATTATTTTTTTCATATGTTTACTAGCTAGTTGTTATGACATAACATGTATATTAATTAGATGTGTAATATTGCCATTTCATTGATATATAATGCTCATCCACATGGATAATCAATAATATTATATTTTGATACAACACTTCCAGTACTCCCCCGGTTCGAAAGCAATTTGCTATTAATGTAATTGAGGTTTAACCAGTTATTTTTTCATATGTGTACTGGTTGCTCATCCACATGGATAATCAATAATATTTTAATACAACACTTTTAGTCCCCCATTCGGATAACGGCAGAAATGCATAATAAACCACCCACGCTCAAGCGTCTGGAATGATAGGGACGCTGTGCAAGGTGAGGCACTCGATGGTCATGCCGGGTCCAAACCCGAACAAAACCCCCCAATCGAGCCCGTCCCCGGTCGTAGCTTTCCCCTCTAGCGCCGACCTCCGCCTCATCTCGTCCAATATGAAGTAAACGCACACGCTCGACATGTTCCCGTACTCCTTAAGCACGTGCCACGCCGTCCTCAGCTTCCCCTCCTTAAGTCCCACCTCCTTTTCTATCGCGCTCAGTATGTACGGCCCTCCCGGGTGTGTCACCCAGAATATCGAGTTCCAATCGGTGATCCCTATCGGCTTGAACGCCTCCACCAGGACCCGCTCGACGTTCTTGGAGACGAACGTCGGCACCTCCTTCATCAGGTCGAACTTCACGCCTTGCTCCCGAAGGTGCCCGTCGATCGCGCCGTGGGACTCCGGGATGATCGTCGTCGAGGCAGAGACCACCTGGAAGAGAGGGTGCTCCGTCTCTGCATCCGGGTCGGCCCCGACGATGATGGAGGCCGCCCCGTCCGATAAAAGCGACTAAAAATGAAGAAGACAACAATTTATCAATTTATCGGTCACATGAGATTGTTACAATATTCTTAACAAATTTTGTCACGTGTCAGTCTTCACCATAAAGAAATGCAAAGTCTAATATATATGATTATCATATACTGATTAAACTTAATTAAAGTTGTTTTTGAAAACACGTTAAAAAAAATATGATTTTGAATAAAATAGTTTAATAAAACTCAATTTTTAAGAACAATGTTTTTAAATTTTTTTTTTTTCATAAAACTCTTTTTTTTTAAGTCTCGTGGAAAGAGAAACACGTTTGTATTTTTTATTTTTTTTAAATTAAAAGCAGAATCTCGCTCTTACTCGTTTTCAAATTAGTCCTTAAATTCAGTAAAGTCTGACTGGATTCCCTCATATCACCAGTTCTGATAAAAGCACAAATTTTAATATGAGATTGTTACCATAGTTTTAATGGTTTTATCTCATCAAATTTTAATATCAAATTTGATGAGATCTGGTGTTTGCACCTGGCCGATGAGGGTGTCGAGGTGGGTGTCGGAGGGTCCGGCGAAGGTCACGGCGGTGATCTCGACGCAGACGACGAGGACGCGTGCGCCGCGGTTGTTCTCCGCGAGGTCCTTGGCGATGCGGAGGGAGGCGGCGCCCGCGAAGCACCCCTGCTGGTAGATCATGACGCGCTTCACGTTGTGGTTGAGGCCGAGGAGCCTCATGAGCTTGTAGTCCGAGCCGGGCATGTCGATGCCCGCGGCGGCGCAGAAGACGAGGTGGGTGATCTTCGATTTCGGCAGCCCCCACTCCTTGATCGCCTTCACGGCCGCCTCCATGCCGAGCCTCGGCACCTCGTCCACCACCAGGTCCTGCCGCGCGTCCAGCGACGGCGCGCCGTGCTCGATCAGGCTCGGGTTCGCTTCCAGCATCTCCTCCGTCAAGTAGAAGTGTCTCTTCCTTACCGCTGTCTTTTCGCCTACACACCATAGTCATAAAGCTCGTCTAAGTAATAAGGGTGATACATGTCCATTCATAATTCAAGATCATTATATATGCACCATAATGCAAAGATAATATATATATATATATATATATATATATATATATATAATTCTTTATAAGTTGATATAAAAAATAAATATATTAACGCAATTTTACATTATGTGTGAAGGCTCAACAACAATGAGGATTAATTTTTTGGATTGTCCAAAATAACATTGAAAATTAATTTAGATTATGAAAAATCAAAGGGCTAGTTTGATAGCTCTTGTCCAAAAAAAAAAAAAAATTTATTTATCAGGAATCCAGTTCTGATGCATTCCATGAAGGGAAAAATTTAATCTAAGATATTCATAAATGCACATAGGAGTGGAAGATGTCAAACATAATTTTTTGGATATTCCAGCAGAGCAAAAATAAGGAATGAATATCAAACTAGCACTAAATGCACAGTTTGCCAGATAGGTATGAGAGGTATGTAATCGTCGAACTTTTTTGAATATTTGAAGAAAGTTTTAAAATAATAAGGGTGTGTTTATTTATAAATTAAAAGGGAAAATAAAAGAAAGTGAGGGGATAAAAGAAAAGTAATGAAAAGTAAAATATTTTTCATTTGATCAATTTTTATTGCCTTTATGCACGTGAAAAATAAGAAATTTTTTTCCTTGGATTTCTCCTTTCCGTTGTTTTTAACTAACACACTAACTTTTTGAATAGTCAAAAAGGAAAACTTACACATTTTCTTGAGCCTCTCTTTGAGATGGGTCTTGTGCTGGCTCTTGGTGACCCGGAAGTACCAGTCGGGGTACTCGGACTGGAGGATCATGTTGGGCGGCATGGCGGTCCCGATGGCGAGGACCGTTGCCGGGCCGTCGGACCTCTGGGCATGTCGAAAGTCCTCGATAGAGATGGTCGACATGGTTATAGATTGGCTAGCTAGCTAAGGTTTTCAACTTGGGAGAGGTTTGTGATGTGAAGAGTGGCTTGAGCTTGGTGAACTATATATATACGTGCATGGAAGGTTAGGTGGTGGAGACATGTATAGGGTTGGTGAATTGTATATTATTATTATTATAATTATATGTCCATGGAAAGTGAATCTGTGGGGAGCATGTCATTGAATTTTGTCAAGAGTCTTCCATGAAGGCTTGACTAGGAAGTTTTTTTTATTTAATAAATATGTACAAAAATCTAATGAAGATATGTTAAACCAATGAAGATAGATGGATACCTATAACCTAATCCGTGTGTACGTTAGTGGGGGCCGGTTGATGGAAATCACTGACCAAAGTCAGTATCATATATAGGGCTGCAACTTGGGTCGGATTGAATCTGAACCCGACCGGTTGAACCTGATTTTTACATGGATTGGGTTGGTCAAATCGGGCTCGGGTTCAAGTTGGCTAAATTGGGTTGATTCACAAATCGGATTGAGTTCGGGTTTGCTCATTCACAACCCGACCCAACTCGAACCCGTAAATTAATAATTAAAAAAACAAAGATCATGACCGTTCATTATGTAATTTCTAATCTGGGCAGTCAAAATTTTAAGTAAATCTAACTAATCTTACGGTTGGGTCGAGTTGGTTTATTTAATTTGCACATCATGTTAGAAAATCGGGTTGGGTCAAGTTGGGTCGGATTGATTTATTTAATTGCGGGTTGTGTTCGGGTTAATCTAATCCGAGTTAAAAATCGGGTTGGGTCAGATTAAAGTTAAGTAGTTTAGAATTCGAGTTGAATTCAGATTGAGGTCAATCCGAACCTAACCCGTTCAAGTTGTGACCCTAATCACGTATGCAGCTGAATTTATATTGTCTGCATGTAAATGGAATCTTATATTAAACATATGCTAACAGCTGAAACCATCACATATTCAGCCCACCTATTCTGAATTCTGATACACAAGAATTTGGGTGTGACGAGGTGACACTGTGACAGTGATCGGGTAGAAAATTTGGCTCCGTTTTTCTAAATAGTCTATCAAACGAACCATGGTGACCTGGAAAAGACTGACAAAAATGCTGGTTGGAGTCCTTGTCAACGAATACTAAATTAATTTATTATATTTTGATGGTTATTTCATTTAATTTAATGGGGACTCTTATCACGCTCCACGTGTCAAGTTGGCGATACATTGAGGGTGTGTTTGAATAGGAGTACTGGGTGATTGGATTGAGATTGAGAATCTCAATCTAAATCAATAAATTATTTGAATAATTTTTAAAAAGAAGATTGTGATTGAAAGAGAGGGATTGAGAATTCCCCTCAAGAAGTGGTATTCTCTCAATTCCTATCCAAGGGGATTGTGAAAAAGACCAACTTCTCTTAAATCCCAACTCCCACGATAAAAACCAATCCACAATTAACAATTAGCCATTAAAGTCGAAATTAAAAAAACAGCCATCTCCACCAATAATTACAAAAAAAAAATTAGCTAAGGAAGCAAAAACTTCTTCAATTTTTTTTTGTATGTCGTTCATTGATGCATGGATTTTATTAACAGTAAAATATTCTTTTGTGTTTATTAAATATTCATCAATGCATGTGGTAGATTTTGATATTGATTTTTTTTATTTCTTGATTTAATATGGCTTAATTTAATCACCCATTTGATATAGATTTATCAATCGGTTTGATATAGATTTTTCAATCCTTAGTTTAAATTTTTCTTAGTTTAATCACCCATTTGATGTTATGACATTGAAGAAAAGTTTGTTTTAAAAAAAAATATGAATTTCAATGTTATAACATTGAAAAAAAATGAATTTTTGTTAGAATTTTATTAAATAAAGGGTAATTTTAGAAGATATGTGTGTGTTAAATAATGTAAAATTGAATATGAGTTAACATATATTAAAATTTGTAGAAAGAGTATTTTTGAAAATATATATATTTTTATATTGTAATCCAAGCATTATCAAACACATGATTGGGATTGGGAATCACAATCTTCATCTGAATCATGTTCCATACCAAACAAGTTGATAGGATTTATAATCATAATCCACCTGAATTTGGAATCCCAAGATTCACATAATCCCAATCCTACTTATCACCCAAACAAACCCTGATTGTTTCCATTGATTCTATGTCGTTACGTGCATGGATGGTTATTAAATTGTTAGATATAGATGCCCTTGGAACAAAATGTGTGCTTAATTAATTGTGCAACAAAAAACAATTATAAGATCTCAAACAAACACATCTGTATGTATAAATATTTGCTCTCGTGAGAGAAACTACTGGGATGATGAAATATTGAAGAGTGTGTTGAATGTGATTTAATAAAATCATATTTTCATGTAGTTTTATTTACTTTATATTGTAATTTTGAGTTTTGTAAAGGGAGTTTTCAAATAGTCTCACATTGGTTAAAAGGTTTAGATTGGAGTAATATATAAAGAAGGACATAACACACATGTTGATGTGTAGCAAGTACAAGTGCATATGAGTTTACAATTGCATCGCATGTGTGCGCGTATGTGTATAATTTTTTTCTTAGCACTTAACACTTAGCACTTTCGCATTAAATGCTTATAATGTTTTGATAGTGCATTAATTTTAAACATTTTGTATGATGCATTATGTGTGTAAAATCCAATTAATTAAAGACCAACGTTGGATCTGAGAGATCAATCAAGAGTCGTTGATCGACGATGAAATCAAGCAGTTAAAATTTAAATTCAAAATTCGAATTTAACTGCTGTAGACAGTTATAATTGTCTCCATTGGGAACAGTTTTGATAACTGGTTAGAACAGTTGTGATAGGGTCTTTAAATAAGGGATATCGGATAAGCAATTTTTTAATCTTCTTCTTCCTCCTCGAAAAGTCTAATCCAATCCAAAATAACATGTTAGACTTACATCTATGTCTGCCATAAACACAGCATCTAAAGAGAGTCATTTTTAGAGTTGTGTTTTGCTAACCGCAAGTCTAATACAGGCTTTGTTATATCCGAGAGTGAATTTGTAGAGAATCCCTACAGCAACTTCATGAAGAAGTTGAACCAAATATCGTTTATTCACTACGCGCCTCGAAGTCAAAATTATTCTTTTCGATTCCCTTCCCTTCTACTCCAACAGAGTGTGCATGTAGGACTTATATGTGAGAATATCCTCTAACATTATCCTATGTGTGGAGATATTGTGTATATTAGGTAAGTTTTTATATTTAATTAAGCAAAGTTCGAAAACTTCATGTTTCATTTATATATTATTTTTATATTTAATTAAGGGAGATCAAAAGAAATAACATGAATAAAATTGATATATTCATATATAAATATATATATAGATATATAAATTCTAATATGGTTATAGAACAAAAAATAATTTTCACATATAGTTATATTAAAAATAAATTTTAAATAAAAATAATAATTTTACAAAATCGAATCCCCTTGAATACACACACACACACACACACATATATATATATGACTTTTAAAACAATTCATGTACACGTGGAAACTTTGGTATGCAAGATCACGTGCTACCTAAACAAAAACAATACACTATCGCTCTCACAATCTAACAATAATTCACCAACCATTGGACTCATCTAACCTCTCTAATTGAACCACACACCCCTCCAAACCCAATCTATCTACACAAACCTAATTAAGCTTCTATCAGTCACTCCCATTCACACAACCCCGTTCACACATCCACACACACTTGAGTACAAGTAAAACATTGTAGGAATTGAGATCACAAAAATAGCAACAGACAATAGTAGATGGCAACGATCTCGGGGTCTCATGAAATTTGAAGAGGAGTATTTTGTGGAGAGGATCTGGATTTGTGCCGTGCCATTAAACATGCACAATTTAGTCAAATAGCTTCGTAAGCCCTTAAATAAGTCAATTTATAGCAACTATTTATGATAATATTCACATGTAAATTAACTTCCTCTTACCTCCACTTTGAACTTAACCACTCTTTTAGAAGTTCAAGTGATCATGGTAGCAAGCTATACTTTTTACAAAAAAAAAAAAAAAAAATCCACTGCATGTAAATTTCACTTTCTTCGTGAATCAAAATTGAATGTCATCAATTATGGCTGCCTTTACTATAATGACGGTTAATATTTTTAATAAATTTTGTATTTCTAATTGAGTTTGATTGAGTTATCACAGCACTAAAATATAATTTATCTTTTGGCTCTCCAACTTAGAGATGTATGCCATTTACCATTGATTATTGTCTCAATTCCAAGTCACTAGTGTATGCATGTAGATATGTAATAAGTGACATCCCTGACTAGTCTATAGGTAATAATTAACTTTATTCCTATGGATTGCTCTGAGCCCTCGTTTGGAACGATAATAGGATTTATTCTTGGGTATACATTTATTCTGACATAAGTGAGTATAAATAAAGATAAAGTAATTTTGTGTTTGGTTATGTTTTGAATTATTCTCGTTAGTAAAAGTAAGAATAAATGTTTTGTTGTTTGGGTAAATTGTGAATAAAGTATGGATAAGGATTTATAAATGATAAAAAAATAATGATAGTTAATTAGACATGTGATTTATAAGAGGTGATGATAATTGATTTGATAGTGAGCCTACATATTCTTTGGGTGGCCACCTAGGATAACTTTAATTTCAATGGTTGGTTGGAATCCATATACCACTTTATACCAGTTTATTTTACATAAGATATTCCAGGATATATCAGGCAAATAAACGGATTAAAATCCATATTTTAATCAATACCAGGTTATCCGGAGACTTGTTCCCATTCCAAACAGGGGCTTAAGGGACACTTACAAAGTCATACTGGGGAAAATGGTCGTACAGAGGAAAATGGAAGCAGCGGAAGATATCTAGTACTGTTATAAAAATCTCTTCTAGACCACCATTAATCCCTATTATCTTTATATATTATTAATTTTGTTTTGATATTACTTTATTAATATTTGATACTCTAAAATTATTAGATATATAATATGTGTGTGTGTGTGTGTATATATATATTATTTTAAAAAAATGATTGATTAATTAATCTCGCGTAGTCGATTAATCTCTAGTCCATCCTCAACCGCCTGACAAGCGTCTAGCGTTTTTTTAAAACATTGAAGATACCAGCTGTGTTCTTTGCAACGTAGAATTAGAGATAATAGAGCATCAACTCTTGCATTCCCAAGTGATATCTTAGTTGTGGTTAGGGCCACAACTTAGGTCGGGTTTGAACCCAATTTTCACATGGGTTGGGTTGGCTAAATCGGGTTCATCAAATCGGGTTAACTTAGAAATCGGGTTGGGTTTCGGGTTAGCTCATTCACAACCCGACCCAACCTGAACCTGTAAATTAATAGTTAAAAAAAAAATCATGGCCATTCATTATGTAATTTCCAATATGGGCAATTCAAATTTTAGGTAAACTTAACTAATCTTACGGGTTGGATCGGATTGGTTTATTTAATTTGCACATCATGTTAGAAAATCAGGTTGGGTCAAGTTGGGTCGGGTTGGTTTATTTAATTGCAGGTTGGGTTTAGGTTAAGTCCAATCCGGATTAAAAATCGGATTGAGTCGGGTTAGGGTTAAATAGTTTAGAATTCGATTTGAGTTTAGATTGGGATCAACCTAAACTCAACCCGTCCGAGTTGTAGCCTCAGTTGTGGTGTTGGTTAGGTCAGGTCACAAACAGAAGACTTGAACTTTAATAACATGAAGGAGCTTTGGGAAGAGATGGAAAAGGCCAAAAAGAAGGGGGACAAGTCAACTAAGGCGAGGCCCCATCACTCAAAAGGGTGGCGCCGCCCTTGGGCGGGAGTCATGTAGATTCTCGTACCAGTGGACCTATGGAAAACCTGCTTTAAGTTCCACGAAACATCATCACTTTCAAAGGACTTCAATTCTATTTTGAAAACTCGTGGGATCTCACAGTGCATCTCACTAAAAACTGTGGATGCATGTTATCTTGCAGGTGCAAAAAGAGTACCCCCCGTGTCTCCATTTGTTCCGTTATACTATGTTTTTCTTTTCATTTTAGGCTCAATTTGGAGCCTAAGGTCTAACTTTCTCTCTCTTAAATAAAACAATATAATAAACTTTATTACATCCATATTTTATACTTTTCTTATCTAAATTTTAATACGTTATGTATACTAGAATCTAGAATCTTTAGATTGTAAGTCATGGGCCAGCCGAATACCTACATTAATGTCCATATATATATATATATGTACCCCTTGGATAGTTGCATTAACCTAAAAGGTGACAGAACAATAACTGACAGTAACATGAGACGCCCGACATAGCTGACCAACCAATTCTCCACCCATGTATGTGTTTTTGTCCCCCAAAGTCTTGGTTTTGGGTCTATTTTACTTGTATGTCTGATTTTTTTTAATACTATATTTAAGGGAAATCCAAATAACCCTATGTAAAGTTTGTAAACTGTCTCTATATAATCCCCTTATTTTTTCTAAAATTCATAAATATAATTACTTAAAATCACATATGTAAATTCAAATAGCACCCTGAGTTACATTTTCATTAACAGATTATGATTATTCTGCAAATATTTTGTCTGGTTAACTTTGGTTTTGAAAACATAGTATACCAAAAATCTCTTATAATACGTTAAACATGTAAAAAATCATTTGTAAATAACGATTTACAATCTGGAAAGATAAAATCGTCATATACATAAGGATTTTCACGTTTTTAGCAAATTTTATGAGTTTTTTGGTATATTGTGTTTTCAGTCAGGGTTAATAAAACGGAATATTAGCAAAATATTTCTCACCTATCAACGGAAGTTTAATTCAGAGGGTTATATGGATTAAGAAAATCCAAGGGGTTATATGGATTTTAAGTAGTTTACTAGAGGTTTTTTTGGATTTTTCCTTATATTTAAATATGAATAAGTAACACTGGAAAGAAAATATCTCACCAACTCTAAAGTTTTCCCTGAACAAGCATACTAGTTGCTTTGCTCCCAACGTATCCCTCACAGCGGTAGTTGGTCATGCTGAAAGCATGGAATCCAAACAACCACCTCACTATATAAGTGAAACCTTCGAGCCCTATATTTTCACCATCCCAAATTCTCTATCTCTTCCTTTCTCTTTCTATCTCTAGCTTTAGTCACTAGTGTGTTCGGCGAGCCATGGTGAAAACTGTAGACGAGATCTGGCGAGCCCAGAGGGCCGACAGTCCGGCTACGATCCTCGCCATAGGCACCGCCGTGCCCCCCAACGTGTACTACCAGTCAGGATTCCCTGACTGGTACTTCCGCGTCACCAAAAGTGAGCACAAGACCAATCTCAAGCAAAAGTTCAAACGAATGTGTGAGTGTTATGCTTGATGAGCATTCACTTTAGGACCATTCAAAATATTATTTTCATTCACTTTTTGTTGAAACATCAAGAAAAATTGCATTTGAAATTCTTCATCACCCCGTTCATTCCTGACTTGATGTCTTAGATAAAATTTCTATCTATGAAATTTATTAGAACTAATTTCTAAAATCAGAGCTATCGAATTGACTTTCAATTTTACTTTTAAGTTGTTGTATTGATGTAAATATAGATAAAACTAAAATAATTTTCTTATACCACTTAGCTATGTTTTATTACAATATAATTTTTATTTTTTGAACAATGATTTAACAATCCCAGATATATATTAGAATTTAAATCATTTTTTTCATTTATCAAAATACATAAAATAAAAATATCTTTACATAAACTACACTTGTTTCTTCATTTATCAGCATGTATAAAATAAAAGTATTAATTGTTACACATAATTTTTTCTAGTTTCAATTCCAATATCAAATATTTCATGAACACCATACATTCACATTAAAGAAAGACATACATACATACTTTATTAGAATTTTTTTATATTTATCAATAAATGAATCTATGCAATTCATTCTATATAATTTTTTATACAACCAATAATCTCATTACATGAGATACAGTGTGTGAACTTATGTTGGAGTTATGAAAAAGATTGTTCGTAACATTATCCTAAAATAAATATCACTTGATACGTTGTCATCAGGCGAGGGGACGACAATCGAGAAGAGGTACATGCACCTGACGGAGGAGATGCTTTTGGCCCACCCCAACATCTACGACGACTCGGGCCCGTCGATGGACGCCCGGCAAGACATCGTGGTGGACGCCGTCCCCCGCCTCGGCCAAGCCGCCGCCGCCAAAGCCATCAAAGAGTGGGGCCACCCGAAATCCTCCATAACCCACCTCGTCTTCCACAGCATCTGCGGCGTGGACATGCCCGGATCCGATTACAAGCTCACCCGCCTCCTCGGCCTCCCCATCACGGTGAAGCGCGTCATGCTCTACCAGCAAGGGTGCTTCGCGGGCGGGACCGTGCTGCGCGTCGCAAAAGACCTCGCCGAGAACAACCGCGGCGCGCGCGTTCTAGTCGTGTGCGCCGAGGTCTTCGCCATGGTGTTCAACGGGCCGTCCGAGGCCCGGCTCGACGGGCTCGTCGGGCAGGCCCTGTTTGGAGATGGCGCGGCCGCGCTCGTTGTCGGGGCGGATCCGGACCCGGAGACAGAGCGGCCGCTGTTTCAGATCGTCTCCGCGGCGTCCACGGTGGTGCCCGAGTCGGACGGGGCTATACAGGTAATTTTTTGTTAAATTTTTCTTTTGTTTGTTCTCACGCCATTGCACGGGGACAATTTTAAAAAATTTCATATTAATAAATACTGATAAAAATTTCATCATACATGTTTAGATGAAGAACACGTGTTCATTAAAATGAATTAATGATATTTATATTAATAATTTTTAATTAATAAAATATTTTTAATTCTTTAATGGACATATGTTGCTCATCCTGACACGTACCGGTGGAATTCACTGATATGAAAAATTTTCAACAATCTGAGAGAAGTCTTGTAGGTCAAGTAGTTGTATCCGTAAAACGAAATATCATTGAAACCCTGTGTTTCATTTCAAGCTTAACATCACCTATGTGTGCATATCGATCATTTTTATTCACATAACATACAAGTTCTTCAAATTTATCAATGGTCGAGATCCAACATTATTTTTTCTTCCATGGTTTTTTTTCTCTTAAAACCTGAAAAATATTTCCAATGACAACAACAGGGGCACGTGAGGGAGTCCGGGCTAACGTTCCACCTGGTGAAGGACGTCCCCAAGCTGATATCAGGCTGCATCAAAGGGCTGTTGGAGGCGGCGTTCGGGCCACTCGGGGTCCGTGACTGGAACTCTATATTCTGGGTGGCGCACCCGGGAGGGCGATTGATACTGGACAAGGTGGAGGAGTTGATTGGGCTGAAGGAGGAGAGGTTGAGAGTGACGAGGGACGTGTTGAGGGAGTACGGGAACATGTCGAGCGCGTGCGTGCTGTTCATAATGGACGAGATGCGGAGGAGGTCGGCCGCGGAAGGGAAGGGGACGACGGGGGAAGGGTTGGAGTTGGGGGTCTTGTTTGGGTTCGGGCCAGGGCTCACTGTGGAGACTGTTGTGCTGCGTAGCTTCCCTACTGTTTAATATGAACCTCTTACCAGACCTTGATGGTAAGAGGTTCATCTTGAGGGTCTTGATGGAGTTGGGGTCCTGATGGTGAGGAACTTGGATTCTAATCTTACCATCCCCTTATACAGGTATAAGGGGATATTTGACTAGGAAAAGAAATACTTATCAAAAAAATAAATAAATGTTAAGGAAGGTGTTTTGTTCCCCCATTGTTACAGAATAAATTTCGTATATTGGTGAGAGTATTTTGTACATTTTTAAATGCAAACTCAGATGCAGTTGTCACTAGTTTTAAAGCTGCCCTACTGTTTAATACATTGTTTGATTATATAGTATGGTGTTTTTGTTCCCTATTGATGTTATAGAATAAATTTTGTATGGTTACACAGGATGATGTATTTAACATGGAAAATGATATGTCCAGTCCCAAGTATAAACCCTATCTATAAGTTACCGTCCCCACCCCCTTTTTTCTTTGTCTTTTAAACAAAATTATACTCTTTCACTGTGTACGTATCGTTATATAAAATGAAGTATATATACTAAGGGTGCGTTTGGATATGAGGTTAAAACTATGAGATTCTTAAAATCTTATGTTTCAAACTCAGCTTTTGAAAAGCTATGTTTTATTAGATTTTCAACCACAAGATTTTTTTGCTTAAAAATGAAAATTATGATTTGAAAAGCTAAATGCTGAAAATGTGTTTGGATCTGAGTTTAAAAATTTTTAACTTTTCAAATACAGAATCTACCTAAACTCACATCCAAACGGACCCTAAGATACAATATTATTATTATTATTATTTTTGCATTGAAAAAATGAAAAAAAAATTATGCCATGCATTATTCAGACCACATCTACTATATATATACACTGTTATATCATAGTGTACGAGGCTCTCATCTAACATTTTTATTTTTGCATATGATGCCGGTGACACAACATTAATATTTTTAAAAGAATGTTATGTATAGTAACTTTTTTAATCTCAATTTTAGTCTAATATTTTGTTTTTATTTTTTGGTTTTTTTAAAAAATATACCTTATATATTTTTATAAAAATAAATTAAATAAATCCATTTTTAAAAAATGTAAAAAAATAATTAATGAGACATCTGATAAATGTAAGTGTACAACGATAAGAAGATACGAGGGGCTCGAATTAGTGCTGAAATAAAAATTGTGACGCTATATTTTTATGATGCACTATGTCAGTAGCTAGAGGTATAAAACGAGTTGTGCCAAGTCATCCCATTAAAGAAGGATAATGTTATGTTAGGCAACATTTTCCGCCCCAATTCCAAATTCAATTTCTATGTGTTTTGAATTTTTTTAAAATAATAATATACTTCATTTAATGAGATATATGCTTTTATAAAAAAAATATTAAACATATACTCCGATTTAAAAAATGAAAACTCAGATAGAAAATGTAAAAAAAAAACTTCGAAACATATACTTTGTTAACATGAGCATATAAAGAGTCAAAAGTGAAATTTACAACAGCCTGCATATATTTAAGTTTAAGATAATGTTATGTACAATTTTTTTTTAGCCCAAATTCGAGTCTACACATATTTTGAATTTTTAAAAAATAGTATGCCTCGACTAATGAGTTACATGCTTTTATTATAAAAAAAAAATAAAACATATACTCTAATGAATTTGCATGAATGAATTTATAAGAAATATGAAAAATTTCTATCTAAGCTTATACCTTATTGATGTGAGTATATGTTTTAGTGATTTTATATGGGGACTAAAATTGAGACCAGAACAAAAACAGTGTAACAACACTTTTAAATTTAAAATGTACACGAACTATATAAACATACTATACAAACACACACCATTACACTGTATGTCTGAATGAATTACATAGAAAACTGTTGTTCAACTTGAAACATGTGTACAGATGGGACACAGCTTATGTTACATGAAACTCAATATACAAAAGATGCACTAGTTATGCAGCATTATTCAAAGTGACATTTTTAATTTCTGGTTATCGTTTTTGAGCAAATAATGATACAGCAAAATGCAATGATGGATTATAAACATGTACATACAATAGTACAGGACGGGCGTGCAAGAAAAATACCGGAGGGGGAGATGGGAGGGTCGCTCTCTACCTTCCCGACATGAGATTGACCAAATCCTGTTTCTCATAAAAGGATCCAACATCCCAGTCTTTGGGTAGACGATAAAGTCATCAACGCCACGACGATATATCGCATGCTCGGCCTCAGTAGATGGTTTTCTTGGGTACAAGCCTTGGCAAGCTGGGCCATCTGAATTGAATAAAATTAGCAATCAACAACACAGTTGTCATTGATGATATCCACATTGGTTATAATGCAATGAGCGACAGAGTTCCTGCTATGTGTGCCATTGCATGGCCAGTTCAGCCTTAATATGGTCACAGACATTTCTTTTTGCATGAAATAAAAATATCATAAACTGTTTCCAAACTTTCTGTTCAGCTGAATGTGGTTCTAGTAAGTTGTATTTTCACCTTCTGAACTGAGTCAATAGGGTAGTTGTCCCCTAGCCAGGGATCAAACAGCTTTCGTAGATCTTCCCATGGATCAGGCTGGTTAAGGACACCCTCAAACTGCAATATTAAGCAATCCATAAAATTTCAGTGCCAACAATGGGGAGATTTTCATTTTCTTTAAAAAGAACTTAGTTAACACGGCCTATGCTGAAAGATAGGTCAGTGAAAATTAGAAGTCAGCTCTAGTGGCACTCCATAAGAAAAAAAGGAGAGCGAGAAAAATACCAGAGCAACAAGTCCCTTTGATTCAGCAATTGATCCAGTGGTCTTGACAACAGCTTCTTTGGCCGAAATAAGTTCATATAGGACTACTCCAAAAGCATAGACATCCACCTTCGGAGAAACATCCCCATATTGAGCATACCTGAAAACAAAGTTTTAAACAAGGTCACACAAAAATTTCATATACAGAACTACTGGAGACAATGAAAAATTGATGCTAATGCTTCCTACATTTCACAGAAATATGTGGACAAGTAGCACATATCTAACATATTAGTCTTATATAATGTTAAAAAGTTAAATGATTTAGTTACTCACCACCAAGTGGGTGAAGGCTTCTTCCAACAAAGCTACCTTGCATAAACCATAAAGTATCTAGAAATTTATTCACTGGTTAACAGCACAAATCCATTATAAATCATAAAGACACATTCAATCATGTCTTTCCATACCCCAAAATCCCATTTATACCATCCATCAACGCATGTACTTGTGTAAGTCAACAATCACCTTCAGCCCACTGCTTGAAGCAGCTTCTTCAGAAATTTACCAGCTCATTATATGATATGTTATTCATTAATGACATGTTTAATTGCAACATTTATGGGATCAATTCTGACAGCATTGTTGATTCATATATTCCAGAGCCAAATTATGTGCTACCAGAAAAAAAACAGTTTGAAACACAATGAAAAAACTAAATATTGTAAATGTAAGCAACTATCCTTGAAGGGAAAAAAATAGATTCTCACTCTGGGGGCATGTATCCAAATGTGCCCACAAGACGCGTGGGCAATTAGTCACTTCCAACCTCAGTAAGTTTTGTTAATCCAAAATCTGCAACCTATAATGCAAAACAATGCACAATTATAATAGTGTATATGGGCTGAGCCTTCCAGGAGATAAGGGTCGAGTCATCACCTTTCCGTGGAAATTTCTGTCTATCAAAATGTTTGTGGATTTAATATCTCGATGTATGTACACAGGCACAGTATGTTCGTGGATATATTCAAGACCCCTTGGTGAATCAGGAGCAATTTGAACTCTAGAAGACCATGGAAGTGGGTCGCCCGCTGAATGAAGAAAAATTTACTTTCAATAATCATCACTGACAAAATTAGACTAATAAAAACGAAGGATTTGAGTTTTGGTTTATAAAAATAAAAAATGAAAAGATGAACATGGCACTAGCGCTTATACCTGTACCAACAATTACGCAATTTGATATCAATAACCCAGATTCAATCAGTTGGAAAATATTTCAGGCCTATGTAAATATCAGAAGAACATCCATGATATTCATGTAGCATAGAGTTCTTATATAGTAATTAATAGCAATCCCAAAATCAACCAAAAAGGGGCCATCAACAAGAGTGAAATACATGAATGATTATCGACATTTTAATTTTCAAATGATTACATGATTGAACTAACATATGCAAAAGGTAAAAGATAGTTTGCAAAATATGTTGCAAGATTACTAGATGACAGCTAAAGTATTACTAAATAATAATTAAAAAAATGATGAGGAGGAACTGATTACCAACACAATTGCTGTAGTGCCAGCATTTGAAAAGGATTTTTTTTTTTTTTGTTGAGAAAAGAGATAAAATCACCATGGAAACAATGAAAACAACTCACCAAGGATGGTGAAAATTCTAAATGATACCATATTAGAGAAGAAAATTCACTCATTATATAGGTTTTAGTGAAACATTAAATTCTAGTGCCACACCCAATAATTAGACTAGACCATTGATAGAGGTGAAACAGAGTGCTGCATAATCATGGCAAATTTGGATCGGGTAATGCAATAGAATATTAAATGAACTTCCTGTTTCTATGCACACAGGAGGTGATTAATGAGGTTTTGAAATGTTTGCATGTGCGCATTCAATGATTATGGAGTTGAGTCCATGGGTTGTTAGTGCCCGTCAGTATTTGATAGAAAAACAGCAAATATAGTGGAAAAACAGGTCCATCAAGAAAGTGACAGAAAACAAGCACACCAATAATAAATCCGATTGAAGAAAAAAACAATTCTGCCAGATCAACAAACCAATGGCGAGTTTGTGTAAGTAGATGCACATCTGACAAAAGAAAACTATCCATTTTATAAAGATATTATGATTCATAACCCAGACAGATCACAAAAATGTTATGATGAAAAAATATAGCTAAATTCACGAGTAGATGCACATCCATCAAAGGAATGAAAACTTCAGCCAGCTATAAAAAAATCCAAGGCAGGTTTGAAGGAAGTTGATCCATCTAGACAAGTAGTGGCAACGGTTTTTTTTCTAAATGCACAACAAGCCTTGTTTTTCCTTGTAATAATTGAGTCCCCTATCTACATCAGTCAGAAATTTGCACAATCTAATTAACCAACTTGATGACTATGCAGGATCAAACCGGAACCACCTCAGGATTATCAAGAATATATTGACAAGATATACACGAGTAGCATGTTGATCGCAATGATTCAAGAATACAGTGTTTAGAAATTATGGTATATTGTAATTACCTTCTTTACAGTTCAACAAGAGGTTTTACTGATAAAAAAAAAAGTATTTATAAAATCTAAAAGAGAGAGAAAGTCAAAACAGAATCAAATTTACCAGATTCAGGTGATGTACGCGTGTTAGGACTTTCAGTTCAGCAAGGAATTCTCCTGTTGACTGCATATCCATCTTCTTAATAGCAGCTTTCTGTATGGATTGGTACAGTGAAAAAACAATTAAAACCTTGCATTCAATGAAGGATGATTAGGAACAGTTTCTATTCACAACATTGTATGTCTAATTTATCTAATATTCCATAACCATAATGGGACAACTGAGCACAACCATAATGAGACAACTGAGCACACCTAGGTAAGTTCACATACCATGTGTGAATGTCACTAACATGAAAGAAGTAGGCTTCATAATAACAAAAGCAAATGGGAATACAAGACCTGACGGCACATAAAACAAATATGACACAAATTAACACACAGCCTTCATAAAATCAAAAGCAATAGGGAACACAATACCTGACCATGCATAAAACACAACATGGCTCGAGTTACAACCAAAACTCATGTTCCCACTAACATTTCGACTTCCCAACTCCTAGCTTTTAGGTTTGTCAACCTACAGCTTATTTTTGTCTATTCTGAGTTAACCTGTGGGGTTCCATGGCGTATGTGAATGAGACACCCTAACCTGTATGGCTGTACCCAACATGCAGCCTTCAATCCCCACCCATGTGCATTGATATTCAGGTTGATGATGCAGGTTTGGTTGAATTTGACCAGGCCTAACAATGGGTCACAAGACTCTCGACTACTAAGAAGCAAACTTCCTATTTGCATTTTCAATTCTAATAATCATTTACAAGTATGCATGAGTTTATAGAAATCATAATGCCCTTATTGTTACAGTAGCTCACTTTGTCTTTTACTATCTTAACATTAGTTTATCATACTCATAATTCTTGACTTGTCGCGATGGGATCATGAGAGAATTGGATGTGGTGCTCAGCATCCTATCAAAGCAGACAATTTACTGAACTCCAGGAAGAAAATATTTGAATGTGAAAAACATATATCATGATCAAGAACTACGTTTTATCACATCCCAATAGCACCCGGAGATATCGTAAAATAACTGACCTCTCCTCTAAGCTCTGCATAGTAAACTGCGCCAAAGCCACCTTCATCAATTTTATTATCAATGCTGAAATTATCTGTGGCCCTTGCAAGCTCCTCATATGAGAACTCGACCGACTTTTCCACAGTAATGTTCGCAAGTCCAGGTGAAGCACCTTCAGCTGCAGAAGCTTCATTCTTACTTGAAGAACCTGGCACCACGTGATGGAGTAAAAATCATCGACTAATTCAGATTCTTTTGAATTAGGAGGCAATCATTGACATGAAAACCAAAACCAACAAAGATGCAGATATGTGATGCTGATGATCAACACCTTTGACCGCATCTGATGATCAATAAGTATCAACAAATATTATAAATATATAAAACAGAAGAGTACAAAGCAGGATCAATGGTCAAGGCTGAATTGTTCTTATAAGAAATCCAATAAAATGTTGTGCTAATCAGTCCTAATTCATGATTATGGGTCATTCTTGGTTTGTGAGGAATTAGTTGTATGTACTTTTTTTCGATTGGGATTAATTGAATTTTAATCTTTTTGTTTTTGTTTGGAGATCCCTCGTCTCCTCTTGTTCGGAGGCTTTTAATTAATAAAAGTTCTTATCTTTCTTCAAAAAATAAAATAAAATCATTCGCATAGCAAGTTGGTTGCATTGCACCCTCTCGGAATGAGAGGTCATGTGTTCGAACGTGGTTATAACCCCTTGTGGGTTTGTTGTTGTTTCTGCCCTTGTGAGCCTTGCTACCAAAAAAAAAAAATCATTCCTCTTATTTATAATAGTATATAGCAAGTTTCCAAAATTGCTTCAACAAGAGCTAGGACAAGGAAAAAATATCTTCCATCAATAAACCCAACTTATCAATAAAATATCAAGAAACCTGCATTATGTACCAACCCAAAAAAAATGCATTTATGCTCCTTACATGTTGACAATGGAGGTGGAGTTACCTGGTCCAAGTTGACGGGGGTACATGTCAGTTGGTTGAAGCAAAGAAGCCTTTTTTGCTCTCCTTCTAGATGCCCCAACATACAGACAATAGGCCAGACCTAATATAGCCACTAGAGCAGCAATGACAATTCCAGCAATGGCACCTCCAGAAATTCCTGCTTGATGATGGCATAGTCCAATATTGTTAAGAAACCCAATAACAAGGCTCGTTATTAAAAACTCAAACTACCAATATAGCCCACATAAATTGAAGTGATCAAAGAAGCTGCATACCTGCGCTGCAAAAAAAAAAATTTGAACCATCAATATCAGATAACTTAGGGAAAAAAAACTACAAATCATTATAGAAGTAAAATTCAAGTTCAATTATCTAACCCATCAAGGCAGTAAACTTTTACCTCTTAAGAGGCCGGTAACTCCCATTTTGATCTGCAATAGAAGTTTACAAAAAAAAATGAGAAACATGTGCATAGTCTGAAAAGTCCATAAAGGAATGCATTTGCCCTTTAAAAAATGAAAATCTAAGTGCAATATACCTCCAGAATGTCAATGCTGTTCAACATGGCAACACCTTCTCAGATTTTCAAAATGAGATATCAAAATAACCAGTGTTTTAAATCGCGATCGATATATCGATATATCGATCGACATATCGTTTTCGCCGACGAAAACGCTAATTCGCGGGGGATTCGCGAAAGTTTATCGAAATCACGCTGACGTCAGCATGACGTCAGCGCTATATCGACGATATATCGATCGCTGTCGATATATCGACTAGTCGGGTCGGGTGGCCAGCCCGACCCGACTGCGTATTTTAAAAAAAAAAAAAAAATTTGAAGAAGTTTGGGGGGTTTATTTGCATAAACTCCCCATCAATATTTTTTTTTTTTTTGTCTTTCTTTCCCCAATCCTATAAATACTCTCCCAAACCCCCATTCTCACAACAACAACTCAATACACTTCTTCTCTACCATTCAATCACTCTCAATCTCTCATACAATCTCTACTCTCTCTTTTAGCAAACAATTTTTTCCCAAGATCCCTCAATCCCAAAAGAAACCAAAAATCCACAAAAAAAATCCAAAAATCCATCAAAAATCCAAAAAATTCCTATCTTGGTGGAGATATTGGTGGACTACTTGGAGGACTTTGGTGGAGTTCTTGGAGGCTTTTGGTGGAGACTTTGAAGGCTTTTGGAGGAAAACTACTCCTCTTTCAATTTTTCTCCTATTTTTAGAGGTATTTATTCTTTGCACTTAGTAGAGGTTTTTTAGAAAGTAGTTAAAGTAGCATCATCCACTTAATTAAATAATTAATATTTAATTTTTTGAAACCTAAAAAATCTTTTTTTTTTAAATGTCTTCTTCTGGAGCTAGTTCATCTAATCTAAGACCGGCTAATACAAAAGACCCTGCATGGAAATATGGTGAATATAAAAGTGCTACTGAAAAACATATAGTCAAATGTTTACTTTGCTCACATCTATGTAGTGGTGGCATAACCAGACTCAAAGAACACATATTGCATTCACCAGGAGCTAATGCTAAACCTTGCCCTAGAACAACACCAGAAATTAGAAAAGAAATAGAAGAATTCATGAATAAAAAATCTGAGAGTAAATGTAGAAGATGTTCATTTTATTCTGAAGATTTTGCTAGAGACATAGGAGATCAACAACCACATGTAGGTGATGATGATGTAATAGAAATTGGTGGTCCTAGTTCAAGGCCTCCTCCATCCAAACAAAGAAGGAAAAACACTAGAGGTCCTATGGATTTATTTTGTAGAGGTAATGTTGAAGATGTAGTTGATCAAAGATTAAGAGGAGGCAAACAACTTTAGAAAATAGATTAAAAAAGAAGAAAGGAAAAATGCAATTCAAAAGATAGCTAGATGGGCAATCACTGCAGGTGTATCTTTTCATGCATTAACTTCACGTTCTTTTCATGTTGCATTAGAAGCAATAGGTAGATTTGGGTCTGGTTTAGCCCCACCATCAATGCATGAGATAAGTGAAACATGTTTGCAAGAAGAGGTAAGAGAAACTCATAAGATTTTAGAGATACATAAAGGACATTGGAAAACTTATGGTTGTACATTAATGTGTGATGGATGGACTGACAGAAGACAAAGATCATTAATTAACTTTTTAGCTAATTCTCCAAAAGGAACCATGTTTTTGAAATCCATTGATGCATCTGCACATTCACACACTGCAATATATTTGTTTAAAGAAATAAATGATGTTATTGAAAATATTATTGGAAAAGAAAATGTTGTTCAAATTGTAACTGATAACGCTGCTAATTATAAAGCTGCATGTGAATTAGTGATAGAGAGGCACCCCACAATATTTTGGACACCATGTGCTGCACATTGTATTGATTTAATTTTGGAAGACATTGGTAAATGCATATTAGAACTATTAGTTTAGCTAGAAGAATCACTGTTTTCATTTATGCACACACACAATTATTGCACTGCATGAGATTGTTTTGCAATGGAGATATTGTTATGCCAGGACCCACATCATTCTTAACTTTGAAATCACTTTGGGAACATAAGAATGCACTTAGGACACTCATGGTAGCAGATGAATGGACCAAGAGCAAGTGGTGTAACCTTAGAACCGGAAAACAAACAGAAAGAACTATTCTTTCTGTTCAATTCTGGAAAGGTGTACAACGAGCCCTTCACGCTGGAATTCCCCTGGTCCATGTCTTGAGATTAGTTGATGGAGATGAAAAACCCTCTATGGGCTACTTATACAATGCAATGGATAGGGCCAAAGAAAAAATTAAGGAAAACTATCAGTACAGACCACTGCAATATGGCCCTGTTATTGAGGTAATCGAAGGAAGATGGAGTCGTCAGATGTCGTCTGACCTTTACCATGCAGGATTTGTCCTTAACCCCGGAGTATGGTTTAAGACCGCGGACCGGGACGCGGCAGTCCAAACACATATGCTTCGTTGTGTGCAGGCAATGGCGAAGATGGAGCCAGATCCGGAGGTGCAAGACAGACTGCAAAAACAACTGGATTATTATTTACAGGAAAGTGGACCGTTCAGTTGGGGAACCATCGTGAGAGCAAGGGACAACACAATCACAGTCAATTGGTGGAATAAATACGGGGGTGAGGTACTAGAGTTGAGGAAGGTCGCCATCAAAATTCTTGGACTCACTTGTTCATCTTCCGGTTGTGAGAGAAACTGGAGCGCATTTGAAAATGTGAGTTGTCCTTACAAATTTATGAAGTACGATTTTTAAAATTTATCTACTTTATAATATCTCACTTTAATTTTCTTGCTTTTAACAGTTACACACCAAGAAGAGGAATCGGTTGAAGCAAAAGAAGTTGAATGATTTGGTGTTCGTGCAATACAATCAAAAATTGCATGAGCGTTTCCTAAATCTTCAACGTAACCCAGCACATGAAGATCCAATCAATTTGGATTCATTGGAAGACAACAACGAGTGGATTATGGATGTCGACGGCCCAGTATTCCAAGGTGAAGACTTGACTTGGTCTCAAGTGGAGCATCAAGCATACGGCGACACCATAGAACATCAACGCCCGAGACGATCCACGCAGCAGACTCAACAATATGAAGGTGCAAGACGACGTGGAAAACGGCCAATCATTGAGGAGCCTGAAGATGAGGATGGCGACGATGATGAAAAAGACGAAGTCATCCCCGCAACACAATTTCAGGGCCAAGAAGGAGTTGAATCATCAGATGAAACAAGAGATGTGGATAATGAAATTCAAGAAGAAGACACAGATTCAGATGACAACAACAGTGGACACGGCGGCAATGATGGTGGTGGCACCTCTTATGGTTATGGCACACCATTAGGTGGAACCCAGGGAGGGGATTTTGTAACCAATGCAATGGATTATCTATTTAAATGAAATTTCTTCACTTTTATAGTTTTATGTTGTAATTAATTAGTTATGCATTTTTGTTTCAAACCAAAACCATTGTAAAATTATTAATATCTTCATATGAAATTATTCTTATTCATTTTCATTATTTTTCACAATTTTTTATCATTTTTTTGCTTTTTTTTTAAAAAAATTTCCATTTTTTCAAAAAAAAAAAAAAAAAATCGGCCAATCGATATATCGATCAATATATCAATTGGAAGCCTAATCGATATATCGATTAAATCGATATTTAAAACATTAAAAATAACAAACAAATAGTTGAGTCCCATAAAAATGACGTGCCCAAGTAAAAGATCATAATTTTCCTTCTCAAACAAATGCATTTGATACTTGATAGCCCCCATCTTGGGAACAAGGTTTGTTATTGTTGTAACACACGCATATGATAATTTCATGCTTTGTTCTTAGGGCTCGTATGAGGTGTGACATAGACTTATTCGCCCTTGATAGTTATACCATGATAGATAGCAATTCATGTTGAATAAGCAGATTTTTGTCTGGTTGTCTTTCTGTTAATGTAAAAGTGACTTTTTATTGTTTGGTTGACCGTTAATAAAGTGACTATAAGTGATGGATAAGAGTTTATGACTTTTTAAATGACAACTATACCTTTGAATAAATGTGAGATATGTGTAACTGATTTGATAGATGTAATAGTTTTTGAAATATGTGTGTGAGACTGTTACATAAGATAAAAATTCTAAAATGACAGAGGATGGTAAGTTTATCATTGGCATAATTTCAGCATTTCCTTATAATACTTATCAAGTCCTATCCTAGCATATCCAAATATAGCTATCAGGGTTAATCATGGGAAAACAAACAACAGATAAGGGCTATTCTCCAGCTTTCACCCCTATTCTCTATTAATTCTCCACCACAAACAGGGGTTATTGTTTATCCACATCTTCTAAATTATCCTTGAAATGTATAATTCACCCACTAATTTAGTTCATAAAAAATCATCCGGGCATGGTTAAGATGTGTTCCTTCACTAAAACAAGGTTAAGAAGTCGTCACCTTTGGCCGGTATAAACACGAGCCTGCTCGTGTCGCACAAATTCTTCCCGGGTTTGTACTTCGGCAAAAGTTTCCAAATCCGATACAAATTCAGACTCATTCGCGGCCGACCTCAGCGTCTCCCCGGACCCCAACGGGTACAGGAGGAAGAGCCCATTCTCCTTCGACATGGAGGCGTCGCCGCACGAGCAATTCACGAAGACGTTGACGCTCGCCCCGTCGGGGATCCTCGTCGCGGCGTAGCCGTTCGTGCTCTGCATCCTGTCGCTTGTGGTGAGGCTCTGGTAGACCTCGCTCGCGATCGTCTCGTACGTGTCCCCCTTGACGGTCGTGTAGGTCAAGTCCCCCCCCCTAGAGTATCTCCAATGTATATGTTATCTAAATAAGATGTTAAAGTATCATGTCAGCTATATACTCATTTACTACATCTTTTAATGGACTAGCTAAATAAACTTAAAATGTATTTTGGATCAATTGCCCAAATACCCCTGCAGCTCAGCCTCAATTTTTTCTTTGCCCCCACCTTTTTGAAAAAAAAAATTTACCCTTGGTTGTACACATTTTTTTTCTACTCCCTGAGTTACCACATCATTTATCTCTTCCACTAATACCCTTCTCTTTCACTTATACCCTCCAACACAAGTGCCTCCATTAATTCCCACTAAAGCCCCCTATTGATTCCCACCAAAACCCCTCGAAACCCTCTCTTTTACCCAAAATCAAAACCCTCGAAAACCTCTCTCTCTCAGCGATTCTCCCTCTTCCATCGACGATCCTAATCCCAACGACGTGCTTCTCCTCCCGATGAAGAACTGCTACTCGCTGAAATCCTCTCCTCGACCCTCACTCCTCCGGCAACCGTCCCGACTCACCCATTTTGTCGAAACCATTTCCCCTCGCCGACTTCCTAACCCTAGCCGAATCCCGTTAACATCCCACCATGGCTGAATCCCCCAAACGGCTGAATCCCAAAGCAGGTATGTAAATTAGGTTTTTTATATTGTTTTTGTAATTTGATATTTTTGTTCTGTAAATGGTAACTACGAGTGTGTAAATGTAGTTCATATCTAATTGAATTGTCTCTTTTTAGCTCTCATCTTGCATACCGTTCCTGTATGAGAAATTATTTTTTTGTTGATTTTGCTGTTTTTGGGACTGTCAATGAAAGTGTGTTTTTGTTTTGATATTTCATCGGTTGGGGTCGTGGAATTGAGCGCGTAATGTGCTGGATTTCTCGATGGAGGGAGGTTTTTATTGTTTGTGTAACTGGATTGTGTATTTATGTAAATAGGTTCTGATCTTGGTGTTTTGTGTAATTGTAGTTTGTATTTATGTAAATAGTAGTTTAATATACTATAACATGTGGTTCAAACTCTATAATTGTCCATGTTCTATTTATTACATCTATTGGATTATAGGTAGGTTATGGCTATTACATAGGATATGTAATTTGAGTATTTATTGAATTAGCAGGTCATGTTCTTGGTGTTCATTGTAAATGTACTAGTTGTTTGTGTGTTTGTACTAGTTCATTTTCGTAATTGTATTATGTGATTAGGGTTGTCAAGCCTCATATAAATGCACGGATTCTTTGTTGTCATTGTATATGGATTATTTTTTTGTTGTAAATGGACTGTTTCTTTTCTGTAATTAGTTTTTTATATTCTGTGATTCGTTGTTTGTGTAATTCATTTTTAATGGACATATCTTAAGCAGAGGAGGTAAACCATCGGTGCTACATTAAGTTTTTCAGAGATACATGGACCAAGGTCAAACCAAATTCACACCATATGTTCCTTCTAGGAAAGACTCCTTTTTATCATTTACTTGAAATGCCAGAAATCCATTGTGAGGGACACCTGGTAGAAAAGATTTGTCGCTGCTTTAATTCAAATGATAGATTCATCCTTGGTGGAGTGACGTGCAAGTTCTCGAATGAGGAGGTGGCACTAATCACGGGCCTACCATTCCACAGGAAAGCGTTGGATTTGCATAGCAAGAAGGTATCCGACATTCGCCTCCTACAGAAGCATTTTTCGTCCACTCATTTGCACAGAAAGGATGTTCGACAGAAGCTCATTCAACTCCACCCATCAAAGGAGGAGGAGGACCAGCAGGACTTTGTTCGGATCCTTATTATTCTCATGTGTGCTACCTTTCTGCTACCCAACAAGGGGTATGCGTGTCCCAACAATGTGGCAAGATACTTGGAAAATCTTGATGCAACCTGAGAATTTTCATCGGCATCGGCTATCCATGAAATGATAATAAAGGACCTGAGGCTGTTTGCCCATAGAGTAAGACAAAGAGATGTCAGGGCAGAGGTTAACCTAGGATACATCGCCGGATGCATGGCTGCTTTGATGGTTAGCTTACCCTATGTGTACACTTGGTTTTTTTAATTAATATGTACATGTCAGGCATGTAATATGAAAAGCATAATGCAGGTGTGGTTCTACGAGCACACCCGACTAAGGAGTCCGTCAGCATATGGAATCGTTCCAAGATTTTTTCGATGGGGGAGGATGAATGACAAGAGCCCCCTCTTCCGCTGCTCGGAACAATTCCACCTCCTCAGAGCAGAGTAGGTAATTCATAATAATTATGTGTGTGTTTGTATTATCTTTGTATCTGTCTATATATGTGTATCATGTTATCTTTGTATTATCTCTGTAAACACAATTTCTCTGTTCTGGAAATGAATTATAAGTTTCTGTTAATACTATATTAGTTTCTGTAAACACTAAATGTATTTCTGTAATCTAATACTTCGTTTATGTAATCATGTTATCATTTATATAAATACTTGGTTTTTTCAAGTGGATCCTGAGCTCAATATTGGCCGAGATGAGGAGCACCTTTTCAGACCGCATGATGCAACGTTAATGGTTCAGCAAATTAGGATGAGAGCCATTAAGCAACTAAGAGAGGAAGAGATAATAAAAGAGAAGGGGAAGAGAAAAATTCTGGAGGGGGCAAAATAGAAGGAGGAAAACAAGAAGAAGAAGACAGAAGAAGAAGAAGTAGAGGGGGGGTGGGAAGGGAGGGGAGGACTCTAAGAGAAGTTTGGAGCTGCTAAAAAAAAATAAACAGCTCCAAAAGGAAGTACAGATGCTCCAGCAAGAGATCCAGAAGCTGAACAAGCGCATGCAGACTATGAGGATGGACCATGGCCTTCTGGTCCACAGTCTGCAGAAACAGATAGCCTCAGGGTGTCCACCCACAGGACCTCTAGTCTGTTGATGCCTGATTAGGGGAACTCCCCATTTTCTGGCAGAGACATGGAGATGTCAGGGGCTTTGGTAGTGTTGGACAAGTTGGTAGAGGGCTCCACCTCTGTCATTCCGAAGAAAAGGAAGGAGAAGCAAACCGCAGCCCCTACGAGGAGGAGCGAACGATTGAATCCGCAGAGCCCTCCTTCAATGATCTCGAGGGTTAAGAATCATCCAAGGGATAGAAAGGCTTCCAAGAAGATAGGGACACCTTTCATGAGGCTTACCAAGAAGAAGAGGAAAGAGAAGAATGACAAGGAGGAGAAACAAGAGAAGCAGGAGGAGCGGAAGGTAGAGAATAAGGAGGAGCAAAAGGCAGAGAAGGAGGAGAAACAAGAGAAGGAGGAGCAGAAGGCAGAGGAGGAGGAGAATGCAGCGAAGGAGGAGGAGAAGAAAGAAGACAACAAGGAGGAGACGAAAGACGAGGAGGAAGAGGAAAGGGGGGAGAGGGAGGGGGACAAGGTGGAGGGAGAGGGCAAGGGGGAGGAGAACAAGGAGGAGCAGGGGAGGGTGGAGGAGGAGAGCCAGGTGGTAGAGTTGCATGTAAGTCATCTATCACTTGGTTTATTTGAATTATATAAATATGTTTGCATGTGTATTTTCATTCAATTTTCTATAAATAATGTATGTAGATTGTGAAGGACAGTCAAGTGGAGGACAGCCAAGTGCAGGTATGTCCTGTAAATTCTATATATGTTTCTGTATATGGTTTATATGTTTCTTTATATTCCTCTATATAGGTTGTGTACAATATTGATGAGGATTCCCTACAAGATAGTGATTCTATTGCACTTGGTGTGTCTGGGTTCATTGAAGCGAGTCGAGAGTATGATGGACATGATCTGTTATCGGAAGATGACAAATCAAAAATTGAAAGTTTCCTAACTTCACCCATCACACATGAAGTCGTATTGAGAACTCAGTGTGGAACAGAAGTCCTCGGGATTCATATACACGACATGCTCTTTGAAGGTAGAATGACTGAGGGGTACGTTATTGATGCGTACTTTGACTTACTAAAAGTGAGGATTCAGGACAACCCCGAAATCCATCGGACATGCTTGTTTGGGAAACATTTTGCACAGGTAATTAGTTTTTAGTTCGATATAGACGCACTTGTTACATAATCTATTAACTATGTCTTAATTTCAAATTTCAGACACTCACTAAGAAAGCTTCCGAAGCAGAGAGAATGACTAAACTGCCCCATTACATGACAGAATGTACCAATGAAGTGATTACGGAGGTCGATAAATATTTTCTTATCCTCAATACTGATCACCATTGGCATTTATTAGTATTGGACTTCATAGACGAGTGCTTCAAGTTGTACAATTCATTATCCCTGGTTCGTTACAAGAAAGATATATATGAATGGGTGGAATGGATGAAGGACTACTTTGCCAACAACATCAAAGAACCTGATATTGCAAATTGAGACGTGGAATGGCAAAGGGACTGCCCGAAGCAGGAAAATAGGTATGTGTAGTTCTTATATTATTTTTCTTACACAATTGTTAGTTCTTGAGTTATTTGTGTATTTGTCTAATTCTCACATATCTAATGTAGTTTGGATTGCGCTTTCTTCGTAATGAAATACGCGGATTGCTTGACTTGAAGGGATAACAGTGGATTCAACTTCAGCCAAAGTGACATGAAGAGAATCAGGGGGGAGACAGCAGCCCAATTCATTAGGCTAGGAAAAAAATGTAGGAATGCAAACAATTGAATAATAATCAAATACCTTCATGTGACTGTTGCGCTGAAATATTTTCATGTGTTATTTCTGTTTTGAAAACAGTATGGTTAGATGTTATGGATTACTGTGTCTAATTTCATATATTATTGTCAGATATTATTGTATTTTGCAACTTACAGATATTCAAATGAAATTACAAAAAGTTATATGTTGTTTACAGGATATACTGATGAACTTACACTAACCAATTACCTAACAGACATAATTCAAAATAATATCCTGCAAACAACAACCAATACTGGACTGCACCTTCTTAAATGCCCATGCTACACCTGAGAGTCAAATGATATCTGACTAGGCATTGGATTCTCACACGTTTATCGATTGTGACCAAACTGTCGGCAGTAAGAGCACCTGTAAGGCAAGATGTCAATCTCACCTCTAGATGGAATTCTTCTCTTCTTCTTTCTTCCTGCTCGCTTCCTCATTGTGGGAGGCTTAATCAGAATATCATTTAATTCTGGTCTTGGCATCCCAAGATTTGGAATCGGAAAGATATTGACTGCATAGGTTTTTCTATACATTTCAGTGATGTAGAATGGGTCACACCATGTGTGCAGTGATTCATTGATACTAACAAGAACCGCACAAGCATGCACACAAGGAATTCTCGTTACCTGCCATTTCCCACACAGGCATGTCTGATCTGTTAAATTTACCGAGTATGAGTAATCACTACCCACAACCTCAAACTTAAAACCATCGGATGCTCTGACAGTCATCCCCATTCTTTCTTCATTGATCGCTTCAAGTCTTTTATGTACTCTAGGGCACAAAAAAGTATGCCACGTTACGGATTTAATCCTCCTCCTTGCTGTTATATCCATAATCTGGATATGAATATGATCAATCATTTGTAAAATGGTCAACTGATGAGCTTGCATGATCCAATTGTTGAAAGATTCGGCTAGGTTGGAATACATAATCTGAATCAATGTACAAAAATGGTTATATAAGTTACAGATTTTGTAAAACATACTTACATAAACTATTATGTTAGTTGCGAAAATAGTTAAACTACTGGATATCTTACCCCATATCGGTCACCCTAAAATAGTGCATTACACCAATGCTCAGGACTATGTTCAGCGATCCACACCTCTCTTTTCAAATCTTCAAGTGCTTTTTCATATCCACATCTTGTATATGAATATGCAACATAATCCAGCAAACTGGACAAAACTTCTTTGCGTGTTTTGTTGTATGATTTCAAAACAGTACTCTTAAAATTCATTTCCAGATGCCTAAGACAGTAAGAATGATATGAATTTGGAAAGGTTTGGTGGCAGCAATCAAACCCTTGCACCTGTCAGAAATAAATGTTATCCGACGTTCACTAGTAAGAGCATTCTTCAGTTTTGTAAAGAACCACAACCATGAGTCAGAGTGCTCATTATCAACGACCGCGAACGCAACAGGATAAAGCTTGTCTTCGGCATTATAGGCTGAGGCGGTCAACAATATTCCTTGAAATCTAGACTTTAAAAATGTTGCATCAACACATAACATCGGTCTGCATCCAGTCTCAAAACCTTCGATGCATGCTCGAAAAGAGATGAATAAATACTTGAATCGTTGTGTGGCATCCGTTTCGATCACCACTGAGCTACCTGGATTAGTGGCTTCAACCACTTCTGCATACCATCTCATTTGATCAAAACAACAAAATTCATTACCATGCAATTCATTATTTGCAATCTCCTTTCCATGCCATGTCTGATCATATGTAACATTCATCCCAAACCATCTATTCAGTTGGTTCCTCATGTCCTTTGCAGTGAATAAGGGATTAACTTGAAGATCATCTTTAACAAGTTTAGAAATCCATTTACTGCCAACCTTCGGATGCCCTACTCTTCTTAAACCACCCCCGCAAGTATGTGTCAGTATATAAGTCTTTAGTTTAAACAACTCCCCCCCCCCCCTCTCCTTTGCCTGCAAAACAGATGCATGAATTCGCCAACTGCAATTGTGTGCAGCACATCTTGCAGTCACTCTGGTTCTGTCACTCTTAATGACATGATAGTCAAACCCGTGTGCAATAGAAAAGTTACGAAGGTCACAACGAAAGTGATCTACATCATGAAAGATTTGGCCAGGCTTTGTAATGAGGTCCCCCCACATGCTAATCATTAGGCTATGAGCTTCATTAGCCTTTGTATTTTGGATGTTCACCAATGACATATCATGAGTTTCTTCAACAGAGTTTTCATTAACTTCGTGATTTGACCATTCCATTGAAAGGGGCGAACTTCAGGTTTAGGAGAGAATATATATCATGAGTTACAGAATCATTGTTTTAATTTACAGAATTATAAAGTCCATTACAGAATCAAATGCACAATATCAATGTCCATTACAGAATCAATGGTTACAGCTATGTCACAAATGTATTTTTCTGATACTTACATAATAAATAGACATACATGCACTACATGTCCATTTTCAATTACAGTTTCTATGCAATAACTAACAGGTCTGATCATGCAAAGTTCACAGAAATCAATAATTCTGAAGATGATTATGCATACCCATTGGAATTTTGAACAAAGCGGTGTATTAGTCGGCCATCAAAGCGAATATGTAGCTGAACCATCTTCTTCATATCACGATCATCTACCAATGTCACAAATTTCTTATCACAGCCCGGAATGGAGTACTTCGACGTCATTTTAGATGGATCCAAGTTCCATCTTGAACACAACTCCCCAACAAAACTTTGAAACCTAGTATCTTCTTCAACATCTGCAATGTATGAATCCCTTGTGTATTTACAATGGGTAGCTAATGAAGATATCGGGTGGGTTTCGGCGATGGGTTTCGACGAGGGTAACAACAACTGGGGTCTTCGCCGGGTGGAGGAGGAGAGAAGGGTCGATGCGGTCGTGGTCAGGTGGTCGGGTGGAGGAAATCGGCGAGGGTTTCAAAAAAAGGGGAACAAAATGGATTTTGTGGGGCTGGTAGGGATTGTGGAAGAGAAGAGTAGTAGTGGAAGAGATAAATAATGTGGCAGCTCAGGGGGTAGAAAAAAAATAAGTGTGTACAACCAGGGGGAAAAAAAAATTTCAAAAAGGTGGGGGCACAGAAAAAATTAAGACTGGACTGCAGGGGTATTTGGGCAATTGACCCATGTATTTTTTATTAATTTTTTAAGAAGAACTATCACGTGGGGTCCACATTTGGCTAGCTAAAACATTAGCAGCAGTTAGCATGAAAGATAACACCTGACACGTGGGGCCCACAATTAGCTCCCTCTTAACATCTTCATTAGAGATACATTTTTACATGTTATGTAAAATATGACACTAACATGTTAGTTAACATATCCATTGAAAATGCTCTTACAACCTTGCGGTTAATGGAGACCTAAAAGGATTTTTAAAACATCATTTTCAAATGTAAAAATAAAATAAAAAATAGCGAAGTGCATATCCCACTTAAAGAGGTATATTAAACTGCTGTTTGGAAGGTAAAAGAAAGACGGTAAAATATTTGTTTCTATTTATGTTGTTACACGTGGTCGTAATGCGTACTTTCATATCTTCAATATAAACATATTCTTCACATGTAATATTTTCTTTTTAAGTGGATCACATATTCATTAGTGTGTGTCAGTGTGTGTATCTATGAAAGTATAAATGTTTGGTCATATGAGATAAACACATTTTAAAAAAAATGTGAGCAGATTTGAATTTCCATGATATATAACAATCACTGTTGTTAAAAAAAATTGACTGTCTTTTTAACCAAGCACATATTAAATAATTAAATAAATCATTTGATAAGTCATCCTATCACTTTTGGATGTGATTTAAAAATATTAGTATGAGGAAGAATTCCAAAGGGATGAATCGAGCAACCGATGGAGATCCAAATATTTAAAATCCAGATCTAATTAGGCCTAATATTATAAATATCAAACTATACAGCTTCTGTATTTCGATTCATAAATTGTGCAGTTCGATACTGATAATACTAATAGTACCTAGGCCTGACTGGAACCAAAAATATTCGTCTTCTCGAGTTGCTTCAGACGAGTGTCATTTTGTATAAGTCATCATTTTTTTGATTGATTCACATTAGATGAAGTGATGACAAAGTGATGGATTAGATATTTAACACCAACCAATGATGAATTTTGATTTACAAGCTGTGCAGTTCGATACTGATGATACTAATAGTACCTAGGTCTGACTGGATCCAGAAACATTCGTCTTCTCCAGTTGCTTCGGACAAGCGTCACTTTGTATAAGTCATCATTTGTTTGTTGGATAATGTTACATCTAGCCCCATTTTCAGTCTCATTTTTAATCTACATCTAATGAAGTACATGCTTTTATAAAAAAAATGAAATATGTACTCCAATGAATTGTATATAAGCATTTATAAAAAATGTAAAAAATTCTTTTGAAACATATGCATTGTTAACGTGAACATATGCGTGTATAGAAATCTATCGACGCATATAGGGTTGGAATTATGACCGGAAATAGATCTGGGTGTAACAACACCCTTTGTTTGATTCCAGTCTCATTTGTTTGTTTGATCCGCATTAGATGAAGTGAAGATAACTGATGAATTATTTAACATTTTATTAAGCATAAGTGACTGCAGGTGATGATGGTGACGATGCATTAATATTTTTGGAAAAATGATTACAATTTCTCAATTGTGTATATTTTTTTCTTTGAAAAAATAATTTTTTTATTTCATACAATATCACATAACTCCGTACACTAATATTGCGCAATATTATGTCATCATAGTGGAGCTGCAGACGAGACTGGAAAACAAATTGAGTGTATTAACACTTTGTGCAACAACGCTATATTTTTAAGAAAATGTTATATTCAGTCCATTTTTATAGTCTAAAAATGCAAACTGTGTAAATTTTTATTTTTTAAAATCTTATATATCATCTAAAGATATATATACTTTTATAAACGATGAAGTATATACAATGATATCATTTATCGAAAATGTAAACAAATTTCAATTAGGTATATAACTCGAAACAGTGAGTGGAGTTGCTAACGAGGTACATAGGACTCAGTATTTTTATGATGCCCCATGCCAGCCATCAGGGGTGTAAAATGGGCCGTGCTGGGCCACAAGAAAATGAACTAATGGACTACCAGGCCGGGCCGTGCCTGGCCATGTTAATTGACCAGCAGGTCGGCCAACATTTTTGTTAAAAAAAAAAAAATTTAACTGAACATTACAGTTTTAAAGTTCCAAATTTTAATTTAAAGTTCTAAATTTAAAATGTACAACGCACAAACTATATACACACACTATACAAATACAAAACATTACACTGTATGTCTGAATGAATTATATAGATATCTGAACTTCAATTTGAAACACATGAACAGATGGACAGCTCATGTTACATGAAACACAATATACAAAAGATGCACTAGTTATGCAGCATTATTCAACATGACATTTTTAATCTCTGATTATCATCTATGAGCAAATAATGATACAGTAAAATGTAATGATGGATTATAAACATGTACATACAATAGTACAGGACAGGCGTGTAAGAAAAATACTGGAGGGGGTGATGGGGAGCGTCACTCTCTACCTTCCCGACATGAGATTGACCAAAGCCTGGTTCTCATAAAAGGATCCAACATCCCAGTCTTCGGTCGTAGACGATAAAGTCATCAACGCCACCACGATAGATCGCATGGTCGGCCTCAGTTGAGGGTTTTCTTGTGTACAAGCCTTGGCAAGCTGGGCAATCTGAATTGAATAAAATAAGCAATCAATAACAAGGTTTCCAAACTTTTAACGTTTCCAAACTTTTAACTGTTCAGTTGAATGTATTTCTAGACCATTGTATTTTTTTACCTTCTGAACAGAGTCAATAGGGTAGTTGTCCCCTAGCCTGGGATCAACCAGCTTTCGTAGATCTTCCCGTGGATCAGGCTGATCAAGGACACCCTCAAACTGCGATATTAATCAATCCACAAAATTTCAGTGCCAACAATGGGGAGATTTATGTTTTCTTTTAAAAGAACATCGTGAACACGGCCTATACTGAAAGATAGGTCAGTGACAAGTAAAAGTCAGCTCTAGCGGCACTCCATAAGAAAAAAAGGAGAGCGAGAAAAATACCAGAGCAACGAGTCCCTTTGATTCAGCAATTGATCCATTAGTCCTGACAACAGCTTCTTTGGCCGAAATAAGTTCATATAGGACTACTCCAAAAGCATAAACATCCACCTTTGGTGAAACATCCCCGTATTGAGCATACCTGAAAACAAAGTTGTAAACAAGGACACAAAAATTTCATATACAGGACTACCGGTGACAATGAAATCGATGCTAATGCTTCCAACATATCACAGATATATGTGGACAAGTAGCACATATCTAACATAGTAGTATTATTATATAATGTTAAAAAATTAAATGATTTAGTTACTCACCACCAAGTGTGTGATGGCTTCTTTCAACAAAGCTACTTTGCAAAAAGTATCTAGAAATTTATCCACTGGTTAACAGCACAAATCCATTATAAATCATAAAGACACATTCAATCATGTCTTTCCATACCCCAAAATCTCAGTCATACCATCCATCAACGCATGTACTTGTGTAAGTCAACAATCACCTTTTTTCTTTCAATTAAATTAAATCTCAGCCCACTGCTTGAAGCAGCTTCTTCAGAAATTTACCAGCTCATTATATGATATGTCATTCATTAATGACATGTTTAATTGCAACCTTTATGTGATCAATTCTGACAGCATTGTTGATTCGTATATTCCAGAGCCAAATTATGTACTTCCAGAAGAAAAAAAAAACACATTTTAAAACACAATGAAAAAAATAAAGATTTTATGCTCGAATATTGTAAATGTAAGCAACTATCCTTGAAGGCAAAAAAATAGATTCTCACTCTGGGGGCATGTATCCAAATGTACCCACAAGACGCGTGGGCAATGAGGCACTTCCAACCTCAGTAAGTTTTGTTAATCCAAAATCTGCAACCTATAATACAAAACAATGCACAATTATAACAATGTACGTGGGCTGAGCCTTCCAGGTGATAAGGGTCGAGTCATCACCTTTCCATGAAAATTTTTGTCTATCAAAATGTTTGCAGATTTAATATCTCGATGTATGTACACAGGCACAGTATGTTCGTGGATATATTCAAGACCCCTTGCTGAATCAAGGGCAATTTGAACTCTAGAAGACCATGGAAGTGGGCCTCCCGCTGAATGAAGAAAATTTTATTTTCAATTACCATCACTCCAAAATTAGATTAATAAAAACGAAAAAATTTGAGTTTTGGCTTATATTAAAAAAAAAAAAAAAAAAGATGAACATGGCACTAGCACTCATACCTGTACCACGCAAATGTTGGCTTAAGTTTCCATTCTCGATAAACTCGTAAACTAAAAATAAACAATTCTCGGTACAATATCCTATCAAGCGCACCTGCATATGATATTAAATGAATAAAGGAGAAATACAGTGATTTTCCCCCAAAATTCTTCTTGAGGATAAAAATGAGCAATTACCAACAATTACAGCATTTGATATCAATAACCCAGATTTAATCAGTTGAAAAATATTTCAGACCTATGTAAAATATCAGAAGAACATCTATGATAATATTTATGTAGCATAGAGTTCTTATGTAGTAATTAATAGCAATCCCAAAATCAACCAAAAAGGGGCCATCAACAAGAGTGAAATTCATGAATGATTATTGATGTTTTAAATTTCAAATGATTACATGATTGAACTAACATATTCAAAAGGTAAAAGATAGTTTGCGAAATATGTTGCAAGATTACCAGATGACAGCTAAAGTATTACTAAATAAAAATTTAAAAAATGATGAGGAACTGATTACCAACACAATGGCTCTACTGCTAGCATTTGAAAAGGTCATTTTATTTATTTATTTTGGAGAAAAGAGATGATCACCATGGAAACAATGAAAACATCTCAACAGGGATGGTGAAAATTCTAGCTGATACCATATTAGAGAAGAAAATTCACTCATTATATAGGGCTTAGTGAAACCCCCCCCCCCCCTCCCTCCCCTATTGTTCCCACCAACCAAATTTTTTTGGTTTGTGGGCTTAGTGAATGGATTGGTGGAGAAAGCCGCACCCAATAATAAGAGTAGAACAGGGATAGAGGTGAAACAGACTGCAGCAGAATGATGGCAAATTTGGATCGTGTAATGCAATAGAATATTAAATGAACTTCCCATTTCTAGGCATACAGGAGGTGATTAATGAGGTTTTGAAATGTTTTCACGTGCACATTCAATGATCATGGAGTTGAGTCCAGTAATTAATAGAACAACAGCAAATATACTGGAAAAACAGGTCGATTAAGAAAGTGACAGAGAACAAGCACACCAATAATAAATCCAATTGAAAAAAAAAACTATTCTACCAGATCAACAAACCAATGGCGAGTTTGTGTAAGTAGATGCACATCTAACAAGAGAAAACTAGCCATTTTACGAAGATATTATGATTCATAACCCAGATAGATCACGAAGATATTATGAAGAAAAAAATATAACTAAATTCACGAGTAGATGCACATCCATCAAAGGAATGAAAACTTCATCCAGCTAAAAAAAAAAAATCCAAGGCAGGTTTGAAGAATGTTGACCCATCTAGACAAGTAATGACAGTAGTTTTTTTTCTAAATGCACAACATGCCTTGTTTTTCCTTGCAATAATTGAGTCCCCTATTTACATCAGTCAGAAATTTGCACAATCTAATTAACCAACTTGATGAATATGCAGGATCAAACCCTGAAGCACCTCAGGATTATCAAGGACATATTGACAAGATATACAAGAGTAGTGTGTTGATCGCAATGATTCAAGAATACAGTGTTTAGAAATTATGGTATATTGCATTTACCTTCTATACAGTTCAACAAGAGATTTTACTGATTAAAATAAAAGTATTTATAAAATCTAAAAGAGAGAGAGTCAAAACAGAATGTCAAATTTACCAGATTCAGGTGATGTACGCGTGTTAGGACTTTCAGTTCAGCAAGGAATTCTCTTGTTGCCTGCATATCCATCTTCTTGATGGCAGCTTTCTGTATGAATTGGTACAGTTAAAAAACAATTAAAACCTTACATTCAATGAAGGATGATTAGGGACAGTTTCTAATACGAAACTAGAACAAATTTTACTAAAAAAATGCAGGAACAGTTTCTAATCACTACATTGTATGTCTAATTTATCTAATATTCCATAACCATAATGAGACAACTGAGCACACCTGGGTAAGTTCACATACTACATGTGAATGTCACTAACATGAAAGAAGTAGGCTTCATAATAACAAAAGCAAATGGGAATATAGGACCTGATGGCGCATATAACAAATATGAAACAAATTAAAACTCAGCCTTCATAAAATCAAAAGCAATAGGGAATACAATACCTGACCATGCATAAAACACAATACAACTCGAGTTACAACCAAAACTCATGTTCCACTAACATTTCAACTTCCCAACTCCTAGCCTTTAGGTTCGTCAACCTACAGGTTATTTCGTCTACTCTGAGTTTGCCTGTGGGGGGCTCCATGACATCTGTGCATGAGACAACCTAACCTGTATGGCTGTACCCAACATGCAGCCTTCAATCCCCTAGTCATGTGCATTGATATTCAGGTTGACGATGCAGGTTTGGTTGAATTTGACCAGACCTAACAATGGGTCACAAGATTCTCGACTACTAAGAAGCAAACTTCCTATTTGCATTTTCAATTCTAATAATCATTTAAAAGTATGTGTGGGTTTATAGAAATCATGATGCCCTTATTGTTATAGTACCTCACTTCGTCTTCCACTATCTTAACATTAGTTTATCATACTCATAATTCTTGACTTGTCATGATGGGATCATGAGAGGATTGGACAAACTCCAGGAAGAAAATATTTGAATGTGAAAAACATAAATCATGATCAAGAACTATGTTTTATCACATCCAATAGCATCCAGAGATATAATGAAATAACTGACCTCTCCTCTAAGCTCTGCATAGTAAACTGCGCCAAAGCCACCTTCACCAATTTTATTCGCAATGCTGAAATCATCCGTGGCCCTTGCAAGCTCCTCATATGAGAACTCGACCGACTTATCCACAGTAATGTTCCCAAGTCCAGGTAAAGCACCTTCAGCTGCAGAAGCTTCATTCTTACTTGAAGAACCTGGCACCATATGATGGAGGAAAATCATCAACTAATTCAGATTCTTTTGAATTAGGAGGCAATCATTTACATGGAAGACCAAAACCAACAAAGATGCAGATATGTGATGCTGATGATTAACACCTTTTACCTCATCTGATGATCAATAAGTATCAACAAATATTATGAATATATAAAGCATACCCATCTGATTAACAGAGAAGTACAAAGCAGGATCAATGGTCAAGGCTGAATTGTTCTTATCAGAAATCCAATAAATGTTGTGCTAATCATTCTTTTTATTTATATGAGTGCTAATACACGCAGTCCATTTTGCAGCCCCATACGCTATGATAACGTAGTATATACAACACTTTCATAGTGTATGGGTTCTATCATAGTATATGACTCAAAAAAAAAATATTCATTTTTTCAACATGAAAAAAAAATACACTAACGTATCTCAGTATATACTTCATTTCATATAATAGCATGCACTTCAAAAGATGAGCGTATGATTTAAAAAAAAAAAAAAAAACGGAATGGACTGCGATTGGGGCTGCAATGGGGGCAACATGTATCTTTTTCCTATTTATATAGTGTATAGCAAGTTTCCTAAATTGCTTCAACAAGAGCTAAGACAAGGAAAAAAAAAATATTTCATCAATAAACCCAAGTTATCTATAAAACATCAAGAAACATGCATTATGTACCAACCCCACAAAAAAAAAAGCATTTACGCTCCTTACATGTTGACAATGGAGGTGGAGTTACCTGCTCCTTGAAGGGGGTACACGTCAGTTGATTGAAGCAAAGAAGCCTTCTTTGCTCTCCTTCTAGATACCCCAACATACAGACAATAGGCCAGACCTAATACAGCCACTAGAGCAGCAATGACAATTCCAGCAATGGCACCTCCAGAAATTCCAGCTTGATGATGACATGGTCCAATATTTTTAAGAAACCCAATAACAAAGCTCATGATTAAAAACTCAAACTACCAATAGAGCCCACATAAATTGAAGTGACCAAAGAAGCTGCATACCTGCGCTGCAAAAGAAAAAAATCCAAACCATCAATATCAGATAACTTAGGGAAAAAAATACAAATCATTATAGAAGTAAAATTCACGGTCAATCATCTAACCCATCAAGGCAGTAAATTTTACCTCGTAAAAGGCCGGTAACTCCCATTTTGATCTGCAATAGAAGTTTTAAAAAAAATGAGAAAAATGTACATAGTCTGAAAAGTCCATAAAGGAATGCATTTGCCAATTAAAAACGAAAATCTATGTGCAAATGTGCAATACATCTCCAGAATGTCAACACCTTCTCAACTTTTCCAAATGAGATATCAAAGTAACAAACAAATAATTTAGTCCCATAAAAATGGCGTGCCCAAGTAAAAGATCAGACTTTTCTTTCTCAAACAAATGCATTTGATACTTGATGGTTATCCCCCATCTTGGGACAAGGTTTGTATTGTCGTAACACACACATATGATAATTTCATGCTATGTTCTACTGTTTATCCAATCATCTAAATTATCCTTGAAATCTATAATTTACCCACTAATTTATTTCATAAAAAATCACCCTAACATGGAAAAGATGCGTCCGTTCACTTAAACAAACAGAATTCACCCACTAATCAGTTCAGATAAAACAAATTCAGAATCACCAAATCCCCAATTCACACGATTCATTCACCCAAACAAACAAGTCACAGTTAAGAAGACCTCACCTTTGACCGGTATAAACACGAGCCCGCTCGCGTCGCTCAAATTCTTCCCGGAGTTATACTTCGGCAAAAGATCCAAATTCGATGTGAATCCAGACTCATTCGCGGCCGACCCCAGCGTCTCCCCGGACCCCAACGGGTACGTGAGGAAGAGCCCGTACTCCTTCGACACGGAGGTGTCACCGCACGAGCAATTCACGATGACGTTAACGCTCACCCCGACAGGGATCCTCGTCGCGGGGTAGCTGTTCGTGCTCTGCATCCAGTTGCCCGTTGTGAGGTTCTTGTAGACCTCGCTCGCGATCTTCTCGTACGTGTCTCCCTTGAGGGTCGTGTATGTCAAGTTTCCCCCAAGGAACTTCCCGCCGGCGAGGCAATCGCATCTGAAAGGGACGCGGAGGCGTTCTCCGGCGATGATGATATCGGGGTTGGAGATGTTATTGAAGGATTGGACGTAGGTTCTGGGTTGACTGAAGAGGTTGGCGATGTAGGTGAGGTTCAGACCGGCCGTGATGTAGTAGGAGGCGAGGGCGAGGTCACAGCCTTTCCGGCAATCGGCGGCCGCGGCCGCCATGGAAGAGAGGGCGATTGAGATGAGGAGGAGTCGTGATTTAGGGTTTCCAATCATGGTTTCGAAAAAAACAGAGACGGAGAGAGAAAGAGAGAGAAGATGAAGAGCTTCGTTGACTGAGAAGTCTGTGATGGCTTTTTGTTTTGTTTTCTCATTTGGGTTCGCCGTCGCTGATTCGTCTGTACCGTTGTTTTGTTGCGGTCTTGGGTCAATTTAATTGGGTATTTTGCACAAACACCCCCCAAAGACATTTTTATTTTGTTGTCTACGCTCCCCTCCTCCATTTTATAACCCTCGAGCATTGTCTTTAATAAAATCCACTTTGAAAATCATATTGGAATATTTTGAGTGCATATACGAGTATTAATGTATCTGTTTCAAAAAAAAAATCTGAATCTGATATGTATATTTATATTATAAATTGTTCATATTCGTTATCCTTTATGTTCATAATTATGAAAAATTAAATAAATGTTGAACTTTGGAACAGAAGATGACCTTGAAATATCGATCTTAATTCTCCTATTTGTCTAATATGTCACTTGGTCAATTCTTCGGTAGCCCCTTATTATAATTCCTAATGAAGTCATATAATTCGTTAATCCTCTTCAATAATTGTAAAAAGATGTATTATATTGATACCATTCAATTTATCATAATATATATTATTTTTTTTATAAATTTTTTTTTTCATATTTCATTACATGAGATATACGATTAAAAATAAAGATGAATTCAGTAGCATCTTGAAACATGTTTAAAAAATAAGATTTTAAACAAAGTTGTTGAAATAGACTTTAATTCCTATATTGAACATTTTCTGCTTTTTTTAAAAAGCAACATTTTACATTAAAAGTTGTAAGTAACTTTTTAATTAAGTCCGCTTTTTGAGATGCGTTTGACAACATGTTTGCGTTTTAAACTTTATTAAAAAACAGAATTGTTTTATTAAGTGTTTCCAAACGCCCCTGAATTATATTTGACATTTTAAAAAGATTAAATGTAATTGTTACACTCAATCCCTTTTGCTGTCCGTCTTGTAACTCCATACACTATGATAACATAGTATATATTATACTATCATAGTACACTATCATTTTTTTAATTTGAAAAAAAATATATCAATGTATCTTAATATATGTTTTATTTTATATAATAGCATATGCTCCAATTAGAAAGTGTATGATTTTTTTAATAAAAAAAAAATCAGAATGGACTCTCCAATTGGGACACTCAATGTATCATTTTCCATTCCCTTTTGTAATGGAGGGAAAGTCGTCGTTTTATAGTAAATTTTTTCTTGCCTGAACTCCGGAAATTTGGGGCTTTTGACTGGGCATAGGCTTGAGGAGAAATACTAAATTACCCCTAGCGGGGAGACACTGTACTTATCGACATATAAAATATAAAAAATGATTGATAAGTCTATTTCGTAGGTCCCTCGTAAGTCCTATGACATAGCATAGATTGGATTATCTAAAATATAATTTAAGTGTGCTTGTTAATATTCACTGTAATTAATAGAACAGTTGAGAAAATGGGACGGTAATTAATTTATAGAATCACGCGTCTAGGCATTCAAATCTGTTTTTTTTTCCTTTTTTGAATTTCAACATTTGAATCGTCCATTCATTTTCGTGGAATTTTTTTTTCCAGGCTATTTACAATTTGTTCTGATAGTTAGTTACATTTGCTGAAGAATTGTTCCCAATCAATTACATTTCAATCGATTCTTAATATGATCTTAGTGGAACTATAAGTCATATTATTCCATTTTTAGTAACTTCTCAAACGAAATTAATGTAAACGGTTAATACTGCCTTCTTTGGAGCCGCGTGTGGGGGACATTCAATTGCAATTTCTTTTCTTTTTTTGACTATATCACATTTGAATGCTCATAATTGAATGAAGAGCTTCATTTTTGTGATAAATTTTCAGAAATTTTTTTTTGAGATTGCAATTGAATTTGATTTTTTTGGACGACTTTTTTAAGCGTCTAATCTGATCAGAAAAAAATAGAATAGTTTGGCTACCATTGAAATGTTTGCCGATTCAGGTGTGGTGTTTGCTTTATTGTATGTTTTTCAATTGTTTTATTTTTTTCTGTTTTTTAATGTTAATTCTAGTTGTTTTCATATATCAAATGTAGTTTTCAATATGGCATATCCGTTGTATAACATTTGAATGTCAGTTATATATGTATACCCATGTGACAGAGAATGTAACTAACTATTATATGGATGTTTGTTTTGAATTTTGTAACTAGCTTCATGGATTTGTGAATGTAACTAATTTATTATATGGATTTTGTATTTTAACTCAAGTTACATTTGCAATTTTTTCTTAAATCTGTTGTTTGATATTAAATATGGCAGTCTTTGATCTCGCTTTTGTTTACAATTTTTTCTTTAAATCTGGTGTTCGATGTTAAATACATTTTTTTGGAGGATTTTATAGTGTTTTGATATTATATTGACATATATAGTTGTGTTACATTTCCAAACTAATATGAACAGTTATGCATTATTTGTATAATATATTTTAAAACTAATCTTAACATTTACGCATTATTTGTGTAATATATTTATGCATTACATTTTTTTATCTGATCTTAGTGTTTTGTTAAAAGTTAGTTACATTCATCAAAAAGTGGATATGAAGGTAAAAAAAAGTGAAATCCAAAGGAGGATTGAAAAGGTAGTCGAATCACCTCTCATATGATACAGAGCGACGAAAAGAATCCAATACTGGTAACGCCGTTCGTCGAAGATGAGTAGGTCGGCCGAAATGATTTTTTGAAGTTGTTGATTTAAAAAAAAAATGGTTAGATTTTTTTAGGACGTGTTTGGAGAAACCGTACACAAAAATGGGATTTGACATGTGAACATATGATTTAAATAGGGGTAATTTGGTATTTTACTTTTTTACCTTTTTGTTAAAGTCAACTAGACATCCAATAAAAATTTAACATGTGATATGACCTATGAGTGGGGCTTATATAATGAGGCATGTGTAGCAAAACTCTATAAATATTACCCAATGGACTAGTCGTATCATTTTACTTGGAAAAATGTTATTTATAATCATTTTTTCAATTTTATTTTGTACACGTATGTTTTGATTTTTTTTTCTTTCAAATAGTATATATCTAATAGGTGTTTTTATATATGAAAAAATAAAACATATACATTTATACAAAATAAAAAATAAAATTAACGAGATATATATATCTTGTTAACATAAGTATATAACACTAACAAAATATGTAGGACTAAAATTGGAACCCAGTAGGACACTGAATCACCTGAAACACCTCTTCCAAGTTCCAACAGGTGCAATATAATTTTATCCACGCATCCAAACAACTTAAGATTTTTAATTTCCGGCTAACGATCCCGGCGTGCTTGTGGGCTATCTGGAAGACTCGAAACGGTGTCATATGTAGGGGGCAACGATATTGCTTCGAGAGCCTTAGGGACCTTGCCATGCACTTTATCTCGGACTGGGGTAGCCACCTCACGGGGGCTAAGGAGATCCGCGATGGACTAGCGGGCTGATTCAAATCTGCGAGACGTAGCCGAGAAGTTGATCGGACCACACATCTTGTGTGGAAGCCTCCGACTCGCCTTGTAATCTTTCTTTTCTTGTCTTCTTTTCTCTCGCCCCCACATTGTTGGGGTTATGCTTGGCACTTTTGGCCAATTCAGACCTCTTGTAACTGATTTACAGATATAAAAGGTCCAAAGTTCTTCAAAAAAAAAAAAAAAAAAATTTCAATTTCCATGAAAAAACACAATGGGAAAGAGAGGGCAAGCGCTAGCTAGAGAGAGGAGAGAAAAGAGGCTTCAAGAGATTGCTGAGCTTCGGAACATCCCTTATTCGGACATTGATAAGTATAACTATTCACCCAATTCTGTTTTTACTCTTCTTACATTTTTTTTTATATTAACTGAAAACAAAGAAAATTAGAAAAATGATAAGTCCAGCTCTGTGTACAACTATGTCCGTAGTTTTCACCATTTTTTTTGTAAAAAAAATATAAAATTTTAAATTTTCATACACTGCGTCAGTGAAGTATATATTGTACTATTACGTGATATGATTTAATCGTTTTTAGATTGTAGATGGGGTTGCAAAACGGATTGATTGAGTGTATCAGCACTCGATAACAAATGCGCCCATAATGTTTGTAACAATGCGCCAACCAAAATTCACATTATATGTTCATCCCAAACAATACCCTGTATGCACTGCTTTCTCAGGTGGTGGTCGGCAGAGACAGTGGCGGTGGTGACTGGCAGCAACAGAGGGATTGGATACGAGATCGCGCGGCAGCTGTCGATGCATGGGTTGACGGTGGTCGTCACGTCGAGGTCCGTCGATGGAGGCCGTGAAGCGGTGAGGGCCTTGCGAGAAGAGGGTCTTGTTGTGGGATATCATCAGCTTGATGTGATGAATCCGGAATCCGTTAAAGCGTTCACCGAGTGGGTTGTGCAGAATTACGGTGGTCTCGATATCCTGGTGAGATGTTCTATGCTCTTTTTTTTTTTTGTTGATTGTTGATTGTTGTTTGTGTTGACATGGATTGTAGCTAGGCAACAATTGTTTGTTTGATGAATAGAGTGACAAAAGTGATTCCACACGAGAGCTAAATTTCCTTGAATTGATATGGTCATGGTCACAAAGTACTCTTAAGTTTTCCATAAATGTTTGAAAAAGTTTGCAAATTTGAAACCTGTTTTACTTATTGTCCAAACATACTTCTGCTCATCGAACTGTGCCATCATCCAGAGTGGTCCCACATATAGCAGTGTGCCGGGAGGGGAAAGATTGACTTATGTCATGTCAGAAAAATATATATGTTAATACAAACAAGCATGCTCTTTTGATTGTGTTTCTTCCACAGTTACATTATGCTACCGTATTGTGTAGGTGAACAATGCTGGTGCCAATTACAATGTTGGATCGAACAACTCAGTTGAATTCGCTGAAAAGGTCATCGAGACAAATTATTTTGGCACAAAACGGATGATTGAAGCCATGATCCCACTAATGAAGCCTTCGTTGGCTGGTGCACGCATAGTGAATGCGAGCTCGAGACTTGGAAGGCTAAATGGCAGGAGGAACGTAAGTCGACCAAAACTCTTTTGCCGGTTATTTATTGCTTGATTAGATGGCCTCAAATTTTACATGAGAGAATGATTGCTTGTGTACATAATTTATAATCATAGAACTTGTTTGATGGAAAAACTGTTACATAGATTTCCATCTTAATAAATAACAATGGTGTTTAAATAACCAAAATTTTGTAGGAATGGTAGCAAAATATTGTGGTTAATGCACCTATAAACCACATATAAAACCTCCTCAAGATTGTAGCCTGGTTTTTTAGAATTTGGTTCTAAGTTCCCAGCTAAACTTACCATAACTGTCAACGTATGCAAGTCATCTTAACTTGGCTAATATGTTAAGCATGTTGAATTAATGTCTTGCATTCCTGTAACTGAACACCCACAAGAATTTGACACTGAAGTTCTTAAATGGACACAAGGCCTGGACCCAAAAAATTTTGTACACATTTTGGATGTCAATTCTGTAATTTTGTGTTATGTGGTGCCAGTATGATAATGTGTTTGTTACATAAATACACTCTTTTGTGATTAAGAGTTTCATGTACCTCCTGAGAGAGAAGTTACGGTCAGTCCTAGGACTGAAAGAGGGAGAGTCTATGGCCCTCTACAAATCCAGAAATAAAAGCACATATTTCTTCCGTCTTTATAGACATAAGCAATATTTTGCCAAACCACGTTATATCTCTGTCCTTCATGGTCTTTTTGTTTGTTCTTCTTCTTTAGTTCGATTTTTTGTTCTACTTTTTCAACAAAGTATGGTCATTTTACATTAGTACTAGACTATTAGTATCTTACATGCCTAAAAACCTTGACAGAGATTGGGAGATTCAAAATTGAGAGAACAACTTGAAAGAGATGACCATCTCTCCGAGGAACTGATAGATAGTACAGTAGAGGAATTCATTAAACAAGTTAAAGATGGGAATTGGACATCAAATGGGTGGCCTCAGGTATTCAGTGATTACTCAGTGTCCAAACTGGCTGTCAATGCTTACACCAGACTGATGGCAAAGAGGCTTTCTGATAGACCTGAGGGTCGAAAAATTGCTATAAATTGCTACTGCCCTGGTTGGGTTAAGACTGCGATGACAGGCTGGGCAGGGAATATTTCTACTGAAGAAGGTGCAGATACTGGCGTCTGGCTTGCTCTGTTTCCTGATCAGGCAGTGGCGACCGGGAAATTCTTTGCTGAGCGACGTGAGATAAGCTTCTGAACATCTTCTTCATGTGCCTGTTTGTTATCCATCCTTTCAAGTAATTAGTTTAACTTGAACTGGCAAGGATTATCTGCATCATTATTGTATGTGGGAATGAGATTGTCTTATGTCTATAGTGGTTGGAGATTTCATATTGTCAATGTAAGTAGCAGTATTTTATGACTTCTTATGCATTTGGATCAACTGTTACATTATTTGTGGTCATTGTCACAAAGGACCAGTTTCTTATTTGGCAAGCCTTCTCATTATCATTCATGTATATGGCATTTTGTATCTTCCCTTCAAGTGGTCTGCTATTTGGGTAGTGGAATATATGGGGAATAGATGGGTATAACTATTTTAGAATATTTGAAAATAAGTCAGTATTGGTATTCCACTGGTATAAGGAGAGTCTACATGTTAAACCAATTTTTCACCTTAAATTCTTTATCCACATCTTATTTGCATTTTATCCATAACTTTTTCATAAAAAATATTTAATACATTTTCCAACATAAATAACTGAAAAGACAACCAAATAGAAAATAACTTATTTCTTATATATAATGGAATAGTTATCTATCCCAGAGGCTTAGGGTGGAAGAAATCTCCATATGGATCTGGTTATTGGGCTTGGAGCCTTCTATTTCTTGTACTCAGATCCATATATAGGGTTTGATACACTCAATCCATTTTGCAGCCCAGTCTATAGCCTAGAAGTTATTTCTTAGCCACCTATACATTGCAATAGTACAAAATATACTGCATTATCTCAACGCATACTGCATATGAATTTTTTTTCTTCATTTTTCAAAGAAAAAAAAATACATGTACTTCACTTTTTTTAAAAAAAAATAACTATTATAATGGGCTAATGTATATTATATATAAAAAAAATTGGTGAGGACTGCAGATGGGACTACTACAGGCTGTACATATTATTTTTCATAGTGCTATTACACGCAATCACTTTTCCAGCCCCAATTCCAGTACCATATGTTTCGTTAGCGCCATATACTCACATTAATAAGGTATTTGCTTTAGTAAAAAAAATTACATTTTTTATAATTGCATTTATGCAATTCGTTAGAGTATATATGTTTTATTTTTTTTTATAAAAACATATACTTCATCAAATAAGATATATGATATTTAAAAAAAAAAACAAAATATGTATGGACTAGAATTAAGCCTGACATTACCCTTTTCCATATAAATTGCATTAAGAACTCCCCATTGGATATACATGGGTCTACTGAGGTCCTAATAAGGCCCATCTATAGAGGAATATGATTGGTCAGATGGGATCAAAGTCTTCAGTCAATGGTCATATTAAGATATTTGGAAGTCAAAAGAGCAAAATAATAAATTTTTGGTGGGTCAATCCTCACCTCCCAGGAGGAAGGCTTATTAACCCCAACCTATCTACATCAAAATATTAATAATAATATTTAATAAACAAATATTAATTGTTAAAAATTTAAAAAACTAATGTAAATAATTAGAAGAAACATAAACTAATCCCAACCACAAAAATATTTCAAGCTTCCTCTACATGTCACAAGTCTCTCCATGTGCATGGTCTGAATTGAGTTTTCCTTAACTCCTTTCATTTGCCATGACTTTTAAGTCTTTAGTATCATCATCATGTGCTGCTTCTAGGAGAAAATATTGGATTACACTTTGAAGATAACATGCCAAAGTACCTTATTGTATTCAAGAGATAATTTTTTTTTATTTATGAAGATGGTCCTCCTGATTCTGATACCATGTGCTCCCTCTCTCTAGGGCTGTTTTTCCTAGTCTAAGAATTTTCAGACCTTCGAATTGTTAAATAATATATGGATGTTGATTTAGATCTGGCTCCTTCTCTCTTCATGTTGCATGTCCCCCTGATTGATCCATTAAGCGTTTTCCATCAACTTGGTATTTGTTTTCAATTTTTTTAAATTAATAATAATAATCTTCCAGGCTATGTGTTCTTGGATCTGATGCTGCCGCTCAATAATCAAAGTCTTAAACCTATGATTAATATTGTTGTTGTGTGCTTGTGAGTTGGGAATTCAACACCTCCCAATGTGGCATGTAACAAGGTTTAGACACCCCTTTTATTGTTAATTAATTAAATAATTCATAATGCGGTCCCCATGATTGAAATTCAATGTGGGATCTAGTCACACCCCAGGTCTGGTCAGTTTTGACTTGTGGTAACTACACATGTTTAACACATGAGATTATGATGGTTTTCTGACAGTATTTTGAATCTCTTGAAACACTTACTAAGTGAGGTATTGGTGTCCATTATAATAAAAAAGCTCCTTGAGAAAATGATGGTTGTTGAGCATTTTAAATGAAACTTTTTTTAATATAGATAATATCAAAGGGAAAAAGAAGAGTTTCTTCACTTTGTAACATTTGATGCAACTTTCAGTTTGGATTCCAAAAAAGGGTGGGGGTGGTCCCCCTCATATATTTTGATTAATTAATGTGGGAATCCATGGACTTTTGGGGTTCATGTAATAAATGGAAGGTGGTTCTGTGTCACTTCCTATAAGGTCTTTCATGGTGATTTTTAGGGTTGTGGGGTTTTTTTTTGTTAGGGTCCTTACTCCTTAGGGACAAAAACTAGGGTACCTATATGTGTTTGTTTCTTCACAAACTAGGCAATATTAACAATGGCTTTTTTGTCCATTAGAACACTTCACACACTCTCCTCCAAATTCAATCACTCTCTATATGACAGAAGAGTGAGTTGATGTTGATAGAAATCTAGGAAAGTTGCATTTGTTTATGCAACAAGTGCTCTGGTGCCTATGCAGTTTGAGCCCACTCTAAATTGCATTAGTCTTGACATTAATAAGCCTAATCACTGATGGTATAAAATGTAATAAAAAGTTCCTTTTTTGGATATCTCTAAATGCACGTTTAGTAGATTCTTCTATTTGTTTAGTTTGGATTTAAAAAAAAAAAAAACTAACCTTGATTGCCATCAACACATCTTTCTTTTACACCCAACATCAAAGTTGTTTTTGCATATTTTTCGTATGAACGATCAGAATATATCTAAAAAACTGTTTAATCATCTTTGTACTTTTTATCATAACTATTTTTATCATTCGCATGTCTATGTTTACAACTCTTGTCCTAGAGAAGTTGACCACCCCAAATCATACTAACTAAAATATGCATTCAAATAAAATATTCTATAGAAGAAGACCTCACTTTGTTTAGTGAGAGAAGTTAAATGGGTTGTTGGCTTTAAGCCTTTAACTGGGTGAAGATGAACTGTCAATTTGTCATTATCTCTAACTGGTTTTGCTCTTGGAGGTCTTACTCTCTGAACCCATGTTTTCCTCCATTTCTCCTCCACCATTTAAGGGCAGCTTGTCCCCTCATGGAGACAAATCTCTCAAAACACCTGTTCTTTAGTCTGAAAATCTGCAGCAGAAGACCCCAGCAAATCCCAGATTCCCCTCTTGCATTTACTCTTTCTCTAACAAAGTGAAAAGATTTACCTTCCCCACCCATTTAGCTCTGCATATTCACAGTTATCAATGACTTTGTTTGCATGGGGCAGATGTTTTGCCAAGTACACTTTGACCACCAATCAATCTACTTAACTATCCGGTCAAAATCGTGCTTTCTCTTGAGTTCACGTAAGATGATTTGATTGCAGGAAACACGATTTTGAGTCAATCATAAGAATGTTGTTTTTAGTTAATCTTCCAAATATCTCTGTCGTAGGGGGATTCTGCTTTTACAGGAATCATACTTAATTAAAACTCGTTTGTGATTGATTTTGTTCATTCAGGATTTCTCAGCTAATGTTTGATTATCTATCCATCTTGAATTGGAGCTATATTATGTGGATTGATTTTGGTGATGGGTAGCTAGGCTAGGCCTTGAGAGAAGGACAGGTTCTCAGATATGGAAGTTTTTTAAAAGGTCAGGTTGTGGTGTTTTGGGAGTTGATGAGGAATTATGTGCATTGTATTTTTAATCCTCTACCTGTGTAATTTAGTCCTTCAAATGCAGTTGTCTCTTCTGGAACTGATAAGCCAAGAGTCAATTATCTGTCTTGTAGTTTAAAATTAATATAAATTCTATTAGGCTTTCTTGGCAGAGTCTTGGCATGAAATCGGATTTTGATCGCTTGAATTTGCAATTATTAATTCTTAGGTAGCTTTTGGAAACTCGTTAGAATCAACCAAAAAGTGTTTTCAAATTGTCACATTTAAATTTAAAAAAAAATAGCTTTTAGTCATAATCAGGAAATAAATGTATCTAGCCAGTTTTTCTGATAATCTAATTTCAGAATCCGTTTTAAGTGTAAAGCTATTTGTCAAATACTACAGTGTTGATTCATTAATCTTGTTCAACAAAAGATTAATAGCGCTGATAAAGTATGATCAATTAACTGCTTCGTACTATTAGGTCTTAATATAAACTTAAAATTCTGGGTCAGGCACTCTAAATCAGTACAACTGCAGTTAATTTTGAAAGATCTGCTGATGGTACAGACTTGAATTTTGCGAACCAGCATTGGAATATCGGCTCTTCCCCCGTCTTGAAGTTCATAATTAATGATAAAAGCACCTTTCTGTTGATCATATTCAATTAAACACACTTGCCTAATCTTGGCTTTTGAGTTCCATTCAAGTCAAAAGTACAAAAGTCAGGATTAACTAATGCCAACCATCTTTTTATAGGTCCTGAATTGGGTAGAAAAAACAATGTTTGATATGGAAGTATGAGATCACCCTGAGTTTAATTTCCACACTCAACTTTTAGTTTTCATAATTAATACCAAGTTGAACCATTTGCCAACTAAAGTCTAGACATCCCCTCTCATTGAAGACAAATCTTTCTCAGGTACTTCCATGAAACAGTCCTCCAGGTTGTGCAGCACAAATTGCATATCTAGCATAAAACATATGGGAGTCAGTCCTGATATATCATGCTTTTTATTGTCAATTATGAGAATGCAAAGAAGCCTGTCAAACTCCTCTGGGACTGCTTCAATTATTAACAGGGGACTGGTACTTGGAGCCCTCACGTGCATTGAATTGAATTTAGTTTATATAAATCTTAATTAGGACTAAATAATTCATCAATCAAATTGAAAAGGCGACAAATAAATGAATTGTGCTTATGTAACATTAAAAATCAAATAAACTACTTGTATTAAAATTCAGTATGTGAAGATTGATCCCAGTCCTGATGAAAGCAAAATTGACTCACTAGGTCTGAACTCTATTAATAATTACTACAAAGTTAAATTAAATCAGAATAAACTAATCCTTGTCTATTTGCTGCCTTGGACTCCTTTTCTTTTTTTCTTCTCTCATCTCTCTTTTGAAAAATCATTCAGACTTTTGTACGCTTCAATTATTAATACATTCAGAGTAGCAATTATCTACTGGTCTTCTAAGAGTGTGTTTGTGCATGATGAAAAATGAAGGAAAGCAAAAATTTTCTTTTTAACCATTCAAAATGCTAATATTTGTGTCAAACAATGAAAGAAAAAAAATTCATCACTTTTCTTCTCTTATTTTGTCTTATTAGAAAAAGTGAAAAAAAAAATTTATTTTTTCATAGGTGAGAATTTGAGAGAAACTGATGAATTTTTTTTTATCATATTTACAAACACCATGAAAGTTAGTAAAAAAAAATTTACTTTTCATCATTTTTCCTCAGATCAAAATTCTTTTATTTTTTTCATTTTCCCTTCAAATCTGTGTACAAACACACAAAAAAGAAAAAAAACTCAAAATGGGTGTAAAAGAGAGTAGGTTTTTCATACACACATGCGGGTTGTGTATCCCTTCACTCATATATATTGCAAAAAAAAAAAAATTAAAAAAAAGTTTTGACCCACAATTGTTGCACATCTAATCACAAACCCTACCAGACATGGGCACGTGTTGTAGGATCCACAAACCTCTCCTCACCCCTACATTTCATGCTTTTTTCGATGATTTTGTTGCCCCCCTAAGTACTTCAATTCCCAAAACCATCCACCCCAATCACCTCCCACTTGTCTATATTTCTCACACAGAAGAAGTTACTCAGAAGCAATGTGTGTGTGCCTGTGTATGTTTTTAACATATATTTATATAAACAAACACAATTTAAAGAAATGGTGGGAGAGTGACTGTTTTAAATATATGTGAGAACTAACAGAAGCTACAAAGAAAGATAGTCTTGACTCTCTTCTGCTACCTCTCTCTCTCACATGACACTCCCCTTTATATTCATGAATTCCCACACTTTCAACTGTGTTTCAGCTTAATTGACATCCAAAACTAGTACTACTTAGCTTACAATGTTGCCGAATTGCGATCCAAACGACGAAGAAGGCGCGATGAGGCTCATCGAAGACCTGACCACCAACGCCGGCCGAGTCCAACGGGAGGTGCTCGATAAAATCCTCGCCTCGAACGCCGAAACGGAGTATCTTCAAAGCTTTCTCAAAGGCTCGACCGACGGTGATCACTTCAAGTCCGACGTCCCCATCGTCGACTACGAAGAAATCAAGCCTTACATCGAACGCATCGCGAATGGCGATCCCTCTCACATTATTTCTTCCCAGCCCATCACTGAGCTCCTCACAAGGTAATTAAAAAATAAAAGCTGCGTTTGGATCCACGTTTTGGTTTTGCGTTTTTCAGAATCGAAAACTATGAAAACTATGTTTTCACGTAGGATTATAAGAATCACTGTTTTTCAATCTCAGCTCGGGAACGTCAGGAGGACGACCGAAGATGATGCCATCCACGGCGGAAGACCTCGACAGGAAGACCTTCTTGTACAACCTCCTCATACCAGTCATCAACAAGTAAGTATAACTAATGTAACAGTAGTACATATAATTAAAATGTTGGTATATCTAACTAGTTTAAAATACAAATTTTGAAGATATGTTGAAGGCCTAGACCAAGGCAAGGGCATGTACTTGTTGTTCATAAAGCCAGAGACGAGCACGCCCTCAGGTCTGATGGCGCGGCCAGTACTGACAAGTTACTACAAAAGCAAGAACTTCTTGAACCGCCCCTTCAACAGGTTCAACATCTACACAAGCCCTGATGAGACCATCCTCTGCTCAGATAGCAAGCAAAGCATGTACTGCCAGCTTCTCTGTGGGCTTATCCAGAGGCGGCAGGTCCTCCGCGTCGGGGCGGTCTTCGCCTCGGCGTTTTTGAGGGCGATCAAGTTCTTGGAGGACCACTGGAGGGAGATCTGCTCGAACATCCGGTCCGGGAAGCTGAGCGATTGGATCGTCGATTCCGGTTGTCGGGCCGCCCTGGAAGGCGGCATGCTTGGGGGACCGGATGTCGAGCTCGCAGAGTCCATAGAGGCGGAGTGCGGTGGAGGAGGTGGTGGACATAATCCAAATTTTAAAATATTTTATTGTCTTTCTGTTTTTGACAGTTACAGGAACGGGTTAAATCTAACGCTAGTTGAATACTTTGATTGTTCAATGCGTTTATGATTATTAGATCTTATCACATCAAGATAGAGATATAAATAATTATTGTGATTGAAATATTTTATCATTAAATTCTTTATTTAAACGGTAATCACATGTAATGATTTTTAATATGTTATTTTAAAATGATAAGATCTAACGGTCACGAACGCGTTGAACAATCAAATTGTCCGACTAGCGTCCGATGATTACCGTTTCAGCTGCCGTGAGATTACAATCACTTTATTTCTTACATATGTTATTTTTGTATTATAGATTTTTCGATTGATCCTTTAAAATAATTATACGTTGAGATACAACATTTTTCATAATTTCTAAAAATATTTCTAACAGGAGGCGGAGGAGGGTCGTGGGAGGGGATCATAAGGCGGCTTTGGCCGCGAACGAAGTACGTGGAGGTGATCGTGACTGGGTCGATGGCGCAGTACATACCGATGTTGGAATTCTACAGTGGTGGACTCCCACTCGTGTCGACGATGTACGCCTCCTCGGAGTGCTACTTCGGGATCAATCTCCGGCCGCTCGATGACCCCGCCGACGTATCGTACACGCTTTTGCCGAACATGGCGTATTTTGAGTTCTTGGCCGTTGATCATGAGAAGGATGGTGGGGATGGAAGGTGCAATGGGGTGGTGGAGGAGGAGGAGGAGAAGGTGGTGGTTGATCTTGTGGATGTGAAGGTTGGGAGGTATTATGAGCTCATTGTCACCACTTTCACAGGTTGGTTTTTGCTCTCCTTTTAATTGGCTTTGTTGTGTTCTTTGTATGATTAATTGATTTCGAGAGTTTACATGTTTAGCCACACACATGAATTTCAATATGTTAAGCAGTTTGTTTAACTTTGACAATTTGACCCATAAAACCATCTCTTTGTATCGGTGTTTTTTATTTTTTTTAATTTGAAGTTGACCCACATTTGAATCTCAACCAATTTGGTCTCTCTTATCTTTTTTTGAAATGTTAGTGTTTCTAATAAGTTTCAGATAACACCATTCCATTGCACTCTCATGTTTTATGAAATTTGATTTGTTTCATCTCCCAATTTCTTTAGTTTACTTTTGATTGAGATGCATCACATGTGACCGTCGTCTTCTCTTATAGTGAATTGTGACAATCATATGTGATTATTAAGTGAAAACGTGATAGTTATGATTGGATCTCATCTCCTTTTTTACCTAATTTATTAACCTACAAAATTATCTATATATTTCTATACGTGTACAAAATCATTGTGTTTCTTGAAATTAAACTAGCCCACTAAGTGAATCTCAATTTAGTCTTTCTTATAAAATTTGAAAATAATAGTTTTTGTGATAGTAATACAAATCACATGGCATAAGATGAAAACCAATCAATACTAGTAGAAGATTAAAATATGATATCTTAATATGTGAGATTATGATAAAACCGTGATTTCAACAATAAATCTCATGTAATCATTTTAATACTTTATTAATTTAACCCAAATGTTATTTCCCTTTTGTCCAATATTATTCCACAGGCCTCTACAGGTACAGAGTGGGAGACATACTAATGGTGACCGGCTTCCACAACTCCGCCCCGCAGTTCCGCTTCGTCCACCGCCGCAACGTCGTACTGAGCATCGACACCGACAAGACGAACGAGGAGGACCTCCTCAAAGCCGTCACAAACGCAAAGCTCATCCTCGAACCCTTCGATCTCATCCTCACCGAGTACACCAGCTACGCCGACAGTTCCTCCATCCCCGGCCACTACGTCCTCTTCTGGGAGCTCGAGACCAGGTCTTCTTTTTTTTTTTTTTTTTACTTATATTTGGGTGAAAGGAATAGATGAATAGAGTTATGAGATAATATGTCAATCAAACAATAAAAACTTAATTATTATATTTTTTAATGAGAATAACTGAAAACACAATCATATCAAAAATCTCTTATTCTACTGGTATAATTATCTACTTTTAAAATAGTCATGAGCCTCGTAATTGTTTAAGTCTCTTTATATCTGATATATATATTGATCTGCATTAGTAGGATAGGAGGAGACCAACATGGGCGACGGCCGGAGATCGACCAGGCGGTGATGGAGGAGTGTTGTATCGCGGTGGAGGAATCGTTGGACGCGGTGTACAGGAGGTGCCGGAGCAAGGACAGGTCGATCGGGCCGTTGGAGATACGGGTGGTGGAGCGGGGGACGTTCGACGCGCTGATGGACTTCTGCGTGTCGCAGGGGTCGTCGGTGAACCAGTACAAGACGCCGAGGTGCATTAAATCGGAGACGGCGATCGGAATACTAAATTCGAGGCTTTTGGGGAGGTTCTTCAGCCAGAGGACCCCAATGTGGCAACCTTTCAAAGTTGGTGGTGGTTTATGAGGTGAATTGGTAGGAATCCAGGCTGAGTGGGTCAGGTTGCAGGTGGGGGGAATTGGAGGTGTAAAAGTTCGAGTTTGTTTTTTTTTTTTTTTTTTAATTATTGTTATATCTTCTTGTAATGGATTTGGATGAAAATTTGAAAGAGTTGTGCTTTTGTGAAGAAGTATATACCTTAACATGCACATGTGTTGCTTGAAAGAAATTCTGCTTGGACATATTGGGTGCGTTGTGAATTGTGATGGTTGAATTTGGATGAAAATTTGAAAGAGTACTTGTGCTTTAATTTTGTGAAGAAGTATATACCAATTACATGAATATGTGTAATGTGTTGCTTGAAAGAAATTCTGCTTGGACATATTGGGTGCATGGTTGAATTTGGATGAAAATTTGAAAGAGTCGTGCTTTTGTGAAGTTATATATATCTACCTTATATACATGCATGTGTTGCTTGAAAGAAATTCTGTCTGGACATATTGGGTGTGTGATGATCAATATACATGTGGTATTGTTATCCTAGGTTCTTCTTTTTTTCTAATTTGTTTTTTGGTTGGGACAGTGTCACATATTTAGAGATCCACATGAAAGATACACGTACGTCTTGGTAGAATACAATATTATAGTATAAGTTGGGTGATATTATTATGCATGGATTGTGTGGTCGTTGGCCATAAAGGGTCCACGCAGATATATATGTATAGCTGTCAGTACTCGGGGGATGAGACTGAAACGTGGTAACTTAATATCCAAGAGTTGTTAGAAAACCTTTACACAGTTCACTGGGTGCAATTCAATCGGTTTAATTCGATTATTAACCAATCTAAATTACATTTTACATGTAACTCAAAAATCAAATTGAATAAAGAATAGAACCGAATCGATTTTTGTTTGATTAATCTAAACTAAACTGAATCGAATTGAACTATTAAAGATAAACATATAGATATCAAATTTTTTTTTTTTCTTCATACCAAATTGGGTTGGTTAATTAGAGTTTTCTGGGGATTGATTTATAACTCTACATAAATATATAAAAATTCTAGGATTGATGGTATAGATTAGTATATTCATTTTTTTATTAATATTAATGGTATAACAATATAGTTTTTAATATAAAAAGAATGATATAAATAAATGTTGATTATGAATAATCATATGCTTAAATTTAATTCTATTCGATTCAATTATTTCAGTTTATTAATTTTTCAATCCATACCCAAATCAAACCATAAAACTATTGACCTAAATCTAAAAAAAATCGGTTTGGATCTATTCGATTTTGATTTAATCAACCAAAGTTGTACCCTTACATTCCACTATGGAACTTTTTTTTTTAGAGCATTGATACAAACATTTCGTTTTACAGCTCTATACATTATGATATAGTACGGTATGTATTGCGCTATCATAATATATGGTGTTCTATTATACTATATGGAGTAAAAAAATTCTTTTTTAAAAAGAAAAAAAACACTAGTATATTTAAATATATACTTCATTTCATATATGTGTACGTACTTAAATAGAAGAGTATTTAATTTTTTAAAAAAATAAAAAATTATGTAGATTACAAATAGAAATGCAACGGGGGTTGGACATATAATTTTCCTTCTTTGGAGGATGGGATGGATAACTAGAAAAAAAAAAATGTTGAGAGAAAAGACAGCAGGAGGTGTGTTGAGAGAATGGTGGTGGGCATTCAATTCATTCAAATGTATGGATTTTTTTTTTTTTTACGAAAAACGTAGATTTCACTAAAAGAAAAGTATATATTATATAAAAAAAATGTAAACACGTGTTGTAAAAGAGTGACAGAATGAATTACTAATTATAACATTTTAATTTCTAATGACAACAGAAAAATCAAGACTAAGACCAAAGGCTAAAGCTAAAGCAAAGTAAAGGCCTTTGAAGGATTATACAAGACGTGAACCGAATTTTGGTTCTCTCTCTAAAAGAAGGTGAGAGGATCAAATATAGAGGGCACCAATTTAAAAAAAAAAAAAAATTTGATCTCCAAATTAAGTAAACTATTTTTTTTCTCAAATAAACATATTTGATGCAACTGAAGTAATATTCTTAAATGATGATCCAGAGAATCAACCATGTCCTATGTTTTAAAGCATAAAATACAGGTCCATTGCAAACTGAAACTGAAAGAACAAATTATTTTAACCAATTTAAAGCTCAAAGTAATCTCTCTAAAAAAGGACTCCAAACATGAGCTTCGGATCATAGTGAAGATTAAATTATGATAGACCTAGATGTATAACTGTTCATGTGCACAAACGTAGTTTTCTTATTCCACTTTTTTCTTCCCCTAGATCAAGAGAGGTTTTGTTAGGAGCTATCTTTTGGAACCTCATCTAAAGAAGAAACCAAAATTAGGGTTTATGATGTTTTTTTTTGTCGTCACATCATGTGTTACGTTACGTGACAGGCTTGCATGTGAACATGACGTAATTAAATGCTGGGGTGCCACACGTGTGAGTTGAAAAGGACTTTCTTTTTCTGTTTCTCTGTAGAAAATGACTCTCTGTGCCTGAGCAAACAATCATTAGAAGAAAATTTGATGTGCATGACTAATAAAACATATTTTAAAAAAAAATTAAATTGAATTACATGTATATATTATGTTATTACGCTTTTGGTAATGGAGTTTACAATGACAAAAAAAAATACTTTATATTATATATAATTATATTATTAAGCCAGCAATGCTAATGACTTAAAGGGACAGTAAAAAAAAATGTTACTGCTACACAATATTTTTTTAGACCTAATTAATTCTTGTCCCATGTACCATGTTAGCGTTATATACTCACATTAATAATATATATAAATATATATATGTATATATATAACTCGTAAATTTTTTTATATTTTTTATAAATGAATTCATTCAATTCATTTAAGTATATGCTTCATTTCTTAAAAAAACTTGAATCTTATTAGATGATATATAATATTTAAAAAAAAAATACATGTGGACTTGGGAAAAAAAAATGTAATTAACATTGTAAAACATGGAAAATGCTAAACTCAGACATTTTTACAGTTTAAAACTCAAATCACATATGTTTTTATTTTTAAAAAAGCAGTAAACATCATCTAATAGGTATATATATGCTTTAACAAAAAGTGATTGAATAAACCCATTTTTTATAAGTGTAAGAAAAAAATAACAAAGTATATACATCGTTAGATGATGAATATATTTTACTAGATGTTTTATAAGAAATATAAGATGCATTTTGAACCGTAAAAAAAAAAACAACTGTAACTTGTAACATTTGTACAACTCACCCACCAATATTGGTGCATAAGGCCCAGGGTATATGAGACATCCTAGCTTGGGATTTGAAGCCCAGTGGGCCATTGTGTTTATTTATGTTTTTAAAAAATCATATACTTCATTAAGTGAGTTATGAATTTTTATAAAAAAATAAAATATATATTTCATATCATTTATAAAAATATATAAAAAATTTCTACGATGCATGTATCTCATTACAATGAGATAGGGGGCAAACAAGATATATAGTATAACATTTAGAACTCTAATAAAAACTGAGTATTACAACACTCTTTTATTTTGGACGATGTTACACTTCGTCTACATTTTCAAAATGTTTTAATTTTTTTAAGTGTATGCTTGTTCAATAAAATACTTATTATTATAAAATAAAATAAAATACATGCTTAAATAAATTCAATGTATACTTGGTACTTTTTTTGTACCCATGTATATACTTATATAGTAGAGTAATATTATCATGAAATATGTATCTCTATAAAAATGAAATAAATATTTAAAAGAATTTGATGTAAGCACTTATAGAAAAATTTAAAAAATTATATGTTTCAAAGTATGAACTTGCAAACAAAGAAGAGTTGGGCTGAATAGCACGGTTGGGCCTAAAAGTAACATAACTCAAAACCAGAATAACTCATGTCAGTCAGGTTGTATAATTATTGGACACTCATCAAATAAATTTTTTAAGGGCAATATTATATTCAAGACACTTTTTATTGTCAATCATGAAGACGTCACAGCACATAATGCGCCATATGAAATCATATACCCTATTATTTTAATTTATATACTATTGTAAACAAAACTTAAAAATTCATGCATGCTTCCAATTCATTCAAATGCATACATTATTTTTTTAAAAATATATTTTTTTTATTAAATGCAGTCTGTAAAATTCATTTTACAATAAGTATAACATACTCCAATTCATCGATAGGTGGTGTTCCAAATTTTTATATGCTCAATATAATTGTGTAAAAAATATATCACCACAATGTGTTATCTAATATTATCCAATTCATCGATAGGTGGTGTTCCAAACTTTTTTTCCTTTTTTTTATATGTATATTAATATTCAAATTCAAATTTTTTATATTTTTTTACATAATTAACACGTTTAGTGATTATGCTGCATGTTTGAGATATTAAAAAATTAAAATCAAAATTTTATATAATTAATCATATAATCACACATGATAATTGAATTTGAACAGACAAAATGGATACACATACTAATAGACTGTTTTGCACGCGTTCATTCTAATTATTATTTTGTTAGAAAAAAAAGTTTAAAATCCTTCATTCATGTGTTCATCCCCGAACATTTCAAAAAAAAAAAAAAAAAAATTATCTTTCTAAGTTAGAATTAACAAACTGAGCCTTAGGCCTCGTTTAGGACCACATCAGGTAAGCAAGAATGTGTGGAAGAAGTGGAATTTTAAAGCATTTCAAGCATAAGAAAAAAAAAATGCCCTTTATCACAATTTCAAACAGGGATTTAATATCAAGGGAAAAATGCATATAACCCCCTGTAAACTAACTGCAATTCATATAATTCTCTGAAAACACCCAGTAAATTCAAATAACCTCTTGAATAAAATTTACATTTACAGATGATGAATATTATATTAAGTTAACCTTGATAGAAAACAAAGTATACCAAAAAAACCTACAGCGTGTTAAACATGTGAAAATCCTCTATAAATGACGATTTTACCTTTCTGGATAAGGTTTTATAACATATCTAGAGAGGACAACATCATCATTTTTCATATGACTTTTCGCATTTTTAATACATTGTAGGGTTTTTTAGTATATTGTGTTTTCAATCAGGATTAACCAAATGAAATATTCGTAAAATATTCATCATTTATCAACGAAAATTTTATTAAGAGGGGTTATTTGGATTTATTAGAGCATCTCCAATCCTATACTCAAACATTTATTCAAACTTAAATTTGAGTAAAAATAACCCAAAACCCTCTCCAACCATATCCCCATATCTATACCAAATCAAGCTTTTACACAAGTCTTTACCAAAATTAAGGGAGACCCAAATCTTTACCCAAATTTTAACATTTTTTTTTCCTTTATCTCCGCATTTTCTTCCAATGTAACATTTTTTTCTCTTCAATTCCACCTTTAGTTTAATTATATTAGATATTTTTTCATCTCCTAAAATTTTCACCATCTCTTGAAATCCAAAAAAAATATATATATATTCTTTCTTAAGTTTACATCTTTGTTTTTTAACTTTTTATTTTTACTCCAATAAAAAAAAATATTACTTTACCTTTTTAAAAAAAAAATTGGATAATAATAATTTTTAAATTTAAATATTTTGAAGGAAAGAAAAATTGAGTAATAATTTGAGGAGATGACTTTAAAAATGTTTATAGGAAATAATTATAAGGAGATATGAAATTTTTAAAAGATTTGAGTAAAACACAAAGTAATGATTGGAGACACATCATATCAAATCAAATTTTTACTTAAAATTTGAATATAAATTTGAGTAAAGATTAGAAATTACCTTCTATGTTTTTAAGTGAGTTTATATGAACCTACATGGATTTCAGTTAATTTCAGGGGTTGTATGAATTTGTCCCCCCTGATATCAAATATTTGAATATAGATATTTTTAACTTTTTACATTGATTCAGTGAGAGAAAATATGTTTTTTTTCTTCTGATAATACTTAAGCAAGCTTTCAGGTTGGACAAGTGTGATATTTTCGCCACGTGTCAATATCCTGACGTTCTTTCACTGGACCCATCAAACCCCAGCGACGCTGACGACGAAGTTTGACCGTTCAATAGAAGGTGACTGGTCAAATCAAGGATTTGAATCCAGGAGTGGGTCTCTGGACTACGGACCGTCGATAACAAAATTCCATCGGTTGGACTGTCCAGATCAGTGGACCCAAGACCAAATCACTAGCCTCTGAATTCTCAAGTGACTACATATATAATTATATAATTATATTAAAATTAAAAAATGCACGCGTTACACATCAGATATATGATGATCAGATGATGACCGAATGATTTGATGCCGATCTACGCCATGATTTGATTGTGAGGTCAATCATTAAATTATTGTTCAGGTTGGCATCATTATTAGAATTCAAACCCATTCAATACAAGTATTTTATCTTGAATCATTGATACATGCTCATAAATTTTCGGCGAACCCTAACTACGGTACACTCTAAAAAAAACATTTGTTAACTTTTTTTTTTTTTTTTTATAAATTAAAGTTAAAAGCTATTATAAAAAAAATCAACTTATGGCTATACATGTGTGATTGATTGATTGCTTATGGTGGTGGTGGAATCCCTTGTCTGCATCCTTTTTCCCTCTTCTTCACATGGTATGTTTATTTCTCCTTTGTGACATGTAATTATTTGTGTTTATGTTTCAATGAGGTATGAGTATTGGTGGTCAGCAAGGATGCATAGGTACTATTGTATGTGTTTTCCCTTTTTCTTTTTGTTGAGAGTTTTGTGTTATAATAAGACAGATTTCTGTCTTATAACAATCCTTGTAAAACTAATACTTAGAGACATATGTTTAGGATTGTGTCTTCATATGATATGATCACTCATATGTCTAGATTTTATATATGAAATTTGGTATCATAATATTATCTGTGTTGTAAATTAGAACCTGATTTGCATGGACTGTTCAGATTAACGTAGGAAATGACCAGTTTCTGAAAATATTTTATTTCGAGCATGTAAAGGCTAAATAAGATTATGATGTCTTCACTGATTATGATCCCAACATGTCAGAAAACGTGTATGATTTATTTCAAAATGATTGGATGTGTATTTGGTGCTGTGGAGATCAAAGTTTAGGGATGGTTGTAGTAGATGTACCAGTTTTGCTTGATTGTGTATCAAAGAGCTATTATGCATGATGTGGGAACTATCAAAAGTTAGTGTCTTCATGAAGTAAGCTTGTATGTGTGTTAGGAGACTTCATATTTTAATTGAGCATAATTGGTTGTATTTTGCAGCTTTCATTGGCGAGCCACGATCCGGGTAACGGTGAGTGGTTCGATCAACCCACTTAGGAAGCGCGTAATACACATAGCCGTGCTCCGTGTATTTTAAGAGCGTTGTAGTTATGTAATATTCGTATAAATAGACGTATTATTAATATTATAACTTACCATGTTAGATAATGCATACATATATTTATAAATTGTATTTTGCGTAGACAATTTATATCACACTCATTATTTGTTTGTACACCATAATACACGCATAAATAACCGTATTTTTATACTACTATTGCTAGCATGATATTGTATTTTATGTATCTAGTATCATAGAATATGGTACGCTATAAGAGATTCGTATATTGAATTTACTCCATGATTAGTTAAATATGTGGTATGCTATTTATCATTAAGTTTGTATGGATCCATACTTAGCTTTGATATATTATGGAATGTTAAAACTAAATACTTGAATACTAAACTTTGTCTATCAGTTATATGTGTGTGTAGGACCCTTGAGGTCATGCTAGGACATTATTCAGTTGTGAATATAGTTAATCTTCCCGCATCCGAGGGATGCAACTTTATGGGAATTCAAGAGAATTCGATAGCGTATCGGTAATGGCTAACCGATGGTGGAAGATTTATAATAGTTATATTGTGAGTGTAGAGTGTTTCTTTTACACATCATCGTGCGTTGAAGCTGTCCAGCGTCGAAGCTTTCTTATGCGGTGCTGCCATGATGTTGGAAGGCTGCTAGGAAGAGGGCTACCTAATGATGTAGGGCATTAGTGTATTGATTTCTTCTAAAAGTCTTTTATCATCCCTATGGGAAAGAGTGAGAGCGTAGTGAGGGCACGTCATTGCGTGATGTTCTGTTATTATAGGTTATTCCATGTTTTGGTTGGAACTATTATTGTACTATTGATGTAATATAGATGCAGTGTGTGGCTTCTTACCATTCACTGAGCTTGTAGCTCACCCCTCATGTATTGTTCCTCCACCAGGGGCTGAGTTGATCTTGAAGGAGGAGCTCCGTGAAGTGGGATTACAGTAGTTGTTGTAGCGTCCAGTCTTTTGATTCTGCAAGCATGAGGCTGTCAGTATTCCTCTTACTTGTATGTTATGGTATTCGTGCTTGAGGCACATGTCGTTATTTTTAGTCTATTTTTACTAGACTTGGCTCTCACAGGACAGTAATTGTGTTATTTGGATTTGTAATATTACTTTGGATGATAAATTTATTTCATTTTACGCTTCCGCATTTTCTGATAAGCTATCTTTTATTATTGCTTTGTTAAACCAGATATATTATATATTGGATCATCGATGTATCCCTTGGAGTCATTATTGACATCTTGTATTGATCACCTGATATTTATATTGATACGATCTAGGGATGGCCGCTCCGAGGCATATATAACAAGAATAACTTTAAAGATTCTGTTTTTATAAAATTATATTTAATTCAAACTCGTATTCTATTGCTCCAATTGTCCTTACTTTTGAATAAAGCAAAAAAAAAAAGTTTTAGTAAGATAACAAAAATATGTTACCCGGAAAGTTGTTATATTTTAAAAGTTATTCTAGATGAAAATATATTTAAAATAAAAGATGATGACACTCTTTTTATACGTCATAAATATCAAAGATACACTATCCTAAAATAGCGAAAACAAATTTGATGACATAATTATTAAATCATGTTATATATCACTAAACACATATTTTTCTTAATCAATAATAGACATTTTGAATGACAATTATGAAATTTACTTAAAATTAAAAACAACCTAACAAAAATCATAAAATCCAAAACAATATCCTAAACATTCAAATTTCACATTTTACTAATAAAAAATGTGATTTTTATGATTCTAAACAAAACAATTTAACAAAATAGTAAACTATAATACATGACAATTCTCATAAAAATTGTATTTTGAGGACAAATTCATCCATTGTTGGTGTCCCTAGTTTTTTTTTTTTTTTTAGGAAGCTGTTTGGTTTTGTTGTACTTTCTTTTTTAACTTATTTTTTTTATCCTAATTCAGACTTGTATTCACACGCTAAAAATAATAAACAAGAGTATATCATAACTTCAAAAAAAATTAAAATCCATATCCCTTCTCATTTTACTCTCACATCACTACCCATCACCCATGGGATCCAATGACAGGCTTCATAGTTCATACTCTAGTATTGATTAATTTATTGGACTAATATAAATATTGTTTTAGGTGGGCCGTTTAATGATTGGGATGTAAAGAAACAAACAAAAGAAGTGGTTTTAGTCATGACAACCTATTGCATATTTTAAGTGGAAATAACATGGACAGAATAACATGGATTTGATTCGTGTGGACAGACTGTTCAATCCTAATCCGACCCAATCTGATTTTCAATCCGGATTGTTCTAATCTGAACCCAACACGTAATTAAATACATCAACCTGGCCCAACCCGATTGTCGAGCAAAGCAACCAAAAGAGTCATAATCAAAGCAATCAAAAAAACATATCAAAATCAGCATAAAAACTTTGTTATACTTTAAATTTCAGAAATCAAAAGAATCCTCTTTCCCCAACAACCCACTCATTCATGAATGTAAAAAAGAAGACCTTGTTCCACTCTCCACGATGGCCTCTCTGATGTCTTTCGAAGGATCGACGCCGAGCTGCCAAGACGAAAACAGAGAGACTAAGGGAGGGAGGGAGGGAGAGATGGACTGAGGGACGGGGAAGGGAGAGATGGACTGACGACTAGGGTTGTGTGTGTTGTATGGTCCAGATTAGATAGCTTGAGATTGAACGCTATTATGTTCAGATTTTATTATCAATTTATAGGTTCGGGTTGGATTGGGTTGTGAGTGATGTCAACTCGAACCCAACCCGATTTGTTGACTCAACTCGAATTCGATTTTTACAACCCAAACCCAACCCATGTAAAAATCAGGTTCAACCCATAGGCTCTGGTTCAACCCAACCCAAGTTGCACCCCTAATCATATGGTAATGTTTGTTATGATTGCATTATAAATAAAAAACAAAAAAATGTTAAAGGCCCTGTGAGCTGTAGTAGTGATAATAGAAGAAGCTTGATTTAAATATTATTTTTCTTTTTAAAAACCTTTTTAAATCAAAGCAATAAAAAAATAACAAAAATTAAAAAATATACGACAATATGGTCTCAATTATATAATTAAAAAAAAAAAAGAGTAATGTTATTGTCAGAATTCTGTACATAGAACGTTGAATCCAAATTCTCACTTAAAATTCAATCATTCACCAAAATGTTAATGCTTAACTTCAAACAAAAAAAAATGTTATCGTATACACTATTTTATACACAATTTTCATTACGCGAAAATAAAGATTTACTGTGCCCCTGTTTGGGTGATGGAATAGATGAAGAATAAGGAGGAATATGGGTGAATAAGCTCAAAAATATGTTTGTTTGTAAGGAATAGATGAATACAATTATATCAGAGCACGCGAGAATAAATTGATTTGGTATTCTTGTCCCTCTTGAATATGTTATTCTACCTAATTTATTCTACTATAATAAAATGACTCACATGTAAAAATCATTTTTTCATTTTTTATAAATTATTATTCACATTTTATTTATCTTTTATGCACAACTTATATATGGCTATACAAACAATAAAAACGTCATTATCACATTTTTCAACCAGAAAAACTAAAAGGTAAAAATGCAATCAAACATAAAATGATTTATTCTTTATCCATATTTGAATAGTTATCTATTCCTAAACAATGTTTTAAAAATCGAATCATTCGATGAACATGAAAATTCACCAGGTCAAGGGTCATTGGCTCAACCGGCTGGTCAACCGGATTTAAACCGTGACATAATTACAATATATTAAATATCAACACTAAATAGAAATATGAAATATTTTTAGAAACTTTGCATAAATTTTTATTTACCATCGTAACATGATTTTAGTGTATATAAAATCTTTTTTTTTATTAGATTTCATATTTTATCAAGTAATTATTCACAATTTTTGTGAATAAAGAACTTATCAGTACAATCAACCAGTGCCAATTCACAAAAAGATCAGTTCAACCAGTCAGTTGATTGAGTTATACCATTGTTTTTTATATATCATTGGGTTTTAAAGGTAAACTGAACCAAAATTAAAAGCGGATGAAGATTTATCCAGTTCAATCGGTTGTGCCAGGTCGGATTTTAAAACACTATTCTTAAATAGCTTATGTGACTATCTAAAATGGGGGCTATATATTCAATCGCTTTTTTACCTATTAATCATCACAGTAACGAGAAAATACATTGAGAAATATAATGTAAATGCTAAATTATGTTTGTGCTTTTATGTATTATTATCTAAATATTTGTTGCACACAAACTCTGTGACTGTAGCAGTAACTTGAAAGGGCTTCTCATCGACCACATGTGAGGCAAGTCATTAATGCACTTAAAAACTAGAGTCAAAGCTTACTAATATTTGTGGTCTGGATTATTTACAGAACAGGTGGACCAGTGCACATGGGAACTGGTCAATCATATTGGAACACTAATTCTTTTCAAAATGCAGAATCCATTGAGAGTTGATACCAAGTCTGTGACCAAAATGGGAGAAAAAAAATGTCAAATTATACAGAGACATATAAACATCCACTTAGTGGAGGATTTCATTGTTGAGGACAGCTAATAGAGCAATGCAAAACCTTTTGGTGGCATTTGCAACAGAAAATCAGCTCTACTTTTATTTTTGTGAATGCCAGATTGTATGTTGTTTCTTTTGTCTTCTCAACTGCTGGTCCTGGCGAACATCAGTAAATGCCACAACGTGTTTTCAAGAGAAAGAAAGCAATTTGATGCTCAAATCAGAAATGAATCGAGCTATACATAAGAATTGAATGAATATCACTTATCTCTTTCTACTCATTGGAGAAGCTTTTATATTATTGTGAATATCTCCCTCCCTGCTCTCGACACCCCAAATCGATGAATCTTCTTGATCCACCACATTTAACAGCCCATTAAATCGTTACGGCGTTACAGCGGATGACCGAGGGAAACACCTTATTCTTATTAGGGTAAGTTTTTTTATTTTTCATCCAATCCAAATTGCAACACTATCTACAATCTAGAAGCGATCCCTCAGCAATCAGTGTATCATCCACAGTGTATGAAAATTTGAAAAAATTATATTTAAAAAAAAAACACTGGTGTATTCATTGTACGCTTTACTTTTTATAACAGTATTTATTACAATGGAGAGTGCATATTAGAAAAAATCAATGTGAGCTGCATATGGAACTACACACGGGACTCGACATATCATTATCCTTAGGACGATGTTACACTCAATTTTTTTTACAATCCAAAATACAATCATATATATTTTATTAGAAATTTACTCAAACTCGTTAGACAATGTATTTTCCTCGTTAATTGTTTCGTACACTTACCGAAAATAGGTTCAATTAACTCAAAATAAAACGATATACATTTTTTATTAAAATATATATCTTATTAGATAATGTTTTCTATTTTTTAAAAAAAAATAATAATATGTGTGATCTAAATTTTAATTAATAAAAATAACTAAATCTAACATTTTATTTATCCTTGGCCTATCATTGTTATTGGGCCATAGATCTAGTCTAGCTGTCTTTGTACAAACACAGAAAAGCCAGGCCCTTTTTAATTCTCTGCTGTGTGTCTATAAGAAAGTTAAAAACAGCCTGTAGTGTTGTGTCTGACAATATTTTTTGTTTTGTACTTCCACAGCATCAGGAGGTTTCATGTTTTTCCTCACTATGACTTAACAAGAACCTCTTTTTTAAAAGAAGAAAAAAAAATGAAGTGAAAATAAAATAAAATAAAAAACAAATTAAAAAAACATCCCCACCTTCAAAAAAACAAGGGAGAACAACAGTAACAAAAGGTTAGCCTTTATTCCTCTCTCTCTCCCCGTTTTTAATTTTTAATTTTTGCTTTTGTTTATGCTGTGGTAGGAGCAATGTCAACCTAAGCTGTTTGGTAGTGATAAGAACCCCACATCTTTCATTAGAACATTCTATCTCTGTTAAATCTTGTAATACAGACCCATATTTGTTTTTCTTGTTAAATTATATACTGCCATTGTTGAAGATGCCAAAGACAGGGCACATGTTTGAATTTTTAAAACAAAATAAAAAGAAACAAAAAAAAGAACTCACAGAACCTCCAGGTTGCAGTACCAAACAGCCCCTCCTGATATTGCTTTACAGCCCATAAAAACAAATGCCCTTTCTATACTTGTCCGTCTTTCTCTCTCTCTCAACATTGAAACCCATTTATTCTTTGAAGATTTTCTCAATTGGATCTTCTTTAAAACAACAAAAGAAACAGTGGATCAATCGATTTTTCGCTTTGAATTGGCTGTTTTGGTGGTGAATCATAAAAATCTACAGAGTGAAAGACTATATTTTTATTTTCATTTTTTAATTTTTTTTTTTTTTTTTGCGTTTGTGTCGGCGGAGGTGTCACTATCGATTGGCATTGTCGGCATTTACAAAAGAAAAGAAAAGAAAAGAAAAACCATGATTAGCAGAAGTGATCATCCATTAAAATATTCAAAGTACGGTTAGAGGATTATTTTTCGGTGCAGAAGCAGATTGTTGGGTTTGGCTTCATTGTTTTATTTTTCAAAATTTATTTCTTCTGATTTGGTTGTTTATAAAAAAAAAATTTACTCTTCTGGGCACTCAAATTTGGCCTTGATTTCAATTGGGTCTGGTTTTGTTTTGGTTCCTGAGCTTGTTTTGTCATCTGGGTGTGTCTCGGATTTCCGATAAGTGATCCAAAAGTGCAGATTTTGTGGCTCGTAATGTGGGGTCGATTGCAACTTTGATGAACTTGGCATGTGGAAGATTCGATTCCGCTTCGATGGTGATGGATGTCTGAAAGCATGGGTTTCAAGAGCTTGTTCTGTTTGGGAGGGGATAGCAGGTATCTGATTCTGGTCTTACTTGATGGAATTTGATTCACATTGCTGAAAGTTGTGGTTTTTATCTTGATATGCATGCTTTGAATTATGTACGGTAGCTCAAGCGCCGGTTTTTGCTATATGATAATTTATCTTCCACGCATTTATGTTGTTGGGCGTGGACTTGATGAGCATATATCAATGCAGTTTGAGATATTACTTGATATGGACCAATTCATTGAATGTTGTATTTCATGTTATAGGCTTGAATATTCATTATCACAAGAAACAGCAATAATGTACCTTCGTAGATCCATTTTTTCGGCTCATCTTATGGTTTTGATCAAGGAATCTTTCATGGTATATCATATTAAAGCTTTGGGTATAATGGTCAGCATTTCATGGTTTTAATGGAGTCATTTTCCGAAGCATCTCATCAATGATTTCTTAGGAAAAATCATATTGATGAAAGCTAAATTTCTCTCAGGCCTAGTGTTCAGTGTTCCAAACATGAAAAACATACAAAGAAAGACATTTTTTTAAAAAAAGAAGTAAATTAAGGTAGGATAATGTATGAAAAGGAAAGGAACTAACATGGTTAACATTAATACTAATACCTTTTCCATCAGCAACAGTAAATCACTTATGCCCTTAGGATTAGAATTTTGTTTCATTCATCTCTTCTCAATGTTTTGTTTTTTTTTTGAACCTTTTGACAATTTGTCTATGCTGTAATTTCAGGTTCGATGTGTAGACTTGTATACATTCCAAGTGCTGTTTTGCTTCCCTGAGGTGGGATCCCATACCTAATGTCAGGGACTCTTGCAGCAGTAATTGGAGGTGCTGCAGGAGCCGTGGCATTGGTAGGGATAGTAATCATATTCATATATTTCTGTTTGTTACGCACCAGGAGCGCCTCGAGGAATTCTGATACTAATTCATCAGACCCGTCTCTTCAAGGTAACAATTCTGGAAATTATTATTATGATTTGAATACAGAAGTGGTATCTGCTTGATCTAACTATCTTTTTTTCTCCTCATAATCGGTAGTGGGAAGAAATCTTGGTCTTGAATTATCTCTAAGGCCATCTGACTCCCAAGAAGCTAGGTGTTTTACTCTGGAGGAATTGGGTCTGGCTACCAAGAGTTTCAGCGACATCAATCTAATTGGAGAAGGAAAGTTTGGAGAGGTCTACAATGGTTTGCTTCAAGATGGGTTGATCGTGGCCATTAAGAAACGAACCGGCTTACCTAGTCAGGAATTTATCAATGAGGTAACAACACCTATCATTCTACGTATTGTTGTGGAAATGAAAACCTTTCTGCTTCAAATACTTCATTTGACGAGATTTTTTCCCTCAAATCTCACATGGATAATATATACCTTTAATAGGTACGCTACCTCTCATCTATTCGCCATCGGAATCTTGTGAGTCTCTTGGGGTACTGCCAGGAAAATGGTCAACAAATGCTTATATATGAGCATGTCCCGAATGGCAGTGTTTCATCACATTTATATGGTGCCTGCCCATCAATACTCAGATGCTATACTTATATCATGCATTGTATAAGCCATGGGGATTCTTAATTTCCTGTTGTCATTTCTAGGTGTGCGTCAGGCATCCAGCGAAAAGCTAGAATTCAAACATAGGCTCTCGATAGCCCTCGGGGCAGCTAAAGGTGGCATACCTCTAAATTGATTAGCATACTTGGTTTGTGTGAGAGTTATGTTTTAGTAAAACAAAACAGCCCAAAAGAGAAGAATTTTTTTTTTTGGAAGATAAATATTTTGATATTGATAAACCAAAGAAGTCTCCTATTCGATGTTGCCTAATAATCGCAACTTGTTGTGCAGGTTTAAGTCACCTGCATAGTCAGAATCCTCCTCTAGTACATAAGGATTTCAAAACGGCGAACGTCCTTGTAGATGAGAATTTTATTGCTAAAGTTGCGGATGCAGGGATAAAAAATCTTCTGAGCAGGACAACTGGTGGTGCAGGACCATCCTCTGGAGTTCTGGCAGATGATGTATTCCAGGATCCCTGGTACTCATTTATCATCTATCTATTATCATCACTACAGCATGAACATTAACATTTTATAATTTATCAAGTAATATTAGAATCCACTACATCACATGTAAGTAAATTGCATACTATCTTTGCATGTCATTATTACCGCATCTCCAATTTTGTATTTTTTTGTTGTGTTCACTCATGCAGGGTGCACGAGTCTGGAAGATACTCTGAAAAGAGTGACGTTTACAGCTTTGGGGTGTTTCTCATCGAGTTAGTTAGTGGTCAGGAAGCATCAGCTCAGCCAGGAACTTCCAAATCTGATCATAACATTCTCAACTGGGTATGGATATCGACGCTTGATAAATTTTATCTCTCTCTTCTGATATAAAAAAGTTCACTTTTCAGCCAATATAAATCAATCTGACATTTATTTTCATTCTTCACCATAAATTGATGGTCTTGAAACACTTGTCACTGGAGCACTGTTAGTTCTGCATTTTATAACCATTGCAACGCGGCGTATCCGTATACAAAAAAACTGGTAATCCCCTTCTTTTTACATATTGGAAGTTCTGGCGCATTTGTCCATTGCTTGACCATCTTTCTTGAAAGAATGTGTGTGTCATATGATATTCGGTGCTCGCTTTTACCATTTTGGGTTCTCTTTATCAGAAAAGGTTGTTCATTTTCCTTCATTCCTCCACAATGACAGATCATGTTGATCTGAGGTTAAAGATTTGCTGAATTTTTTTTTTAAAAAAAAGATCTGTTTCATGCAGACCCATATACCTTACACAATAAGGTCAATTTGGTAGCTCTTCCCATTCTCCTTTTGTTGGAGTACTGAGGAAAAAAACTTTGAAATCCTTAATTTGTGCGGTCATTCCTGGATGGCCCACCCAATATTCCTTTCATTCTTTCTTTTCATGGAATCTATCAGAAACTGATTCACAAGGAATGAGAAATTCTCTTTTTAGATCAAAGTTACCAAACTGGCCTACCTGCTTTCATTGCATTAAAATGCACCAAACCTTTCATTTGTAAATATTGACACAAGCATCTACCAATTTTCACGCAGATAATCTTCACATTGGATTCGATACCTCTTTGTGTTTTTTTTTTAACTTTTCCATTTTTGTCTACTCATGAAGGCACGACGTTACCAGGAAGACAATGATGTGTCTGTGATTGTGGACCGTAGAATGGGCAGCAGTTTTACATCTGAAGGCATGAAAGAGTTCCTGATGTTGGGAGCATTGTGTGTGAGCCCATCCCCCGAAAGACGCCCTACCATGAACCAAGTAGTGTCAGAGCTCGACCGGGTGCTTGAGAAAGAGATGAGCCTGACAACCATAATGGGTGAAGGCACCCTGACCGTCACTCCTGGAAGTCATTTATTCACCGGAACAAGATGAAAGGAGTGGTGGTACAGGCATGTATAATTCAAAATATCGCGCATGGCCTAAAGTTTTTGTCTGGTGATTCCATTTTATTTTCGATACCCATTCGTTTGTTGTGTAGAGTTTCAGATATATCATCATCATCAGCTGTTTGGTTAAGTGTATAAAGCGAACAGCTGTAGCAAAAATGTTTCTTTTTTTTTTCTTTCTTTTTTTGCTCCTGTTCAATTCCCATAAAGTCATAAGAAAAAAGATGTTGTATATATACTGGTTTTGGGGTGTCCAATATAATTTTTGGAAGGTTCATTTGGGAATATAACTTCTGTTCTGTTTTTTCACTGTTAATTATTTAGCAGAGGATTTATTGGTCTGTGGATGTACAGGTTTCTGGCAAAAATTGATTGTCGACCTTTTGAAGGGAGTGATTGATTCAATGGATTGATGTTGCTTAGTGATATAATTAGGCAAGACTGGAACTTGACATTCTGAGATGAGCTATGTGTTGATATGTATTGAATTGCATGGCAAATGAAAATAATTAAATCTTAAGCCCTGTTTGGTAAGGGATAAGTCATGGCATAAAAAAATAAGCAATGGAATAAGTGATCAAAAAACCTTCTTTTTTTTCCAATTAGAATAATATTTATTGTCTTTTTTTCTTTTTGTCTATATTTTAATAAATGTGAATAAACTTTTTATTCTCTTATATTGAGATGACGCATCATCAGAAGTTGATATCAAACTAGGCTTTCAAATTTCAAAGCAACTATTAACCATGTTGTTTATATGTGGTGAACTATAATGTGCTGTAGTTGATCAATTCTTCACTATAGAAATGCGATTAATGTATTTTTTTGTTATGAAATACTTAAAATTTTATCCTATTTAACAGTAAATAGGGACATTTTTTGTTACCCTGTCAAATGTGATGTTTTTTTTTTTTCTTGAAAAGATTATTTTTTCTTGGAAAGGCTGATTTGTTAAATAAAACAATCAGTATGTTTTAACTTGGAAGGAATTTTTTTTTTGGAAACATTGATTCATAAAAGAACACACTTAAATATATTTGTACTTGTAATGGAAATTTGATTAGTAAAAAAATCATTTAAATAGAAAACATTTAATAATTACCTGATAAATTTACACAGGGGATTCATGCACCCTGTTTCTAATAACAGGCACCTTGAATGTGTAATTCATCCTTTAATATGTTGCTAATTTGAATTTAGATACAAAATAATTAGTAAAATAAAATTTCATGATTTTAAAATTTGCAGATAATTAACTGTCAATTTATTCACCAATATAATGATACGTATTTAATCCATAGGACCCACGTTTTCTTTGTTTCATGTTTATGAATCAATTTTTTTTTTCTATTTAGTTATTAAATCATTTTTTTATAGATGAGATGTTTTTCAATTAGGGCTGCAACTCGGGCGGGTTGGGTTTGGATTGACCTTAACTCGAACTCAACCCGAATTCCAAACTACTCAACCCTAATCCGACTCAACCCGATTTTCAACCCGAATCCAACCCGTAATTAAATAAACCAACCTGACTCAACCCGAATTGGATCAACCCGACCCAACCCGAATTGGACCAACCCGATCCAACCCGAATTTCTAACATGATGTACAAATTAAATAAATCAACCCGACCCAACCCGTAATATTAACTAGGTTTATCTAAAATTTGGACTACCCAGATTAGAAGCTACAGAATGAACGGTCATGAATTTTTTTTTTTAACTATTAATTTACGAGTTCATATGGGTCGGGTTGTGAATAAGTCCAGCTCGAACCCAACCCGATTTGTGAGTCAACCTGAATTGGCCAACTCGAACCCAATTTGATCAACTCAACTCATGTAAAAATCGGGTTTAACCCGTCAGGTTCGGGTTCAACCGGACCTAAGTTGCAGCCCTATTTCCAATCTCCTAGATTACCAAAAAAAAAAATACAACTTTTAAAATACATTAATCACAATCTCGAATTACATAAGATATAAATTAATTTAAGAGGAGTGAGAGTGTAGGTTAAGCACAAGTCAATCTTGAACATAGAAAACGTATATCATACTCTGTCACTTACAATAGTTGTGGTAATTAAAGTAGTGTTTGAAAACAAGGGAGAACAAAAGTTTTTATATAACAACAGTTTTCAAATGTAGCCTTCCAAGAAATATATACTTTTGTTAAGATTTGTGAAATGTTGATTTTCAAGACTTTTTTTAGCTCTTTATTAAAAGGATAACGAAATTCTACTAAATCAAAATCTCTTAAATCTATTGAAATCAATTTCCAAATGCTGTAAAGGTGAAACTTTAATAAGTGAATATATCCCAATCTGACTTTTGAGTAGATTTCATTTTTGGAATTATTAATATTTAATTTAGATTTTACAATGTAAGATGAAATCTGAATTATTTAATTTATTTTATCTAAAAAATCTATCTTTTTTTTTGTCGAAACTGAAAAAATCTATCATTATTTCATATTTTTTTCATTCATTCTCCATATCCCCTACTTTTATTTTTATCTCCACTCCATCCAAGCATGAACCAATCTCAACATATTGGATTTTGGTTGACTTTTTCAATTTCATAAAATATTAGATTTGATTTTTTTTTACAATATCAAGCGCGCTCTGTTTTTAAAATCTAATGTTTTATTTAATAAGATATATATTTTTATAAAATGTGAAGTATATTCTTCAATGAATTAAATTGTATCATTTATAAAAAATATAAAAAAAATTCAATGATGTATGTGTCTCATTATAGTGAAAAGAGTGCTAACTAGGTATACAAGAGTATATTTAAGATTGTAAAAAAATATTTAAAATTTTTGTGAATAATTTTAATATGGATTAAAAAAAAAAGGAAAAAATCTATAAAACCCCCTACAAACTGCTTGATGCAACCCCTTGACATTTCAAAAGTCCATGTAAACACTGGAAAATCCAAATGGCCCCATAATTAATCTTTCATTAACAGATGAGAAATACATTGTAAATATTTTGTTCGATTATCTCTGACTAAAAATACAATATACCAAAATCCCTACAATATGTTAAGAATTTGAAAAATTCTCTACAATGTATTAAAAATTCAAAAAACCCTATGCAAGTCTTGTTTTTAGGATATTGACACATTGTAAAAGGTTTTTTAGATTTTAACATATTGTAAGAGTTTTAAGTATAGTGCGTTTTCAGTCATGATTAACCTAACAGAATACTCAAAATATTTATCAACCATGAACGGAGGTTCAATTCAGCGAGCTATTTGAACTTTCATAGGTATTTGCAAGGGGTTACACGAACTTTCAAGAAAGTCAGAGGGCTATATGGATATCCGAAACTTTGCATAGAGTTATTTAGCCCCTGTTTGTTTTGGGTATAAGCCCCTGGATAACCCTGGATAAGAATTTTGGTGTGTTTGTTTGCTCTGGATAACCCCTAATAAAGTCTGCCAGAATAAACGGGTATAAAATGGTATATGGATTCCAATCAACTCCTGGAATTAAAGTTATCTTAGATTATTCCACCTAAAGAATATGTGGGCCCATTGTCAAATCAATTGTCATCACCTCTTATAAATCATCTGTCAAATCAACTATCATTATTTTTTTACTTTTAAAAAACTTATCCATATTTTATTCACATTTTATCCAAACAACAAAACATTTATTCTTACGTTTACCAACGAGAATAATTCAAAACACAATAAAAAAATAAAATCATTTTATCTTTATTTATACTCACTTATGATTGGATAAATGTATACACTGCCATAAATCCTATTACCGTTTCAAACGGAGGCTTAGAGTTTTCCCTTAAATATGATTTTAAATTGATCGTGATGAGGTCCAACGATCAAACGGTGTGTAATGGTGGATCCAGGCATCCCAGCGAGGGACGGGGGCATTCCAGGAATAGAATGGAAAACTCAAGCTCCAGACACACTCTCCCAACCTCGTCTCCTCCATCATCTCCTCTTCTTCCGATCAAATCATTTCAAAAACTCTAATAAATCGATGGATCTCCTCCATCTCTAACTCTTCTTCAAAACCCTAAAAATCCAACCAAAACATGATGTTCGACGACCCCCTCTCGCGCCACCGCCCCTTCATCTCCGCCTCCGTCAGCGCCCCGACCTTCCCCACCTTCAACGGCATCGGCTCCTCCTCCGCTGATCGCCTCTCCTCCTCTGCCTCCTCCGCCGCCCCCAATTTCCTCCACAACCCCCGCATCGCCCTCTCCCTCGTCCCTGCCGCCGTCTTCCTCCTCGACCTCGGTGGCGCCGCCGTCTCCGCCGTCCTCTCCGTCGGCCTCCTCGTCTCCTACCTCCTCGACTCCCTCAAGACCCCCGCCGTCGTCCCCTTCTTCGCGATCTGGCTCTCCCTCATCTTTTCCCAGCTCGCCTTCTACGCCTCCGCCTCCCCCGCCCTCGCTTCCGCCTTCTCCTCCGTCCCACTCGCCGCCCTCGCCTCCTTCTTGTCCGCCGAGACCACCTTCCTCGTCGGCGTCTGGTGCTCGCTCCAGTTCAAGTGGATCCGCATCGAGAACCGCCCGATCGCCGCGTCCCTCGAGCGCCTCCTCTTCGCCTGCCTCCCAATCGTCGGCCCCGCGATCCTAACGTGGGCCTCCGTCGCGGCCTTCGGCGTCACCGATGGCACCGCGTACCACTTCGCCGCCTTGGCGTGCTTCTTCTACTGGGTCTACTCCCTCCCGCGCGGCCCGTCCTTCCGGTCCGCCAAGCACGAGGCGGGTCAGATCCTCGGCCCGCTCGAGAGCTGCGTCCACGCCCTGTACCTCCTCTTTGCGCCCTTGGCCTTTCGTGTCGCGACCCACCACGCCGTGCTCTTCTCGTCCTCGGTGTTGTTGTGCGATATCTTCTTGTTGTTCTTCGTCCCATTTTTGTTCCAGTTGTACGCGGCGCACACGCGTGGCGCGCTGTGGTGGGTCACGAGGGACCCAGGGCAGGTCAGGAGCATCGTTGTCAGCAATGGAGCTGTTGCAGGGCTGGTGGTCGTGGTCTGCTTGGAAGTGAGGGTCGTGTTCAGGTCGTTTGGGAAGTATCTTCATGTGCCGCCGCCTTTGGATTATGTGCTGGTGACGGTCGCGATGCTTGGTGGGGCGGCCTCTGCAGGGGCCTTTGCGGTTGGTCTAGTTAACGATGCTTTTGGGTCGATGGCGTTCACTGCAATGGCGATGATGGTTAGCGCTGCTGGTGCCATTGTTGTTGGTTTCCCTCTGTGGGTGGGTCCTCCTATTCCCTTCCTTTGGAAAACTTTCTTATTTATGACTACATCTGGTCCATTTCATGTTAATAGATTGGTAATAATTGAGCACTCATGTGTCATAGATCATGTGTAATCATAGTACTCATGTTTAATTGTGAATAAGAAGGTTTGGAGTGATAAAGTGATCCACTAGATGGGGTCCTATCTCAAATAAATCCTACTTGGCTTTAACAAGAGAATGTAATGGTTTATTTGAGTTATTCGTGTGGAAGGATCTCTTGTGGATTATGTGTAGTAGGTGTAATTGGTTTCTACATATTCTTCTGTATTAAACTAATAGAATTACCAATTAAATACATGAAGGATGACTAGAACTTTTGGGCTTTCTCTTTATTTAATAATATGAGGGTGTAGGCCACTAGGCCTATCGTTTCAGTAAAAAAAGAAAGAAGAAAGACCACTAGAACAAGCATTGGGATGATATTCATGTTTTCATAAATTGTCACTTCTTGGTTAATGAGTTGTGTTCCTGATATTCTGCAGGAAACTTATGCTAGTTGCATCGCGAGTCATAACAGTGTTAACTGATATAATACTCACTCTGGGAAGTTAAATGTAAATGGGAGATGGTTTCCATGATTTTTGGTTCTAATTAGGACAAAGGCTAGTTATGCAATTGATAGGTGAATAACATTGTGTTGATTTATTAAGCATGTCATTGAAAAGAAGGGATGATGTTGCTCAACAAAAGAAACATCTTAGACCAAAAGACCCTTGCACCAAATTATGACTAATCTTTTGTCCACTTTTCACCCCTTCTTTTTTCATCATTTGATGCAATCCTTCAAAAGGTAAAAAACAGCAGTGGTTATCGATCCACAATAAGGTACATCTTGTTGGACTATGCAATCTGAAGTTTACAAATGTTGATCAGTGGAATTGCTTCAGCTTGATATACAGCCAAAGCCAAACACACACTTTGGTTTTTTTGTAAACACTGCAAATAAAGTGAAGTGTTAGGAAACCCTTTTTAATAAGGTTTAAGGATTAAGTAATGCTGGACTTTTGAAAATTTTGAGTTAGCTACTGCTAAATTTAACCTATGGAAGTCAGATCAAATGCATATAATTATGTGGTTTTTCTTTGAACTTTACATCTGACGTCAACATTGTCCATTCTCTATATGGTTTTGCTTGGCATATATTATGCTTTATTTATCCTGTAACTGATTCTGTTCCATAATGGCTTATGTATTAGTTGATTTCTAGGACAAGGAATCAAATGGACATGCTCTACAGGGAAGCTTGCTTTGGTTCGTTCATACACTTTTGCAGTTTATCAAGTTACCGTATTCAATGAAGACATCACCCTATCCTATTTTGATAATTTATATGCCTATTCTTCCATGCAAAAACTTCTAGTGGTGGTTTTGCATTTCTATCTGCCTACAAGAGCTTCACATTAGGTTTTATTTATAAATTATCACATCTCTGGAGCTCAAGTTTATGGCTAATTCTGGTTGGATGGTTTTCACATTTCATTAGAATGTGTACTTTGAATGACATGCTGCCTCAGATAATCTCAATATAATGCATAAATGATGGACTTATAATTAAGTAAAGTTGTTTGTCATCATTTGTGCAGCTCCTTCCTCTTCCATTGATCTCTGGCTTTTATCTAGCTCGATTCTTCACAAAAAAAAGTTTGCCGTCATATTTTACCTTTGTTGGACTGGCAAGCTTGATGGTTGCATGGTTTGTTAGACATAACTTCTGGGATCTGAATATTTGGATGGCTGGTATGGCGCTGAAGTCCTTTTGTAAGTTGATAGTTGCTAGTGTAATTGTGGCGATGTCTATTCCTGGCTTAGCTCTTCTTCCATCAAAATTGCGCTTCTTGACTGAATTTGGTCTTATCAGCCATGCTCTGCTGCTGTGCTACATAGAGAATCGGTTTTTCAATTATTCATCCATATACTTCTTTGGATTTGATGATGAGGTGATGTATCCAAGTTATATGGTTATAATGACGACCTTTTTTGGCTTGGCTTTGGTGAGAAAATTGGTCTCAGACCATCAAATTGGGGATAAAGCAGTTTGGGTTCTGACCTGTCTATATTTTGCAAAGCTATCTATGCTTTTTATCACGTCAAAGTCAGTTCTCTGGATGTCTGCTATATTGTTACTGGCTGTCTCCCCTCCATTACTTCTGTACAAGTAAGGGCCAAATCTCCTTTTTTTTCTTTCTTTCTTTCTTTCTTTCTTGCTATTACCACTACATATAATCAGCATATATTTGATAGCGGGGCATAAATGATGTTATTTGTTGTGAGGTCATTGTTTTATCTGTAGTTTTTCTAAAACACTTGCACACAATGGGAACTTTTATATGTACTTGACCTCTCATTTTCTTCTTAACTAAAATGAATCAGGGACAAATCAAAAGTTTCTTCTAAAATGACAGTTTGGCAAGGCTATGCACATGCTGGGGTGGTGGCTGTATCTGCCTGGTTATGTCGTGAAACAATTTTTGAAGTTCTACAATGGTGGAATGGGAGGGTCCCTTCAGATGGTCTACTCATGGGATCCTATATTCTTCTAACAGGACTGGCCTGCATCCCAATAGTTGCTCTGCACTTCTCCCATGTCCAGGTAAGCCTTTTGTCTTCAGTTGAAACAGATAAAATGCGATGTGCTATTGGTGCTTCATTATCATACACTTGAGAACCATTAAGAGCTATTTTCTTTACTTTGCTTCTATTTTTTGGATCTGATGGCGGGCTACTAACTTTGTTAATATAATTTGATGATGTCACATTTCATTAAAAAAAGGATACCCGATATTTGGAATTCAGAAGCATAGTTTAAAGTGTGACCGCACATGTTGATGTGCGGCCCCCCTCCCCCCCCCCATGCAGCGTTTGTGCACCCAAGTTGAAAATGACTTCGAACGGTAAAACCTACCTCTGGGTTCGAATTGCCATTCGAACGGTAATTCGAATGGCAACATACTGTTCGAAAGGCAATTCGAACATCAAGAGTTCAGTTCGAACGGGGGTTTGAACGACCGCCTTATGCTATGTACGATTGCATGTTCTGTACATGCGGCTGCATATGTCATGCGGACTCCACCGCACATGCGTCCGGTTCGCACATGGTTTTGAACTATGTTCAAAAGACACTTTTGTCTCTATAATTCTTGTTGATTGATATTCACTTATCTGAATGACTTGTTCTTTTCTTCCTGCAGACAGCCAAGAGATCTTTAGTACTGGTGATTGCCACTGGTCTACTATTTATTTTTATGCAGCCTCCAATCTCGCTATCATGGGCCTTCCGGTCCACCCTGATCAATGCAGCCCATCAATCTGTTGATGATGTCTCAATATATGGCTTCATAGCTACCAAGCCTTCATGGCCATCATGGTTGCTTATCTTGACAGTCTTGCTTACCTTAGCAGCAATCACATCCATCATTCCCATCAAATACATAGTAGAACTGAGAGCCTTCTATGCAGTTGGAGTAGGGATCACCTTAGGCATTTACATCTGCGCAGAGTACTTCTTCCAAGCAATGATTCTTTATCCCTTCCTTGTCACAACAATTGTCTGTGCTTCCATCTTCATAGTCTTCACCCACTTGCCATCAGCATCCAGTCCAAAAATCCTGCCATGGATGTTTGCCCTATTGGTGGCCCTCTTCCCCGTGACATACCTATTGGAAGGTCAGTTGAGAGCAATAAAAAGCATCGAAGAAGGAGAAGACAAGTTCACAAATTTGTTCACTGTTGAAGGGGCAAGGATGTCTCTTTTGGGCCTATATGCCACCCTATTCATGCTAATCGCATTGGAAATCAAGTTTGAGTTGGCATCCCTTTTGCGTGAAAAAGCCACTGCAGCAGTGGGTCAACCCGGACGGACCTCCAGTGGGTTCCCACCTAAGATGAGGCTTATGCAGCAAAGGAGGGCATCCGCTGCACCGTCATTCACGGTCAGGAGGCTGTCTGCTGAGGGTGCTTGGATGCCAGCAGTAGGCAATGTGGCCACCTTTCTTTGCTTTGGGATATGTTTGGTCCTGAATATCAGTCTCACTGGGGGATCCAACCGTGCAATCTTCTTCTTGGCTCCAATTCTGCTGCTTCTCAATAAAGACTCGGATATCGTGTCAGGTTTTGGAGACAAGCAGCGTTACTTTCCAGTCACGTTGGCGATCTCGAGCTATTTGGTATTGATTGCTTTGTACCGGATATGGGAAGAAGTCTGGTATGATGTTGTTGGATGGGGTCTTCATATCGGAGGACCGGGATGGCTGTTTGTTGTAAAAAATAAGGCACTTCTCCTCCTCACATTTCCCAATCACATCCTCTTCAACCGCTTCATGTGGGACTATGTAAAGCAGACGGATGCGATTCTGCTGCTGACTTTGCCCCTTAATTTGCCATCCATCATCATAACAGATATAACCACAGTTCAGGTTTTAGGATTGTTGGGATGTATTTATTCCCTTGCCCAGTACTTGATATCAAGGCAGAACAAAATTGCAGGCATGAAGTACATATGAAACAGGCAAACAAAAATGAAAGATTTGCATGTAATTTCAAACCATTCGTCGTTCCTGTGATAATTATTTCCATGCATTCGGACGTAGTGACAGGTATTCGACAAATCAGTAGGCGTTGCTCAGGACTATCGGATGCTAATTTTATCTTGCATGAGCAGCGTAAGGACTTGCACCTGGTGTTGGGCCAGAGGAGAGTGATGGTGTTATACATTCCTCAAAACGAGGACGCGAGACGTTTGTGTAAATTGTGTAAACACTGGAAGAGTTTTAACTAACTTATTACATGGAGCTTCTTGTTCTGCTCATTCTCATTTGTTTCTCTTCTGAATTCTGATCGTTTCTCTCTGCAGATCATTATACATTAACCCCCTCTCAGATGTGAATTAATACAGTAGAGGGGCTCTTCATGATCTAGGGAGAGGATGGAGCAAGGAGGAAAAAAAATGGTAAGAAGGGGGAAAACCTCTGGAACAGGCTTACTATATAGGTCTATTGCATTTTGTGGGTTTGCTATCTTTATCGTATGTTACTATATAGTGTGTCACGTCTTATATATTGTATCAGTTGTACTATTTTTGTTTTTTTTTTAGCTGCAATTTCAGTTCTTATGTCTATTCAGAGTCATGCATTCACGTTATTAAGATATATATCTTATTAGAATTTTTTTATAAACAGGTCAAGACCAGATTCATATAATTTATTAAAATATAATTTGTTTCAAGGGCATGTCTAGCATCACTGCCGATATTTCTGATCCCATTACATTGCTAAACTCACCACTTTGAAAATCTATCATTTTTGTACCCACCAACTTTCATATACATAATTCATCAATCAATTCCTAAATACACCATCCTCATTTTTTCACAGGTTCTCTCTCTCTCTCTCTCTCTCTCTCTCTCTCTCTCTATCTACATCTATATCAATCTCTCTCTTTTCTTTCCTCTTCTCCCGCCGGTTGGATTCACCCCCGCCACCCCCCCAGGTCACCGGCCTCCTTAAACGCGCCGTCGACCCCCCTTTGGACACGTCAACTTCCTACCGTCCTCCCTTCTCTGTCTCTCTCTCTCTCTCTCAACTTATCTTGTAAGCTTTTAACTCTTCTTCTTGGCCCCCACAACCACCACTATGAGCAAGCCCCCCATAGTCACATCTTAAAAGGAGATGTCGCATCTCTTCCTCCACTTCGACCTACTGTGCTGTGAGGAGCATCATTGGGATAATGGGATGTCAAACAAGTGGAGAGTGAGGACAGCAACACCCCTTCAATCAACCCCCATTACCCACCCTTCTCACCCTTTCACATGCCCTGTTCTGTGATTTTTTGGCTGAATTGGATGTCACTTTTTGTCTTATCGTACGTTTTTCTTATTTTGAGTGATATCAAGTTGATCTGTGTGATGATGATGATGAGTTCAATGTTTTAGCATGTGATGGCGTTTGGTAAATCATATACTAAGTTTCCAGCTTCCAATTGAAGATTTTTTTAGCCTAGGATGTTCCATCAGTTGCAATAAATTTTTATGTCCATGTCTATCTCTTCCAGGTGCATGGCACACCACTCTCCCACCTTGTTGCCGGTCAATGAAAGTCAAGTATTTTGAATATTCAATGTTTTGAACAATATTTTTAGAATATCGAAAGTGAATGTATCTTGAATGAAATATAAATGTATTAACATGTTAATGTAAATTGAATATTGAATGTGTTTAATGTTTATTATTATAAAAAAAATCTGATTTGATAGTGCTACCATCAAATAATCCCTCTTAGGTCGACAACCTAACTATCGTATGTTATAAAAATCAGTTGAGAATGTTATAAGTAATGATTGACAAGATGACAATTGAATTGGTGATGGGATTCTTATGTATATGAGTTTTCATGTTTTTCCGGAGGTTGGTGGGATCAGACAATTAGCTGGTGGGGATAGATAACAAACAATTCCTAAACCAATAATGTCAAACAACAGATGATACTGATTCTCCAGTCTCCACAAATCTGAAAACCTCCCCCTCCACAGTTCACTACACACTACCCAAAATAAAAATGCCATCCAAAACCACCACAACCATCACCCTCACAAATCTCCTCCTCCTATGCATCTTCTCCATCACCACATCCACCCAACAAGACCAACCACCAATTCCAAAGCCATGGCCCCTCCAATTCCACTCAAAACTCTTCATGAACTACTCGGGCTCCCTCTCCCTCATCGATCTCTGGTACGACTGGCCCGGCGGCCGCAACTTCAACATCATCCAGGACCAGCTCGACCAGGAACCCTTCTACGACCTCGAATGGAACAACGGCACCTCCTTCTTCTACACCCTCCATGGCCCCAAGAGGAGCTGCCGGACGGCCCAGCTCGAGGTGGGTATTCTCCGACCGGATTGGCTTGATGGGGCGACGTATCTGGGGGAGGAGAGGGTCAATGGGTTTGATTGTAATGTGTGGGAGAAGGCGGACTTCATCACCTACTATGAGGATGTCGTCACGAAGAGGCCTGTTCATTGGGTCTTCTACACTGGTGAGTGAAACCCCCTTCTTTGTTTTGGCATATTTTGAGCTACACTGTAACACTTGGCCGTTTGGAAATAGATTCGAAGAGCTTCTGGATCTGCAGAAAACGCTTTTGGATCTGCAGAAACTGAGTTCTTCGTACCTATTTCACGTTTGAGCTTTCTACTTAGGGTGCGTTTGGTTACGTGATTGCAAAACTGATTCTGCAGGAATCTGCGATTGCAAAACTGATTCTGCAGGAAGCTCACTTTCTCAGCTTTTTGAAATCGCAGCTTTTGGGTACTATTTACCTGAATCTGTGTGCAGGAAACTGCTAAAATAAAACTATTTGGTTGCACGATTGTAAACGCAGCTTCCTGCAATCGCAGCGCAATCGCTCAACCAAACGCACTCTAAATTAAAAACAGAATCACCTCCCAATCATATTACCAAACCATGTTACAAACGGGATTGTCTACTACTCAAAACAGTCCTTCAGCTTCAGCAGCTTATACGCTCCATCATTGAAGTGTATATTGCAATAGGAGTATATATTTTACTAATGCAATATATAAAACTTAATTTTTTAAAAGAAAAAAAATAATAGTTTGTCTAAGTATATATTTTATTTTTTTTATTATATTTCTTTTAAAGAAAAAGATAGGGTTTTTACGGTATATCATTTTTCAAAAAAGATTCTTTTTATACTGAGGCCTTTTCATATGTTGACAAACACAATCCTTTTAAAAGCCCTGTTTTTACTTCTTTCCTTTTAAAACGAGGGTATATGCATTTACATTCAAAAATGTATAGTGGGTTCACTGGTTTCCCGTTTCCCACTGTTCCTCTGCCTGCCATGGACCATCTGAAAATGCCCAGCAAGTATTTGTCTATATGTCCCAGTCATTAATCAATTCTGTGGGACCTCAAAAAAATAAAAGCTTCCATCAATCCTACTTTGTCCCAAACCACAAAAAAAAAAAAAAACATCCCCCCTCAAAAACCTCATCTCCAAAGAAACCAACATCCATGTCTCCAACACCACTCCCCAAACCTCTCCTCCTCATCACAATCACCCTCTCCATCACATTATTATCTCAATCAACACCAACACCATGGCCTCCACAGTTCCACTCCCTCCTCTACAGCAACAACACCTCCTCTGCCACCATCTCCCTCGTCGACCTTTGGTACGACTTCCCCAATGGCCGCAACTTCAACATCATCCAAAACCAGCTAGGCAAGCTGTTGTATGACCTTGAGTGGGACAATGGGACCTCCTACTACTACACTTTGGACTCCAACAAGGAGTGCAAGACCCTCCATTTCGACGTCGGGATACTCCGCCCTGACTGGCTTGACGGTGCGGAGTATCTCGGGCGAGAGATGGTGGACGGGTTCGACTGCAATGTGTGGAAGAAGGTTGATTTCATCACCTACTATGAGGATGTTGTCACCAAGAGGCCTGTTCATTGGGTTTTCTTTACAGGTCAATATAGGATCCTTCAATGTCTGTTGATGTTATGTTTGCATCATTGGTTCACTTGGAATTGGTCTCTCTGGTCCTCTTTTTCATTAGATCTTCCAATGGTTTATCTGAAATCAGGGGTGGAATCCAGTCAGTGTTGGATCCCATCAGTTCAAGATTGATATTATCATTTTACATGTTTAACACGTGAGTTATGTGATAATTTAGTCTAGGCGTCACTCCCTCATTGGTGATTGAACTGATGTGATGCATCATTGATTGGATTCCATCTTCATCTTCTAAAATAGACCTTTTGGTTTGGTAAGTGGTTAAGATTTTGATGATAGGTTGTCCTAATTTTATATGATAAAAAGTTCATCAATTTTGTCTATATTCACATTTGCCAAAATTGAAACAAAAAATTGGGATAAATGTTATTCCAACCTTTTGGTGGAACAAAATATCCTCATTTTTTAAATCGGGATAACTGTCTCCATTTTATCCCGATTATTTTTTATATCAAACGGGATAAATTGTCATTCTCCTCATTTATCTCCACAATTACCTCTTATCTCACCATTTATCCCCTTGGCCGACTAGCCCCCAAGGTAGTTTTTGAAAATGGGTTAAAAAATTAGCTTTTCACTTAAATATGCTTTTCAAATTAGATTTCCAGGAAGCATAAAGCTCTTTTTTTCTCTATTTATGCTAAAAAAGAACACTTTTTTTTGGAAGCTAGGTCATGTATGAAAATAAGTTTGGGTTAAGTACAATTCCTGCAGCTGTAGAATCATCCAAATGTGCTTCTAAACAATATCTTAGTTATCAGTGATCGACTGACTTCAGTTATGAATCCATTTGATCATATTTGACCAGAACCTGGTTTTCATTTAGAATTATATCCTGTGAAGTGATATGTATGTAATGTATGCTAATGTCAGGCCTGGTGAATTTTGCTTGCCTTTGAACCTACACAGGGAGATCTGCTCATGTGATGACATTTGAGGTGGGCGCGGTTCTCGAAGATGCAAAATGGCAGGCCCCGGTGTACTGCTTCGAAGGGAAGGTGGAGGCGGCGGGAAGGAGCGGCAGAATGGAGTCTGTGACTGCTGAAGGGGAGGATTCAAAGAATGGTAAAGAAAGAAGGGGTCTGAGAGACCTATTGGGTTTTTGAATGTAAAGATATGGTTTCATCAGTCATGCTTTGTGTTCTCTTCATGTTGGGGAGGTCTCTCCACTGAATAAAATCTGTGTTTGCACAGTTTTGCAGCTGAATTTGACAAAGATTAATGTGTAATCAACGTCATGTGATATGCACCATCCAAACCACCTTTTGATAAGTTGATAGATAAATATACATGTCAATGCAAATGATTTAATGAAGAAGAAAAAAAAAATCATAGATCTCTAGGCAACATTAGTGAAATTATTTTGTTCTATAACCTGAACAAAGTATTCTGCCTTGAAGGGACTACTAGGGCTTATCCGAGTAGTAGTCTTAAGAGGGTTAGCAATAATGTTAAATTTTGTGACTTTAATTTTCTCAAATGGTGGATGGATCGATTCCACCTCTTCATTGTTATATTTTCTCCATTTGATGGCATATTTATCAATCTTTTCAAGGACCATAGCATGGTCTTCTTCAGGAAGATCAATAAGCATGTTATGTACCATCAGAATATAAGTGTGTTCAAACCAATCAAAGAAATAAACGATGTTTTGTTCAAATCTCATGTGATCATACCATTGCTCTTTAATCGGGCCTTGTTCTTCTTTAGGTATGGTGTTAAAAAACCATTTTCTTCATCATTTTTTTATTAATAAAAATATTTTTTTATGATATCTTTATTCTGCTGGTCATTGGTTACTCATAAGTTGGATTTAGACCTGTGTAATTATTACATGCAACTGAATTGATTATATGAATCAAACATTGATTTAATAGATAGGGCATAAGTTGGCAAACATCATATATAACAACAGAACGTTTCACACAAAACCTCCACCTACAGATCAAGTTCAAGCCATCTTCAAATCCATTACGCGATACACAACAGGAAGAGATAACTACACCCAGCTCCAGCCAAGTAAAGAATGATATGGAAGTCATAAAGGGACAGCAAATTCTAAACAAAGTGGTGCAAATAGTTCCTCCAATCTTTACATTAGAAGCTCGACCACGGATGGATGGAGAGCACATACAGGCCTGAAAAATGCATCTAACCTGTGTTAACGTTGAACACAATGTTGCTGATACAACCTGATGAATAAGAAAGCTTACATTTTTTTTAAATCAAGGAGTGGCACTTGTGTTGGCTTTCAACACCATCTCTTCAGTGGTAGTGCCTATGATCTCATTCGCACGCTTCAAACCAACACAGAAGATCCTTCCCAGAGTGTCCTAAACAATAAAGATCACCATTCTTTTGAGAACAGAGCAACAATTTTATGAACAATGTGCATGAGACATGCTGATTTGGTTTAAAAGAGTGGGGATATGAAAATTTTGACATAAACTGGGTTTAGAAGTTTTGAAAGATGAAACACTATCATGAAATCAATGACATTGGATTTGAAGCCGGCGATGACGAGCTTTTGATGGATTAAGCATCAACAACATGTGATTTACAATAACGGAATCACAATGACATTTGTATCTCAGTTATTAAAATTCAACAACAAGATGATTTCATGAATCCACACATACAGAGGTAGAACAACAAAGAAGACCATATAGATGCACTGAAGACAGTATGAGGCTTCAAGAATTTCTAGCATGTGAAGAACAAGTTGATATGTTGGCAACATCAGAACAAAGAGATACTCAAAACATGTACTCCGAAATAAAATTTTGCACTTCTTTCTCATGTCATGTGTTGCTTAACTGTTATGGCCACTATTTGCATGAATTAAAAAAAAAAGGAGTTCAACAATGAAATGAAGCTTTCTGGTGACAAAACTGTTGAGAGTCCAGAAAAGATTCAAGGGAGAAGGAAGGAAGTGCAAAGGATACCATTGGCAAATAATACTCACCCGAGCAACAATGCCAAGCTTTTCTAATTTTTGGACTGCGTCTACCACATCAAAGTTGCATGACTGACCAAACTCTTCTTTGATAAGTTCTTCACAACGTAAGTCAAGATCCTGCGAGTTCATTACAGAAGTTAATAAGAAAAACTCCACATGATGCCTACTACAGCAAAGTAAACAGAAAGATCAAATAATGAATGATAGCAGTGAATATTCCATACTTCTATTGTGGCTTTACCCTGTTCCATCAAGATGAAGAAAGAGATGATCACCTCCTTGACCTGCACATTCAAACCAATTTAGAGGACTAATTCCCCATAATTGTAATGCCAAAGTTGTTATTGTTTTTCGTTATGTAAGTAGCAGGACTTGAACCCAAGACCTCATGGTTGCAAATTTTGTTGTCAACCATTGAGCGATGGTAGCAAAGTTGTTATCTAGTAGGATGTCAAACGAATTTCAAATTTTTACTCTGTGCAACCTACTTCCTGTTGAATCACATCATCACACAAGTGTAGGAGGGTCCCTCTTCCACTGTCCAATTGCTTGTCATACATAGATTGTGTGATTAAGTTTTGATAAGTTGCCATGTTCTGCTGAAACCTGTTTTATAATCATTCAAATTGTTAAATTTCAAAAAGAGATAAATATTTGTAGCATAAATGTGCTATAGTCATATTTTGTGAAATCACTGGAATGCTGGAAAGACAATGATCAGATATTTAAAAACGAAAGATAACTACTTAAGATACAAGGAAGACTGGATCAATCGGAGCAATCACAGACTACTTGTAAAACTAAATAAAATATATATTTATACATCACTGAATCACACACATGGAATAAACATCATATGACAATGTAAGAATGTATCATCTAGAATCTGGACCAGGAAATTAATCAGGGACCAAAAACTGATCCAAACAATGCCTCACTTGATCATGGAGGATCTTGAGAATATAAATACAGGTCAGTAAAGAGTTTCGATTATGTTCAAGAAAGGAGCGAGTTGCTTTGAGTCAGTTTTGTTGCTATGAAGTTACTTTGGTTGCTGCATTAGAGCACATTTGCCCATTGCTCCCCACGGTGGAAATAATGGATGCAAAAGTAGACTATAAATAATGAAAATTTCAGGGGCAAATGAGAGGAAAAATTCACACACGAAAGGCCTCAACTACCATGCTCACTGAAAGGTAATACTTACGTAAAGTATATCTTGGCACAGTAGCCAATCACTCCAGAGAGAACAGCTATCACAACCCAAATATCAGCTGTGGGCATTTCCAATGAACTGACAAGGGCGACCTGAAAAGAAGGGATGAACACGTACACGAGTACAGTACATAATGATCAAAAAGGGGAAAAACTTCATACTACATGGTATGAAAACTTACCATCCCCACCACCGCAGAAATGAGGAATTTGACCCAGTCCATTGGTGTTAAACTTGGATTTTTCTTTTCAGGCTATACAAAACAACCCCCACATATATAGTTACCAAAAAAATATAATAAAATACAATAAAATAAAACCCACTTAGTGATTCAAGGAAAAATTATGTCTGGAACCAAACAAATAATAATAAACCAATTCATTTCTTCAAAGAAGGCTCACCAAGACTAATTCCATATCAGCCATTGGAATGTTCTTGAAATGCTTTACATATATTCCTTTATCAGTATTGGTCTTGGTGCTTGCACGCCTGTAAGAGAAAAAAAAGCTTCATTATTTTTAAACAGGTGCCCACCTTGGACACACACCAGATCTCCTCTTCGGAAGTGGGCTATGTTTAATGATCAATCCAATTTTGTAACACATATTAAGCTTCATTAGCGAAAAATAAATTCAAAGTTTGTTACTTCAAGCCATCTGACATATAATCTGATAGATCTACAAGCTCAAAAATGCTTAGTTATGTGTGTGAACATGCACATATGTGTGACACATAAATTGCAAGGGCATCACACCCAATGAACAAGGTACAATGAATAAAACATATATAATTACCATATAGGCAATGCATACCATTTCAGCACATCTTCTACTACTGGCACTTTGCTATTGAAACACAAAAAAAATTGTAAAAGAGTGGCTACCTGTAAACAACAATCATCCTATCAAAAGTAGGCTCCTGGATTGTGATGTTGGTCAGTAACTTCCGTGGGCTGTGAGGGTAGATATAGTGCATCAGAAGATCAGAAAAGATACAATATATATACCTAAATGATAAAAAAACCATGGTTACTTTCAGAGTGATAAAAATATTGACCTGATTTCCATATTTTCAATCCGAATACGCTCCACAACAAGATCTTCCTGATCTGCATCAGCGCTTATTTCATCAGATTTTTTGGGGTCTTTCTTAGATCTAATGCTTGGTCTTTTGGAGAAAAGCTTCTGTATTCTACAATTGTCAAAAAATTGAGTTCCACATAAAAACAATGATGAGAAGAACCACAATTCAGATAATCTTTGTGAAATATCTTACCTGGTAACCCCAAGAAGCCATGTCCAGAGACGAGAAATGATCATATCCAGTTTCTCCATAATAAAGAGATCCGTCGTACGATCAATTCCAATGCCCCGCCGGAATATGACATACTTTTCATGCACCACAATCATATCAATAATTTACAATGAAATATGCAAAATAAAATTATATATCGCAAATGCTTATAGTGAGGCTCTTCCGGTTCAAACCAGAGAGCAAAATTATGTACTGGGAAAAACATTCCACCCATTATATATTCCGAATCAGACTAGTCTTAATTAATTGATATACCTGTTCAAATCCCATAAGAATTTCCAGTGAATTTGCAGATTCAAATATACTAAACTTACAAGAAATTTAAACATTATTCATATTACCATAGTGCCACCTAAACTGTTGAATCATAATCTTGTCGGATTTTAGCATTTACTGTCCTAAATTATATGATGTAAGCACATGGAAGACCTCATACAAGCATTATAATGTACTGCAAAAGACTTAAAAGCTCACGGTTTTGATATGCTATTTAATTTCATTGGTAACCTTTTTTTGACTTATCAAGATTCAATATAATAGCCATTCTTGTAACTTCGAATATTTCCTTTTTCATATCATAACTCTTATTGTAAGAAGGAAATAGGCCATAATATCATAAACAAATCGGTTCACAGAAGAAGGTAGACGACATGTGGGATGTATGATGGAATCATAAAAATTTGATATGATCATTAAAAAAATAGTCAACTATGCCTCTACCAATTATTATCAGATATAGTTAACTTGATATCTGCTACATTCTTCGCATGATTTCGAGATCCTTCCATGTCCATTGATTGTAAAGTGCTTAAATGGACAGTGTCATACCAGATTAAAAAAATCTGTGAGATGAATCACAATATTTCATCAGAACATATGCCTGGCCAAATAGTACAACAGAAACTTACAAGATCTTCAACCCACTTCATAAAAGTTTTGAAATGAGAAAATTCTATCCAGTGCTCAAATCATGGGGCTACCTTGTCGATCCATATGAGAGACTTATTTTGAATAGTTACATTAAAGGACATAAAATCATAAATCAAAAAAGCAGATTTTTGGAAATTCTTCTGCAGAGAGGATGACAGTCTGAGTTCTTAAAAATCAACTGGAGTATTTTTTTTTTTTTGAAAAACAATAAATTGAATCATACACAATCTATAATGAAAAATTATATACCTTATCAGAAAATTCTGGAAGGTTTTCAGTAGGATGCTCCGCAAAATACTTTGACAAAAGCTTTTCGTCGAGCTGCAATCCTCCAAACAATACAAGGTTTAGCAATTAAACCAAAATATGAAGACCCAATAATGTTAACAAGGAAGGTGAATAAATGATTGCAATTAAATCTTTGATTAAATGCTTCAAACTGTATACAAACCTTGGATTCATCCACTTTGATTGGAAGGTTTAAAAGATATTGCCCAGAGTGAGCAACATCAATCTCTTCATCAGTCACTATTTTGAAATTGCTCTTATCCATTACCTTAAAAATATATAAAAAGCAGGCACACAACATCAGAAATCTAATTGAGAGGGCAGCACTGCAAATACATCAAGTTAATTTCACATTCACTTGTTAAAACCCGAGAGCCATGAAATGCAAAGTGAATTGAACAAAAATGGTCCAACGAGTTGACACTAATTATTTATTTCAGTGATATCAAGTTCAAGTGGCATAATTTCCAGGCATTCTCTAGAAAAGCAAAAAAGAGCTGACAACAATTTCCCAAGGATTAACTCACCTGAAACAAGTAGGTTAGGAAATTCTGTTCAAGAACATCGATTTCCTCAGGTGACAGCCTCTGCTGCTCCAATCTCTTACCACCATGGACAGGATCGAAAAGCGAATACAATTGCTACAAATGCCACACAACTTCCAATAAATTATCAGAATCTAGACATTACAAATAGAAAGTCGCAAGCATATGTAAGAAAACACATAAAAATTGATAAACTTTCACTGACCATTAAATCCTCAAACTGTAAAAGATACCATGCCCGAATAGTATATTCAATCCTCTTGCACAGCTTCAGAAATTCATCACGGTCTGAAGCAAGTTCTGAGACCGAAAAAGGTCAAGGAATGAGTTCAAAGTCCCACAATGGAATCAGTGGTTCATCATATTCATATTCAGTTATCAGTAAAACAAAACATGCGGTTACACCAAAAAACATTGAACAAAACAAAAAACCATTTGAGTTCAAAGTAAAACAAAACAAGCTACGATTTAAAAAAATTCAAAAACCAAAACTTGAGAGAACCCAATTAGTATTCGTAGAAAAACATACAGACCCACATAATAAAATCGGTTAAAAATGAAGATGATCAACCACAAACGAAATTACGAGATCCGAGCTCCATTACCGGTTCAAAAAAATCCGATATTGGAGAGACTGAGAGGTCAAACAAAGCAACCCATCGAAGAAAACCAGTTCAAAAACCGAAAATGGAGAGAACCCAATTAGCATCTCCGAAAAACAAACGACCCAGATGAAGAGCAATCAATCATTACCGATGAGATAAGCCAGTTTCATGATGAGCTTCGGCTTCAGAATGGGAATCACGGACTCCCTCTCCAATCTGATCACGTCTTTGTTCATTGTCGCCATCTCTCTCTCTCTCTAACCCGCCTGGAATGCTTTGGGGATAGCACGAATACTGATGCAGGCGATGGAAAGGCGGGAACTTTCGTTCGGAAGGCACGAAAGGAATTCTCAAAAGCAATGCAATTGGTTTCCTTTAGAGAGGGGAGGAGGAAGAGATCTGTTCGTGAATTGGGTCGCACTGAGAGATTCGATCGACGGTTACTTGTGATTTGAATTTGTTTGGGCTTCTGTAACGCTAGCTAATTCAGTTTCTTCTCAGCGAGCATATCTTCTTCTACAGAAAAACTTGATTAAAAATCTCTCTTGTTGTTTTTTGGGATAAATCCAAATAACCCCATGTGAACTGTCTGAAATCCATTTTACCCCCTGGCTTTTCCTAATATCCATAACCCGCGGAAAACATCTATACAAATTCAAATAATCATGTGAGTTAAATTTTCATTGACAGATGATGGATATTTTACAAATATTCTATTTTGCTGATCTAACTGAAAACAAAGTATATCCAAAACCCTTTACAAAAAATGCGAATAACCTTCTGTACATAGTGATTTTACAGATAGGTTTTTTAATCCTATCTGGATAGGTAAAATCATCATTCACAGAAGATTTTTTATATTTTTAATACATTGTAGAGGATTTTGTATGCTATGTTTTTAACCAGGGTTAACTAAATATAATATTTACATAATAGTCATAATCTATCAATGAAAATTTAACTCAATGGACTGTTTAAATTTATATATAGGTGTTTTCAGGGGGTCATTTCGATTTAGGAAAAGTCGGGGGGCTATATGAAATTCAGACAGTTTCCAAGGGTTACTAGAATTTTCCCCCATTGTTTTTTTGGAAAAATGTATATAACCCCCTATAAGTTTCCTTATATCCAAATACACCCCTCATTTTTCTAAAAATAGATATGACCCCTTGAAAGTTTCCCTATAATTGATCTAGCCCCCTCTTGTTAACACCCTTAAACTATGGTTTAGTTAAACTAACCAGACATTTAAAAATTACATTTCTATCCCCCATCACTTTCACTCATATCTTACCCAACCCCTCACTAAGTTGATCAAACATTCCCCCTTTTTTTCACGATAAAAAAAAAATTACCTCCTCCTGCCATCGTCGACAGCCACTCGTCGCGCTGAACGCTGGTTTCAATCGGCGTCGATCATCTGAGTTCATTCGTTCACTCATTCACTGTCGGATTCCCCTCTCTCCGAGAATTACATACAATTCTTTTTCAACGTGGTGGATGAGGTGTGTTTAATATGCCCTAGCTTGTCTTTAAAATGTCCAAATTTGTCTTTAAAATGTCCTAAAATGATGTTTTTTGTTACTGTGCAGAGAATTTTTTTTACTAGGATGGTGCTCTAATGTGTTGAATATGCCCTAATAGTTGAATAAAGTCCTTTTTTAAGAATAGAATAAGTTCTTTTAATAATTGCAATTCTGGTCTATTAAGAATAGCATGGTTTTGCTTTGAGAGGATCTATTGTGAAATAGTGTTGTTAGAATGGTGTGAAAGTGAAAGATGCAGCATGGTCTTTGTTGAGTTGTGGGGTTTTTTAGATGTATAAGGCTGGATGGCTGATGATTTATGTCGTTTGAATGTTTTTTTTTTTTTTGTTGGTGTAAAAGACTGAATGGCTTGTAGTGTAAAAGACTTAATGGTGGTTTGTGGTGTATGAGTTATCAGACACTTAAAAATGAATATTCAATTTAGTATTCTTGTGTTAAATGCATTGCTTTTTTGGAATGAGTATGATTGCACTATGGCAGTTGTGTTTTCAATCTATTTATAGAATTGCGGGTTGTTTACACTGAATTGCATATTATGCTATCCTGTGAATTACATGATTGTTGACAAGCCAATGCAGACCCCCTCTACAGCCCCATCTGCAGCCCACATGCAACCTGCAGACCTAGCCACTCCCACATCTAGCCTGTGCAGAATCCACCCCCCATTGCATTTCCACCTGCAGCCCCAATGCACACCCACTTGCATCCCACCTGCATTACAATTCAGCCCCACTTGAAGCTCAATACAGCCCCACCAACAGCCTCAATGTAGCCCCACCTACTGCAACCCCTACAGCTCCAATGCAGCCCCCTCTGTAGCCCCCTGAAGCCCCAATGCAACCCCTCTACAACCCCACTTGTAGCCCCCCAATGCAGCCCCACCTATAGACTATTGATCTATTATGAAATAAAGTTAAACTTAATCTCACACACATTTCATCAAACAGTAGATAGACAAAACTAAAAAACTCTTTCCGACATGATTTCGGGGATGCTTCAAAAGGGAGATCGAAATGTTGGTTTACAACCAATGGAGGATGGAATTCTTGATTTCGAAACACTTCAAGTCGGTTTGACTAATAGAATTAATACAAAAAAACACAAAAAATCTGTTAGGGTATGAAGTGAAGTGAAAATAGAATTTATAGGAGATCAAAAGTGGATTTTCTATACATGAGTGGGGGGGAGGCGAGTCTAAAGCTTCAAAACTCCCAATGGTCAAAATCTCATACCGTTGAGAGAAAGAACGGTGAATTGTAGGGGATGGTTGAAGACAGGGGTAATTCTGTAATTTGTAGGGACCTATTTGGATTTTTTGAAAATGTCAGGGGGTTATATGTATACAATGATTTGGAGGACTGTTAAGTAATGGAATATTCCAAGTATATTCTTCAAAAATTAACGTTGTTTTAACCTAGGGGGTATTTGCTTAACTGAGGCAAAAATTAGGGGGTTATATCAATTTTCAGAAAAATGAGAGGTGTATTTGTATATATGGGAACTTATAGGGGGTCATATACATTTTTCCCTTGTTTTTTTTGGGTGTGCCGACACCGTTATTATTAAGTATTTATTTGTTATAATTTAATTAGGGTTTTTTTCCTTGCATAAGCACCCTTTCAAAATCAATATTTTGCAGGCATGCCCTCTAATAATCTTGTAGAGTTTTTTTTTTGGAAAACAATATATTTTATTATAGGGATTTTTAGTTTTAAGTCCCTGTAAACTATATGATTTAGTGATCGATCCTTCATTTCTTCATATTTTGGATTAAGTCCCCATATTTAAAGGGTATGTTCCTTTTTAGTCCCTCCCAGGGACTAAAAAGAAAACTAAATAATTTAAGGATATGTCCCTGGGAGGGATTAAAAAGAAACATACCCTTTAAATCTAGAAACTTAAACCTAAATACGAAGAAGTAAGGGATCGATCAGTAAATCATATAATCTATGGGGACTTAAAAATAAAAAAAACCCTTTATTATATCTTCTGCTCTTAAGTTGTATGAAAAATGCATAAGTAGTAAATAGTAATGCCCAAATTACCTTTATTTTTTTTTGTTTGCAATAAATCATTAGAAAGAACATTTTTAGACTCCCATGATATAAAATCATTTTTCAAATAATAAAATTAAGAATTTTGCAATGCTTGTTAGTTGTTAGGTATCTTAAAATTAGGATAGCTTCACTGATAATAACTCAATCCATTTTGTAATATTGTCCGTATCCTAAATTCAGTCCCCCAAAAGCAACGGTGAGGGTCACAAACGGGACTGCACACAGAACTGAACAAAATGCATGAAATGTCACATTTTTTTGTGCACACTGTAAATCATAAAATCTTCCGACTATGTCATAAGTCATAACAAATCAAGAGGGAGGGAGGTTCAAGAAACATAAAATCATCATAAAATTATAAGTGAACAGAGTCAAAGAACAAGTAAACAAAGTACTGATTTCAAAAGATACCTGTATGTAGAGATGGTGAGATATTGATGACTTTAAAAATGTGCCCTACACAGTACATAGCTAACAACAAATGATCTTTCTAAAAAATGTGAGTGCCTCAATAGACTAGGGTTCCATCCATTCTCATGTGCCATCCATACACTAAATGCAATCCAGACCATTTTTTAAAAGCGTTGTTTTTATAAATTTAAAACATCAAAAACATAATAGAGAGAACGCAAAAAACACTAAAAGTGCATTTGAATGTGAAGTTAAAACACCGAGATTTTTAAAATTTTATGTTTCAAACTTAGCTTTTAAAAAACTATGTTTTATGAGATTTTCAACCACAAGATTTTTTTAATCTAAAAGGAAACATTGTGACTTGAAAAGTTAAACACTGAAAATATATTTGGATCTGAGTTTGAAAAATTTTAGCTTTTAAACGTAAAATTTACCTAAACTCATATCCAAACAGACCATAAAATCAATGAAAACCATTTGAATCGACGTTTAACATTTAAATCACAAAAACATCCATGTCACCTGTTCTGATGGTACTGAGATTTTGAAGTCATCTCATACTTCAATAAAAAAAAAAAAGAAGAGTGAATTCACCAATGCCTTGAAACCAAAGCTTATTCTTGCATACAGGAAGTCACTTCACCTGGAGGCAAGACATTGCCCAAAAAAAATTATGCCCCCTCAAGTATGAAAGAAAAGGATAAAAAGACAGATAAATAACCTAAGCCTACCTAACCTTCATAAAAAAGAGAAGCCTAAGTTGTTCAATGGATGCCAAAACTACTCCAGCCAACCTTACAGAATATATACATTCATATGTACAGTAAGCTTTCCCTGTCATGTATTAACTAACTATAAATAGCTTTCTACCTCCAAAAAAAAAAAGGTTCTAAAACTCTGCATAACATTCGAACAGAAACCACCCAGAACAACCTCCTACTGGTTCCAAGAGGACCTAGGAAGTGGCGGGTTTCCCATCGAATCATGCGAACCAGAATTCTGATGAAGGCTCATCCACGTCGAATCATTCATCTTCAATGAGGGAGCAATACTCGGCTGATCGGCTGAATATCCATACGTATTGAAGTTGCCAGAGATACCTACACTGGAAAAGTTCCTCGAAGGTATGTACTGCTCTGTGCCCCTGGAGTCATATTGAGGCTGTGGTTGGAGGTTATTACACTGTGATAGTACAGTGAAAAGGCTCCCATCCGCAACGGCATGACCTCCAATGCACTGATGACTCGAAGAGACCGAAGCTTCCACAGGGGGCCACCCACCACGGGAATGTGGTTCATCAGGAAACCAATTGTTACGACCAGCCAATCCGCCATTCACTGATTGGAACGGCCCATTTCGGAATGGATCGCCAGCCCAATCAGTTGAGAAATGTCCCTGGCTCGAAGGGTAGGTTCCATTAGTATATCCGCTCTTCTGCACACTCGGATACACTTCCCTCTGCTCATAAAAACCTTGCTGTTGTTGTTCCTGGAACACCAAAGGGAACCGACTCGACTGAAAAGGCAACATTTCTTTAATACCATTCACTTGGGCTTCTGGATAAGACGGCAGCATTGTTGAACGGACAGGGTGTTCATAAGGGAATAACAAGGACGTCCCATTGTCAAGATGCAATGCCGATGAGACGCCATTGGATGGTCCGTGTAACAAAGACACTCCATCTTCCTCTTCAACTAAGTTTCTCTCCAAATCGATGACTTGGTTCGAGCGATGATGTTCAATAGCCTCGGGTTGCCTGAGTGATAGTTCACCTGCTGAAGAGCATCCGTGGGTCATCAAAGTAGATTGGTAGAAGGGAGTGGAGAGGTCAACCATTGGCCACGTACCATTTGGAATCATGTTTTCAGCATGGTTCACATTGCCAAGGAACTGTGAAAGAACTGAAGGGGCACCTGCTCTTAAGATAGGTCCATCCTCTCCCTGTACCACACCCATTGGGTCGACCGCATGGTGACTGTTGAGTGAAGGAATCCGCAGTAGAGGACGACTGTGGTCAGAAAGAGGAATTGAAGATTTCTCCACGTGATCATGAACATCAATGATTGTCGGATGTTCTGTCTCTCTGACATCTCCATTACAACTGTTTTCTTTTTCTTGGTTGTGCAAGTCAATGGTAGCCTGATGTTCTACTTCCCTGTCTTCTTGAACTCCATCTTCCCCAGGTTCTTCATGAAGCAACTCAACAGTGCCATGATGTTTTTCCACTCTGTTGTTCCGTCCAATGCTGTCTTCTCTTTCTTCTTGGTTGTGCAGATCGATTGTAGCCTGATAGTCTGCCCCTCTGTTGTCATCTTCAACTTCTCCCTTATAATGATCTTCTCCGTCTTGAAGCAAGCTCTCTGGGCCTTCCTCCTCTTCATCCTAAACCAAGCACACAATCAATTGCATAATAAATTTTACACAACTACTATTGAACTAATACAGCTTTTCATGGCATTTCTTTATGCTGATTGGAACTATTGATCAAGACAGCCATTTTGTCATTTATAGAAATGTTCTTTTTCCAGATTAAATTAAGCACGGCATCCACAACGAAGACCGCCCAACATCATCTGAGGGAGGAATTATAAAAAGGGGATTGTGAATCTATTGGGAAGGGGGGACAGAGAGAACGAACCTTGCAAAGCATTACATCCACTTTTTCGGCAAGCTCTTTGGTCACACTTTTCCTCCATAGCTGTCTCTTTAGCAGAGTTTTTCCATGGCTTTCAAAAGCTACTGGCATATCTTTGGTAGCAACACGCAACCTATATTATGCAATACCATAATCCATGTTTTCATATGTATGCCAAAAAGAGACGAAGAAAGAATTTTTTATTTTTTTGGATAAGACGGTGGGCAACAAGGAAGAAAAAAAATAGACATCCAATACATAACATACTTACCAATGTTCATGCAGCGTCTTCCTTTCTTCCTCCAATAGTGCTTCATATGGTTTAATGTCAAAACTTCTGATATCACCAAGAACTCTTTTAAATGATTTAGGCTGAATACCATCCCCACAACCCTTCATGTTCTTAAATGATTGGTGCTGCTTCTTGCTTATCTGAAGTATATATAGATGATGATTAAATAGATGCAGATTAATATAGAAATAATATACATATTTTACAAGTCTACGGCGTTATAATAAGTTGATATGGAGCGGAAATACTGTACAAGAGTTCTTGCACAGAAATTCCAGAGAAACCAATTTTTAGCAAATTCCTTAGAATGATGCATAGTGCATCAGGAACTTGAGGCAGTTTGTAAGGCAGCATAATAAAACAAAGCAGATTATTATACAAAATCATATATAAAAGTGATGCAAGTAAATCCACATCTTAGTTTAAATTCACAAAGAAACAAAATAGCCTAAGCTTCATATTATTTGACTGATTAAAACTGAAATTTAACATAAAAATTTACCATAATTAGGAACGTCTTCAGAAATCTACTCAAAAAATATCTAAGACTTCTCAATCCTAATTAATCAAGGACTCCCTTAACTTATCTTACAAGGAGATGGTTGCACCTCTTCAAAAAACTCCCAAATCTATCTAAACCTTTCCATTTTATCTTAAAAAATTCAAAACTCAGGCCCCATTTGGATCCATGGTGGGGAGGATTCTCCAGTGGAAAATCCGGTAAAACGCAACCACGGATCCAAACATCTTTTTCACGTTTGCGTTGGCACGGCCCAACTGCGTCCACATGCCAGTTTTTCCTGCGCTTCATAATCCCCCAAAACATTGCTTTTCCAACGCGGCCTTGCTTTTCGCAACGAGGGCAGACGTTTGCGCCACATATCCCAACAGACCCTTGAGTTATAAACAAACTTGGATTCTACAAAGACCTTCATAATTGTACACTTCTAATAAATAGTAAATAACCTAATAACTCATTAAAACTCTAAAATAATGTAAAAAAATAATAAAATTGTGCATTACTACAAGATATCTGAAAGTTAAAACCCTTCTTGTTGAAATTCTCTCCAATTTTCAACCCCATCAGACATCAGTTTGAGTATGTTATGTTCATAGAACATGCATAGTAGCTACCAACCGACAGGCAAAATCATGAGAAGGCAGTTTACGAAATATCCGATGGATAAAGAAAAAATGACAAATAGTCTATGAAAGTAGAGATTAAGAGACATCTGATGTACCACTGACTCTGCATAGGTAAAATGCCATAAAAGGGCCATGAAAACTGAAAAGCACAATGATGCTCATAGTTAAGAAAATTAAACAAATCTGAAAATATTGAGGAAAATTGAGTGGCATTTGAAAAAGCAAAAAGCAAGAATTAAACTTCACTACACATAAGAGATCAACTATAGGGTGTAAATTATCAGTATGCTTGTGTGTAGAAATTAAATAACTCTATTTGGAAGCATCACCCAAATGAACTTAGCACATTTAAATATACATGCACTCAAAGAATCATTCCCATTCAGAGGAAACAAAAGGGAACTTCATCTGACCTTGATATAAGACATAAGGCTTGCACCATCAACAACACTTGTGCAAACACCATGTTGCATTTCAGTGACGCTTGACTGCGGAATTACTTGGGCCCTCGAGTGATTGTTTTTTAATAATCCTTTCCTACAAATCCATGAAATTGAATTGATATATTGTATCTAGGCAGAAAATATATAGAAAAATTTAATGTCCTTGTCCATGGTGTTAAGTCAAGAAACTATTCATGCCTCAATGCAGCCTTGCAATTAAAAATGTAAATCTATTTAGCGGTTTTCCGTGTTCCAAGATAACCTGTTCACTTGTATGCGCTAAACTCCTACTTATTGGGTACAGCACATGCATTGAACATAAGAACATTCCCTCCCCCCGCGCCCCCCCCCCCCCCCAAGATAACTTTAATTTGTCATCAGATTGATCTACTGAAGTGAATCTATATTTTACCGGATTGTTTAGGTTTTCTAATAGTTTAATACCTGCCATGAGGTCCTGCACCATTGCTTCCTCTTTTACTTCCTGCAACACTAGAAACTTTTTTATTAGTGTCCCACAATAAGGATCTAGGGTTAATTGAGAGTGCTCCTTCAACATCATGCTGCCCAGAGTCAGGTGCATCTGATGATAGACTTTCCTCTCTCTCTCCTCTTGAACGCCTGAGGTAATAACCATACAAGTTTTCAACTTACTGACGACAGATTTTACTAGCTGGTAGCCATTAATAATAAAATGTCAAAATAAGCATACTCTCGTAACCACAGGATAATCAATTAAATCGTTCACAAAATTGGCGATTAACCATCCAAATTCGAACCAAAGCAAGAAGTAATAACATAACACCACAAAGTGCCAGAGGAAAAGCAGGAACACTATTTTAGCGTACCTCTGACATATATCAGGGAATGTCAACTACAAGAAACTGTAATAGAAATACTACAGTCTAATTCAGAGGACACTTAATGAAACATATAGCAGCAAAGATTTAAAAAAAAAAATTGTTCCGTCATCTCAAACATGGATGATTTTCCTTGTGAGCATGAAACATATTCTGCATGTAGTACTACAGAACCAACATAAACCCCAAAATTGTGATCTATAACCCGCCGTTTGGATGGGGGGTTAAAGTGGTATTAGGGTGGTATAAGAATGGATAGGAAAAATTGTTGTTTGTTTACAGAGTATAACTTAGCATTACTATGCCAGTTTAAATAAGTATAAGAGAGTATAACAATTCTAAGTAACCCCTGGGATAAGCTTATACCCATCTTATCTATTCCAATGGAAGGTGGGGCCCACTATCACATAAAAAAAAATTACATCTCATCACATCAAATCACCTCTCATTACATCTTATACATCAATAAGGCCCACATGTCAAATCAACTTTTTACACCTTATTCACATTTTATTCTTCATCAACCAAACAACTCAACCTTTATTATTACGTTTTCCAATGAGAATATAAAAAACCACAACCAAACAGAAAATCATTTATTCCATTGATAAAGTTATATGTTCCTGGAATAGGTATAAACCCCAGAATTGCTTATTCCTCGATCCAAACGGAGAGTAAATGATTATCCCTGCATTAAGTTCCAGTAGGTGTAAAAATTTCAGGCTGAACATGGCCATTCAAAAACAGCCGGGATGAGATACATGGTAATAAGGATCATGAAGCTAAGTAAACATCGGGCATACGGGAGAATAAATTTTTTCCACACTGCAAGTCATGCTGTTCAAGTCATTAAGAGGTTTGCTAAACAGAAATCAACCAGCATGACATTACAAAATGACAAATGTCTTCAAGCAAATCAGATTCAATATTCTGAGTTATGAATAGATAGTGTTTCTGGATTTTGGCTTTGGTGGATGTTTTCTTGGCTAACTATCTTTATTTTATTTACCTAATCTTTGTTCGGAGATCCCTCATCTCCTTTTGTTTGGGGGCTATCTATTAATAAGATCACACCTACATTTATCTATATAAAAAAATAGATGGTGATATTATGGTTGATAGCAAAAAGCTTTTCCTTTCAACCTCTATGACTTACCTGATTGCAAGCAACAGTTAATATCGGTGGTTGAATAATATTAACAATTTCAGAATAACCCAAGATGCATGAGTATGATCTAGTATTTAATGTGCTGAAGAACTATATATATCATCAAAAAAATCCTAATATTGTCTAAAACTTCCAAACTGAATCAGAGAGATCTGTTCCTACAATCCTACAAAAACAGGGCATGATTATTTTTAATAGACAAGATGCACTGAAAATGTTCTTTCCACTAATTCATCAACATTCACTATCCCATTCAAACCACCCCCCCCCCCCCCCCCGGACAAGAAAAAGGGGCATGCAAGCAGACCAACAAGCAAAAATCCTAGTAGTATTATTTTGAAACATTAGCTCCAGACCTTTATTAAGCTCACATGTAATTATCATGCAAAAAAAAAAAGGAAGGAAATTCCAGACTGTCTTAATATTTTAAAAAAAAAGGTCACCTCGGCACCTCTCCTCTCTGCTTGCTTAATCTCACGAGCCAACAGCTGTAGCGGATAGGGATAATATTTCCAATTCATAATCCGATTTCCGAAACGGATAAAGATCTATTAACCAAAAATTTGACCAAGCCAACAAAAACATAACTCATCCTTTAGCCCATGTTTGGTTCAAGAATTAAATTATTCAAAGATTTATGACTATACTAATATAAATAAGGATAAAATGATTTTGTGTTTGGTTGTATTTTGAATTATTCTCATAGGGAAACGTAATAATAAAATTTTGTTATTTGAATAAAATGTGAATAAAGTGTGGATAAAGATTTATAAAATTAAAAAAATAATGACAATTGATTTATAAGAGGTGATGACTTTTGATTTGACAGTGGGTCCACATATTCTTTTGATTTGAATAACCTAGAATAATTTAATTCTAATGGGTAGATGGAATCCATATACCACTTTATACTAGCTAATTTTGACATACATATTCTTATTTATTCAAGTCGTCCAAACATCCATAATGAGGTTATTCCAACTAATTCCAATTTATTCTGGGCTTATTCTTGAACAAAACATGGGATTAAAGTCCCACCCAAAGGTGATAGAATGGCATGTCCAATTTTAATTGGTTTAAAATGTGTTGGGTTAAAAAGTTGTTTAACCTTTTGGTCACGGGATCAACACCCTTTCTGAACAGGCTAATAGGACCATCTAGAACACACATCTACAAATTGAATTCATCTAATCTAAATGTTAAATGTGCTCAAATGCCAACCCATGCGATCAGGTATAAGCATGGAAATAATGGATAACCAAAGGTTTTAAAGAGCATCAAATGGAACTATAGCTCCAATCATATTATATAGGCAACCACAGAATACCAATACAGTGTATTTTGAAAATAAAATGCATTATGGATAACAATGGGGAGCCACAACCTATGTGCAGTATGTTGTGCAAATGTAGACAGTCATTAAAGTTGCAAAACAAATGACAATAGGAGAAGATGGAATAAATGCATAGAAACTAATGTACTCTCTTTTTTGGGAAATTTTTTTTATTATACTTCCAGCTTCTCAAGCATTGACAAGCTATTGACTGTGTGTTAAGTCACAACTGGTGGTCTTTACTCATCAGCATGATGCAATGAAAGAAAGCCGCTCAATGAACATTCCTAAAACTACTACTTAAAAAACAACAGCACCCATCAAACCAAGTTCAAGATATTATCTCACTTGCCTGAGCAATGATTATTTCAACAGTGGCACAGATTCATATTCTACTTATAAAAAATCATGGAAAAAAATTAGCAACCTCCAAAAGTTCTCCACAGCATCATTTTCTAAATCTTTGCAGCTCATCCATCTCTCCTTGAAATCTTCCAGAATCACAACAAAACTGTAACCCAAAATAAAGTAAGAAATCTATATGATTAGACTTCCTCATAATACTATCTAAAGTTAAGTGGTTGGCTGTGATGCCAATGCATATATTTTACATACTCGGTATGATATTGCTGTAATTCCAAATAAGAAGCCCTCTTGTTGGCCTTAAAATTCCGCTCCCTTTGTAGAACAGCATCAGGATGGAGGTCACCAGAACAGAACGACGAACCCCTGAGACAACACAATTTAGAACATCAAATTGATAGGTTGTATACATCATTTTAGGAAAACACTTTAAGACAATATTTCTCACAAGCATCAAACTTGCACAATGAAAATCCTTTTCTCAGCCGCTACATGGACAGAAAAATAGTAAAAGTAACATAGTAAAGCAACATAAAAAACTCCATCAGCATTCTGATTGACATCTATAGGAAAGTTCAAAATGTCAGGGGATGTGTCGATGTCAAAACCCGGCTCAAAGGCATGTTGGGACATTTCAAGGACACCAAAGAAGAAGAAAAAAAATCTTCCCCCATGTGGATGACACATTAGTTACATGTCAATCCAAATCAGTCATGTGTCAATGACATTGAGGAAACTAAGCCATTTCTTAAGAAAAATGAAATTGTTAAAAAAAAAAAATACTATCATTTTCCTAACCTTATATAATATTAGTAACAAAAAAAAAAACACTAATTATAATGTAGCGGAGTACGCTTCTTTTTATCTAGTCTAGGGAAATATCTAATTATAAAAATATCTAGTCTGGGGCTATCATATAGGCTATATTTCCTTCCAAAATCTAGAACTTTTTATGAAGTTAAGAAAATCCAAACAGAAGTTAAAGATTACAAAAGAAATGAAAATCTCAGTTCACCCTCCTTTCATGTCGGAGGGGTCGGTATTGAAGCCATGTCGGGGACGTATCATCAACAATCATCGGGCAACTTAAAACCATGAACCAAATTAGTCTACAATGCTGCAATAGTATGCATTAAAAAAAAAGTGAAGATGGCAATAATGGAGACTAACTAACAAGAAAATAGCAAGTTACTAAATATGTAATTTGTTTTAATTCATGTGGACATGTATGAAGATCAGGTGAATTAAAATTAGCATTTGAATTGATTGGACATGAATACTTGCCATTTCAAGAAAGGATTTCCAAAGTGGAAGTTTTTCCCCATAAGCAATGATTTGACAACTTCATCACCATCTGTTCCTTTGGGGAGAAACTGACTGAGAACCTTTTTCTCTGACACTGACAGATATGTCTCCCAAACCTAATGACAATTTCCAAAATAAAATATTCTATCAAGGAAATAGGAAAATCAAATCAAACAATCACCAGCCATATAGTGGATCAATGTGATAATGGATTACACTCCATAAGCATAACTAATGAGTTATAATTACCTCATACAATAGAACCCCGTCAATGTTCTCCAAATCAAATATCTCTTGAGGAATAGGAAAGACATCAGCCAAAACAGAGTTAGCTTCAGAAATGGGATCAATAAAGGGAGCAATGTCTCTCCATGCTATCCCAACTTGGTCCCGCCTGGCCACTGCCGTCTCTTGAATTTCATCCCATTTCAGGAAGATGTGAGATCTCATTTTGAGTATGTTTCCACATGTCTCCACTTTCTTTTTCCTTTTCTCTCTACATTGCTCCTTTACATCCACCGAATTTAATCGCTTCTTTGGCTGACCAGCAGCCATAGTTCAGAATGCAGATAAGCTATCTTCCCATGGAGCCAGCTTTTCCAGTCAGTAGTAAATGGCGCCTTTCTTGTGGGACCTGTGAAAGGAGGACCTCTTAAAATATTAAGAGTATTAACTGAATTGGCAGTCTAATGCCATGTTCAAGTTGATGAGCTTAATTATATTGTTACAGCAACAAAAGGTCCCTTCACGCTTGTAACCATGGAAATACTGAAAAAAAGAGTCAATCACAAGGTTTTGTATAATTGAAGTAACAACTTAAATAGACCTTAAACAAAAAATGGAATGAACAAAAGCTGTTCAATAGAGGTGGCAGTTTTGCCAAGCATCCCAAGATAGCAGGAAAAGCAGACAAAGGAAAAAATGTTTCTGTCTATTCCCCGTGCAGTTTATTGGCCTCTGTGACATCGACAAATGTTTATCTAATCCACAACAGAAGATGGCACACCGATAAAATTTTGGACAAGAACCATGCATTCTAAAATTCTGGGGAACCACCTTGTCAGGTGTCAGAGAGCTCAATTGAGCTAAATTGAATAATATTGCAAGGGAAAATAGGTCATTAAGTCATTATGGTGTGTGTTCACAGGATGTGGGTTTGAGAAACTTGTTTATATCATTTTATTTTAATTATACTTTTGCTATTGTATTAAAAATGTGACCTTCTTATGGAAAAATATATCAAGTTGCAAGCAAAAAATTTCATACTTAAAAATACATATAACAATCTACTGAAGAACATGACTTCTAACACCCCCGTCACCAAATCTAGTCACAAAAAAACCACTCGTGTAATTAGGACCAGAGTCCAATTACATGCAACAATGCTTTGACAGATTTTAAGAGTTACAAAGAGTACCCAATTAGCCATTGAAAGTGAATTTCACTTCACAAAAATTGGCTTGATGCTTGATGTATCAAAGTAAATAAATAAATAACATGCAATAGGAATGCAATGGCCAATTATGCTTGTAAATGTCCATTCTTTGGAATTCAGAATCAATTATTATCTATCCGGTGCATGATTTTCCAGACTTAATTACAGTTATGGATATAAAGTGAACAACTTTCAAAAACTTGATTTACAAACAATCCACATGTAGCATGACATAGATGTAACCATAAACAATTTGAACTCCTATCAACACAATATCCACAAGCGAACAAATACATGAAAACGATACACATGTCGATAGAATTCCCCATTTGCTTTCAGTTTTACATGATTGAATTCAACGCAAAATAATTACCAGATTAAGAGAATTAAAAATAGAACCCCGAATCCAAGACTATCAGCGTCATCTAATTAAAATAAAAATAAAAAAATCTTTTTGAATCCCATTAAACAAGAAACCTAAAATCGATTCACAGTACCTAAAAAAATGTAACTCTTGTATGATAGAACGTCGTGTTCAATCAAAACCTACAAAAGAAACCCGATTCAATACGGAAGGGAAAAAATGATACCGAAACCCTAGGAACCCATGAGAGATAGAGAGAGTACCTGAAATTAACCGAAGCGTCGAGAGGACTAAAAAGGGGGATTTTTTTATTCGATCTTAGAAAAAAAAATAGTTTTTTTGGGGGAGGATTGGATTCGATTAGGGTTTCGTGTAAGCGAAGAGGGCTATTTTGGGAATAAAAAAATAAAAAACTGGTCTTTCCAAGATTTTATCTCCCGAAAGAGAGAGAGAGTCGCAGAGAGCGAGCGACGAGAGAGGCTCCTCGGAACCGTTACTCTCTAGATATCATGCTCCGCGGAACACAATATCTATCCTGCTTTACAAATTCGTATTGGTTGAGCGTTGATGGGGCCCGCATTGGATATGCGAAGCACGGTATGCAAGTTTCGTATCTTTTTTCGGCGGCGGCGCGGCGCGGCGCAAATGAGTCGTACTGTTTATTAGATTTGGACGGCCAGGATTTATCGGATCGATGACGGCTGGAGGGTAATGATTGGTTGATGACGTCATTGTAGAGGCACGTGAGGGAGGAGGGTATGTGAGTCACTGTGGGCCCTGTTTGATGGGCTTCGATTTTCTGTATTTTGACTTTTATATGATCACGATTGGACAGTCGTGATTTTTAATGCTGTCCCGTACGAATTCCTTTTCTGGTTGGGCCGGGGAAGAATGGGTCGGTTTTTATTCGCTGCCAACCCGGGTTCCATGTTCGGACCCATATAAAATGAGCGATTGAGCGCTCTCGATACACGTAGTCTATTTTACTGTCTATTTTACAATCTCATACATTATGATAATGTAATATATATTACATTATTATAATATATTCAGTTCTATCATAATATATAGCGTAAATTTTTTAATTATTTTTTTAATTTAAAAAATACACTAATATATATCAGTATACATTTCATTTCATATAACATACACTTTATTTGAGGAGTATATGATTTTTTAAAAAAATAAAATCAATATTGACTATAATTAAGACCGCAATGAAGATTGGACGTATCATTTTTCATGTAAAATAGTCACCCGTGTTAATAATCAGAAAAGGGACCCACAACAATAAAATAACAATAACAATGATAATAAATGAATAAATAAATTTTGTATTTACATATATTAACACATCCTCTAGTTTCTCTCCTATACCATAGGAGGGAGAGAGAGATGATGACAACGACAGAAGAGGGAGGGCATTAGCGGTAAGATAGGAGGAGAGAGAAAGAGAAAGATTGAGGGAGGGAGGGGGAGAGGCAGTCAGCCACCCTCCTTCCTTCGCCCATTGTGGTCACTTTTTACCCACTATTGTTATCATCCACTATAGTCACCCCTATCTACCACCATCTTTTTTCTCTTTTCTCTCTCTTTTTTTGCTTTTTTCATTGTTGACGATTCCATCCCAAAAAAAAATAGAAGAATAATAATTTTTTTTAATAGAATGGAGTGAATGATAAAAGAGACGGTAAAACTCCCATTTTAGGTTTACTAATTTAAGAAAATTGTATGTATCATTTTTAAATTTAATCTAAATACTATATAGTCTAAAAATACGCTTGGATTAAACATGTATCATGTATATTTTTATTTGGCTAAAATCTAAATTAAAAAGATATATTATCCATGTATACCAACCTCACTCCCAAATCACTGTAACTTGGGGATTTCAAAATTTGTGTGTGAAATTCAACTATATGACAATCATTGCTTTTTAAACTAGGGGTTCAGATAATCATTACAGTATAATTACTATTTTAAATTTATGAATCATCTTTTAGTTATGATTAAACCAGCATTAATGCAGTGGACCATCACTTTCTTAAATTAAATGGATATATATGTGTTTTTTTCTTAAATTAAACATGAGTAGGAAAGTGGTACCCTGACTTTCAATTGGATAGTGACCATATATCCCATGTGACTTTGATAAAAATGACTGGTAGCAATCAAATGAGAAAAACAAGTAGTCAAAAAGGAGTATAATTTAAATTTTAAACAAGTATAATTTATATTTTAAACAGTGTTAGCTATCGGGCAATTTTTATATTTAACCCAATCATATTTTTTATTGCAAGATGATTCTGATCAAATTTTTATTGTAAAAGACCATGTCAGCGCTGCCATCTCAGCATTGACCTGGATTTTTTTCCTTTATTTACATAGTAAATCATGTCTCATTAGAAACATGAATCGTAATAACATCTCATATACAAATTTTTTTTCATATTTTTTAAAATTTAAAATTGTTGTTTTATAAGATTTTTATTTTAAATCTGATTTGAATTTAGATGATCTTATCTTAAATTTAAATTTTGAATCTTATCTAATTTTAAATTTTGAATATTAATTTTTTAAATTTTCTTATAAATATATTTGATTAATATATTTGATAATGATTTTATGGATAACAAGAAAAAAATTCATGGTGAATCCATCGAATCTATCTATAAATTAATTAGAAATTTAAGATTAAAGTTAAAGAAAATTAAAAAATGTGTTCATAAGAAACATGATTCGTAATCATGTCTCTCAATATATGTGAATGCTATAAAAAAATAAGGAAAAAAAAATCCAGATTAGCAATGAAATAGCTGTGTTGACCTGGTAAAATTGATTCTAGGGCTAGTTGCAATTAAAAATGTTACGAGGCCAAACATGAAATTAAATTTTTTTTTGAGGTAAAAAGGGAAAAATACCCATAACTATTCATGTACACTAAGGCCTCGTTTGAGAACCAATTTTAAGTTTCTTTTTGTTTCTTAAAAAATTAGAAGTCTCATGCAAATTACTAAACAAACTCACCTAATTGAAAAGTTGCCTTCATGATTATGACAAAAAATGTCTTAAAAATTGCGTTTATTCCAACAAAAGTAGCTTCTATTTTAGCAACAAACATGATTCTTCGATTAATTTAAAAATAACTCTTCATGATTACATCATAAAAAATCATGTATAAAGTTTAAAGCTGTTTTTCAAGCTGTGTTTTCAAATGCACATTAAGGCGATGTTTGGCTAAACAAGTTTTCAACACTTATTATGCTAAATCCGGAAAATCAAAGCTTTTTTTTGTTAAACCATTGTTTGGTTGAGACCCACGATCAATAGTTATGAAAACCGTGTTCAGCAAAAAAAACTCAGCAAATGTTCAACACCGATGACCTCGCTTATATTTAAGTACCCACTTTACGCTATTTGATGACCCCTGCGAAAAGTCCATATTGCCCATGCCTTATGTTCATTTTTAGCATTGTATTAACCACGGCCCGAGGTGCCCTTCTCTCTCCTCACCACCGAAATGAATCCTGCCTCTCATTTCCCACGAAACCCTTGTAGAGCAGCTCCACCTCCATCACCTCCTCTCTCCGTCAAACTCTTTCCCTTCTCAGAGATTGACTTTCCCAAAAACCCAAACGCATATTTTCAGGTCGCCATTTCTTTGCTCTCTCTCTCTCTCTCTCTCTCTCTCTAATTTCCTCGAAAACAAGTTTTTTTTTAATGCTATTCTGATATGCCTCTTGTTGCGGATGCTCATGTACTTGTTCTTATACTCGAAAATCCCTGGCTATCCGACAATTTATTCATGTAAAACTGAAGCTGGAATTTGTTGTTCATCTAATGTTTATTTCCTGTTGAGAGGGAGTTGGGGTCTACTCTTAATGGACTCTGGGAGGAGTACACATTTGGTATGAATGAATATACAAATTATTGTTCTGATGTTTCTTTCTTGTAGATTGCACATTTACCACCGCATAAATAGACATATGTCCCCTATATTTTTTTTAAATCTGTATAGGCTTTTTATTCGAATTAATCAAATTACAGTGGTGTAATTCATGTATTTTAATCACTATACTAAATATATATTTTTTATAAATAGAAAAAATAAATAAATCTTCAAGTTTTTAATCAAATATCAAATAACATTCAACACTTATTAACTGGACCAAAATATCATTCTAATAAGCTCTATTATTCAATGGTGAACCAAACATACTTATCTTCATGAGTGTTTATAATTTTCGCTGAACCAAACAATTTTTTTCTTAACTAATTAAAATTTATCAGAACTTATATAGTCTACATTTATGAATCAGTACTTAAAAATCAGCATTCTGCTGAACCAAACGGCCCCTAAATCTATTTTGCTGCCCTGTTTTAGCCTCATATACTATAATAGCGTGGTATATACTGCGTTATCATTATATTGTGCATGAGGTTTTACCATAATGTACACAAAAAAAAAATTTAATTTTTTTCAAAATAAAAAGGTACAGCAGTATATGTATTTCATTTCATATAACAATATGTACTTTAATAAAAAAATATATGATTTTAAAAAAAAAATAATACAGACCGCAAATAGGTCTACATTTGTTGGTGGACGTATCATTTTTTTTTTTTAAATTTATTTGGTACATGATATATACACACACACTATGAGATGATTCATTTAATTTCGTCATGTCTACAGTAGTTTGTCGTGCCGTGTCATGATTATTGTGCTATGCCATAATTGTCCACTGCTACTTTTGTTAAAATGACTCGAACAAAAAGTAAAAAGAAAAACCAGGACAGAATTATAAACATGATCACCATCAGGTGGTCCATGCAAAATTGTCTTATTTTCCCTTTCTTTATGGGCTATTCTATTTTATTCAGCTTTGAATTTAGAATAACAAAAACCACCAAAACACAGCGACACCTCACCAAATCCCAAAAAGTGGCTCCAAAGAATACACACTAAACACCAACACCACCAACACCTCTCTTTCCCCCCCTCCCTTGCCGAGTGTCGATGACCTTCCTTGCTTTCCCCTTCAAATCCCCCGCAGACATGCCCATCGACCTTCCCTTCTCTCCCACATCGACCCTCTCTCCTCCTCTCGTCGGATTCGCCTCCCCAGGTCTTTGAAACCAGAAAGAAATCGAACTGTCAATCGCATTGTTTGAAAACCCATGTTTTTGTTTTCAGTTTAAGATTCGATTTTGAGGCGTTTTTTTTTTGTGGGTTGTTGTTCTTTTCGTCATTTGTGTCTCTGGGTTGTTCAAAAATGGTGTCTTTTTTTAATGGAATTGATGAATATCATTGTTTCGTTTGTTGGGTTTTGGTTTGTTATGTTTGATTTGCTGTTTTGGGATTCTTGTTAGTGTTTTGAGTCAGATGATGGGTTTTTTGAGTGTGCGATGTCTGAAGCCTCTGTAGTGCTGATCGGATTGATTTTCATGTACAGAATGTTAGCTGAACTGTGTTTTTTGTCGGCTTAAAATTTGGTACTTTTGATTTTTTGTGTCTTTGTTTACAAATAGAGATTCATCATTTTTGTGGACAGGTGCCTAAATTCCTTCTTCTTCTTCTTCTTCTGTTTTTTTGTTGTTGAATTTCAGGTTCTAGTACTGTTAGAATCACAACACTTCATGTATTGTCATTGTGAGGGCTTTAAGACGTGTCACTGATAATCATTTATCTGCTGAGATATGTTCTGTTTAGATTCAATGCGATAAAGGACAGGCCGTGGTTTTATTTTTGTTGGAAATACTCCTCTAGAGCTGTGTGGTGGTGTAATTTCTGTCCTCAAGTTCTACATGCGGTTCCAACATTATCACACATAATTGTTATGATCTAGACAAACATATTGAAATCATGCGTGTAGCTTAAGGATAGGAAGGGTTGCATTGATGGGTTGGAAATGTTACTGCATAAAAACATGTATTTGTGCTGAAATAGTCAATTTTTAGAGAATTTTTATTAACAAATCATCTCCTCATTTTGGCTGTTGCTTCACCATGTTCGATTCAATGAGAAGCATTGGTTCTACATTCACTAAAAAATAAAAAGTTTACTTTTCTATAATGCGAGGGGCGAAGTGAATTAAAGAAAAGAAGGCAATCAAGGAAGATTAAGTAAACAATTCAGCAAAAGTGTATTTATGTTTTTTGTTATTTGTTTGAAGTCCGAGGAATATCATGTATAGTTATTTTCAAGACTAGCGGATGCATTTACAAAAGGGCACAAGTCTCCTCTTTACTTTGTATGTTACTTTTTATTATTTCTATTTTTTGCCTTTTATTGAGTTCTTGGAAGTGTGGTTTGTTTGGAGAATCTAGAAATTAAATCATGATTTATAAGCGCTCTGCACGTGGATGCTGATGTTATGTGAACAGTTATTGCTTAAAAAGAAAGGCATGTGTTTTGTTGCAATAGCTTTGTGTAGTTAATGCATGCCCATTTGACATTGACTGAGCACTTGGCTCTTTATTGGACACAAAACGTCCAGAAAACCTGATTTTCTTCTCCAATGCTGATATGTGCATGCGCCTTGTCTTTGGAAATGGACATGGTTTGTCTGTCGCTGCTCAAATCGTGAGCATGACTTGTCTTGTTACGTAGATGCATACACATTTTTGAGCAACTCTATTTTGCCACCATGTTTTGATATTTCACTTCGTTTCTTCTATCATTGCACATACTGATATGAGTTTCATGGTTTTTGAATCAGTCTGATATTTATTTAATAGCATTTTGCTAGTAATTTCCAACTATAGGTCAATTAATTTGGTGCTTCACATTTCTCTTTCTTCTCCTTTCTGATTTAATCTGGATTTATTCCATTGACAGTGAGAAGAAGAACACAATTCTAGTGTTTTCAGTATAAAAGCTGATGAGATTAGTTGGGCCCATTAGTTAGTGGGTTATTCAGTGAGTCGGTTTCTACTCATCAACTGTAGGAGACCTAAATTCGGAAAGTGTTGTATGAACTTTTCTTGGTTGATTTAATTATTCCACTTTTGTTTGCACAATCAGCTTACATAGTTACACTGTTATTCTGTAGTCATGCTGGCTCAATTTTGATTTTTAAGTGATTCATCTTTCCTCCACATTGGCAGGGAGGCTCAATCATGGGTTCTGTGTGTTGCCGCCTGTGTGATGATGAATTTGAAGAATATGTGCCCCCAATCTATAGACATTGTGTATGCCTAAGATATTTCTTTCTTCAGCTATTTGATGGGGTAAAGGCTTCAATTAATCATTGTCGCATTAATCTTTCTATATTATTATTTTTTATTAGAAGCATATACTTCATAATTCAATTATTTTGTTCTTCACCTTTTTATGATTGGATAAATCCATGATAGCACAAGATGCCATGATCTTCTGAATTCTGATGCAATGTAACCTAGTCAAATTCTAGTTTCACATTTTTTTTTCCAATTTTTGTTTTATGCATAGACTTTTAACTGATATCATATTCTTGATGCGATTTCTATGAATGTCTTTAATCTTCAGTGGCACCAGTGGAGTGCTGTCTTGCATCAAAATCCATTGTGTGTTTTATATAGAAGTTAGATAATGCTCTAATAGAACATAATATGAGGGAAAATCGTTTGAAATGGTTTTGACATGTGCGGCGAAAGTCGATGGTTGCACTAGTTAGGTGTTATATGACAGGTTGGCCAAACAAACATGGATAATGGCAATAAGGAAGGACACGTTAATTGTACATGTATAAAAAGGATTCATTTATATGACCCCAAATTTTGGTATGTCCCCTCTAACTCTCTAAGTTTCAAAAAATTCAGATGCAATAACATACTAAATATGAGGTCTTTCATAAGTGACAAAAGAGGGCATTGATTACTGTTGTTAAAAGGAATATGATTCCTCATTTATATGCAAGGCATGTGATAGCTTGATGCTTTCTTGCTTTTTATCGAAGAAAAAAAAAACACATCTTATTCAAATAGTTGGAAGCGCACGTGAGGAAAACAATCCTAACCGATATTTTTCTGTGAATGATGACGTTATGCATGATATTGCTGCCCAATATGAAGAACATTCTTCTGAAGCTGTCATGTGTGTGTTTTTTTCCACAGAAGATTCAATTTCAGGATATGAAACAGAATGTTTAGGAGCCTCCTATGGGTGATCTACTGGCAGTTTTGCTTTTAATACTTCCCAGATTTATATTTAGTTCATAATATCATTGCCCATTAAATATACTATGCAGTACGGTGCCATGTTTCAAAGACTTGATGGGCGGTCTGTGCCATCCGCAATTCAAGGAGTCACTCCATTGGCATCGATAGGAGCCGGTTCATCTCTGGATGACATTTCCTCATCAGAAGCATTCCACCTTGTACCTCGACCCGCACCATTTGATGCCGATCCCAGGTACCCTCGCCTGCAGAGGGATGGATTGGTCTCGAGGCGTGAGAAGGCTCTAAATCATCTTCAGGAAGAATCACAGACACTCAGAAGGAGCAGCAGTAAAGCAAGCCATTTGGAATCGACAGAGAAAATCGTATCATTAAAAGCGTTGTATGGTGGAGCTTATGACACAACATCTTCTGATGATGAAGATGTCTGCCCCACATGTCTGGATGGTAGCTGCATTTACTTTTGTAATTTTCTTTTATAGTTGTTTAGGCAACAATTTATTCACATCATCATAGACTTCAATATCTTGCTATATTCAGGGGCTCTAACTTCAATTTAACATGAACTTTCCTTCTATATAGGAAGAATATTTGTTGTTCATTTGAAAAAAAACATGTCAATTATTCACTGATTCTGTTTTGAATATCTGTGCCATGCAACAACTAGAAGAGTGCAGAGTTTCACTGTTCTTTTTTGGGCTCAAATTACCTAACGCATTACCTTTTATTTGCAGAATATACTCCTGAAAATCCAAAAATTGTGACTCGATGTGCTCATCATTTTCACCTTGGCTGTATATATGAGTGGATGGAAAGAAGTGAAAACTGTCCAATTTGTGGGAAGGTATGGTTTGGCGTGCTGCCATCTATTATCTGCTGAATTCAGCAACAAATTATGCTTTAACAACTCTTTTTTTTTTTTGTCAAAATAAGCTCCCCTTTTGGCAACAACGAAATTAGTTGTAGCACAGTATATTTTTTAATGTATTTATTAGCTTCATCATTTTATGGCTTTTTTTAGCTTTGGCTGTATGTCTTATTACTAGTACTTTTCTTTCATGAATAGATATGAAATGTCATGTTTATCGGTACAAGTTGAATATAAATTATAATTGTGTACATTAGTTTTTTTCTCCCATGTAATATATCCCATTCAGTTATTGGTGGCATTCATCATCTTCAGGTTCCAGTATATTTCTTTTTATGGTATTAATTGTTGTAGAAATTTGTAGGACCTGGAGGCAGTCCTGCGGTTGTTTAGTCATTGCCATATAATTATTGAACCTTCATAATTTTATATTTTGCAGTGCGAGCAAGGCCATTTGATCCTTAGATGGAACGTCTGGCAGATTATAGACTTCCCTTATTCCTTTTTTTGTAGCATTTTATTCCAATTGTCTGACAACTAGCAATTTTTTTTTATTATTGCCTTAAAGTAGGAATAATCATAACAAAAATGGTAAAAATATCAGACAGAGAAATGGTGATCTCCAGATTTTACATGCTTCGCATGTTATATTTTTCTCTCACTTGATCATTTGCATGTTATGTTGAGCGAGCAAAAAAATTCGTGTTCAATGTTTTTTGCTTCAAGTTTAGTATTTTCTGATTGGCGCACTAATTCCAGGATTGATTTCTGATTATCAGGAAATGGAATTCGCCGAGAGCCCGTGACTGACTCTTTCGACCTCACAAAATTTTACAGGAGAGACTGTGGAATACGTTATGGTATGGCGTTTGTGTTTGTGAATGAAAAACTCTGAATAAAGCTCGCAGCAGCTACTAAAGCCATGAATAAGTGGTCCTCGAGGCCACCTATTATAGGAACACAAAATAGTAACATATATGCATGAATCATGACAAACATATATGCCAAAATCTGCTTAACTCTATAGCGAATCTTTTCTTCACCTTCTTACAAGCACAAAATCTGTACATCTTGTTTGATTTTTGCTCCCTTTGCATGTCAAGTTTTTGATGTTCTTGACTTTACCATGACATGGGAGGGTATTGAAGTGTGTTCTGGATTCAATAGAGTTGTGTATTTGTTCATTTTTCATCAGAATGCTATGGAGTGTGGAAACATAAAAGTACATAGGGAGATAAATATACTATTTCTCAGTGCATTCTGATTAATGATACAAAAAAATAAATGCAAAATATTATGTGGAGTGTGGAGGTGGTGATGGTATTAGAGTCTGATTTCTAAGTTGACTGTGCTGAAGTTGTTGTAATGTCTATATGCAGTTGTTTTGAATGTCTTTTTCAGTATGCTGTTGGAGGGATGACATAGAAGCTACTCCTAAATTATATTGATGGGGACACCCCTCAGAACTTTAGAATAGACAGTATGATAGAAGGTTGTGTATCTTGCAGATATGTGATCAACATCAGTATAAGCTGGGCTTGCCAAAAGTCTTGGCAAAAATAAAATAAAAAAGTCATGGATGGATCTCAAGATCATAATAAGAGAACTTGCATGGTTTAGCATGTGTAAGTATAGGAAAATGTTATGGACACTCGCTCCTCTTTTCACTTTCAGTCTTTCTGAAAGTACATGTATTTGTCTGATGAAATTAGTGGATTCACAAAAATTAAGTATATACTTGAGTGAATTGAAAAGTTTTTTTTTTTTTTTTTTATCTTTCCTAATCTAATGTATTAACTAGCTTGTAGGATTGTAGGAATGACCATAAAAATGATTCGAGTGTGTATTAGCAGTGGAAACTATAACGTCATATCAAACATTAAATGTTGAACTTATAGTTTACCTATTAAATATATATCAAATAAATATTCTATATACTAGAAAAAGACAAGTCAGTAGCTTTGAGAAGTTTTTGAGAAGTTACTTTTTGGGTGCTCATGCATGGCACGTCGATTTCTTAGTGTATGACATCAACTAATATATAGTGTGTATATATGTATATTCCATTACAAAATATATAAAAAATTATCATGAGTATGTATATCATTTTTTTATATAATAATATTGTACATCATTAGCCAAGTATGTGTTTAAAAGAAAAATAAAACGTGTGGGGTATTGTATATTGGGTTACAAACGAGTGTGAATATATCATTTTTCTTTCTAACAAGCTCTTCCAAAGACCAATAATAGATTTTTATTAAACCACCTCTTAGAAGGCCTAGGGGTGGTTCCCTACTTCAACTCTTACCCTATTGATAATGATAGAATACAATTTCATAAAAAAATACTTCCCTATTAAAAATAAAATTGTAAATTCTGTATAATAGATTATGAATGAGGTCCAGTTAAGTTACAAATAGATGGGGATGTGCTACCAGTACATTTTGGAAATTTATATTTTAGTCAATACATTTTCAAATTTAGGTGACAAGAACATCTTTAATAATGAAAGTTGAAAAATGATACATGTAGCCTCACGTGGAGTCATATCTCCAGCACCCATCATTGTTTTTTTAAAAGTATGTGTTTATTTAATGAAGTATATATTATTAAAAAAAAAATATTACCTAAACAAACTAGTACATGTTTTTCTCTAAAAAAAATAATTTTCTTTTGTTACTTTTTCATATATTGCACAAATGGTGTGTATCGTATCATCATAATGAGTGTATAAACAAACTAGTACATGTTTTTCTCTGGAGTGGAGTGTATATTCAGTTGGGATGAAGTGTATAGTGAGTTGGGACTTAGGAGACTCCAACTCGACTATAAATGAGGTTACAAAATAGATCTAATGTATCAATGTTTTTAATAGTAATGAAATTTTATTTCTTTCATTAAAAAAACATAAATGAATTTTCTTGCAGTAGAGATTGGTTGTCATTTTTTCTTGCAAATTCTCAATTAAACATTTTTAACATAAGTTCATAAGCTTTTATCTTGGAATTTTTTTTTATATTAATACGCATTTATGAGAATTACATGCAGTAAGTTTTAGCTAGATGACAAGAGTCTATAAAAGATTATTGATGAGATTCCTATCAGCATTTTATTATGAGACGAAAAGTCTTAATTTTTTGATATATAAATGTTATCCATAGGAACAATGTGCATTATCTCTTTACATAATTTGCACACCCCTCTCTATCAATTACTCTGTTAGAAGGGGTATGCAAAGTGAAACAGGGGTGCAAATAAAGACATTCGCAACCCGAACTGGACCCGACACCCGACCAGGAGACCCGACCCAGTCAGTCATTTGTTTCCAATCTTACCCCTAAACAATGTATAAAATGCCATTCGTGTCCACCCATTTAGACCCAAACCCCCCCCCCCCCTTTAAAACCCTACCTCCGCCGTCCGTTCACCCTTCTCTCTCATCGACGTCGTCCGATCACTCCTCACTCCAATCGACGTCGTCGGACGAACCTCCGGACACCGATCTTCTGGTGAGACCCACAAAGACCTCTTCTTTGTTTTGATACGAATATAAAGATCCCTGTTTTGTTTATGTTCTTGATTTTCCGTTAATACGACTCAAGAAGTGATTTTTAGTTGTTGTTGTTCATTCAATTCTCAGAAATCTTTGTGTCGTGTTTGGGGTATTGATCGCCTGATCCATGGAAAGGTATACAAAGAATGGATTTTGTGTTGTTTTTTTGGTTATATGCCCTCTCTGTTGACTCTTATTTTTGAATGCTTTTATGGAATTATCTTTTGAAGTGAAATTCTTGAAGATTTCGTGGAGGACACGAAGGACCCGCTCGTTGGAATCTCCGTTTCGGATTCTACGGAGCTATGGCTCATTCAATGGCCCATTAATCAAGTAAGGTTTATTTAGTTTTCTTTTCTGCACATTCAGAGTTACATTGTTTGCTTGAACTCTTGCATTGTTAGTGTAAGGATGGATGAGATATTGCTTTTAGGTAAGAACTTATATGGTTCTGTAGCCTGTTTTTTTTTGGTAACAATTTCACCACCAAATTTAGTGGTGGATGATGGGGACTGATGATGTTATTTTATGGCATATAATGATGGGGAATTTCTATATGATTTAACTAATGTGATTGATTTTTTTAATGGGGTATTGATGTTGTCATGTTTTGATGGATGTGGAGCAGCATTTGCTGGGTTTTATGTTTTATTCATTCTGATTAGTGCGCTGATGATTGATAGTAAAAAAAGAAAAAAGAAAAAGAAAAGCCGTAGCTGAATCCAATTTTTTTTTTTTTTTTTTTTTAATGGTTGGTGTAGATACAACCTGCTGATTTGTCGGGGAAGGAACTCTCATTGAAGCTGCATCGTGATGGGCAGTTGGGCAGTTTCGAGACTGCATCTGGTCAGTGTTTTTTCCTTTTTTTTTTGCTGAAGCTGTATGGATTTGGTTAGGTAAACTTGGAATGAGTTATGCATGTATTGTACAACTCTTATATGTTCAAAATGGCTCATAGATAGCAATTGATTGATGTTTATGACCAGTGTTGATTAAAAGGGTGCTTTATGTGTTTACGTACTTTGACAGCATTGAGGTGCTGGTTGGGCAATGAGTTATCTTATACCTTGGTTATTTCACTTTTACTTGGAAAAATAAAAATTATTCTGTCGATTATTAGAGCTGACGAGTATCCTTTAGGGTATAATTATTTTAAGATGATGAACTTTTGCAAGACAAAGGTGAAGTTCTGCGCAAAAAATGATTCCTTTACTGATGTTTTCAGTATTATATCAGGGAAAACTTATGAGGTGGTCAGTGTTTCGTCTCAGCCACCAAATGCGACCGTCTTTGCGACCTCTGATTCAGGGGCAAAAGTTGGTACGTGCTTGATACTTCTCCTGGGATTGTTTTGGGTGACTGTTGTGGCATACTTCTTATTGATTACTACAGGAGTCCGATTCTTTTGGTTTACATCCTCAATTGGTTGCATTCTATTTCCAAATCTCATGTCTTTAACATGGGAGACTATCCTATCTTGTATTAGGTATTTTTCCTTTAGTGTTAGAACACAGGCGTGCTGTTGGTGTCATGGGTCATCGTTATTCCCTGCGAAATATGTGCAATGTGCAAGTATAATTCATGTGTTTTGTGTTTCCTGCAATAAATGATCTTTTAATGTTTTCTTTACGAGAAAAAGAAAAAATAAAAGGGTTATGATGAATAGAAATTACATTCCACTTCTACATGACTGAATTGCCAAGTCGGCTGGTGTGACATGGAAAACATTTGATGGTTTTGTTTATATTTTACGTTGGTAAAATCAACATTAAAAATGGATATTGTCATTCTCATCAAAATTTCGACCTCAAGATTTGTGTTGAACCAGTGTCTTCTTATCCAAACTAATTGATTGGTCTTAATTTTACACATGACTTGTTTTATATCAGTTTACATGAATCAATAGACAAGAGAAGAATGGACAAAGCATGTGCACTGTCTAAGTGGTTTTGATATTATGTAAATATGATTGAATAGTAGCTTATCTCACTTGTTGTTCTTCTTTTAATGAATTTTCTGCAGTGGGAAAGATCTCACGACGGGTCAATTTAGTCCATTATCCAGATCCTGACGAGATAGAGGGACCTAACAATTCTAGTCTGAGACCAGGTAACTTTCTGTTCTTCCAAATATCTTTCCTCTGTTTTTATTTGGTCCTGGTGCAGAGAATTATTCATCGTTAACTCTTAAATTAACCTCTTCATATAATATTAACCAGTCAAAATATTGTCCAACCATCAAACATAATATATAGACTTCTACTGGTTCAAAATCAGGGCGTCGCTGCCTCGTTAAATGCGCCACGCCTCAAATACTTACTTTTCAACAAAAGCACAATTCACTTTAAATCACAAATTATTCAATAATTTGTGCATTAAAAGTAATACGCGTATTAAACACACTATTCCTGAGCAAGGTACTTATACGAATTTTACCAAATTACGAATATTTACCCTTCCCAATTTAAATCTTCTTACAAAGCACCTCCTAATCTATCCAGTTCCAAACAATGGACACAATAATATACATTCTTTTATTAAAATTCGTGTTACCCTCAACATTACCATGGGTATAGCCTCTCACTCAACTGCTTCGGATCAGCTACCCATAGTGACACTAGCTCCTGCTCTAGGTTATTTCCTTAGCGAGTTTGATACCTATGAAAATACTATTATGAATACACCATTCTATTTTTTTTTATAATAAAGAATAGTGTCGCATTATATTTTTTTTGTTCGACATAGGAACCTCAACATTAGTAAAGAAAATATCGGATGTACAACATCACCCACAAACCACAAACCCTATAATACTTTTTAGAAGCAGTAAGACTCGAACCCAGAATCCCATAGCGATTAGAGATACCTCTTCCAACTTGTCAAAAACTTTCAATAAACAACTCAATTTTTTTTAACAATGCCTTGCTAGCATTCATTAGAAATTAAATGTTTTTTTTTCTCATTTCACACAGGGTCCTCAAGAAAGAGTCTTTCCCAACATGAGTTTACCCCTTCACAGAGTATCAAGAGGGGAAGCACACAATCTATGGGTCTGACATTGCCAAGCATTGGAACTTCAAAGCGCAGCAACATCAAGAGTTCCCAGTCTTCTTTGCACTCCGGGAAGGCTCGAAGCTCTCTCTTTTCACCTGGAACTTCCAAGCAATCTCATGATGAAGGGAAGTCGACGAAGAAGAAGATCAAACATGAGAAATAGATAGATGTCTCTTACTATAAGTGCGTCCCTCCGAATGTCGAGAAATGAATTTTTTATTTTATTTTTAGGACTAATGGAATGGATGGTTTCCTTCAAATTTTGGTTTGTATAACCTTTGTTTTTATTGTTCTTCTAAAATTTCTGGGGAGAAATGTTGTGATATTAATTAATGTTATGTCAAGTAAAAGGAAGATTTTAATGTTATGTATATTTTTTATTTTTTGTTGCATTAAGCCATTAACGTATTTTTATATGGACAAATCCCAGATAATATTTTGAATAGGAAGAACTAAGATAAATCTTTTTTGTTTTATTCTCGTTCTCTCACTTTTTCTTTGACACAAGCACACCATTTTTTATGTTTGAAAACAAAATAAGATTTGTTTCGGGGTATATGGTTATACCAGTGATTTTGTGTTTGGTTGTGTTTTGAATTATTCTCATAAAAAAAAACGTAATAATAAAATTTTTGATTGGATAAAATGTGAATAAAGTGTGGATAATGATTTATAAAAAATGAAAAAATGATGATACTTGATTTGACAAGTGATTTATATAAGGCGATGATATTTAATTTGACAGTGGGCTTATATTATTTGGGTAGAATAACCCAGAATAACTTTAATTCTAGTTGGCTGGAATCCATATATCACTAGTTTATTCTAGTATAAATTATTCCAAGATATTTACTGCATCTAAAATTACTTATTTTACTTTATTTCAGGTTATTCTCTGACCTATTCCGTATCAAAACAGAGGCTTAATAAATCGGTATAAATGTATACCAAATAACCCTAATATTGATTCCGCATTACTGGATTTTTTTTTTATCCACTCAAATTCCATTGCTGTCCTCTTTGGAACTCAAACGTCAAACAGGGTTTATTTTATGGGACTCCTTAGTATTTGTCTTTTTTTTTTCTCGGTAAGGTAAGGTCCTTAGTATTTGTCATTTGATAAATATAAATTTTCAATTGTAAGAATCGAATGTATGTATGTAATAGCACTATCAAATTGTAAGCTCACTTATGTCGTCCATTCAATGTACTCTTCCAGAAAAAGTCTATGTAATGAACGTACATGATCATGTCAATCCATTTCAAATGTACATATATGTGTATTATATTATTATGGGCCGCTTTTAAATGATTATCTGAAGATTAAAAGTCAAAGTTGACCACGATTTCCCTCTTAAAGATTATATTAACAGGCCATAATTAACTGTAAAAATGACTAACAAAGTTAACCTACAATAATAACATTTTTTTTTTACAGGATCAGCATTCAAAACAATACTCAATCTGGACAGTTACAGGTGGATTAAATCGATATCAAGGTTCTCTGTAACTAAACAAAATTAACTAACATAAAAAATATTTTTAATAATAGACTACTATACAACCAATTAAATAAAACTCAATTTGAACCGTTAAAACAAATCAAGATCAATCGTTAACTGTCAAAGTCAACATATGCAAAAGATTATCAACTGTTAGATTATATGTGTTATCTTATAATGTGTGTAGTGTATTACACGTGTAACTCCTAGACATTTGTATATATAAAGGGATTAAACCCTAAGTGAGATACAAGGATTCCCGTTATTTCATTCTCTCATTCTAACATGGTATCAGAGCAACCACCTCAAAAACCCTAATTTTTTTTTTTTGGAATCCTTCGTCATCGTCGTTGCCGTCGTGCCCCTGCCGCTGCGTGTGCCGCCCCTGCCGCTGACGAGCGCCGCCCTGCCACTGCTCGCGCAGCCCTGCCGTGTGCCTTGCCGCGCCCTGCCGCGTGCCCTGCCGAGCGCCGCGCCCTACCCTGCCGCGCGCCCTGCCGCCGTGCCCTGCCACGCGCCCTGCCGCGTCGTGCCCTGCCACGCGTCTGAACCTGCCCGGATTACCCGGGATCTGTTGCGCCAGAGAAATCTGCCCGGGCACTGATCCGCAGATTCTGCCCGGATTTCCCGGGATCTGCTGGGACAGCTCGTGCCAGCCTGTCTCGAGCGTTCCAGATCATATCGAGCGCCCGACCCGGCACCCGACCAGAGTCCACCCGGCATCTGACCCGGCACTCGACCCGAGTCCACCCAGCATCCGACCCGGACCCTGCCCAGCGACCCGGATCCGTGAACCCGGCCCAGCATTCGACCCGGATCCGCGAACTCGGCCCGGCACCTGACCCGAGTCCGACCTCAGGTCAACTCCGTCCGCCCTCCGGCTCCTCCGCCCCCCCCCCCCGACTCCTCCGGCCGCCCACTGCCGCCACCGGCCGCTCTCCGCCACCTCCGGCACCTCCTTGATACTTCGAATCACTAAATCAGTTATAACTTCCTCTCCGGAAGTCTGATTAAGGTGATCCAGGAGTCCATTTTGCTCGATTTTTTGTGCTCTACGTCCTCGTCTGCTTCTGATCTTCTTCCGAGTGGTTCTGCACAATGTCAGAAACCAACGACAACCCTACTCTTCCGACACTGGCGGCTTCGAAGGTATCTCGTCAGTCTACTTCGTCATTTATCTATGAGGGCATCTTGGGGTCCGCTCCTGCTACGAAAAGACAACGACCTTCTAAGCAGCGTTATCAACCTAAAGGCCAAGGACATCATCTTCCTTCTGTTTCTGCTACGAGTGCTACTTCGATTGCCTCCATTCAGTCACACTCCGATATGCTTGTCCAGATCAGTCAGCGCCTAGACCACCTGATTCTGCAGCAGTCACTTTCTGGTGCTTCTACTCCCTTTGCCTTGTCTTCTACTATGGGTACTCCTGCTTATTGGATTTTTTATTCGGGTGCCTCACATCACATGACTCCTGATAGTTCTATCCTCACTGCATGCTCACCTGCACCCTCACACCTCCCTTCGATTCATACTGCTAATGGCTCTCCTTTAGTCATCACGCAGTGTGGATCGATTACCACCACATCCCACCCTACTGGCCGCCTTTCATTACCATTTGTTTTGCATGCTCCTGAGCTTTGCATGAATCTTGTGTCTATTAGTAGATTGTGTGATTCTGGATTCGCCGTTACCTTTACCTCTTCTGGGTGTTTTGTGCAGGATCCATGTTCAGGGCAGAGGATTGGTGTTGGTCGTCGGATTGACGGACTGTATTATGTGAAGTATCTTTATCTTCCTGTACCTGATCCCTCAGTTTTCTATGGCACTGTCACCTCTGATACTGACTTGTGGTATAAGAGGTTAGGTCATGTTTCTGAATCTCGTCTTAAAGACCTTATTAAGTCTAGTGATTTAGGTCATGTTTCTTTCTCTCCTCTTTCTGTTTGTGAGGGTTGTAAATTAGCCAAATCTGTTGCTACTCCATTCTATTCTAGTAATCATCAGTCCTCTAGTCCATTTGAGCTTGTTCATTCTGATATCTGGGGTCCTTCTCATATCACGTCAAAGAGTGGTTTTTCGTATTATATCAGTTTTATTGATGGCTACACTTGCTTTACCTGGATTTATTTATTGCGTCATCGATCTGAGGTCCCAAAGATATATGAGGTCTTTACCACTATGATTCACACCCAGTTTCAGACTCGTATCAAAATCTTTAGGTCTGATTGTGCTCGAGAATATATTTCTTCCACGATGCGTTCTCTTCTTCAATCTCATGGCACTCTCTTTCAGCAATCATGCCCTTATACTCATGAGCAGAATGGTGTTGCTGAAAGAAAACATCGCCATATTCTTGAGACCGCTCGTTCCCTCTTACTTTTCCCAGCACATACTGGGCTGAGGCTGCTCTTCTATCTGTTCATCTTATCAATATCACTCCCTCTTCTGTTCTCTCCGGTATGACTCCTCATGAGCGCCTTTACTCCTCCAAACCTGATTATAGCAGACTTCGCACTTTTGGATGTACTTGTTTCGTGCTTCTCCCTCCTCATCAACGCACTAAGTTGGGCACTCGGTCAGTTAAGTGTGTATTCCTGGGGATTAGTTTCGAACACAAGGGATATCGCTACTACGATCCTATTGGAGATCGTTTTTGGATAGCTCGTCATGTGTCATTTGTCGAAGATGTTCCCTATTTTTCTTCTACACCCACTGCCTCCTCTCCCCCGGTGCCTTCTCCTGTTCAGGCCTCTCCTATTGAGTCTCTACCTCTTCTTGAGCCCACTCCTAGTTCTGTTCTCCCTGAGTCTCATCTTGGCATTCCCACTGCTGACTCTCCTGGTTCTTCGTCTCCTCTTCACACTCCTGTAGCCAACTCCCATGGTCCTACCTGTTCTCCTCCTATTGTGTCTCCTCTTGCTCCTTCCGCAGATGACTCCGCTGGTACTCTGTCTTCCACGGCTAACACACCTCTCTCTGATGTGAATCCTAGTCCCTTGACTCGCTACCCTCAGCGTGAGCGTCATTCACCTGATCGCTTCAGTTTTGACTCTGGACCACCTGACCGATTTGGCTTTGCATCAGTGAGTACCTATTCTCCAGAATTCCAGGCCTATCTCACCGCTATACATGCCCATCGTGAGCCCCGATCTTATCGAGAGGCAGTCGAGTACCCTGAGTGGCAGCAGGCCATGGCTGAGGAGTTTCAGGCGTTTGAGCAGACACAGACCTGAGATGTTGTTCCCCTTCCAGATGGTGTTACCCCTATCAACTGCAAGTGGATTTTTAAGATCAAGCATCGCCCTGATGGTTCCATTGAACGACATAAGGCTCGTCTTGTTGCCAGAGGTTTCACTCAGGAGTATGGCATTGACTATGAGGAGACCTTTGCTTATGTTGCTCAGATAACTACTGTTCGCACCCTTCTCGCCGTTGCTGCTGTTCGTCGCTGGCCTCTCTTTCAGATGGACGTGAAGAATGCTTTTCTTCATGGTGATTTATCTGAGGTTGTTTATATGCAACCACCTCCATGTCTCAGCACTCCTCCTCAGCATGTTTGTCGTCTTCGACGGGCTATATACGGACTGAAACAAGCTCCTCGTGCCTGGTTTGAGCGTTTTCGCAGTGTTATTCTGACAGCTGATTTTGTTGAGAGCCACCAGGACCACTCTATGTTTGTGCGATCCTCATCGCAGGGGCGGGTAATCCTTCTTCTGTATGTTGACGACATGATTATAACTGGCGATGACTCCGCTGGTATTACTCGGGTCAAGAATCACCTCAGTCGATAGTTTTAGATGAAAGATCTTGGTACTCTTCGCTACTTCCTTGGTCTCCAGATTGCACAGAGTGATCGTGAAATTCTGCTTTCTCAACAGAAGTATACAGCTGACATTTTAGAGCGTGCTGCCCTCTCCGATACCCGCAGTGCGGATACTCCTCTCGAGCTTCATGTGAAGCTTCGTCCTACGGATGGTGAGCTCCTCTCAGATCCTACTCGATACAGACAGATCGTGGGTCAGCTTGTGTATCTCTGCATCACTAGACCTGACAGTGCTCATGCCGTCAGTATTGTTAGTCAATTTGTCTCGGCTCCTCGATCAGTGCATTATGGTGCTCTTATGTGAATTCTTAGATATTTGCGTGGTACTATCACTAGATCGATCTATCTGTCATCCTCTTCTATTCTGGTTCTCAGGGCTTATACTGATGCAGATTGGGCTGGAGACCCGACCACTAGACGCTCCACCACTGGGTTCTGCATATTTCTCGAAGATTCTATCATCTCTTGGCACAGCAAGAAACAAGAGGGTGTTTCTCTTTCCAGCACTGAGGCTGAATATCAAGCCATGACTATCACCACCAAGGAGAGTGTTCATCTCAGACGTCTCTTGGTGGATTTAGGAGTTACTATGACTGGTCCTACTTCACTTCACTGTGATAACCGGTCTGCTATTTAGATTGCTAGCAATCCGGTCTTTCATGAGAGGACCAAACACATTGAGATCGATTGTTACTTCGTTCGTCAGCACTTTCTTGCAGAGACATTATCGCTTCTGCATATCTCCTCTGCTGAGCAGCTTGCTGATTTCTTTACGAAGTCAAATCCAATTCGTCGATTTCAGTTTTTTCTTCGCAAACTCACTTTGTATGATCCACCGTGAGTTTGAGGAGGGCTATTAGATTATATGTGTTATCTTATAATGTGTGTAGTGTATTACACGTGTAACTCCTAGACATTTGTATATATAAAGGGATTAAACCCTAAGTGAAATATAAGGATTTTCATTATTTTATTTACTCATTCTAACATGAACAAAATCAAATGAAGAGACTATTTTTTTTTTTTTTTAAATTTCAAATTTGGGTTCAGTTACTTTAATTACGCTCTAGCCTCTAAGCCTCTAATGATTAATGAATCCGAACCAGCTCAAGATAAGACAATCCCCACTCTTGGATTTAAATCAATATATCACTTACTCTTGTTAATCTCTCTAAATATCAATCCGAACCAGCTGAATATATATAAGACAATTCCCACCATTAGATTAAATCAAATATTAACTAATCTTATCAACCTTAACTAATAACCCAAAAAAATTAATCAATTTTGTGACACCCTATCTAAAAGTTAGAGATTTGGATGACAAAGTCAACCTATGCAAAAGATAATTTAAAAAAAAAAAATACAAGGCTTTTTTTTTTTTTTGGTAGAATTTCAATTTTTTTATTTATTAAAAATTTAAAATTTGGGTTTCGGTTAGTTTACTTGCGCAATGATTTATTAATCCGAACACAGCTGATAACAACTAGCTCAAGATAAGGCAATCCCCACCCCTGGATTTAAATCAATATCACATATTCTTACAAATTAATCTCAAACTATCAATCCGACCCAACTGAACATAAGACCCTTGGATTTAAATCAATATAAATCACTTACTCTTATCAATCTCAAACTATCAATCCAAACCAGCTGAATATAAGACAATCCCTACCTTTGGATTTAAATCAATATCACTTACTCTTATCAATCTCAAACTATCAATCCAAACCAGCTGAATATAAGACAATCCTTGTTAGGAAGGTCATCGCGGAAGCCAACAACAAACCCGAGATGAAACACAAGAACGAAACACCACATCACACGAAGAACACAAGATATACGTGGTTCGGCCTAGGCCTACATCCACGGGGCAAAAAACAGATAATCCACTTTGATAGTTGAGATACATTAAGAGACTCACAAACTCTCTCATGGAGTTACCCTCTCTTAGAACCTCTCAACCTTCCCTTAGGATATCTACATTGTTTAAGCCTAGTCTTGCCATGAAACCCTAGAAGATATTTATAGAGATAAATAACTTTATCCCCAAGTAATCTACCAATTAACAAACAAATATTGTTCCCATTAATTAAGAGATATTCACTCTCCTAATTAACAAACAAATATTGTTTCCTATTTTAGGAGATTCATTTTAAAATATTAATTAAGATCAAATTTTAAATAATATTCTACTTATTAGGTGCCCAACCTAATATGGTTTCATCATGGTCATCCGATGTGATACACCGGATTGAGACATAATCCTAACAATCTCCATCTTCGCTCGTATCCGGTACGCTCGGACTTCCTCGAACCCCTTAGAAGATTTCCGTTGATGTCTCTACCTTACTCTATGTCGTTCTTGAAGCACGACCACGCGAGCAACCGTGCACCTCCACTTGCAAGCAAGTGGTCTTCGACTTCCTTAAGCATCACTAGCCTTCAAGTCGCTATCACGAGTCACCTTGTGCACTAGACCCGCTCTGCAGAACTCCATCTTGAATAGATTTTAGGAACTTCTTCCTCCGGACGTTTGCACTGCCCAATTTTGTTGGATCCATAAGCCTGCGCTCGCCTTATCATGGATCAACCCCTGAGTCGAACTCAGTAATTGCGCATCCCCAAGCCAATGATGTGATTTGATTTCACGTGCATCTATTTCACGCTCCTCATAGATCTCCAAAGAAGATATGGATCTTACCTCCACCTTGAACATGCCACACACACGCTCGCCAGATGGCTAGACTCGCTCTTTTAACCAAACCACATAGGGCGGCTCCTCTCATACCCGGTTCAGAACGCCTTATACCGTGTTGCACTGTTCCATCTTCTTTTGTACAAACTCCGCACCCACGCTTCACGTGGTTCTACCACGTGCCTCCACGTGTCACTGTGAACTTTGTACCCCGAGCATCTCTGCACGTCCGTGTCTTGCATCCGCTTCTCGGTGGATCTTGGACCCGCAACAAATTAGTATCATCATTGCACACCTAAATAGATATGCCTCTTCCACCACCGAGAGCTCCTTGCAACATTGCATGATTTTTTTTTCTTCTCCTTCTTCTCATGAAACCCTGTACGACACACCGTTGTTAGAATTTTCAACAATACATTACATCCGTCGATGGTATGAATTCATCTACCTGTGTCGCTATTGGTCATCGTTCTTCAAATCTCGTCCTCCTAGGTCGGAACTTGGAGCTCTGATACCACTATTGGGAAGGTCATCACGGAAGACAACAACAAACCCGAGATCGAACACAAGAACGAAACACCACATCACACGAAGAACACAAGATATACGTGGTTCAGCCTAGGCCTACATCCACGGGGCAAAAAATAGATAATCCACTTTGATAGTTGAGATACATTAAGAGACTCACAAACTCTTTCATGGAGTTACCCTCTCTTAGAACCTCTCAACCTTCCTTTATGATATCTACATTGTATAATGTATGCATAGTCTTGCCATGAAACCCTAGAAGATATTTATAGAGATAAATAACTTCATCCCCAAGTAATCTACCAATTAACAAACAAATATTGTTCCCATTAATTAGAAGATATTCACTCTCCTAATTAACAAACAAATATTGTTTCTTATTTTAGGAGATTCATTTTAAATATTAATTAAGATCCAATCTTAAATAATATTCTATTTATTAGGTGCCCAATCTAATATGATTTTATCATGGCCATCCGATGTGATACACCGGATCGAGACATAATCCCAACAATCCTCACCCTTGGATTTAAATCATTATCACTTAGCCTGTTTGTTTGACAGGTGGGATTGGGATTCTGTAAATCATAGGATTCCAAATCCAGATGGATTGGGATTGGGAATCCTATCTGTTATATATGTGTCACTTTTAACCTTCTGGTAACCGTTGGACCATTCTGGCAGTTTTTTGGGTTTTTCGTTTTTCGGTCGGAACCGCTAAAATTTCAGGCTTTTAGCTATCACCCTGAGATGGAGGGCTCCGATTGAAAATCTAACTGCATATTATGTGTCCTGGTGCCATTCCAAGCCGCTCACGAAAATTTCGTCGAATTCTGATAACGTTTCAGAATTTCACAGTTCCGGGGCGTATCCGGGTTTTGACCGAGCGAGAAGTCATTGGGAGACTTGACTTGGTCAAAGTGGGGCCCATGACTTGGTCAAAGGTTTTTGGCTTTTTGTGTGGTTGGGTTGACTTGGGTCAAACCACACTTAAACCTCACTTAAGACCCCTTAAACCCCCCCTAAACCTAATTAGGGCTAATCTAATTAGGGGTGTGAGTATGTGTGGGATGGGGGTGGTTATAAAGAAATCCCACGACTTCTTTTCCTCTCCTATTCATCATCTTCTCCGAGTAAACCCTCTCTCTTCCCTCTCTTTAAACCACCTTTTGACCTAGCTAGGGTGCCCAAAACCTAAAACCCAAAGAAGAGAAAGGTGAGGGGAGCTCCCGATCTATCCACCGGTGGTCTCGGATTCGAGATCCGAGGTGTTTAGCCCCTCCTCACCCTCTCTTTTCTCCCCTGATTTCAGCTTTTCTTTGGCTAGGTGGAGATCTAGGTGGTGGTGGTCCTAGTGGAGGTGTTTCGGTGCCCGAAGAGCTTCCGGTTCCCTCTCCTTCCTTTGGGTAAGCCTTCTTTCCTCCTCTTCCATGTTTAGATGCATGTTAGGGGGTGTATTTGGGTGTGTGGTGGCGGTTGGTGGCTGTGGGTGGTGGTTAGGGGAGGTCGGAGGCCATTGGTGGCCGGATAGAGGAGGTAGGGTGGCTCGGCCAGGCAAGCAGGGTAGCTCGGGTAGGTAGGTTGGCTGTCTCGGGCAGGATGGCAGCAGGGGGAGCAGGTGGCAGGGCGCGCGCGCGCGCGCGGACGTGAGCGCGGGCGTGCGCTCGGGTGGAGCTGGAGGGCGTGTGCTGGGCGATGGTCGCAGGCAGGCAGGGCTCGGGTAGGCTGTCGGGCGCAGGCAGGGCAGCGTGGGCGTGCGCGCAGGCGTGCGCGAGGGCGTGCGCGCGGGTGGAGCTTGGTTCGGGCGCATGCGGGCAGCGGCACGCGCAGGCAGGCAGGCGCAGGCGGGCTCGCTGGGCGCTGTCGGGTGAGCTGGGCGCAGTGCGCGGCGTGCGCGCGGAGCGCTGCGCAGAGGCGCGTGGACGAGCGGGTGGTGTGCGGGTGCTGCGCAGGAGGCGTAGTGCGCGCGGGGCGAGTGGTGTGAGCGGGCAGGTGTGCGGGCGCTGCGCTGGGGCGCAGTGCGCGCGGGGCGAGGCTCTGGGCGAGGGCGAGCGGTGGTGCGCGCGGGGTGCGCGCGGGGCGAGGCTCTGGGCGAGGGCGAGCGGTGTGCGCGCGGGCTACTGCGCTGGGGCGCAGTGGGCGCGCGGTGCACCCGGGAGGCTCGGCGGCGTGTCCAGGCGTGCGGGCAGGGGCCCGGCAGTGCGCCTGGGTGCGCGAGCTGAGGCGCGGCGGTGCATCCGGGGGCGGGTGGCCGTGCGGGTGGTTGCCGGGGGTTCGGGAGTGAGTCGGAGTGCTCGGGCTCGCGTGCGTACAGGCCGTATGTACGCTTGTCCGAGTGTTGGGTATTTTTAGAGTATTTTTGTGTATTTTGTGGTATTCTTGTGTATTTTACTCACCTAGTTGGTTACCCTGTCTTGCAGATCTTGACGGACGGTCGCGCGACGACCCGGTTACCGGTGAGTGGGACAATCCAACCCAGTAGGGAGGCGTTATACGCACTTGGGCGTGTACCGTCCTCCCCTGGGGCACCATGGATTTATATTAACTGTTGTAATGTGTAATCCATGCGATCATGATTAAAATGTAGTATGCATGCTACCCTAGACTTGTATGTTAGGGACTTGCACCCTTAGGATATGTGTAAGAGCCATGCACCCTGTTCCCGTGCTAGGAAGCCTCGGCCTATGCATGCGTCCTATTAGTTTGATTATTAATTTAAATGTTAGCATGTCTTGTATAATATTATAGGGAGGGGCCTTGCGAGGTCAACATTGAGACCCGGGTTAGGGTACTCCGTGTTCCTTGTTTGGTTGTCGGGATGTCCTGTATCGGGACCTCATGCTGCCCTCCCAAGGTTTCTTGTCCCAATAATATTATAACTCTTGTTAATAATTAATATGATATCCCTTGTTAATAATTATTATTATGCATGTTCCCCGCATCTTGGTTATGCGCCCTGGAGGAATTCTGAAGAATTCATGACATCAGAGTTGTTAGGATGTGTTGTCTGCGGATCCGAGTGGATCATATGCGATGGATAGGCTGATCTCTTCCCTTCGTTGGATCCTTTAGAGACTACCCCGGCGTTGGAAAGGCTGTCCCGTGCAGGGGCTCCCATCAGTAGGCACCTCCTGATCTTGGACTCGGACTGTGCCGAATGTGGGGGTGGCCAAACGGCCTACGGAGTGGGGAGAGACTATCGGTGGACCAATGGCGACCATCAGCCTAGTCAGTCCCAATATCCTATGTCACCATATTGAGGGGTGAGGGTGAGGGTGTGGTGGGCCGGCGATGTGGCGACCCACTGGGTTTGTGTAAGGATGATTATCAGCCTGCTAAGCCCCAATATCCTATGTCACCTATTGAGGGGTGAGGGTGAGGGTGTAGTGGGGGCGATAGCGACCCACTGGTTTGTGAAGTCCCAACATCCTTTGTCACCTATTGAGGGGTGAGGGTGAGGGTGTAGTGGGTTGGCGGTAGCGACCCACTGGTTTTGTGCAGTTCCTGCCATTTTGTGGCTTGTAAAATGATGATTGTGGATTATAGCATCTGGTTGTGGTTAATATAGGCTGTGATGCATGGGTTGTGCTGTTCACTGAGCGTGTGGCTCACCCCTCGCATAATATTTTTCTCCAGAGTCATCTGAGTCGGATCCAGAGGAGGAGCTCCCCGAGGGATTTCATCAGTAGCGGAGTAGCGCCACGTCCCACGAGTTTCAGAGGCTATCAGCATCCCTTGTGATTGTATGTATTTATTCCGTGCTTGGGCACACATCTGTGTATTATTTGGATATCTTTGTATTTATTGGCTCTCACAGGACAGTTGATTATGTATCGAGTCTGTAATATGTTTTTGGATTACAGATTCAGTCTTTTAGCTTCCGCTTTTGGTGTATATATTATGTCAGCCCTGCTTTTGTTGTCTTTGTTGTCGTTTTAGTTGTTGTGTGAGTATGTTATTGAACTCCTATTATACTGATATCATATATACACTTGCCGCGTCCCGGGGTCGGCCGGCCCTGGGGCGTGACACTATCAACCTGTTTGGTAAGGAACATGATTCAGAAAACATGATTGAGATTCCCAATCCCAATCGTGTGTTTGGTATTGCCTGGATTACAATATAAAAAATATATATTTATAAAAATATTCTTTCTACAAAATCAAATATATGTTAACTCATAGTCAATTTTACATCATCTAATACACACACACATCTTCCAAAATTATCCTTTATTTAATAAAATTTTAACAAACATTCCTTTTTTACAATGTTAAGCATCGAAATTCATGATTTTTTTTAAATAAACTTTTCTTCAATGTTGTAACATCAACAACCAATATGTTGACAAAACAAGTAAAATAAAATAAATTATTATTAGGAAATGCTAAAAAATTAGTGAAAAATAATCGATAAGTTTTAAAAGGCACATTTAATCCTAACAAAATATTCATTCTCCACATCTATAAAGTTTTCTTACTCTAAACACATAAGCAAATTAACACTAGAGTTGGCACACGTAAGCAAATTAACACTAGAGTTCACAACCTCAATTCAAAAGCCATTCGCCTGATTAATTAGTCCGACAGAAGTAAAGATAAAAGCCAATCCTTCTTCAGTTCTTTAGGCATGTTTGAGAGTAAATTAACTTTCACAGGATCACACATTATAATTTCAGTTACTCACAAACAACGAGGCCCATATCCCTACCCAATATGTTGAACACGTCAGAAAAAACTTTATCCATTCTAACTATGGCTGTATCAGGCTTGTTAAGACTATCTACAATTGCATTGGCTGAAAGTTTAAAAGTCTCTTCCAAGTTAGAAAATTCTATCATGAAAGAATCAAGCTCTTCCTTCTCTTCCTACGACTCTGTGTTCCCTCTTCCCCAGTCGGTGTTGTCCACCGTGGTTGGGTCACTGAAATATCCTCATTAACAATGTTCTCCAAGCCTTCATCCTCAATGTGTGGATTAGTATTTTGTTCTGCATCTTTTACGAGTATTGTAGGTGTGAAACATCCTCTCCCATTAGCTCGGTCTTTTCCAAACACAAGTGCAAGGTCATCATAATGTGGAAAAGGTTTCATCCACAATCCTTGGGCAATTTTGCGACTCTACAAAAAATTTTATTAAGAAAAAATAAAAAAAAATTACAACTATTTACCTTTACCCATCCGTCATAAATTGTTTTTCTCGCATATCACCATTTTCTTGTCTTCATCTCATGCAAACCCGCTACCATGTTCTAGCATCTCATTTATTGCATTGTATTTATTCTTCAAATATTTCAATCTGGATTCGACGCGTGGATGTGCTTTAATTCCGCATCCAGGTAATTTATCATGCATCATTTTCTCAATCTCTCCAAAAGTACCTGGCTTAAACCCATTGTCTGCTTTTATTTTTCCAGCAACACACAATTCAACCATATTCTCCACTAGTATCAAATCTTCTTGAGACGTCCATACATGTTTATTGTTAGCATCTCTACCTGTCTGTATGAATTGTTCACTATCCATCCTAAAAGAATGCTTGAAAAGTTAAATAAAATAGTTGTACAAATATATTATTGGACAATTTAATTAAGACAAAAAAGGACAATCACATTCTAAAGCATATAACAATACCACAATAGTAATGAACTATTATAATGGTGAAAATCTAACATTAAACTAAAAGCAAATTAAAGCTGTTTCTTGAGTGTCACAATAGACCACAATTTTTTTACATTAAAAAAAAAACTCATTAAACACCTTGCACTCCATCAGGCACCATGTCTACTAGCTTGCCATTCATTAAACATTTGTGTTGCAAAGTTTTGCCTCCATACACTCCATTCATTAGATGGTTCAACTGTAGTGATGGGATTACCTTGTAGTGCATGTTTATCAAACTTTTCCTCTATGCAATCTATTGGGTTTGTAGGCATCTCTCTTCTTATTAAATTGTGGATAAGACAACAAGCGAGAATAATTTTGCATTGCGCTTTCACTGGATAGAAAGAAGGACTCCTAAGAATCGCCCAATGCCTTTTAAGCAAGCCAAAACATCTTTCAATAATGTTTCTAGCAACAGAATGTTTCATGTTAAAAAATTCTTCAGGTGTATTTGGAATATGTCCACCTCTCCAATCATTTAGATGATATCTTTGCCCTTTGTATGGCGCAAGAAATCCCTCACCATTCGTATATCCAGCATCAATAAGGTAGTAAAATCCTAAAATAAATGAAAGTTTTATTAGTTAATTATAATATGATTTTTTTTAAAACAAAATTAAATATAATTTGCATGTTACCACATGGAACCCTTAAGCCATGTCTTCGAGTCACAACATCTCAAAGCACTCGAGAATCAGCTGTTGAACCCTCCCAACCTGGTAAAACATATATAAATTGCATGTCCTAGGAGCAAACTCCCAAAACATTTGTTGCGATTTCATTTTTTCTAGTCCGATATGTAGGTTTATCAGCCGTTGGCACATGAACTCTAATGTAAGTCCCATCTACAGCTCCCAAACAATTCTATAAACAATATAAAAATTGTTAACATTATTTGATATTCTAAATTCTAATAAAATATAAGTATATTATAACACAAATTATATTTACCTTAAACCATTTCCATCTTGGATATGTACAATTCTCTAGAACGGGTTCAGGTGTTTTAAATAGTAAGTCATGTAAACAAACAACTGCATTCAACACTGCATTAAAATGCCTGCTAACAATTTCTCCAGATCTCACAAATCAAAAATTTATAACTCGATTTTTTACATGATGCGCGAGAATGTATAAAAACATTGCAACCATCTCCTTTACTGTAATGTGCCTTGTGTCCTTTAATAAATGATTGGTGCGAATCATAGTACATAATACGTTAAATGTCTGTCTGTCCATTCTTAGTTGTTCAATATATGTCACATCATTTCTGAAAATCATCTCATTTAGGTTTTTCATACGTAACAATGTCAAACTAAGAGGTTGATGTTTTAGCAAATATTACTTTTAGATCCTCTCTGCGACAATAGCAATTAAAATCATCATCATATTTTATAAATGTGCCAATAACAGCTTTTCTCTCCTTCTCAAACGTTTACGAGCCATTACTGCATGCATCAAATTGTTGTTCATTAAAAAAATTTCATTCAAGTGAATAAGATGAGAGTAACAACTATATACCAAAATAATTAACAATACATAGAATTATCTATAACAAAATATTTTAGGCATGTGAATAAAATCAACAACTTATAAGCAAACATTCATGTTTAATTTTTTCATCTTTAAAAAGAACAAAGCAAATTAAAATATATATATATAAATTCAAACAAAAAAAAATCAAATTGATGATTAAACTAAAGAATATTAAACCAAGGAATAAACAAAATCAATATTAAACTAATGCGTTCGTCTTACAGAGGGTATAAACTAATAAACATAAAAAAAATACTTAAATACAAATGAAATCCATGCGTTGATGACACATAAGCACAAAAAAAATCAATATCAAAACAAAATGAATAACTAATGGGATTTTTAGTTTTAAGTCCCCACAAACCATCATATTTAGTGATCGATCCCTCCCTTCTTCATTTTTAGGTTTTAGTCCCTCGATTTAAAGGATAATTCATGGATAGGTCCCTCACAGGGACTAAAAGTAAATTAAATAATTTATGGATAGGTCCCTCTCAGGGACTAAAAAGGAACTATCATTTAAATCTGGGGACTAAAACCTAAATACGAAGAAGGGAGTGATCGATCACTAAATATGATGGTTTGTGGGGACTTAAAACTAAAAATCCCATAACTAATAAACATAAAAAAATATTTAAAAATGGATGAAATCCATGCGTTGATGACACATGAGCACATAAAAAATAAATAAAAAAATAAACGAAGAAGAAGTTTCTTTGGTCATATATAGGGGCTATAAAAGGAGGTCTTTGTTTTTTATATGTATTATTGGCCGGTGATGGACCGGTGGAGATGGAAAAATTGTTCCTACGACAAGATTGGTTTGAGATTCACGAGGAAGAGAAAAGCCAATTATTAAAAAAGAGAAATGAAAAATTTTGGATAAAAAAATCTTTTTTTTTTTCAATCCATCTAAATAGAGATTGGAGAAATACTGAGATTCTCAACAATCCCCATCCTTGGATTAAATCAAATATCAAATAATCTTAACTAACAACCTAACCGACCTAAAAAAAAAAAACCTATATATATATATATAAACACTCACACAGTCACAGACTGCCATGCAAAAAATACAACAAATATTGAGAAACCCTAAAGCCATGCATGATGTTCTTCTCAGACGACGACGTGGAGTACAGCCATGCAGAAAAAGCCAAGTTGTTGAAAGCCATGTGTTTCCTTCTGGAGGTGAAGGTGGATGCGAACCACACGAAGCGTCCGTTGAATCCTACACCTTCGTCGAAGAAGTTCCACCACGGGTCATCGCCGATCGAGTGTTCCGTACGTACCGTTTTATATGGACGAGATATCCAAGTACGGAAAATGGACGCATTCGACGTACGTGGTCTCTCTCATATACCTGGACCGTTTGTTGGACCGTGATCCCTCCGGGTTCGGAGACTCTGTGAAGTCTCCACAGGGAAACCCTGTGTAACTCGGGTGGATGGGTGACGCGTGTAAAATGGATCACGTGATCTCACGTGAATGACTAACCAAACGACTTGCCAAAACAGTGACCATTGTTGACGCCGTTAGCACCTAATTCGAATTCATTTTCCCCATCTCTCTGTGGTTCCCCTCTCCCATCGTCACAAAGTCTCTCTCACCGAAGCCCCGCCACACCCTCGCCGATCTCCCGTGGTCCTACAGCCACCTCGTGAGTTTCTCATTTTTTTTATTTTTTGTAATTTGAATGTAGTTCTGTCTTGATTGTTTAGGTTCTGATATGGATTTCTGTGGTTTTCATTTGATTATTTGAATGGGTTTGTTTCATATATGGATTTGAGTAGATTTGATTTGTTATTTGAATGGGTTTGTTTCAGATATGGGGTTTGAATGGATTTGATTATGTTATCTGAATGGGTTAGTTTCATATATGGGTTTGAGTGGATTTCATTTCCAACACTTCAAAATCCTACTGTTTTTTTTTTTTTTTTTTTTTGTGGATAAAGCCCATGTATGACCTTTTCTTTCTTTCTTTCTTTTTTTTTTTTTTTTGCATCAAACCCATATTTGAAGTCCTGGTAGTTCAATGAGAATGTATATATAATGTATAAAAAAACGTTGTGACTTCTACCTTTAACTCAACACAATAATGAAATTAAGCTCCTAAGTATCTAGCAACTCAGAAATTTTTTTAAATCCCATACTGACCTACTACAAACTCTACTGCGGTGGGGGGAGTGATATAATGGATTGTATATATTCAGAATGAAATATACTGCTTATGTGGAAAATTTTTAAGGGAAATATGCATATGTGCACAAATTTTTAAAACCATGATAAGTTGCTTGTGATCCATACATATTTAGTCATCTTAGGTTGTTACTTTTTGAATCCTTTCAGTATTTCCAATCTTCATCACATAGGTTTTTTTTTTTTCTAACAGCACCATCTTCTGTTTCATGTTATAATCCTACTGTTCCACGCTAAATTGAAAGCATTGTGCTCTATCACTTGCAATCAAAGACTTCCATTTTCTCTTTTGATGCTTCTAAGCAACTATGTCAGAAAGTGTAAGTGTTTACCTTTTGTATACCAAGTTTTGATGGAATGTATGAATGAATGAATTTTCTTAGCTAATTTTTCACAACAGGTCAATAGCCTACGTAATTCAAATGTTAGGCTACTTCCCGCGCATATTCGGCCACGTGAATATCGTTGTAAAAAAGGCTAATGTCCAATTTATACTTCTCATCAACAACATAGTAAAGGTCGGAGATTTGATTGTTGTCTCTTTAATAGTGTGAGTTAATTGAATTGAATGATTTTAAAGTTTTTCATTACTAATGAGTGAGATCTAATAAACATTCTTTTTTTGTTTGTCATTTTTTCCTATGTAGGCTCCTCAAGACTGTTGATTTTTTGAATGGATCGATGACACGGATGATCCAATTGTTGAATTGAAGTTTTAACTAGAAAACCATGAAGAGACCATGAAAAAGTATTTGAAGATGATGAACAATAGGCTGATAGTGATTATGTGGTGCTTAATTGGTCTCTTGGTTATTCAATGTATCAAAGCAATATGTTAGAGACGAATGCATCTTCAATGATGTTTATGTTGTTGTTGGATGTTCAAATAGCTATGTTCAATCAATGAAAATTGTCGTTATTTGGTGAATTGTTGTTATTTGGTGAAAATTTTTGTTGGATGTTCAATTAGCTATGTTTAACCAATGAAAATTTTGAGACGAATGGAAATTATTGTTATTTGGTGAATTGGTGACAGGGACTGGGTATTAGTTGTGGTGAATGTGTTACTAAGCTTATTGGTTTGGGAATGGCAGACTAAACTTGGTTCATTGTCATACCTGGATTGGGACTACACTGCATTGGTTTGGAATGCCTAGATTGGACTGGGTAGCTTGAAGAAGTGGATCTTGGCTGCTTGGTTTGAATTGGTTGGACTGGACTGGATTAGATTGGACTGGGGAGCCTTCTCATTGTCATAAAATAGACTGGACTGGACTGGACTGGGGAGACTGGACTGTTTTTCCACTTAAAAAATGACTCCAACCTTATATGATTCATGTCTTGGAGCATACTTGTGATCCCATAAGCCTTGTCATTGTTATAAAATAGAGTATTCCCCATCCTTGTTACAAGGCTTCCAAGTAGGGAAAGACTACTGACCATTCCAATAAAGTGAACTTCACTTTGATCCAACAATATGTGATTCTTATGGTAGCTCTGCTATGGTAGCTTTAAAGCAGATTTATTCATAGCTTTCCTGCATCACATGAATCCAATTTTTTCTTTATCCTTCATTATCTTTCCTAATCTACCTCCCCCATGCTTTAATGTGCACATCATCAAATATAAAGGAGACACCTTTGGAAGAAAAGGCATATACAACATTCTCACAGACCATAACTGTGTAACAAACAGCAGACATGGAACCAAATGTAATTTTTGTTAACTGTAAGGAGTCCAAATTTAGACCGAATAGCAATTCTTCAAATTTGGTAATGCTAAATTGAGTAGTTGCTGTTTCTCTGGCATCAAGGAAAGTGGAATAGAAGAGTGCCATCTATGTATCCAGCTCATGGTGTTAAACTGAGATCCTACATGAAATACAAACAGATATAGATGGTCTTCCTCAATGAATAGAATGCAATCCATATGACCTGGCATAAAAATATCAATAGAAATGCACATTTCAAATACCAAACTACTAGTAGAAATGCATTTTTTCAAACATAACACAACAAGTGCATCATTCAGTTTTGAACACTTAAATATCAAGTAGAACTTCAAAGTATTCAACACACACAATATAATGTTTGATTAAAAACTCCACAACACTAACTCTACTCTACTCTACTTACATTTGCTTGAGTTTTTACTACCCTGAGTACCAGTAATATTAATCTGTGCTCCTCCATTCTTCAGAAAAATTTGACGCTTGACTCATTTGAGTAGGATAAAAAAGGGATTCTTGTGCCTACATATATTTATGTATATATTAATGACCATTTGGAAAAGTAAAAAAATATTTAAAATGTATTTTACATACGAATATACCTGAAGCAATTGAGTCATTGAAGTCATTCCTTGACTACTATTGTAGTTCCCAACCGTTGGCGCAAAGGGTTGAGGGCTCTCAATGGCATTGTGGGACGCATGTTGAGTTTGAGAGCTTTGACCTCGTGATCTCTTCTCCAACACACCGATCCATCTTTTTTGAGGCTTCCCTCCCACAGTCTTCTTTCCTCTTCTTTTGAAGCCTTTAGCAGCCTCGACATTCGAAATGCTATCCACCTCATCTTGCACATTATCATCTTGACAATTTTGAGATGATTTCCTCAAATCTTCCTCAACTTCCTTCATTATCTCATTTGTGCGGCGTTTAAGTAGGTCTGTTGAATGGTGTGTTTCAGCTCCCTTGGATGCCACTTGAATGAGACCATGACTTAATTCTTGAAAACGCCTTCCCAATTCAGAAATAGGGTCAACCTGTAATGAAGAAGAATACATAACTTTACAATAAAATCATACAATCAACTCATAACATTTTCGATCAATATAATAAACACATATCAACCTGTATTGAAGAAGAACAAATATCATGCACCACACCAGATTTTGCATCTCTTGTCCACCTCTTCAAGATATATTGTGGTGGAAGAAATTTGATGTTTCTGTGATCAAGAACTTTTAGAACATGGCAACACTGGATACCCATAAATTCAAATTTTTTAAAAATACAAGTAACCATTTCAGTAGCTGAATCAAACAAAATGGTTCTTTCATTGCCACGGTCTCTGTGAACTTTGTACTCTATCACATTCCCCATCTCCCCATGAAAGTAGATAGAACAATTAAGAGATTTTCCATATTCTGCTTGAAACAATTCAAGGATCTCTGGTGTATAAACATTTGCAACACATGACACCATCAAAGTGTGATATGGAATTACCGGTACAATATTCATCATCTTGAAATCAGCACTCAATTCACTTTCACGCCGGTCATCCATAACCCTATCAAAATGCTGAAAGAAACGTAGCGGATCATGCTTTGAGTTCAAGTAGCGTCTCAGAAGAGCATTGAAGCTTTCACTACGTTGTGTACTCTTCATGTCCGCGCAAAATGTGTCTCTCCCATACACTAGAGCCCATTTCTCCTTTTCAGCAAAAGTTTGTTGTAGCCATTTATTGTCCTGAAGATTGTAATTTTGAAGCATGTTATTCCAAGCAGCTAGGAACTCCTCCGTCTCGTACCCAAATATACAAGCATAGAAGGAACTTCTGAAACCTTCAATGGCATAAAGATGTCCAATATGCTTTGTTGCATTTTGGGTCAAGTGCCACACACATTAGCAGATGACGAGTCTATGGTAGAACAACTGAAATTGCTTTGGCCATCGCCGCTGACTGATCTGTTAGAATAGTCTTAGGATGTCTCCCAGACATTGCTTGAAGAAAAGTTTCAAACAACCAAATAAATGAGTCAGCTGTCTCATCATAAAGTAATGCACCACAAAAATAATTGTTTGCCGATGATTATTCACCCCAACGAATGGTGCAAATGGTCTTCCATGATTATTTGTACGATAGGTCGTGTCGAAGCAAATTACATCACCATAATGTGCATAATCGACGATAGACCTAGCATCGGCCCAAAACACATTTGTTATTTGTTCATCGGCATCAAGTTGCATTGAGTGAAAGAAAGACGGATTTTGCTTTTGCTTATTCTTGAAATACTGAATAAGAGCACCCGCAATTCCATTCTCCATTCTTGTTTCCCTTTTGGTGCGCAGGTAAGACTTCACATCATTCAAAATAAAACCAAGATTCCTTCTCCCTCCAACTTGTCCACTCATCAAATTCATAACTGCTTTTGGTGCTAATCCTGAACCATCTATGATATCAACCTGAGCAGCTTGAGCCTTTTCTATTTTTCTATGTGACCTCAAATTATGGCGCAAGGGGGTTGATACAAGATCATGATTATGGTTTTGTTCAAATTTAGTGACATGATAAGCACCAGAAGACTGATAAGAGATAATCATATGTGCCTCACATCCTGTTCTTGTATCGGGTTGTGGGTGCAAGACTTTTCGCTTATCAACCCCTTTCCTCCCTTCTTTAGAACAACAAAATTTTCTCTTTCTCACTATGCCATTGGACTTGAATGCATCACTTTTTCGGATACTAAATCCAATTGACCTTGCATATGTGTTGTAGAATTGATGGGCACTATCTTCATAATCAAATGCCATACCAACTTCAGGTATACCATTATAGCTACATTCACCCACAATCTCATTGTCTCCTTCCATAAAAACTCAATGTTCACCTATAAGAAGAAAACATAATTTAGAACATTTAACAAGACAACTGGAATGAAAGGATTCACAAGACAACAACACAAGATGACTAAACATGTATGGATCACAAGCAACTTATCATGGTTTTAAAAATTTGTGCACATATGCATATTTCCCTTAAAAATTTCTCACAGAAGCAGTATATTTCATTCTAAATATAAACAATTCATTATATCACTTCCCCCACCGCAATAGAGTTTGTAGTAGGTTAGTATGGCATTTAAAAAAATTTCTAAGTTCTAGATACTTGAGAGCTTAATTTCTTATTGTGTTGAGTTAAAGGAAGAAGTCATCATCAGTAGTGAAATTTTTTTTTATACATTATATATACACTCTGATTGAACTAACAAGACTTCAAATATGGGTTTCATGCAAAAAAAAAAAAGAAGTCATACAAGGGCTTTATCCAAAAAAAAAAAAAACAGTAGGATTTTGAAGTGTTGGAAATGAAATCCACTCAAACCAAACTAACCTATTCAGATAACAAAATCAAATCCACTCAAACCCATATATGAAACTAACCCATTCAGATAAGAAAATCAAATCCACTCAAACCCCATATCTGAAACAAATGCATTCAAATAACAAAATCAAATCTACTCAAATCCATATATAAAACAAACCCATTCAAATAACAAAATCAAATCCACTCAAATCCATATATGAAACAAACCCATTCAAATAATCAAATCAAAACCACTAAAATCTATATCAGAACCCTAAATAATCCAGACAAAACTACGTTCAAATTACAAAAAATAAAAAAAATGAGAACCTTAGTGGGCACTTCAGTGGGCGGAGGACCTCGGAGTTGCAGCGGCGACAGTGCGAGAGACGTCAGACAGATCGGAGAGGGAGACGGTGCGGCGGCGGCGGCAAAGGGCGGTGTGAGGGAGAGGGAGGGCTTGGGTCGGATGAGGTTTTTCAGGGAGAGCTCGAAAAAAATGAGGGAGGAGAGATTGGATAACCCTGTTAGACTCTGTTAGTCATCACGTGATACTCACGTGAGGGGATGGCCAGATGTCAAGTTGTTATTGGGCTTCACAGAGTCTCCCTGTGGAGACTTCACAGAGTCTCCGAACCCGATCCCCCCATCGGGATCGGATCTCCTGTGAAACTCACACAGGCTCACCCTGTGAACACCAATCCGAGTGCGACACCTGGCCAGACAGCATGTGTAAGTGACGTGCCTGACTTAACAAAGAATTCACGCCGATTAACGCCGTTTATTAACGCTGTCTTCTGTGATCTGGCGGGAACGGCGTTCACCACCGTCCAAGTCGTCCCAGGCGATCACCACCGTCCAAGTGAACACCAATGAGGGTGTGACGCGTGGATGAAGGGGGGGGCACACGTGAGTGGCATGGTCAGCCTCGCCAGTGACACCGTCAGCCTCCGTCTCCATTTTTTGTTCTCGTGACCCTCTTTGTTTTCTTTTTTTTTTTTAAGTGATTCTTGTAAGTCTCTGTTTTGTGAAAACCCTAGCCACCATTGTCAATCCCCTCTACCACATCAACCACCATTGTCAGCCTCCTTCCATGGTATGTATAATTTTTTTAACATAGTCTTGATGAAATTTTGCTTATGTAGGGCTTTGATTCATTTATTGTTTTGTTTAATTACTTAGGGTTTTTTTCCTTCAAAAATGGGTTTCTAAGTTTTGTTGGGTTGTTTCTTGAAGAGTTTGTAAAAAAAAAACATAGTCAGTATGTATATTGCTTATGTAGGGCTTTGATTCATTTATTGTTTTGTTTAATTACTTAGTGTTTTTTTCCTTCAAAAATGGGTTTCTAAGTTTTGTTGGGTTGTTTCTTGAAGAGTTTGTAAAAAAAAAACATAGTCTTGATGAAATTTTGCTTATGTAGGGCTTTGATTCATTTATTGTTTTGTTTAATTACTTAGGGTTTTTTTCCTTCAAAAATGGGTTTCTAAGTTTTGTTGGGTTGTTTCTTGAAGAGTTTGTAAAAAAAAACATAGTCTTGATGAAATTTTGCTTATGTAGGGCTTTGATTCATTTATTGTTTTGTTTAATTACTTAGGGTTTTTTTCCTTCAAAAATGGGTTTCTAAGTTTTGTTGGGTTGTTTCTTGAAGAGTTTGTAAAAAAAAAAACATAGTCTTGATGAAATTTTGCTTATGTAGGGCTTTGATTCATTTATTGTTTTGTTTAATTACTTAGGGTTTTTTTCCTTCAAAAATGGGTTTCTAAGTTTTGTTGGGTTGTTTCTTGAAGAGTTTGTAAAAAAAAACATAGTCAATATGTATATTGCTTATGTAGGGCTTTGATTCATTTATTGTTTTGTTTAATTACTTAGTGTTTTTTTCCTTCAAAAATGGGTTTCTAAGTTTTGTTGGGTTGTTTCTTGAAGAGTTTGTAAAAAAAAACATAGTCTTGATGAAATTTTGCTTATGTAGGGCTTTGATTCATTTATTGTTTTGTTTAATTACTTAGGGTTTTTTTCCTTCAAAAATGGGTTTCTAAGTTTTGTTGGGTTGTTTCTTGAAGAGTTTGTAAAAAAAAAACATAGTCTTGATGAAATTTTGCTTATGTAGGGCTTTGATTCATTTATTGTTTTGTTTAATTACTTAGGGTTTTTTTCTTTCAAAAATGGGTTTCTAAGTTTTGTTGGGTTGTTTCTTGAAGAGTTTGTAAAAAAAAACACAGTCTTGATGAAATTTTGCTTATGTAGGGCTTTGATTCATTTATTGTTTTGTTTAATTACTTAGGGTTTTTTTCCTTCAAAAATGGGTTTCTAAGTTTTGTTGGGTTGTTTCTTGAAGAGTTTGTAAAAAAAAAATTTCAAGGGTTTGCCTTTGTTATTTTGTCTGTAGAAGTTTTTTTTAATTTCTTTTGTAATGCCTTAATATGACTTTGAAGATTGTAGTATCCCTAACCTGTGGAGTTGCCTATAATGTTGGATTATAAGGATTTGTTTATATTTTGATTTTATTTTTTATCCATGCCTGTTTTTTTTTTAACAGATTGGATCTTAGCTGAATATTTTATTAACATGGAAGGAGACAATGAGTTTGTTGAAGAATGTAGTTATAATTGTATGCCTGAAGTTGGTATGGCATTTGATTCCGAAGATAGTGCCTATCAATTCTACAACACATATGCAAGATCAATTGGATTTAGCATTCGAAGAAGTGATACACATAAGTTCAATGGCATAGTGCGAAAGAGAAAATTCTGTTGTTCTAAAGAAGGGTTCAAAGGGGTTGATAAACGAAAAGCTTTGCAGCCACAGCCCGAGACAAGAACAGGATGTGAGGCACATATGGTTATCATTTATCAATCTTCTGGTTCGTATCTTGTCAGTAAATTTGAAGAAAACCACAATCATGATCTTGTTCCAACCCCCTTGCGCCATAATTTGAGGTCACATAGAAAAATTGGAAAAGCTCAAGCTGCTCAGGTTGATATCATAGATGGTTCGGGATTAGCACCGAAGACAGTTATAGATTTGATGAGTGGACAAGTTGGAGGTAGAAGAAATCTTGGCTTTGTTTTAAATGATGTGAAATCTTACCTCCGCACCAAAAGAGAAACAAGAATGGAGAATGGAATTGCGGGTGCTCTTATTCAGTATTTTAAGAATAAGCAAAAGCAAAATCCTTCTTTCTTTCACTCAATGCAACTTGATACCGATGAACAGATAACCAATGTGTTTTGGGCCGATGCTAGGTCTATTGTCGATTATGCACATTATGGAGATGTTGTTTGCTTTGATACAACCTATCGTACAAATAATCATGGAAGACCATTTGCACCATTCGTTGGGGTTAATAATCATAGGCAAACAATTATTTTTGGTGGTGCATTACTTTATGATGAGACGGCTGACTCATTTATTTGGTTGTTTGAAACTTTTCTTGAAGCAATGTCTGGAAGACGTCCGAAGACTATTCTAACAGATCAGTCAGCGGCGATGGCCAAAGCTATTTCAATTGTTCTACCAGATACTCGTCATCGGCTCTGTATTTGGCACTTGACTCAAAATGCAACAAAACATCTTGGACATCTTTATGCTACTGAAGGTTTTAGAGATGACTTCTATGCTTGTATTTATGGGTATGAGACGGAGGATGAGTTCTTAGATGCTTGGAAAGTGATGCTTGAAAAATACAATCTTGAAGGTAATAAATGGCTACAACAAACTTTTGCTGAAAAGGAGAAATGGGCTCTAGTGTATGGGAGGGATACATTCTGTGCAGACATGAAGAGTACACAACGTAGTGAAAGTTTGAATGCTCTTCTGAGACGCTATTTGAACTCAAAGCACGATCCATTGCGTTTCTTTCAGCATTTTGATAGGGTTATGGATGACCGACGTGAAAGTGAATTGAATGCTGATTTCAAGATGATGGATACTGTCACGCCCCGGGGCGGCCAACCCCGGAACGCGGCAAATGTATATATATCATATCAGAAACCTACACAGGAGGTCAAATGCATATACTCTAAACCACAAATAAAATGACAACACATATCAAATAGGGCTGACATAATATATATACAATATAGCGGAAGCAAAAGACTGAATCTGTGAATAAACATTCTACAGACTCGATACACAATCATACGTCCTGTGAGAGCCAATATACACGAATACACAACTGAACATATACCAACACGTGCCAAGCACGGAAATAAAATACATACAACTGAGATAAGGGATACTGATAGCCTCTGGTACTCGCGGACGTAGCGCTGCTCCGCTACTGAAGAAATCCCTCGGAAAGCTCCAACTGCTGCTCCGGCTCTAGCTCAGGCTCAGTGACCACTGGGGAAAAACATGTGCGAGGGGTGAGCCACACGCTCAGTGAACAGCACAACCCACGCAACACAGACAATATTTACCAATATTCCATTATTTTATCCAGCCATCTATACATAATAACATAAACCAGTGGTTCGTACTTCGCCGAACCACCACACCCTCACCCTCACCCATCCATGGGTGACATAGGATTTTGGGACTGATAATCATCTATTCACGAATCCAGTAGGTCGCTCATCGCCAACCCACTACACCCTCACCCATCCATGGGTGACATAGGATTTTGGGACTGACTAGGCTGTTGGTCACCCTTGGTCCACCGATAGCTCTCCCTCCACTCCGTAGGCCGCCTGGTCTACTCCCACATTCAGCACAGTCCGAAACCAAATCAGGAGGTGCCTACTAATGGGAGCCCTCTGTCAGGAAGGCCCTGTCTAACGTTGGGGGTAGTCTCTACCGGATCCAACGCAGGGGGACAGAACAGCCTATCCATACGCATATGATCCACTCGGATCCGCCGATAATACATCTCTACAACTCAAATGTCATGAATTCCTCTGAATTCAACCGGATGCATCTCCACGATGCGGGGAAACAGTACAATCAAAAGCAGTGTTGGAATATCACTGGGGGAAAGAAACTCGGGAGGGCGGCGTGAGTTCCCGATACAGGGTACCCCGACAACCAAACAAGGAACACGGAGTACCCTAACACGGGTCTCACCGCTGTCCTCGCAAGGTCCCTCCCCTATAATATTCACTACTCATGCTAATAATCATACTAATCATACAACATTACTTATAATATTATTGGGACTAGAAACCTTGGGAGGGCAGCCTGAGGTCCCGATACAGGACATCCCGACAACCAAACAAGGAACACGGAGTACCCTAACACGGGTCTCAGCGTTGACCTCGCAAGGCTCCTCCCTATAATATTATCCTAAGGCATGCGATCTAACAGATACCAGCATTTAATTTAATAAATAAAACTAGTAGGACGCATGCATAGGCCGGGTTTCCTAGCATGTAAACAGGGGACATGCTGCATGGCTCATACGCATATCCTAAGGGTGCAAGTCCCTAACATGCAAAGACTAGGGAAGCATGCATTCTACACATAAATCATACAAGCATGGATTACATATTATTGCAGGTTAATATTTATCCACGACGCCCCAGGAGAGGTCGGTATACGCCCCAAGTGCGTACAACGCCTCTCTACTGGGTTGGATTGTCCCACTCACCCCTATCCGGGTCGTCGCGCGACCGTCCGTCCAGATCTGCAAGACAGACATTCAATATGGTGAGTTAAAATCCATAAATACTACAAAATACATAAACCCACAATTTAAACTCCCAACACTCGGGCAAACGTGCATACGACCCGCACGCACGCTAGCCCGAGCACTCCGGCAACCACCCGCACGGCCGGCAACCACCCGCACGGCCACCCGACCGCCCGGACGCGCCGCCGCGCCTCAGCCCGCGCACTCCGCGCACCGCCCGGGGCTCCGTGCGTCCACCGAGCCCAGCCGCGGCAGCCCGCACGCGCCCCGCACGCCGTGCGCTGGCCCGCGAGCACCCCGCACGCCCCCGCGCGCGCGCCTCGCCCCCGCGCACACCATCCCTGCCTTGCCGCGACCCGCGCACGCCTCCTCGCCCCGCGCGCACCCCGCGCGCACCTCCGCCACCTCCTCCGCGCGCACCTCGCGCGTCCAGCCCCTCCGGCAGCCCCTCCGGCAGCACCTCCGCGCGCACCTCGCGCGTCCAGCACCTCCGGCAGCACCTCCGCGCGCGCCCAGACCAGCAACTCGCGCGTCTAGCACCTCCGCGCGTGCCCAGACCAGCGCCCAGACCAGCTCGTCCAGCTCTTCCCGAGCGCACGCCGCCAGCCCCTGCGCCCGAGCTACCCGAGGCCACCAGCCCACACTCCTGCGTTGCCTGCCCCTCCGGCACACCCGCACGACCAAGACGACCAGCCCCGACCCGCGCACGCCCGCGCGCATGCCGCGCGCGCACGCCCGCGCGCGCACGCGCATCCCCGCACGCGCCCAGCTCACGCGCGGCCTGGGCTGCTGCCGCCGCTGCTTGCTGCCCGGGGCAGTGTCCCTGCCAGCCGAGCACCTCCAACCACCTCCGACCCTCCTCCGACGACCCCCACCGCCGCCGACCACCCCCAAACACAAAACCTACCCCCCAAGCACACATTCATGCAAGAAAAAGAGGGAAGGAAAGCTTACCGAGGGGAGGGGAAGACGTTCGGTAGCTCCTCGCGCGCCGAAACCTTCCTCAAAGGCTTTCCCACACCCCGATCTATCACGGCCCTCGATTTGGGTCGAAACAGAGGAGAGAGAGAGGAGGTCGGGGAGGCTAGGATCGTCGGAATTCGGATTTGAAGACACCGGAGCGTAGATCGGGACCCGATCTACACTTCCCGTGCTTTGGGTTTTCGATTTTGAGGGGTGGAGGGGGCTCAAACGGAAGAAAAACGGAGAAGGGGAGAGGGGATATTCACGTCGGGAGGGACGATGAATAGTTGTAGGGGTGTTTTTGATTTCTTTTATATAGCGCGCGACTTAAAAACCCGGATACGCCCCGGAACTGCGAAATTTTTGGAGACGATGCCGGAATTCAACGAAATTTTCGTGAGAGGTCAGGAATGGCGCCAGGACACCAAATATGCAGTCAGATTTTCAATCGGAGTCCTCTAACTCAGACGATAGCTAACAGTCTGAAATTATGCGGTTCCGACCAAAAACCCTAAAAATTTTTAAAACTGCCAGGACGCTCTAACGGTTACCAGCAGGCTAAAAGTGACACAAATATAACAGATACGATCCCCGTAATTCCATTTCATGCTCCGATGGTGTCATGTGTCGCATCAGTTTACACGCCAGAGATCCTTGAGTTGTTTCAAGCAGAGTATGGAAAATCTCTTAGTTGTTCTATCTACATTCATGGGGAGGTGGGACATATGATACAGTACAAAGTTCACAGATATCGTGGTAGTGAGAGGACTGTATTTTATAATCTCTCCACTGATATGGTCACTTGTAGCTGTAAAAAATTTGAATTTATGGGTATCCAATGTTGTCATGTTTTAAAAGTGCTTGACCACAGAAACATCAAGGAGCTTCCACAACTATATATCTTGAAGAGGTGGACCAGAGATGCAAAATCTGGCGTTGTGCTTGATTCATGTTCTTCTTCAGTACAGGTTGATCCTATATCTGAATTGGGAAGACGCTTTCAAGAATTAAGTCATGGTCTCATTCAAGTGGCATCAAAGGCGGCTGAAACACACCATTCAACAAATCTTGTAAAACGCCGCACAAATGAGATGATGAGGGAGGTTGAGGAAGACTTGAGAAAATCTTCTACAACATTTGAAGATGATAACGTGCAAGATGATGAGGGAGAGGATCCTAGTAACAACGAAGTTGCCAAAGGCTTTAAAAGAAGAGGAAAGAAGACTGTGGGAGGGAAACCCCAAAAAAGATGGATCGGCGGGATGGAAAGGAGATCACGAGGTCAAAGCTCCCAAACTCAACATGAACCCCATATTGCGAGTCACAGTGTTCCATTATTTCAGCCAATGGTTGGGAACTATGATAATAGTGAAGGAATGCATTCAATGACTCAATTGCTTCAGGTATATTTCATATCCCTTAATACTTTTAGAAATATTTATTAAATGGCGCATTAATATATGAATTTGTATCACAGGCACAGGAATCTCTTTTTTATCCTACTCAAATAAGTCAATCTTCACAATATTTGTCTGAAGAATGGAGGAGGAATACAGACTATTGAGCGGATTGCGGTTCTATGCTTGTACTGAATAACGTTTTGATTTTTGGGTTTTATTTAATTTGGGTGTCTTTGTTATGCTTGTACTGAGGAACATGTATTAAGAACTATTTTGGATGTCTTTGTTATGCTTGTACTGAGGAACATGTCTTAAGAACTGTTTTGGATGTCTTTGTTATGCTTGTACTGAGGAACATGCCTTAATAACTATTTTGGATGCCATTGGTATGTTTTCTAAATGGATAACATCTTTAGTTGGAGGCAGTTCTAGACGGATAATTTTGGTTGTTGTACAGGTTTGGTTGTATTTATATCTCTGTAATGATTTTCTTTTGGTGATTATTGTTGTCTGTGTGTTAAATTATTGCTGGGTATCATTATTTGTTGAGGTTCATAGCTGCTGTAGGACAATTCATTCGTTGTATGAAAAATTCAACCCATATTGATGTAAGCTTCTGTGCAGCTTGTTTGATTTTTTTTTTACCTGTATAACTATACTTATTCTCTGTTTTGTAGTATTATTGTGCATCAACTATCTTCCGAGTTTCAAAGAATGTCTATTTTTTCCAACTGTCATTAGTGTTTTCTGCTGGCCTAATTAATGTCTATCCATTAGTTTGAATTGATGCTTGCATGGCAATAGGTGAGGCTTTTGATTTGGGATATTTTAGCACTTTCATTTACCTGCAATGCAAACAGCTATGCTAAAAAAACATTGAAAAACAGATGTTAAAAAACATCGGATTCATATCAACATAAAAAGAAAGAGAACTGAATGTTAAGAATGCTTATTATACCAGCAGCCTCATCAGAAATCCACTAAATTATGAGCTAGATTTTACAGCAATGCAGCTTGAACTAGGTGCTAAAAAGCACAGTTAGCTCATAAAAACCATCCAGAAGCTCAAGGAAGCCACTCATAGATATAATCCATCATTCATAAAATTGCATAAATATAATCCATCATTCATAAAATTCAAAACCCCCATCATTTAATCCCAACCGTCCATATTAAATCGGACGGTGGGTGCCAAAAAAAAAAAAACTAAATCATCCCGTTCGATGAGACTTGGACGGTGGTGATCGCCGTTCACGCCGTTTATTAGCCGTTTATTCACACCGTTTCTAGTCGCCAGGTGTCAGCGTCGGATTGGTGTTCACAGGGTGAGCCTGTGCCACTCTCACAGGAGATCCCATCCCCCCTCCATCAGCTTAGATTGCCCATCGGATCATGTGGGGTTGCTTTGTATTAGCTCAGAAGTTCTTGGGTTGAACAGAAGAGTATATATATATATATATATATATATATATATATATATATATATATATATATATATATATGCTCTCTCTCTCTCTCTCTATTTTAATTATATTAATGCATGGTTTATGATTTTGTATTTTTTCTTTTTTTTAGATAAGTTGTTGGTATATCTATTTCCAAAAAGTAAAAATCCAAATAACCTTAATAAATTGTTTGAAATTCATGTAATTCTCTGACATTCCAAAAGTCTATATAACCCCCTTAAAACATCTGTGTAAATCCAAATAGTCTCATGAGTTAAATTTCCATTGATAGATAAAGATCATTCTGTAAATATTTTGTCTGATTAAACTTGATTGGAAACATAATAAAACCCTGCAATTTATTAAGAGAGGAGTATGTTTTCTCTCTCTCTTGATTTTTATTATATAATGCTATAATAAATGTGTTTTTTTTTTAAACTTGAATATCATTTTTATGAAATAGTCATGTGTAATACAATACTGTTTTCAATTCATAAACTTTAAAAAATTTAAAATATTTTTATTGTGTATATATTAAATACCCTTCGAAACGGCATTTGTGCATAATCTAATCATTTTTTAATGGTATTGATGGGGTATTATACACAAATATATATTAATTATATATATATATATATATATATATTTTTTTAACATGGAACAATGTTTTTCTATCATATCCATAATATCCTTTTTGAGGGGTACATTGATGCTACCCAGTGGAGTTTTAGGGAAGATATTTTGACAAAATAGAGTTTTGAATTTCATTTTGATAAATTATTACTCCTTATGTAATACTGTTTTCAATTGGATATAGTTTATAAAACTTAAAATATCGAGTGCATATAATTTAACATTTTTAATGGTGTTGGTGGGGTTTATATGCAAATATCCTATATTAATTGTTTTTTTTTTTATATGGAACAATGTTTTGTCTTTCACATGCATATTATACTTTTTGAGGGGAATTGATGGTACTAGGGTTTTATACTTTTAATTTATTTTTTTATTTAATGCATTGGACGTTTTTTGAGTTTTTCATCAAAATAATTGAATGCATGCATGGGTTGATATTTCAATTTGATTTTTGAGTTTTAGCACTCTGCACTCCTTTCTATAAAGCTTTGAATATTTGTTGAAATTATATTTTGATTTTTTTTACATTTAATATGTAATATTGTTTAATCTTAAGGTTCTTTTATCACTTATTTTTGTTTTCAATGTACGCTTTCATTGGAGGTATCACTAATTGAATAAATGAACAAGATAGAGAAGGATATTGTTTTCACTTTAGATTTTAATTTATTTGTAGATAGAGAAACATTTGATTTGTATTTCAGTGTTCTGGAAGGATGGATTATGTTAGACGAAACAGTGAATGATTGTTTGAAAATTTTAAAATTTTGAAGGCTTCATATGATCATTAGAAGCCCCATTTGTAATAGGATGTGATGATGCTAATTATTTTTAAATAGGTGATATTGGTGGGGCATTTGCTATATCTGGTGTAAATATATGGATTTTCAAGGAAATATTCAATTGTAATTGTCTATTTAGAGTTCATACTTGACATAAATTATGTATCAAATAAAATTATATAATATAATGAATAAATGCAAATGTTTAGCTAAAAATATATATATTTAGTCTCATTTACATCTTGAGTTCATGTTAGAGAATTATATACTTATAATATCTACGAATGAGCCCATGTATAAAATTCCTTGAAGTGCATATATATTCATCTTATATAAAAATATGTCTGACGAGAAACATTATTTTCAAGAAAATAAAAACTAGTGGAGAGTGAAAATGAGACTGGAATAGCATTAGGGTGGAGCCCCCCAACCCACCACCCAAAAATATTGGTGTGTGGGTTTGGAAATATGAGAGGGGGGTGAAGGGGATGAGAAAAAGAAGAGGGAAGGAGGGAGAGGAGGGTGGAGGTGGAAGGGGCGGCGGTAGCTAATTGTTTAATGAGATGTATATTTTAATTAAAAGTGTATATCGCTCTATTATATTTAGAATTGAATGGATTGATTTTTAACTAATATAAATATATTATTGAAATATATACTTTATTAGGTGGCTAACGATATGTAATCTTATTTGATAGGGTGTAACTTGGACGAGTTAAATCCGACCCGATCTAACCAAACCCGAGATTTGGGTGGGTTTGAGTCGGAGTTTTAGCATACAGACTCAACCTGAACCCGAACCTATGCAACCGGAACTTAATTCGGCTTAAGTTGGGTTTGGGTTGAGGGATTGGAAACTCGAACCCGACCGAACTCAAAGTAGGGATGATAAATTTAAATTTTCTCAGTCATATTTTAATATCTTAATTTATTATGAAATAAAATTTAAATTATTCAATTAATTTTTACTTGTAATCTATCAATTCTATAGTTTCATTTCTATATTTTTAATAAAAATATTATTTAATTTCATCTTTCATATTTTTTTAATATGAAATGTTGACTTTTACAAAATTATAATTATACATCTTAGAAGTCAAACGCAAACCTAACTTGAGCGCAATATGAACTCAATCCAACTCAAATCGAACCTAAACCCGATGGATTGAGTTAGGGTTGTGCTTCTCAAACCCGAGGATCGGATTAGATTGGGTTAGATTGAATTGAGTTTGGATTTGCTTTGTCTAATCTAGGGTTAGATTCAAGGTGAGTTCCAACCCGACCCAATTCGTTAGAGTTGTACCCCTAATGTGTGAGATTGTAAAAAAAAAAAAAGACCACATGTAATAACAATGCGCTTGATCTTTTATTTATTTATACCAAATCTTTGTCTCATGTAAAAGCACTATTTCCACCATGTCAAAACTATGTTCCTGCCCACTGATATCTCTCTCTAAAAAAAAAACACAAACAAGTGCACATGCAAAATCACGTGACAGACAGACAGACATACAGCACATTCACAGACCCCAAAGTGAACCATCTCCACTAATAATCCAACAATCTCTCCCTTATAAAAACCCCACCTTCAAATCCAAATCTCCCAAAAAAAACATAAAAACCCATTCTTTTTTTAGGGTTTCTAAATCCTCCTCAACAATGGATCCATCGGAGGACAAGCGCCGCCTCCTCTTCTCCGCCCTCGCAACCCTCGCCGGCCTCCTCCTCCTCCTCCTCAAGCTCCTCTCCCGCCGTCCCTCGAAGCGCCTCCGGTCGCCGCCCACGGTGAAGGCCTGGCCTCCCCTGATCGGGGGTCTCATAAGGTTCGTTCGGGGTCCGATTCCGATGGTCCGGGAGGAGTATCGGAGGCTCGGGAGCGTGTTCACGGTGGGGCTGGCGAATCGGAGGGTGACGTTCCTGATCGGGCCGGAGGTGTCGGCGCACTTCTTCAAGGCGCCGGAGGCGGAGATGAGTCAGCAGGAAGTGTATCAGTTCAATGTGCCGACTTTCGGGCCCGGGGTGGTGTTTGATGTAGATTACTCGATCAGGCAGGAGCAGTTCAGGTTCTTCACCGAGGCGTTGCGGGTTAATAGGTTGCGGAGCTACGTCGATCAGATGGTCGTCGAGGCCGAGGTAATGTATCTGAAAATCTTGGGTTTTTTTTTTTATATAAATTTTTTTATTTTGAAATTTGGGTTCAGTTGCTTTAGTTATGCTAATTGTTTGAGATGATTTGGGGGGTTGGAGTTTGAAGTGGTGAATGTTCTGTTGTTGATAATTTGGGATTTTTCGAAATGTAGATTATTTTTTAGATGATGTGGTCTTACTTTTACATGATTAGATAGATAACGCACCTAATTAGATTTTTTTTTTTTTTTTTGGGGGGGGTGTGGGGGTGGTGGGAGTCAGAGTCAGATTTCTGTTGCTAGATTTCTATGTTTTAGGATTTCATGCTTCATATGAGTCAAAATTAGTGCCAGTTGCTTGAGATTCCATCGAAACATCGGGAATGCCTCCCCTGAGGAGCTCTCTAATTAGGAGAGACACTGTGTGGTTGTATCAGAGAAGATGCTTTTAAAGGATCTTCCATTTCAACTTGAACTAAAGGACATTACTTTGGTTTAGAATTTGGATTGTCCTATTGGATACTCCCTGTGGACAAGTGGACTGTATTAGTGGATGAGTTAGATTCACTTGATGGATGGCATTTTCTTTTTTTTTCAAAATTTTTAATTTTTTTTCCCATTGAATTTGGTGCTTGAGCAGTTGGGTACATCACATTTTCTATGTTCTTATTTTTCAACGCTTACAAAAAATGCTGAAATGGGCGTACTATCTTATTCCACCAAATCAGGACTGCCATGCAAGCCCAAATATTTTCTAGCAGAAAATATAGAGCATGTTAATCTGCCATGCTGAATTAATATGTGATTTTACATTATAGTATGAAAGATACCACTCTGTAGAGTCCTTTTTAGGGAAATCTCTGTTCCTATCCTTGGATCAGCTAGAGGGTTCTATAAGGAAGTCTTGTGTGGTGGATGAATGGCCTGGAACATGTGATATGTTGGTTATAAACAAAACAGGATGACAAAGTTTGTTCATGTCCATCTATATGACATGATAGTGCATTTTTTTTTTTGATTTCGGAGGAATCCCCCGTGGCTGAATTTATGGTCAAGCTAGGAAGAGACTATCTCCGCCTGTTTGCCCTGGCTCACAGAATTTTTTTTTGACTAATTCCCAACAAACAGGTGAGTAAATCAGCGCCTGGCCTACCCTTAATATAAGTGAACCATTACGCTATGACCACTGAGGACATGACAATGCATTTTAAAGATAAAGATCATGTCCCTTAGTAGAAGGTAGAACTACATATATTCTGGTATAACTTGTTCTTGATCTAATCACATTTTTTTTGGATGAGTAACACTTTTATCCTTGTGTTATTATTTGAGTTTGTTGGCCATTTTGATAATTGAATTCTTATCAAACTAAGCAGGTTGGTTTTTGCTGCATATTGTTGATTAATATCGGCATTCATCAATTAGTTAAAAAAAAAATGACTATCACATAGAGTTCTTTTGACCTTTAAACTTTAACTGTGTATTTGTTCACATGGTAACCAGGACTATTTCTCCAAGTGGGGAGAGAGTGGTGAGGTGGACCTAAAGTATGAACTTGAACACCTCATCATCCTAACAGCGAGTCGTTGCTTACTAGGGAGGGAAGTGCGAGACAAGCTTTTTGATGATGTCTCTGCACTCTTCCATGACCTTGACAATGGCATGCTCCCCATCAGTGTCATCTTCCCTTACCTCCCAATCCCTGCCCATCGTCGCCGCGACAAGGCACGCAAGAAGCTCTCCCAAATCTTTTCCGACATAATCTCCTCCCGAAAACTCTCCGGAAGAACTGAAGATGACATGTTACAGAGCTTCATCGAGTCAAAATACAAGGATGGTCGGCCAACAACAGAAGGAGAGATTACTGGACTCCTCATCGCTGCTCTATTCGCGGGTCAGCACACCAGCTCCATCACCTCCACTTGGACAGGTGCTTATCTCCTCCGTGATCAACAATATCTCTCAGACGCAGTGGAAGAGCAGAAGCTTTTGATGAAAAAACACGGGGACAAGATCGATCACGACATCTTATCAGAGATGGATACCTTGTATCGCTGCATCAAAGAGGCATTGAGACTTCACCCTCCACTGATAATGCTGTTACGGAGCTCACACAATGACTTCACTGTCAAGAATCGGGAAGGAGTAGAGTATGACATCCCGAAGGGGGACATCATTGCAACATCTCCTGCTTTTGCAAACCGCCTCCCGCATATTTACAAGGAGCCAGATAGGTATGACCCAGATAGGTTTGCACTTGGCAGGGAAGAAGACAAGGCTGCGGGCCAATTCTCGTACATTTCATTTGGTGGAGGGAGACATGGCTGCCTCGGTGAACCATTCGCATATCTGCAGATAAAGGCGATATGGAGCCATTTGTTGAGGAACTTTGAGTTCGAGCTGATCTCCCCCTTCCCGGAGACTGATTGGAATGCGATGGTGGTGGGAGTGAAGGGGAATGTGATGGTCCGGTACAAGCGTCGGAAGCTCCTCATCGACTGAGTTTTAGCTAGCCAGAGATGAAGGAGAACACGTTGATCGTCGATTTAGTATAAATATTTGAAGCTCTCTGTTGCTGACTGTGATTTAACTTGCGGTGGTCTTTGGTGCTGTTGCATTCCTTGTTTTATGATTATTGTTTTGTTCTTGCTTCCTCCATTTGTGATAAGTGGGAGCTCTAGCTTTGTTTTCACGTGGTTATTTAATTTGCAGTTGCAGAACCTTTATTATTGAATGAGCAATTGGAATGCTATGGGTTTGTGAGGTATGTTATGTTCATTGGAACTGAATTGATGTGGGATTTGCCCAAATTTCCACAACTTATAATACATTACAAGTGCTCAAGTTGGTTAATGATGTGCTTGAATTGTTATATGGTATTTGTATCCTGAAACCATAGCAACCGCGGGGCTCAAAGAGATGTAAATTATACATCATCACGGCGTTAGAGTATGTTCTCTAAGCAATACTAACTGAATGAGTTGTAATATTATAAATTCTATCTTTACTAGGTAAATTGATGTAAAGCATCTGTAAGTGCAAAAAAGAAGGAAGCAGGGGCATTACAGCAGATAAAATATACTCATACTCGAGAATGAAATTCAAACAGGCACAAAATCCTCCCAAGAAGCCTTCATGAGTATCATTGTCTGTCTCACCTGCACTAGAAGGCATTGTTGAGGTAGAAGTACAGACCAACTAATGCTGCAGCTCCGACAACTAGCGCAATGGGAAGCGCTCGCCTGTACATTTGTGAAGATTAATTTGTGTCGAATTTGATGCAAAACATGAGGAGGTTCACATGGAAGTATCAATAGAATAACAAGGTTTAAGTAACAAGTCTCACCCAATAGCCTCATCTCTCTTCAATTGCTCCTTTCGAGCTTTGCGAACATCTTTATCATTAGCATTCTTGGTCACCGCAGGTTCATAGGGCCTGAATCTCCTTTTCGGGGCTCCACAGACTGCATTGTGGAATGTGTATCAGAAGCAGGATTGTGTTTTGCCACAGTTAGACCTTACTACTAAAGACTGGTTTTATATGTCTGCAGATGCCTTATTACAGATCTGACATTAGCATCCCTCAATGGAGGAATCAGTAAGCATGAACAACAATCTCCAATGAATATGGATTTAAGAGGGCAGGGCAATAAAACCAAGACCACATGTTGGTTCTCAATTTGCTATCATAAAAGGATATCATAATTCCTATATGAAACTGGATTTAATCAGAACTATATCCAAGCAAGACTAGTCAGTCTCTCATTAGGGGACTGACATGTAATCAAAGTGAATCATTCATTATTGAATTTGAGTAGTGATATGAATCAAATTGAATAACCAATAAATCTAATTAATGTAGCATCTAAATGAAGTATTTTACATTGAACTAAACATTGGAACTGAAGATATCACAAATTGATTTAAATCATTCATTAATGGAATTGAATAATCATATAAACCGAACAACTCATAAATTGAATAAACCATACGACATCAAAATTAACTTTTTTTATAACATTAAATTGAACTAAATAACTTTTATATCAAACTGAAAAGGAAGGATAAAATCGAATTGAACAACCTATTAATCATTTTCCTCAAAGAATGCCTCTCACATGAAGTGATTTGTGACCAACCATCCCCCAATTTTCATGCAGTTTTGAATCAAACCCACATCAAAACAGAGCTAAAAACAGACACACAAAGAGATCAAAACCTTCAAATTGGATTCACAGCCACGAAAATATGAACTCACCAGGACAGGAGTACTTGTCAGGCTGCTTCTCAAAGGGGGTCCTCTCATTATAGATATACCTGCCAAAGAAGACCACATTGACCAAGATCACTACTACTACTACTACATGTTGAGTGAGGGAAGAGAATTCGATTGGAGGCCAACCCGCAGTCACGACAAATATAGGCCTGTTTCGAGGCCACGCGCATCGAAAAGCGCGGTGCGGTGGCGGTCTTGGACCGCCGGACGGGCGGCAGCGGAAGCCGGACGGATGGGGAGGGGTAGGCCAAAGGGAGAGCGTGGCAGTTGGATGGCCGCCGCCTCAGCCCGAGCCGGCCGTCTGAGGGGGATAAGATGGTGCTTGGTGTGGATGCAATGGCACTTGCCATTTCTATCTATAATTCACTCTCTTTTTCACCCAAAGAGAGACTCTCTAAAAGGCTGAGAAGAAGATAAGTGCACATATATAGAGAGAGAGAGGGATTGCCGGGGGGGGGGGGCATGGTCCGGATCCAGTAAGGCCCGCGTACCATAAATATCATTAATATCGAACTATACAACATATTAATTGAATTAAACAGTCTATTAATCGAACTATATAATCAATTGTCAGATACAATGTCACTATCTGTACAGTTCAATTTATATGCTGTGTAGTTTGATTAATAGTCTATGCAATTCAATACAAATGGTACCGATGGTATCAAGTCTGACTGGATCCAAACTCGAACAAGTGATAACAAGTTTTAATAAAATTTTAGACTCAACCTAGCATCATGCATCTTTTTTATTTTTAAAAAATGAGTATAATTCATCTAATAAGATAAGATGTGTATTTTATAAAAATTCAAATACATATTTCAATTAATTTTATAAATTTGTTGTGAAAAAAATCTAATAAGGTGATTAATGAGATAAAGAAGAACATAAATAAAACCATAAAATAAATTGAGTACAACACCCCCATGTTTTTATGACTCGCTTGTCATGGGAGGGGGGAAGAAGTGTTAGCTTTTAAAGCGCGGCATCCATTACCTTTGTGGTGGCAGATTTGTTATTTCTAGTGTAGTTATGGGTGTATTTGTCATTTCCGTTTTAGTGAGTGAGGGGTTCAGCCCGATCTTTAAGCGGGCTGGGTTGCGGTCGAATTACCTTATTATCCCTAGGATTTGGACCCGCAGTATATACAAGGAGTAAACACATGACCCGTGGGTTTTTTTTTTTTTTTAGTTCAGAATAAGATTTATTTTAGGATATACAATTATATCATCGTAAATGGATATAGCAATAGAATAAGTGATTTTGTATTTGATTATGTTTTGAAGTATTCTTGTTGAAAAAATGTAAGAATAAAGTTTTTATTGTTTGAATAAAATGTAAATAAAGTGTGGATAATGATTTATAAACACTAAAAAATAATGATATTTGATTTGACATGTTATTTATAAGAGATGATACCAGTTGATATGACAATAGGCCCACATATTCTTTAGATGAAATAACCTAGAATAACTTTAATTCCAATGGTTGAATGAAATCCACATACCAATTTATTTTAGCATAGGTTATTTTAGAGTATTCATTGCATCCAAAAATAAAAAAATTACTTATTCTGCTTTTTATGAGGTTATTCTGTAGCATATTCTGTATCCAAACGAGACCTTAGAGAAAGATTAACCTTTTATAATTATAACATAGTTACAATAGCTCTAAAGCGTCAGATCAGTACAAGAAAAAGAAAGAGGAGAAGGAAAATGTGAGGAGGAAAAAAACAGAGGCAAGGGGGCTGGACAGTGATAAACAAGGGGGAAACACAAGGAGTGATCGCCTCCCCTGCGCCGCAACTCCGTCGCTACCTCTCAATCCACAACCCTCCCTTGTGGATGTGAATACGCTTTGCACCAACAAGGCTGCAACCCCCTCATTAGTGGGGTGAACGAGTTGCACCCATTTGTAGAGGAGATCCCAGTCCCAGGTTCGACTCCGGTCTCCCCCATATAGTTTTTTTTCATGTTACTCTTGGGCCTTGTGCCCTATTATATATCTGCCTCTGGTGGACCTTGTTACAAAAAATAAAAACAAAAAAAAATGACCACACCCCCAACCCATGATAAATTGCATGGCTAAATCCCGCAGGTTCTCGGACTAAAAATGCCGCCCTCTAAAAATGATGTTGTTACGTTTTCGTCAGATCGCCTATAGGCTTGCAAGTATAATGATATGCAACACATGACCCTAGTTAAAGTGTCAACTCAATGTGAGTGATGAAATTTTGATCTCATCAAATAATTTTAGCATAAAGTTCATGACCATTCAGTCAATGGCCTAATAACTAGGGGAGCATTTTCTCTCCTCTACTCCTTCTATGTTGTTCCTTCTATTTTTTTTTGTCACTACATTTTTATTTTATTCTTATTTTAAATTCATACTACGATATTTCTAATAAAAATCATGGTAGTGTTATCTATATTTTTCTAAAAAATATAAAATTTCTAGATTGAGTTTTATGGATTTTTTATTTACATAATGTTTTGAATTCATATTATTAAAAAAAAAAACTTTATATTTTAATACCAGTGGTGGAAAGCCCACATGTGAAAAAGTTCCGGACCACTCTCAGCCCGCCCGGCCCGAACCACCAAAACGAACATACCAGAAATACCCCTAGACAAGCCGATCACCTTCCAACGGCCAAAACCCAATCCACGTGTCCAAACATCCACCAAAGACGAATCCCCGACAGTGGCATTTCCGTAATAAAACGAAACACAAAGGTCAAACCTCAAACAATACCACAAAAGGATCGGCTTCTCTTCTCCCTCCTCATCCAAACCAAAACCCCAAAAAAAAGAGAGAGAGAGAGAGAGAGCATCAATGGCAGCGAAGCTCCACCTCCTCCACCTCCACCCGCCACCACCGCCGCGACTCATTCGGCCGGTCCGAACCCGCCTCCGGTTCAGACCGGTCCGGTCCGTCCTCCACGACCCGGCCGTGACCGGGCTCGCGGAGGGGGCCGTGGGTTACTCGCTCGCGAGCTACTACACTTCGCTTGGGTTGTTCGTGATCTCCGTCCCCGGCCTTTGGTCACTCATCAAACGATCCGTCAAATCCAAGGTTTCAATTTGTTTATTTTTTTTTTTGAAATTCTGTTTCATCTGGAGGATCTGTGTTTGTTGAAATGGATGTGAAATTGGGGGTTGAATTGAAATGGATTCGGGAGCAGATAGTGCAGAAGACGTACGTGGTTGGGGAGAAGGAGCCGAAGCAGGTTGCGGGGGAGGTGCTCTCGTTCTTCACCAGGAACAACTTCGTCATCTCCGACCGCGGCGAGACCATCACGTCAGTCTCTCTCTCTCTCTCTCTCTCTCTCTCTAGCTCGTACACTCACTCACGGGTGCATTTGGTTGCGCGATTGTAAAATTGATTATGCAGGAATCTGAGTTTTAAAATTGATTTTGCAAGAAGCTAACTTTCTCGATTTTTTTAAATCGCAGTTTTTAGGTATTATTTGTTTGAAATTTACAATTGCACGATTACAATCACAGTTTTCTGCAATCACAAACGTTATACAATCGCGCAACTAAACGCACCATGATCAGTCCATTTTACATATCAGTTCGCAATCCTATGTACTGTGGTATTATAGTGTGCGGTAGTGTGGGTACCTATCATATAGTGGAAAAAAAATTTAAATTTTTTTAAAGTGACAAAAAAATATTATCTACTATATACTTCATATATATTTTAATAAAAAAAATGTATGATTAAAAAAAAAAAAAAAGTTGTGGACTATGAATCGATTATTAGAGTTGCACAAGGGACTGCACATATTATTTTTTCATAATAATAAAAAAAATATGTGCATTCCATTCATTATGCAAATGTAATTCATTTCTTACATACGAATCTACTTCAAGAGTTAATTATGTACTTAAAAAAATCATAGTTATCTGCAAATAGTTTTTGTGAATGAGTGAATTAAGCGTCTCAAGTATCTGGAAATATTGGGATTGCATTCTATCTGTAAAATTAAAAAAATTGTATTATATTTGAATACTTGGAATGCGGAAATAGATATCAAGGTATTTGCCTGAAACATCTAATTCCTATGTATTATAAAAAATTATATATATTTGTATTATATAGGAAAAATACCCAAAAAAAAATATTTCAAAAGTTAGAAATACTCAAATCAACCACTTTTTAAAATTATACAAAAAAAAGTTTCATTTCACCATTTTGGAAACTACAAAGACTAGCATACTCTTATGTAATTTTTAAACTTTCTCTCGTTATATTTAAAATTTTTCATAGCCATCATCTGATTGAAAAATAATATTAATATAAGAAATAATTTTTATTTGAGAATGATTTTACATGTTATTAAATTTTTTTAAGTATGCTATAAAAAATGTTAAAATTTTCAAAATTGTTGTTCATAAATTTATAAGATTTTTTTTGGATTTTTTTTTAACTTTTAAAGTTTTTTTTCAAATTTTTTGTCATTTATATTTCATAAATGTTTTGAATAAATATATTTTTTTTATATAATATTAAACATATATAAGTACACCAAAAGACTTTAGAAATTTTAGAATATCTAAAATGTATTTTATAACGGAACATTTCAATTTTTTACAATTTAAATCTTAATGCTATTTAGATATACAAAAAATAATAATAAATGTCATGCACAAAGCAAAAAAATATTTTATTTTTTATTAATGTTTTTTTAATGGGGTGTTAACAATTAAATATACGAGATGATGTTTAAATAACATGGGGGTAGTTAAGTCATTGTACTTTCTAAAATTGTAAAAGAAAACATTTTTAGGTATAATTATTTAAAAGTGGCTGATTTATGTATTTCCAATGCTTAGAAGATTTTTTTGGGTATTTTCCTTAGGGATTTTTAGTTTTAAGTCTCCACAAACTATCATATTTAGTGATCGATCCCTCCCTTCTTCGTATTTAGGTTTTAGTCCCCGATTTAAAGGATAATTCATGGATAGTCACTCACAGGGACTAAAAAGTAAATTAAATAATTTATGGATAGATCCCTCTCAGGGACTAAAAAGGAACTATCATTTAAATTTGAGGACTAAAACCTAAATACGAAGAAGGGAGGGATCGATCACTAAATATGATGGTTTGTGGGGACTTAAAACTAAAAATTCCTTTTTCCTTATTATATATTATTTAAATTCAATTAAATTGTATGTTAATCTGAATATTCAAAAATTAAGTCACACTTGTATTCTCTTTCTCTGATCACCCAAAGCGGTGAAGTCTCAAAATCTCGATTTTAAACTTTGGCCCTAAAGTATCACGAGATCACCCTAACTCATGCAGAGTTCAACAAAAAAAGATTTAGAAGCAGGTATGGATATCAAGATATCTGATCTATAGATTGATTGATGTGTAATTTGCATCTGTATAAAGGTTTGAGGGGATCATGGTACCAAGCAGTAGCCAGGCGGCGTTGCTGACGTTCTGCACGTGCATCAGCCTCGCGAGCGTCGCGTTAGTCCTCTCCATCACCGTCCCTGAAGGCGGCAACAACTGGTTCTGGCTCACCGTCCTCAGCCCGCTCGCGTAAGCCACTTGTTGATGGAATAGCTTTGGTTAATGCACAGATAGGGGACTCAAAAATTGAACCATGTAATGCTTGAAATGTGAAATGCAGGGGAGTGTATTATTGGCGGCGGGCGGCGCGGAAGGAGCAGATCAAGGTGAAGATGATGGTGGGGGACGACGGGGACGTGTCGGAGGTCATTGTGCAGGGGGACGATGAGCAGATCGAACGGATGCGGAAGGAGCTCGAGCTCCAAGAGAAGGGGATGGTCTATGTGAAAGGCATTTTTGAGAGATGAGACATTTGAGAGAGGTTATGAAATTTTCTTTTTGACAACCAATCTGAAGAGTGAACAAAGGAATTCCACCTTCACAGTGATTTTATGTAGAATACAACACATTCAGTCTGACAACAAATCAGTCATTCAAATGAGAATGATAATAAGCAACATAAAATTACATTGTGTTGAATGTGTTCTGCTATCTGATTTTTGGTATGGAAGGCTGAGAACCTGAGACAATAGTTGCATGTGTTCACACTTGCACCTCATTGTGATTTGTGAATTGATGTTAACTCCTCAGGGAAAAATTGGACATCCTTTCATGCCCTACTTTTGATATATATCCACAAAAATCTGCAACAGCCTGCAATTTAAACAGAGGTGCTCACCCAACTTTGAATTTTGGGAAGTATAAGAAGGAAAAAGATGTCATAACCACAACTATGACCAATTTGGTGATCCAAGTTGACGTGCAGACCAACGATAGAAGAATAATCGATCTATTCCAGAAGTGATAAGGTGATGTCTCTTTTTGTCACTGATATAAAATTAATTTGAGCACTAAATTGGTCAAATTTTGGATCACTGGATCAGGACTCGTGTAAGCTACCTTATCATGCACGCACGACTTAATGAGATATCAATTGGATACGACTTTAAGAAGCTCGATGTCGAATAGGAGGGTTTTGTCTATCAGGCCTTGGTTCCTGAGCACGAAATCTAAAGCTCTCTGACCCTGCAAAACATGCCCGAGAAGAGGTGGGTCAAGGCGCCAAGGTGGATGTCATTCGATGAGAAATCTGTCAGGGAAGATTTATAAGTACCGAGAAGGTTGTTGGCTTCGGTCCGAGTTTGTTGTAATCGCTCTCTGGATAACCCAATTCTGGAGGCACTATGATCCTGCATTGCTATTCATCTGTTAGAGCTCAACATAAGATGTGTGGTTGCCTAAGGAAACAAAAAGGTACAGGTCTAGTTTATAAGAGACACTGATCCACTTAGACACTTCTGTATGCATCAGGTCATCATATATGAAATCTTTGATAAAGTATACTGACAGTGAATATTCTATCACTAAAAATGTAAAAGATATACATTCAATTCATTCAAGTATATGCTTCACTTTTTTTGTGAAAGCATGTACTTCTAACAAGTATATTCTTAAAAAAAAAATCAAACATGTTCGGTCTACAAACATGATTGTAGGAATGACAGTGTGTAAGTACATCTAACCTTCTAACACCACCCGGAGCCATGCCCATAATAGCTTCCTCAAAAGCTGGAATGACCTATATAATCATTGATAAAACAGCATCATGAATTCAATTATTTAAGTTGCATTACGTAAGAATCCGAAACTAATCACTGTTTTCTAATGGATATTTTTATCACATAAAAAAATTCATATGTTCTATGAAGATGCTTCAGTATGCTACACATAATGAACTCCAGCACTAGATTAATTTCTGCCTCCAGTAGTAATTCAAAATTAGATTGGGCAAATATGGAAAAAGCAAATGTGAAGTAGTGAAATTCAGAAATCTGAGATGAAGACAAGTCTCTTGAACGGAAGTTACAAGAATCAATTACCCAATGTGAAATCTGGTTGATTGAAATGTAAATGATAGATCATTCAATTATTAACGGTCTTGGTCAGCTGTATGAAATTTTATTCTGCCATGGTGTCAGAGATTATTCCAGTGCATGTTTGTTCTGTCTCATAACCTCACAAAAAATTCAATCCAAACCTATCTCATTCTTGGCACTTTTTTTTTTTTTTGCTATCAGAGGTATCCCAAACCGTTCAAGGCAAGGACTAATCCTCCGGGTAGCTGCCACTACTCTTTGCAATACCATGAGATCTAATCCGCTCACCTTTTCCCGATGTGTTGTACACTACTTGTACTTGGCAATTGCCAATGCTAAGATGTATGTTTATCTTGGCAGAGCGCACAGTCTGGGATCAGCTGACAAGATCAATTGCCCAAAACCCAGTCCCAAACCTAGACTCAATCACAAACAAGTTGAGGAAGCAGCGAGGGATTCTGATTACGAAATCAACGGGGGCGCCAGAGAGGAAACTAGAGTTTTGTCAAATGTTCAATATAACTAAATAAAAATTACATTTGCAGATTTATTCACTCAAGATGATTACAAGGCATATGAATCTCACGATTTATGAGAGAATTTACCTGTTGTGATCCAAGTCTAAATTTGAAGAAATCCTTCTCATCACCCTGCATGACAACACACTGAACATTTTAATCATTTATTACATGTGAAAGGTATTTATTGAAGGTTGAAGAAAACATATAGATTCATCTTTACAAATCCAAATTGAATAATTCTGACTATTTGCATCAGCATACCGTTTCACAGTTAATCTTCAAAATTAATACAAAAAAATGCAATGTGATTTGTTGGAAATATTCAATAAGCTAGTTTTCGATGCACTTTAATGTGGTTCAAATTTTATTCCATTCAAAATCAGCTAATAATTAATGCAGAAAAGTTGATCACCACAACAGAATTGCAAGTCTAAATCCAAAAATTGTAGGGCAGAACAAGATAGGAACATGAAATACCTCAAATGAACCACCCTTTGTCTTGTTTCGTGCTTCAAAAATGCGGCCATAGTACCCTATTGTATAACCATCCCAATCGACCTTAAATGCATTACAGAATCTGCATCAGAATTTGTCCTCTCAACAACAAAATTTCACTAATAAAAATGGAAAACAACACCCAGGATATAAATTAATCAACTAGAATCAGCTACATGATGTGAGCATTGTAAAAAGCCGTAAGCCTTACCACTACCATCTCCCCCATCTTCGGCGAGGGGCCACTCCCCATTCGCAAATCCTGAAAACTTTTAGGATTGCATTGGAGTTATTATGCAATTAAAACACGATCAACAAGTGTGTACATTTGCAAACAAGCAGAACAGCATGTGTCCATAAAGATGACCTTGTATTGGAGACCTGATTCTGTCTCTGTATAGTCTGGATATCGCATCTTCGTTTTCCCATAATCCTTTCCACGGAGCGCTGGCACTGGATTCAGCAATTCCCATGCCAAAATTATAAACACGCAAATTACTTGAAAAATAATATACCAAAAAATTTCCCTGCTTGTTTCAAGAATAAGGAGGTGAATAAGGGAAGAATAGTCTTAATTTTGAAAAAAACATGCTTTTTTAGCATGGATGAACCGTAATAGTTATGGTCTGATAAGAAAGATAAACTCTGATAATTATACTTGGGAGAGTTATAGTTTATTCATAATTATCATTCGAACCAATAACAACACTTCAATAAACCAAACACAAAAGACAAAAATTTATCCAAACAGCAATTAAGCAAAATAAATAATCCAAAACCATCTAGTTCTCATTAATCCATATATAAACTATTTTATACCTGAATATTGAATAACCTATTCACAAACCAAACATAGATTACATGATTCGGGTGAGCTTCATTAAAATTTTGATCAACATAAAACATATATTAGAAGAGTGTGGTTATACATAGTTTTTTTTCCAGCCCTAATTTCAGTCTCATATGCATCGGTAGAAAATTATCGGAGGATATACTCATAGTAACGAGGTATATGCTTCGATAGAAATTTTTTACATTCTTCATAAATGCATCCATGTAATTAATTTGAGCAATATGTTTTATTTTTTTAATAAAAGCATATACCTCATCTACAATTTTTTAAAAAAATTTAAAACGCATTTAAATTGGAATTAGGGTTGGTTATATGCAACATTATCCATATTACTCTATTAGAAACCCCCCAAAAAGCCAATTTTTCCTTTCACAATTCTTGCACCGATTTCAGCATTAACAAGTAGCGCACACATAATTGAATCACATAATCGAATTGCCTTCAGTAAAATTAGACAAAAACAAAGCGATTACAGAAATTCTGTGAATGAAGAACTCACTGTCCGCAAATTCAGATTTCACCGCAGCTCCAACCTCCGAATCCCATGGAAACGACGATCCCGCAAACACTCCCAGAGTCGAAATCAACAATACCTTCCTCCTTTCAAAGGCGCCTCCAACGACATCACATTCATCACCACCTATGAACATCAAATCATCAATGAAGTCGAGATAAAAAAAGATTCGTTTCAGGTTCTACCGTTACAAGACGAGATCTTCTTCAGGCATCGAATCGGGTTCCTTGAAGGATTCGATTTGTTGATGGTGATGCGAGGACGAGAAGGGAAGCTCGAGAGGGATGCGACAGCTGTAATGGACGCCATGTCCAGTCGCGACGTGTGCGCGCGCGCGCGAGAGGCCAAGCGAAGCGAGAGGATAAAGCGGGGTCGAATTACCGTATTGCCCACCTATTATTCTTCCACCGGTGAAACTTCGTTTCGGGATGACGTAAGGGCATAATGGTCAATGCAGTACAGAAAAAGTTGGGGTCTTCATAATCCGTGCCACTCATTTATATTTGGACGGCTAGGGATTTTTCAGCAGTAAAAATATAATTATTATTCTTGTTATTCATATCCTATCCCACGTTGCAGTTTAATTTAAGTAGGGTTTGCGCTTGGATGTTTGAGACGTTAAGATTTTTAAAATATAATATTTTAAATTGAATTTTTTAAAATCGTTGTTTTATTATATTTTCAACTGTAAGTTTTTTTTACTTAAAAAAAATAATAGTTTAAAAAATTAAACACTAAAAATGCATTTAGATATGAGTTTGAGAATTTTTAGTTTTTTAAACGCACCTTAAACTCATATCCAAACGAGCTCTTAAATGACTTGAGTTGAATTTAATACATGATTCGTTAATCATTAGTCATTATGGTTCAATGCAAAATGCTACTCAGAATTCATGATTGACGCGGCTCATATGTCTGTTATCACATTATTTAATTCAATTCATATACTATTGAGTTCCATGTGTGAAATAAATATCACATATCCATCACATGAAGTTCACACAGATACACTCAAGTCTACTTTACAGCTTCATACTTCATACACTATAAAAATATAATATATACTATGCTATTGTAATATATGAACTTCTATTATAGTGTATAATGCAATTGTCATTTTTTCAACTAAAAAAAATATACTAATATATCTCTGATATATACCTCATTTCATATAACTGTATATACTTCAATTGAAGAGAGCTGTTATAAAAAAAAAAAAACCTATTTGGACTGTAATTGGGGTTGAACATATCATTTGAGGTCTTTATATGTAGAATAGGTGGTTGAATAGAGGATATAATTGTTGTACAACAAAAATCTGTTTACCTGTAAAACAAGGGTTATTAACTCCATCAGTGGTGCTCAAACTCCACTGCAGAGAAAGATAAAAGACTTGGTTTAGTTTATGCAAAGCCAAGTAGAATAACCTAATACCGGATTCAAAGAATAAGCCCATTTCCACCCTATTCACAGCTACCAAATCCAAGTAATACTTTATTGAACATAAACATTACATATATAGTCTTCATAAGCACATCTCTCCCACTGCAATGACAACCAAATGCACGGCTTTATTGCACACACTCATATTAGGTAGATTTTTCATCAGCTGACCAGCTTGAGAGCCTCTCCCTTCTCTTGCAGGCTGACGAGGAGGCTGTCGAAGCTCTTCTTGAAGGAATCCACGCCTTCCGCCTCGAGCTGGGACCCGACATCGTTCCAGTCGATCCCCAGCTTCTCGATCGCGCTGTAGATCCCCTCGGCCTCTGAAACGTTCGCATCGATCGTCCTCGACACGACTCCATGGTCAACGAACGCGTCGAGTGCCTGGTCAGGCATGGTGGAGACCTGAAACAGAGAAGATACAACGTAAAGTGATTTGCTGACCTTTAGAGATGAGGTTCAATTATCCTTGAAATATATGTATCCACTCCAAATCCATAGCCAAAAAATCAGGAATCATACAATATTCAAATATCCAAAGTGCGGATATTGTATTCACTCTGAAAAATATCTAAATCCAACATATATTGTAAATTATTCGTGTTTGTATTATACAATGTTCAAATTTAAATATCTCACACAATTAATCATAATCCAGAAATTTATATAATTATTGTATTCTCATTATATGATTTCATTATATTAATGTCGACATTTAGACATGTCAAATACCCGGAAAAAATTTGTATCCGCTCTAATTCAATAATTAATATTTGTATTTGAATAATTGAGGAAAGGAAAATACTTACTGTGTCAGGTCCGATGAGAGGGGTGACATACAAGGTGTCAGAGTAGGCGGGGTTCTTGACACTAGTCGAGGCCCAGAGCAACCTCTGCTTCTTCGCACCTTTCTTCACCAAGGCCTCCCATCTAGGACCAGAGAACTTCTTTTGGTAAAGCTTATATGCTAGAGCTGCTTGAGCTACTGCTGCCTGCAAGAGACCAATAAAATTTTAAGCAACTTTTGAACTTTTTTTTTTACCAGGGAATCTGTTATGGTGACAAAGTCCTTGCCTTGCCACGGAGGTCTAGAGCTTCAGGGGTTCCGATCTTTTCAAGGAGCTTGTCAACAAGAGTGTCGACTCGGCTGACAAAGAAGGACGCAACACTTGTGACCCTGGAAAGGTCGCTCAGACCTGAGGACTCAAGGCCATCCAAGTAAGCATCAATAACAGCTTCGTATCTAGGAAGAGAGAATATGAGCTGTGCATTGAAAAAGAAGAAGAAATACTCAGATTAGTAGTGCATGAATGCAAACTTGTTTTATGAAGGCAAGTATGATTGTTCAAGAATTCTTGACAGGACACGTATTATCTTACAGAAAGAGAAGAGAAAAATGCAATAGACATTAAAAATAGTAATGAAGCATAATGAAGAATCTCCAGAGAACTTACAGTCACATTGACACTGATGCCAAGCGAAATGACTTCTTTGATGGAAGGAACACAAGCTGCTGTTGCAGGGATTTTAATGTAGACATTGGGCCGATCAACCACCTTATGCAACCATTTTGCAGCCTCCACAGTTTTCTCTGACTCATGAGCAAGCCTAGGAGAAACTTCAACAGACACATGACCATCACCTCCATCCGTTTCGTCATATATATGTTCAAAGAGCTTGCATGCATCCTGAATATCTTTTATGACAAGTTCCCAGTAAGCGTCTTCTGTGTCTTTTCCTGCTTCTATGAGCTGCCTGAACAGTCCAACTCATTCAAAATCAGTATTGTCTATGATTTTCACAAACTGGCAAAATGTTGATATGTAAGAAAGAACAGTGGGAAACTGACAACTCATTAAAATTCAAGACCTGCTTTCTACCAGCAAACAAACTAGCCTGAATAAGGCAAATGGGAGGGAACAACCAAACAGCATCCACAGGGAGATCCCCAAATATATCTTATAATGGGATCTCTTATGTGTTTTTAATCAATTAGGACATAGAAGGTGACAATATATAACATATGAAAGCTATGGGCATGAACAACAAACCATAGTGAGAGTACCATAACTATCAGACCCATCCACCCCAGCCCCCCCCAAAAAAAAGGAAGAAGAAGAAGAACACAGGTCCTGAATATGTGCATACATGCGTGGTCGCTATAAGTACACAGCACTTTCCAATTGCCAAAAATTTCGCAATAAATTTAGGGTACTCAAAACAGATGAAAACTAGATGGTAAAAGATCAAATTAGTTGGGGCTACCTGAATTGTTCATCATAGGCATTTGAAGAAGAGATTGCCTTCTGGAAAATCTGCAATGAGTTACACAGGATACAAAGATCATCAACTTAGTGCATAATATCACATAAAATTGTACATGGATCCAAGTCATAACATACAATGAAGATAGGATAATACTGTCAAGCACAGTGGTAAAACAGCAACTCACCGTGGGATTGCTGGTTACACCTCTGACGCCCTTAGCAATCAGGGGAAGCAAATCCGACACCGGGCGACAGAGGTTATCATACCAAGGAGATTGTCCCTGTTTCTCATAGAGTTCATGAAGAGTAGTCCTCTTTACGTGGGTGCCATTTCCATCAGTCAGGGAACATTTCACACTATGTGAAGCAATTACATAAAACATAAATACTACTTCTCAAGTTATTTGTCATAAGGAAATACAATTCAAGCTGTTCAAAATCACAGACATATACTTAAATAATAAATAGATGCAATTCTCACAAGAGGACCAAGTAAACAACTTTTTGTAACCACAGTGGGTTTCTACAAATCTGTGTATCGTTTTCATGGTAAATACGTTCCGTGATGACTGATCTTTCATTTAGTCATTAAAAGCAATACATCAACTTGTACTTAGACCGAGCGATAAAAAAATATATGTTAATTAGTCACCGTAAACGCGGTAATCAAATGTAAGTTTTTTTTTATACTGTTGGTACAATTACAAACAAATGATCTATCAGAATTCAGTAGAAAACCATGCAATAATGACATCGATTTAAACCTCCAATCCTTCATAGATCCATATATCTTTCATTAATCACAATTCATTTTCATAAACAAATAATACAAACAACCATTCATGCACGAAATCTTTGTCGTTTCCGTCACATAAGAACTTTTAAAAAAAAAACACCATGCTTGATGCACTCAAGATTCGAACCCAACCAAAAATAAAATAAAATAAAACATCGATTCGCTCGAAGAACAAAAAAATAAAAATAAAAACTCCAACAATCAAATCCAACGCTCAAACGAAGTTTCCAAAATCACGTATTTTTCAATCATCCAAGCAAATATTGTCAAAAAAAAAAAAAACAATCGATCGACCGTTAAAGGAGAAGTCATAGAACGTACGTCAATGGAGACCTCTCGATCGATCGGCTCGAGACCCTCAGAGACGAAACACCTCTCCCGATCAGATCCCTCGCCGGGAGCGCGATCGACGCCCTCGGCGCGGACGATCCGAGCCGGGGTCGAGACGAAGACGACGCCGGAGACGAAGAGGCGAAGGCAGTACTCGAAAGCTTCGAAATGGACGCCATGAATGAATCCTCGGAGAGAGAGACAGAGAGAGAAGGAGAGAAGGGTATTCTAGGGTTTTAAGGAGGGGAACCGTTGACGATCACGTGGTGGCTATGAAGGGAAGGGCAAAACTGGAATTTTATAGGCTAAAATTAGGTGGGCAAGGCCTGAACGTCTTTTGGACTGGTGTGAAAGGGCTACCAAAATGTTAGGTGAGACGAGAGAGAAATAATTATTTAGGGAAAACTTTCGGATAAGTATGTAACCCCCTCTAAACTATCTGAAATTCATAGGACGCCTAATCTTTCTGGAAGTTCATATAAAACCTTCAAAATACTTATGTAAATTCAAATAATTCTCTGAACTAATTTTTTTATTGATAGATAAGGATTATTCTATAAATATCTTGTTTGATTAACCCTATCTAAAAATATAGTATATCAAAAACTCTTATAATATGTTAAAAATGTAAAAAAATCATCTTTAAATGACGATTTAACCCCTCTACATATAAGATTTATAATCTATTCGACATTATTTACAAAACATTTTTCTCATTTTTCACAAATTTTAAGGATTTTTTCTTATATTAAATATTTTGTAAGAGTTAATCAAATGAAATATTCACAGTCATCAGAAATTTAATTCAAGGGAGTTATTTAGATTTATATTGATATTTTCAAGGGTTTAAATTAAAGGGTTATAGAAATTTTTGGGGGTTATATGGATTTTTTCTTATTTTTTAATGACGCATCTACCCCTGTTGAATTAGGAAATGACGTCGGTCCGCCTCCCCAATCTGATGCGCAGCCGCAATCATTGATCAGAAATGATATTGACCGTTCATTTTGTGAAGCTTGAATAATGGACTTCCACGTCAGAGATTACGTAGGATGATCGTGAGGGACTGATTCGACATTTTTGGATTTGGTAGGGAGAAATATGACTTTCAACACAGGGTCACGGAAAGGTGTCTTTAAACATAGGAGAACAAGTGGGGGCGGATTTATGTTCGATGGGTACATTTTAATATGTGACGGTACATTTTTCATGTGTGACGTTACAGTGACATTTTTAGATATTTTGGGCGATTACATGAATACTTTTAAGTCCTTGGCTAGTTTTTTTTTTTTTTTTTGAAAGAGGTAAAAATTTGCTGCCCGATTTCATACGTGAAAGATCGAATTACAAACTCTGAAAGGAGGGAGAAAAGATATATATAAGAAGCCAAAATATATAACCAACACAGGGTTAGTTGCCACTAGCCTTCCCCCAGGTAGAAGAGGCTTTTACCCTCTGGAGGCCCCAATCTGAAGAGAGCGCTTACACTGCGGTATGAAGTCGCCCGTGAGTGCAGTAAATATCGCGAGCAGATGCGACACCTTTACTCCACTCCCTCAAATGTGTGAGGAACATCTCCCACATGTTTTCTTTGTAAACCCCTGCTCCTCTAAAGATCGCTTCATTGCGCGTTCGCCAAAGTGACCAAGCCCCCGCCGGCACGATCGATTGTGATATCGCTGCCGTCAACGCATCGTCCTCCGTTCGTATCAGAGCTTTTCCTGCCTCCCACATTCCTTCCATGGTTTGAAAGGAGCTGTCCAAGCCCGTGTGCAATCCGATCTCTTCCCATAGTTGTTTTGCCACGACGCATTCGCAGAAGAGGTGTTGAACTGTTTCCGGAGCCGCCACGCATAAGACACACGCTGTCGACTCATTGAGTGCCCATTTGGCCCTGTACACCTTTGTGAGGAGACGCTCCTTGTTCAATAACCATAGGAATACTTTGATTTTAAGTGGTATTAGTGCACGCCATATCTGCTTGAACTTCTGGCATGGGGTGTTGACACCAATAATGGTCGAGCACCACCACGTATAGCCCCACTTCACTGTGTACTCCCTGGTTTTTCACAGCCTCTAGAAGATGGTGTCAGGTCCCGCTGTTAGAACTACTTGCGCGCCAATTGTATCCATGAGGGTCGCAAACTGCCAAATCTCCTCCTCGCTTAGACGCGCTCGCATGAGTTCGATGTTCCAAGCGGTCGTGTTACCTGAGCTCACAAGGAAGACGCGCACCGTGCCCTCCTTGTTCATGGCCAATCTGAATATGTCTGGGGTTAGGTCGCATAGACGTTCCTCCCCGCTCCAACGGTCTCGCCAAAAGTCGACCTCCTCTCCTCGGCCGATCGACCACCTCTCGGTCGATCGACCACCCGAAGGCTTTGTCCACAATGCTCCGGTCAGCAAAGATGCCTTTACAAATCTGTGATGCTCGAGCGTTCAGAGTGGGCCATCTCCTATCTCCGATTCCTCCTCCGCCATACCTATCATGCATGATGTGCACCCACATCGAGCAATCCCCAGCTAACCACTTCCAGACCCACTTAGTAAGTAGGGCCTTATTCATTAGGCAAAGATCAAGCACCCCCAAACTGCCCTCCTTCTTTGGACGACAAACTGTTGTTCAATCAACCAAGTGCGGCGTCCTATAGCCATCCCCTGCTCCCCTCCACAGGAACCGACGGCGTATTGTGTCAATATGTTCGAGTACACCCACCGGGACTCTGAAGACAGAGAGGTAAAATATGGGTAGGTTTGTTAAGACAACCTATAGTAATGTCAAACGACCGCCCCAGCTTAGAGCCTTGCTTTTCCATCCCGCCAATTTCTTTTCGAATCTTTCCACCAATGGATCCCAACCCTCCTTTGTCATGCGGCCTTTGACTAGCGGGAGGCCCAGATATTTCAACGGGAATGCACCAACAGCACATCCCATGCATGCTGCCAAACGCGCCTCTTCTTCTAGGGAAAGATTAATGCCGTGCATGGTGGACTTGTTCAGGTTGAGCCGTACACCGGATAGCATTCTGAAACAGCTCAAGATGAACTGAAAGCCACGAAAACTCCTCTCCGAGCTCTCGTTGAGAATGAGCGTGTCGTCGGCGTACTGAATAATCAACACCTTCCTTCCGCTGCTTGAACTAGAGATCCCGCCAATCCACCCTGCGGCTTCCGCCTTCGCGCACAGTCTTTGGAGAACATTGGCGACGAGAACGAAGAGAATGGGGGAGAGTGGGTCTCCCTGTCTCAGTCCTCGTCCCAATGGGAAAAAACTTTACACCTCCCCATTGACCACCATCGACGCATGAACCGTGTTGATGCATTGATTAATCATCCTGATCCACCTTGGCCTGAAGCCGTGTCTTTCCATCATTTGAAGAAGGAATTCCCGGTCCACGCTATCGTACACTTTTGCAAAGTTGAGCTTGAATAGTGTACCTTTCCTCTTATCTTTATGCAAAGCCGACACCAGCTCTTGTGCAGACACGAAGCCGTCTTGCAGTAGACTACTAGGTAGGAACGCGGTTTGGGAGTGTGCCGCTAGACCTTGGCAAACCTGCTTCAACCGGTTCGCCATCACCTTTGCCACAAGCATATATGCTCCATTCACCAAGCAAATCGGGCGAAAATCATCCACCACCACCGCCCCGTCAACCTTCAGAATGAGAACAAACAGGGAATCATTTAGGCATCCCACGCTCTACTTGCCCTCGAAATACTCCTTAAACAACCCCATCATGTCTTCCTTGACTGTGCTCCAAAAACGCTGGTAGAAAACCAATCCAAAGCCATCGGGCCCCGGAGCTTTATCACCCTCCGCCTCTGTCAAGGTTTTCTTGACTTCAGTTCACGAAACGACTCTTCGAGGAATAATGTGTGTTCAGGGGACAGCTGCTGAGTATCTGTGTCCTCCCACTCCGGTTTCCACTCTCTCCTTTTTCGGAAAGACTTCTTGAAGTGTTCGACCAAGGAGGCTTTTATGTCCTCTGGCTCCTCCCAAACAGTCTCCACGATTTGGATCCGCACAATACGATTAGCTCGACAACGTTGGTTCGCCATGTTGTGAAATTTTTTTGTATTGTTATCGCCCTCCTTGAGCCATAATGCCTTCGACTTTTGGCGCCACTCGATCTCCTCCGATTTCAGCACCTCCTGCAGCTTGCCTTTCGCCTGAACTCTACACATCTTGTCCCCCTCCTCCAGTGGTCCCTCCTCCTCTTGTATGCCGAGTTCCTGAATGAGCACTTGTGATTCTTGCTTTTTCTCCTTGCGGAGGAGCCACATGGTTTGACTCCATTGGCGAAGGACACTTTTTAATCACTGTAATTTGAATGCGACACGCCTTGCACCTATCAGGTCTCCTGTCTCCCCGCCCCAAGAGTTTCTGATCAGCGTTTCCACACCCTCCATGTCGCACCACCATGATTCGAAGCGGAACGGTAATTTAGTCCTCCCGTCCGGCATGGATTGGAGAAGCAGTGGGATGTGATCGGAGACGATCCTTGAAAGGCCTTGGACGAAACATCCCGGTGCATTTTCCTCCCACTCCTCGTCTATGAGAACACGGTCCAATCTTGCAAGCGAAGGATGGGCACACATATTACTCCAGGTGAAGGTGTGATTGGAGATCGGCAGGTCCCGTAGTGCCTCCCCCTCAATCCAGTCCGCAAAACTTGTCATCGCCGGCATCACGGGCCCCTCTTTGTTGCGCTCCTCTGCGTTTCTTGTGATGTTGAAATCACCAAGAAACACCGTTGGGGCGATCCACCGAGTCTTGATTTCTGACAGTTTCTCTCACAATAGCAATCTCTCTCCATCCTCGTGAGGACCGTAAATGTTTGCGCAGCACACATGTCTTCCAGATGCCCTCTCCTCTAGCAGCACCGAGAGAGAGAATCGCCCCATTGAGGAGTCCACTACCTTCCATAGCAAATCGTCCCAGCAAGTCAGAAGGCCTCTTGCTGCTCCTCGGGCTTCCTTAGTTACCGAAGCATTCAATCGGCCTACCCCCATTTCCTTGATGACTTGCAAGTCAATAGTCTCCGATTTAGTTTCTTGGATGCAACAGATCTGCACCCTATGTTCCACGACCAGCTCCTTGATCACCCGCCTCTTTGCCGGGTCGTTCAACCCCCTAATGTTCCATATGAGACACTTAAACACGACAAACATGAATGACTCTCCAATAAACATGCCACAACCACCCCATGACTACGATGGCATGATCGCCTCCAAGGGGGAGGCGATGATCAGGGTCTCCGATGGTGTGGCTACCAGGGGTGCAGGACCCTCAGCGCCCGCCGTTGGAGGTGCGTCCATGTCCCCTTCTCTAAAGGGACCGCACGGTCCGAATTCACCCCTGATGACAGAAACAAATTGTTGCTTGGGTTGAGACTCCTCTACTTTGAATCCCAGATCTTCAGTGCGCGAGCACATCGCCCTGGTAACTGGGTTCGCACTACGACCTCCATCCTTGCGTTCGTATGCCGCTACTATTGCCGCCGACTCCTCCTCGGTTGGGGCTGCCGCAATTCTCATCCTCACCCCCCTGATCCCGAGAGGGCTGGGGTTACGTGGATGGGTGAGTCTCCCGCGCCTGAAAGAGTAATCGATCCGATTTGAAACTTTATGGGCTCCACCGACCCGTTCGGGTCCCGACGGATCCAGGTCCAAGATCCGCCCGTTCCAAACGGGCCCGGATTTTGAATATGGGCCTGCATTTTCCCTTCCATCTTGCTTTCCACGTTGACTTGATAGCCCCCTGTTATGTCTGGAGAGAGAGGTGAGTCCAGCACATGCTCAACACTCGAATCCCCAATCTCCAAATCGTGCTTGGGAGTCTTATCGTCAGGAGAGACAGACTGATTTCCCCTTTCGTCTGACGAGACCCGGTGAACCTCCGAACGTATTTTGGGGCCCGAGGTCGGCAGGCCTTGCGTGTCTGTTAAGGTAACCAGCTTGGACCTGTCAGACCCCACATGGTGTACGACCTCACCTACCCGAGTCGTTCTTCGCCTTTGGTGAGTCTCCCTCCGAGTTGGGTGGGCATGACGACTCGTCCGCTTTCTGCTTCTGGTGTGTTCCCTCCGGCTGTTGTCCTCCGCCTATGGAGTGCATTCTCTGCCGGTCTCCGCTTCCCTCACGAGGTCCACCCATGCGTGTTTGGAAGCCATGGGAATCCGCTTCGCCCCGATGCTTATTTGGAAAGCCTCCCTCCCGTATGCGACCACCATTGTTGCTGGCCACTCAGTTCGGACACCTGCCACCAGAGTGAAATCGGTGAAGGATTGGCCATTTCTGTCTAGCCCTTGCCTTCTGAAATCGGTGATCTTGCCATATCCATGCATCATCATCCTAAGGGACTCCTGGGTTTGCCAATGGAGAGGCAAACCCCCAAGACGCATCTCCCATCTGTATGTCTCTGCGGGTGTGGCCCCCAGCTTCTGGGACCAAGCTCTCACAGCCATGGGGCCTCCTCGTCCCCTAATGGTCCCTCTCCTGATCGTCCTTCCTCGCAGTTGTGGGTTCATCACTGTGAAGAGGAAGACACCGCCCTCCAGTTCCTAAGCCTGTCAATTATCCGAAAAATATCCGTATCTGAAAATGCAGAAAATATCCGATATCCAAAAATCTGTATCCGTATCAGTATCTGTATCCGAACCAAATAATCCGTATCCAAAAAATTTTGGATCGGATCGGATATAGCCTGTATCCGATCTAAACAGTATCCGTATCCAAACTATTATTTTTATATATATTAAGATTAGTTTTGACTCTTTGACCAAGATCCAATGGCTCACCATTCACCAACAATTTTAGGGCAAAACATAAACCAATCAAAATTTATACCAACTCACCCTCGTCGACGCCGTTTCACCTCCTACTGTTCTACCAAAATCAGATTCTCATCCACTAAAAACAAAAAAAAATTACCAAATGTTATCAACTGAGTAGAATATAAATACATAAACAAAACACACAAGCAAATAGAAAAGTAGAGAGGTGTTTATTCTTCAATTGTTAGTTGTGGGATACATGAGAAACCCCTATATTTATAGTGTGCATAGAGGAATCCCAAAGATAGGGAGTTACAAGTCTATAGAGGTGGGGGGAGATAGTGGGACAATAATGGGAGTGTTATGGAATAGAAGAGTGGGGGAGGTTATGGCTAGGAGGAGTGGTGGTTATCCACTATATTCATAACACTTCCCCTTGGATGACCACCACGCTAAGATAATTGCCTCATTAAAACCTTGCTTGAAAAACCCAATGAAAAAAAACCAAAGCAAAGGAAAAAGAGTACAATGTAACTTAATCGTATAATGGTGTATGCGTTTGACACTGTCGCATTAAAACCTTGCCAGAAAAATCCAATGAGACAAAACCTAGGCAAAGAAAAAAGAGTATAGTTCGCAAAATGTCATAAAAAATTACTCTCCCTCATAAGTACAAGATTTTAAGAATTTTGGTCGCAAACTCGTCGCATCCCAATTTCATACACTAACTTCTTGAATGTTGATGTCGACAAAGCTTTAGTAAACAAATCTGCAAGATTGCCCTTTGACTGAATTTGTTGAACATCAATTTCATGTCTCTACTGGAGCTCATGAGTGTAAAAGAATTTTGGAGAAATATGCTTCGTTCTATCACCCTTGATATATCCCCCTTGATTTGAACAATGCATGCTGCATTGTTTTCATATATAGTTGTTGGAACATCTGTAACGAGAGATAGTCCGCATGCAGTACGAATATGATGAACCAAAGACCTTATCCACACGCATTTCCGGCTTGCTTCGTGGAGTGCAAGAATCTCAGAGTGGTTAGAAGACGTGGCGACCAAAGTCTGTTTCGTAGATCGCCAAGAGATTGTTGTGCCACCGCAAGTGAATACATAGCCTGTTTGTGAGCGAGCCTTGTGAGGATCTGAAAGATATCCGGAATCTGCATAACCCTTTAGTTGTGCACCATTATTGGAATCTTTTGCATAAAATAGATCCATGTCTGGCATTCCACGAAGATAATGAAAAATGTGCTTCACACCATTCCAATGCCTTCGAGTTGGTGCAGAGCTAAATCTGGCCAATAAATTAACTGAAAATGCAATGTCAGGTCTAGTGCATTGTGCCAAATATAATAAGACACCGATTGCACTAAGATATGGTACTTCAGGACCAAGAAGATTTTCTGTATCTTCTTTTGGACGAAAAGGGTCCTTCTTTAGGTCAAGTAACCTTACTCCATTGGAGTACTTAATGGATGATATTTGTCCATATTAAAACGCTTCAGAATTTTTTTCAACATATGTTGTTTGATGAACAAGTATCCCATTTGAATTTTGCTCAATTTGCAAGCCGAGACAATATCTTGTTTTTCCAAGATCATTCATTTCAAACTCCTTTTTCAGATATTCGGAAGCCTCTTCGATCTCTTCAAGAGTCCCAATTAGATTAATATGTTGATTGTCCATATTAAAATGCTTCAGGATTTTTTTCAACATATGTTGTTTGATGAACAAGTATCCCATTTGAACTTTGCTCAATTTGCAAGCCGAGACAATATCTTGTTTTTCCAAGATCTTTCATTTCAAACTCTTTTTTCAGATATTCGGAAGCCTTTTCGATCTTTTCAGGAGTCCCAATTAGATTAATATCATCAACATATACTGCAATAATGGTAAATCCGAGTTCTGTTTTCTTAATAAATACACATGGGCATATTGGATCATTGACATATCCTTCTTTTATTAAGTACTCACTAAGACGGTTATACCACATTTGTCCAGATTGCTTTAATCCATACAAGGATCGTCTTAGCTTGATTGAGTACATGTTTCGTGGTTTTGCTTCAGGCAATTTTAGTCCTTCATGAACTTTCATATAAATGTCGGTATCTAATTTTTCATATAAATATGTAGTAACCACACCCATTAGATGCATGTCAACTCCTTCTGAGACTACAAAACTAATTAAATACCAAAATGTGATTGTGTCCATCATAGCGGAATATGTCTCTTCAAAATCTATCCCAGGTCTCTGCAGGAAACCCTGTGCCACAAGACGAGCTTTGTATCTAACAATCTCGTTTCTTTCATTTCGTTTTCTCGCAAACACTCATTTACATCCTACTGGTTTAAGACCTTCAGGGATTAGGACTACTGGTCCAAATACTTGGTGTTTTACAAGTGAATCCAATTCTGTTTGAATAGCCGCTTTCCATTGTGGCCAACAATTTTTTCGTCTGCATTCATCCACTGAACGTGGTTCTAAATCATTATTTGAAATGATTTCTGTAGCTACTGCAAATGAGAATATATCATCAACAAGCACTTGCTTTCGATCCCACAATATTTTTTAATTTGCATAATTTATGGAAATTTCTTTATTTTCATGTACTTGTTCTTCATGCACGGGCGTCACTTCAGGGACGTCAGTCTCTTCAGGGACTTGTGTCACTTCAGGGGATTCTTCCTCTGTAGGAGTTATTATTGTGGGTCTTTCAAGTGTTTCATAGTCTTCTAGAGAATTATTCTTCAATGTTTTTCTCCTTTGAGGAGCTGAATCTTTTGAGCCTATAGGTCTTCCACGCTTTAGGCGTGTTTTTGTTTTTGTTGTAATATTTTGATTATATATATATTTTAGGTGTGTATCATGTCTCAGATAAGAATGAGAGCACACATGGGGATGACATGTTTGAGAGTAATGAAGCAAAAAAACTTAAAGGTGGTTTCAAGAAGTTTATGAGTGAGCGTACAACTCTGTCATCTCGAAATAAATCAGAGTTAGATTTGTATTTGGAGGAGACTATATTTCCAGATGAGTCAGGATTCAATTTATTGTTTTGGTGGCGAAGCTATGGGACAAAATTTCCAATTCTCTCAAAAATGGCTCGAGACATCTTAGCGGTTCCAGTGTCTTCTGTTGCGTCAGAGTCTGCATTCAGTACTGGGGGAAGAGTGCTTGATGAAAAACGTATTTCATTACTTCCAGAAACTGTAGAAGCATTGGTTTGTGGACAAGATTGGTTGGTAGGTGTTCACAAATTATGATTATTTTTTCAATTATTATCACTATTCATATAATATTTTTCCAATCATTATTGCTAGGTATCCAATCCAAAGAATTGATAAGAGTCAAGTTTTTAATCCTCTTCATAATCCATGGGTAAAGTTTTACATATTCTACTTTTTTTTGTCATTTGATTAATACAAATTTATATCATTTTGTTATAATGTTACATTTCAGATGATTTATATTTTCATTTTACCATTTTTATGTAGAAGCAGAACTACTTTTATGTTCAATTTTGGAGCCTCATTGGTGGATTTGATCATGATGAAGGATTGAACATTGAAGGCCATGCTAAAGGAGATATGTGATGAAGTCCATGTTAAAGGAGCATATATTTGTTGGATATTTAACTATATTATGCTTTATGTTTTTATGTCACTATTGGATACTTATTGTCTTGTTTAACTATGTTATGATTTATGTTTCTATGTATTTGTTGGATACTTGATTTATGTTTTTATGTCTTTGTTATATACTTGTTTAACTATTTAGGATTTATGTTTTTATATCTTTGGTTGATACATTTTTAACCATGTTAGGACTTATAATTTCATAAATTTTTTCTATTTTAATCTGGTTCGGATATTTCGGATATTATCCGAATCCGTATCCGGATTTTTGGATCGGATACAGATATGTATTTTAGAATATCCGTCGGATATCAAATACGGATATTTTTTCAGATTTTCAGTTCGGATACGGATACGGATATGGGCCTATCCGATCTGTATCCGTCCGATTAACAGGCTTACCAGTTCCCTCTGTACATTCTAGCATATGTTTCCCCACACCTCCTCCATGGTGTTAGAGACATCATCTACGGATGGAAGCCAACCGATTGCCGTAACCACCACGCAACATCGCAGGATTCTCTCCTCCTCACATGGGTTAAACTCATCTCCGAGTTGTAGAACCCACTTCCCCTCCCTTTCAGTCGGTTCCTCCACCTTTGCATAACGACGGTACTCCAGACATGCGTAAGCCGTATGTCCCGTCCTCCTACATGTCATGCATACAAGGGGATCACGGCAGTTCCTCCTCCAGTGCCCAACGCCTAAACACCTGAAACATCGTGACCATCTCCTTTCGCGAGCACCCTCAACCCTCCGTCCCGCCGCCGCCATGAAAGGTCTCTTGCCTGTCGGGTTTTCTTTCAGCTGCGCCGCCCTACTCCTTCTTTGACGAACTCGCCAGCCCTCAGAGTTCACCTATAGTGTTCCTAATGCCATCACTCAATCCACATATAGTGTTCCTAATTCCCCAAATGTTGTTGGAAGTGCAGCAGAAATTGAGGTTACAAATATTGAATCAAGACCTAATTCACTAAAGAAAAAAAATGTGAAACATTGTTCTCGTGTGTGGGAAGATTTCATTAAATCTGAGAAAGAAGGAAAAGAAATTGCAAACATGTAAACATTGCAAGAAAGTTTTTGATGGTTGTAGTAAAAATGGAACATCTCATCTTAAAAATCATTATGAGAGATGTCCAAGGAGGACAATAGTACACAACCGAATTGAAGATGTTGGACAAAAACTTTTGTCAATTACAAAGAATGCAAATGAAAGAACTTCGCGTGTTATGAGCTTCAAGTTTGATCAAGATCGTTGATGTCGTGATCTTGCAAATTTGATAATCAAGCATGAATTGCCTTTTAATTTTGTTGAGTACGAATATTTCAGATTATTTTGTGCTAGTCTTCAGCCTCAATTTAAAGTGGTGACAAGAAATACAATCAGATCTAACATTGTAAAAGTTTACAGTGAAGAGAAGGAGAAATTGTATGCAGTTTTGATAAACTTGACTCACGGATTAGTCTTACCACTGATTTGTGGACATCAGACCAAAATCTTTCTTATTGTTGTGTAACAGCACATTATGTGGATGATGAATGGGAGTTGTAGAAGAAGATCAATGCACATTATGTGGATGATGAATGGGAGTTGTAGAAGAAGATCAATGCATTTTTTCCTCTTGATACTCCTCACACTGCAGAGGTTCTTCATGGAGCTATGAAAGAATAGATTTTGAATTGGAACATTGATAAAAAATTGTGTTCTATCACGACTGACAATGCATCCAATAATTTTGCAATGATTAGAGAATTGAAATTGTGGTTGTGTGGGAAGAATTTTTTATTATCTGATGGTAGACGCTTTCATGTGCAATGTAGTGCACACATACTCAATTTGATTGTGCAGGATGGATTGAATTTCATATCTGATTTATTGAGAAAAATTCGGACAAGTGTGAGACATGTGAAATCCTCACCTAGTAGATATCATAAGTTCCAACAAGTTTTATATCAAGAAAAACTAATGACCAAAAAAGGATTAAACTTGGATGTGTCTACAAGGTGGAATTCTACTTATTTAATGCTTGGCAGTGCATTAGAATTGCGTAGAGCATTTGAACGGTTGGCGGATTTTGATCACTCATATAGCAATTTACCAACTTTAGAAGAATGGGATGTTGGAAGTCAGGTCCATGGATGTCTGAAAGTATTTTATGAGGCCACCACTAGTCTTTCTGGGAGCAAATATGTGACTGCCAATTTGTATTTTCATGATGTTTGTGATGTTCATATTCACTTGCTTGAATGGTTGAATGATGGTGAACATTTGTATATTCAACGGATGGCGACAACAATGATGTTAAAGTTCCAAAAATATTGGGAAGATTGCTCTCTCATCTTGACAGTTGCTCTTGTTCTTGATCCTCGATTCAAAATGGAGTATGTTGACTATACATATCGACAGTTATATGGAGATGGTGCTGCTTTTATACACACTCAAAGAGTTCGATCTTATCTTTATGAGCTCTTCTCAGAGTATGCTGTTCATTCAGGTTAGTATTTCCCTATATACAAGTTCCATTATTTATTTTAGCTTGCATTTATCTTAAGGTTTATATGGTAGGCACAATATCTGTCATCTGATCTTCATCTCTTTTTTTTCTTCTTGTTACAGATACTCTTTAATTAGTTCACCACCATGTGACAATGTAGAACTATAACTGAATCAACTGTTAATTTTACTTCATTTTAATTTAGAATAGCTAGTGTGTTCTAGATTTAATTATGTTGCCCCAACTTCCAACCAATAAAGCTACATTGAAGGACTAGACTGGGAGCATTCAAAAACTCTGTCCTTGAATAATATTTTGGCCTTCTGGACTTGTTATACTTTGTTAGTTGACATTCCAGGCAAAGGAAGAGTTTCCCAAAAGAAGGTTAGGAAAATATTTCTGCTACAATATTTCCACTACTATAATATCTTTGTCAGTGATTTTATTTCTGCTGTTATACATGAATATGTTGTAATATTTTGATTTTATATATATTTTAGGTGTGGATCATGTCTCATATAAGAATGAGAGCACACATGGGGATGACATGTTTGAGAGTAATGAAGCAAAAAAACTTAAAGGTGGTTTCAAGAAGTTCATGAGTGAGCGTACAACTCTGTCATCTCGAAATAAATCAAAGTTAGATTTGTATTTGGAGGAGACTATATTGTCAGATGAGTCAGGATTCAATTTATTGTTTTGGTGACGAAGCTATGGGATAAAATTTTCAATTCTCTCAAAAATGGCTCGAGATATCTTAGCGGTTTCAGTGTCTTCTGTTGCGTCAGAGTCTGTATTCAGTACTTGAGGAAGAGTGCTTGATGACAAACGTATTTCATTACTTCCAGAAACTGTAGAAGCATTGGTTTGTGGACAAGATTGGTTGGTAGGTGTTCACAAATTATGATTATTTTTTCAATTATTATCGCTATTCATATAATATTTTTCCAATCATTATTGCTAGGTATCCAATCCAGATAATTGATAAGAGTCAAGTTTTTAATCTTCTTCATGATCCATGGGTAAAGTTTTACATATTCTACCTTTTTTTATCATTTGGTTAATACAAATTTATATCATTTTGTTATAATATTACATTTCAGATGATTTATATTTTCATTTTATCATTTTTATGCAGAAGCAGAACTACTTTTATGTTCAATTTTGGAGCCTCATTGGTGGATTTGATCATGATGAAGGATTGAACATTGAAGGCCATGCTAAAGGAGATATGTGATGAAGTCCATGTTAAAGGAGCATATATTTGTTGGATATTTAACTATATTATGCTTTATGTTTTTATGTCACTATTGGATACTTATTGTCTTGTTTAACTATGTTATGATTTATGTTTCTATGTATTTGTTGGATACTTGATTTATGTTTTTATGTCTTTGTTAGATACTTGTTTAACTATTTAGGATTTATGTTTTTATATCTTTGGTTGATACATTTTTAACCATGTTAGGACTTATGATTTCATAATTTTTTTGTATTTTAATCTGGTTCGGATATTTCGGATATTATCCGAATCCGTATCCGGATTTTTGGATCGGATACGGATATGTATTTTAGAATATCCGTCGGATATCGGATACGGATATTTTTTCGGATATCCAGTTCGGATACGGATACGGATATGGACCTATTCAATCTGTATCCGTCCGATTGACAGGCTTACCAGTTCCCTCTGTACATTCCAACATTTGTTTCCCCACACCTCCTCCATGGTGTTAGAGACGTCATCTACGGATGGAAGCCATCCGATCGCCGTAACCACCACACAACATTGCAGGATTCTCTCCTCCTCACATGGGTTAAACTCATCTCCGAGTTGTAGAACCCACTTCCCCTCCCTTTCAATCGGTTCCTCCACCTTTGCATAACGACGGTACTCCGGACATGCGTAAGCCGTATGTCCCGTCCTCCTACATGTCATGCATACAAGGGGATCACGGCAGTTCCTCCTCCAGTGCCCAACTCCAAAACACCTGAAACATCGTGACCACCTCCTTTCGCGAGCACCCTCAACACTCCGTCCCGCCGCCGCCATGAAAGGTCTCTTGTCTGCCGGGTTTTCTTTCATCTGCGCCGCCCTACTCCTTCTTTGACGAACTCGCCAGCCCTCAGAGTTCACCTGCCGCTCCACCCATCTCGCCCTCAGAGTCCCTGGCTAGTTGGTTGTTTGTCTGGATGAAATGAATAAGTGTGTATACATATAGATGGAAATAATATAATGTTGATGGTTATATTATATAAATTGTGTTACTTCGTCCGGATCATGTTCCACTATTGTCAACTGGATCCACGTGTCACTCAAATTACATATCTATTACTTTTTATAAAACAATGAATTTACATGTCTTATCACATATCTATTACTTCTTATACATCAATAAATATCAAATCATTTTTTTATATATTATAAATCTTTAAAAATTTATTTTTTATCCACAACTTATTCATTATCAATCATATAACAAAAAAAAATTTATTATGTTTTTCCTATAAGAATGATTAAAAACAAAATAAAAACGATTTATTTATTATTTATATTAAAATAATTATATATTTTTAAATAGTTTATATCTCTATCTAAATGAATTATTAACATTATTCTTATAAAAATTGTTTTTTTTTTTCTTCTAAATAGTGAATCAGACTGAAAAGGGTGCACTGAACCCAAATTCTAGTGGACCTACGAGTACATATTCCATTGTCTCAGTATATTCTATATAAAAAAATGTAAAAATAATATGCATTCACTTCATAATAGTATACTTCTTTTTTATAAAAAAAATTCATTAGTTAATTATATAATTCTGAAAAAAAAAAGTTTACAGCTTGCAAACAGATTACAGAGCTGGACATAAAAGTTTACCTTCTAAAATGCCTAATTCCAATACAATCAAACCGAACTTTATGGATACTCACAGGTCTTGAATTACAGCTTCTACATTCAACTCCATCATTCATACAAAACAACAAACTCTCACCTAATAATTTGAAAAAAAAAAGTAGAAACAAAAGGGATGAAACAATCTGGTTAAATCATTGATTATGACCAAATCAGTATAAACATCCAATTCTATATGCCAAAATGAAGTACAACAACAACTGAAACTCATATCTACTGCTCAAAACTCTGTAGAAAAAAATTCACTATTGAAAAAAGAAATACATTATGTAGATCCACCCACCCTACCAAGGCTTCAGATCGCCCACTGGCCCGGCGGTCCAGTTCAAGACCTTCTTCCCGGGCTTCAAGTAGACGCTCCTGTCGTGGGGCAGCTTCCGGGCCAGCCCGTTAAGTATCTGGTGGAAGGCGTCCCCGGGCTGGGCGGGCTGAGGGAAGAGCATGGCCTGCTTCATCGACGGGTTGGCGAGCAGCCTCTGCTTCCTCAGTATGACCTCCGGTGGTATCGAAGTGAGGATTGTGTCCAGCTTGGGGACATCCTCCTCGGACACGAACACTCCAATGTCCTCCCAAGGGATGGCGTCTGCGAATGGGAGCACGATATCGTCGGCTATGATCACGGGGATGCACCCGAAGATCACACCTTCCACGAGCCTCGGGCTCCACGGGGCCCAGCCCAGCGGGCACAGGCAGAAGATGGCCCGCTGCATGTCCTCATAGTAGGTCGTCGGGTGCTCGGTGGAGATGTCGAAGAGGGGGTTGTCTTTGAAGTTCTCCCACACCGAGGCGCGCGCTCCCCTTCAAGATCAGATGATTGAAGATATGAGCATCAGAAAGCCATTCAAACAAACTTTACATAGGGGCAGTTACACTAATGTAAAAAAAAAAAAAATTATGAAACGATTGAACAAACATCTCCAACAAGTAAAATCACATAAAAAAAAATAAAAATAAAGAACCATTAAATCAGTAGAATGTTCCACCAAGATCAAGATATTAATTGGGGATGCTGATATTACAGCCCCATATGCAGTCGCCACGTCACTAACACATGCAGTATATGAAATCGTCTTCATATACTCCCGTATGTGTTGGTGTTTTCATGGATAGGTACAAGGCTCCAAGTAACATGATTTTCAATATGTATTCTAGTATCTACAATATCGCAAATTCACAATATGTTGGTGTTTTAAACTTAATATAAGACACAGTGGCAAAGTATACCTTGCATAATATCCACCCTCTGGATCATTCCCCACATCATAGAACAGTCCCCGAAAGTAAACAAAGATGGAGCGAGGAACCTCCGGTGGGATCAGATGAGCCTGCATCTTCTGCGGAGGAGCATACGGAGGGATTGTGATGGAATCATCCTTCAAGCAAACATGGTTCCTTTGACCAAAAGTCTGAACAAGCGTTGCACGTTTAAGCATGTGAAGGATACCCCTTTCAATAGCCTTCTCTTCCTGAAAATAGAGATAGTTTATTGACGAAAGAACATAAACAATGTGCTCAACTTTTAATTTTGATCTCATGGAGTCATGGAGATGAATGAAAATTAGTACATCAAGGCCTTGTCACCGGTTCAGAATACGGGAATAATTCGGCATTGAAAAAAAAGTTATGAAGATAGAAAAATTACTCATGACATACAAAACCATTTTGAATCAAATTATGATTCTCAATGATGTTATAACATCAAAACATGACAAAGACTTCTGAACTACAGACATAATATTTGAATTAGGCAAAATCATAAAAAACTGACAACAAAGATTGCATATGAAAGCTTTTCTGGGATTTTAATTATGTTGGACAAGTAAAATATGTATTATGCAATTAATACATATTTAATTCATTTAATACTTGAATTTTTGAATATGACATGTATTGTTAATAAGACATGATTTAAACAGGAGACTTTTTATGGAAAGTGCACATTTAATACATGAATTAATCAATAACTCGGAGTATTTAGTCTACTAGCTTCTTACTTGATAATGGAAGCATGCCCCAAAGTCATGAGGAACAACGAAAAAGTGATCCGCCCCTTCCGTTCTATTCCAATAGGGCCAGTTGGAAGAGATCAGTTGTATGGCAGACCTCATCATCCGCGGTGATTTGAAGGGCAATGGAAGACCATTGGGTGTCAGATCACAAGTTGTGTACACTGGAGTGTAAAACCAATCAGCTTCTTCAGGATTTAGAGTTCTGACAGGACTGGATAATAGGAAGCGATGCATAAAAATCTCTGCAGCAAACATGTGAGTAAGGCATCTGGGATCCTTTTGGAGGATCTTCTTGTTGTATTTTCTTGGGAGCTCATATACAAATACTTTAAGCCTTCCCACCGGATCATCCTCAAGAACATCACCAGCACTCCCTGCATAGATAGAAACAGCACAATTTCACTATACATGAAAATAATCATTTGCTGTAGGTACTATTCACATGATATAACAAAGTGGAGAATTGATAAACTGAGAAGGCAAAAAATATTTCTAAGCAAAGTGGTTGTATTTTGTCTTAAGAATCAAATATAATTACTGCAAACTATAAATGAATTTTTTTTATCAAGATCAACATGGCTAAAAATTATTTAGAGAAAACCTCAAATGATATGCTCATAAAATCAACTATTATTATGTGATTCTGGAGATTAAATGGGAAAATTTTGAGAAATGTCAGAAGAAACTACCCGGAGCAGGCAAGCAGCTGGAACTATCCCATGACCAATCTAAGGGAAACAAATTTTAACCAATATACAGTTTCATTTGTATGACAACAAAAATCATAAGCTACACAATTCAATACACGACATCAAAAAAACTAAAGCTACTTGATAATGATGTATGGAAATTGAAAATGAAAATTAGTCGTGAGACTGTGCGCTTCAACAAGGAACCCAAAAAAAAAAAAATCTAAAACCTTCAGTAAAATCTCCAAAACTCAGCAAAATATTAGACGTCACCTGCTCAGTTCAAAGATCCATTAAAAGCATTCAGTGTCAGATGATCCAATGCATATTACATTCAAAAACAATTCAGTGATCAATTCACAAATGCTGTTATACATAGCACATACTATTTTGACAATAATTTAAAAGTCACTTCAGATAGCACCCATATTCATGTAAAGAATTTTCCTACTATCACCAAATTCCCGTACTCCTTGTAACAGGGAAATTGTCAGGGAACGAAAGCAATCATGCAGCATCTTACAATTTTTACCGCTCCGACAACTATAGAAATTGTCAAAACCATGTCTCCTAAAATTCTGAAGTTTCGACAATGTGGCCCAGGGACAAGGAACTACAATTATCAGATCTTTGAATCCCAAAATTTGAAACAACTCCATCTAAAGCAAGGCCAAGGCTGATAAATCCATGCACTCTCAATATCTGTTAGGAATGTATGTCGCTAGGAAACTCAAAACCTGACTTTCAGCCTTTCACAGGATCTCCAAAAGTGCCCACCTAAGTGTTAGTTTAACTTCAAACCACTCCAAAAATCTACCCAAACAAGTACTCAACAATGCCACCTTGTATGTACATGTAAAACTAAGAGACTACATGACTTAAAAACCTATTAAAGATTTAAAGGCAAACCAACCTGAACTGTGTGTTCAGGTAGACCATGGAATTCCTGCAATTCAGCCAAAACTACTATTAAATGAGCTCCAACCAGTCCCCCAAAATCTCTAGAAAATAAAATCCTATGGAAACTATAGAAACTCATCAACCTAAGTGACTGATATTCAAACACACTCAGCTTCTTTGATTTGGGGACAACATATAGAGAAACAGAACAACCAAAATCCACATTTCGAAATTAAATCACAATAGCATTTGAACAAATAATCAAACACCAACTACAACCAGACCCCAAATGGAAAAAAAAATAGAAAACCCATTCTCCCAACCAAATCTAACAAAAAAAAGAGAAACCCAACAATCAAAAACATTCTTTGATTCATCCAACATCAAAAAGGAAAGATCTTTCACCTGAAATCCGCTCGGTCCGCTGGTTCTGTTCGAGCTCTTCAGAACCAACCCTCAGAACAAGAAGACCAAAGAGGAGGAAAGAAACCCACCTCCCAATCTCCATTTCCACCCCAAAAAGAAACCCAGTAAGTAGGGGGGGAGATGGGGGTTCCTTCAATTGGAGAGGGTGAGGGGGTTCTTCTATAGAACACCAACAAGGAATGCAAGAATAGTTGGGATGTCAAGATGGGGAGTTGTTGAGAGGGAGAGGTAGAGGTTTCTTAGGATTTGGGCTTTGAAAGAAAAATAAAATCCAATAACTAAAAGAAAGTGTTCTTTTTTTTTATATTGGGAAGGGAAATGCTTGAAAAGGAAGGAGAAGGGGAAGGTGAGATAGAGATGGGAAAGAAAGACTGTATAATTTATTTATTTATTTATTTTTAATAATGGAGGACTCTGTTGTTGGTTTTTACTGCGGCTAAGCTATATTCGTATGTGTATCTCCAAATTCATATAAATATATAAGATTAAATCAACGTTAAGATTTGATGTTAAGATCTACTCTTAACACAAATAAATTTTGATAATCATATTATGGCTAATGGTGGGTAGATTTCAAATACTGTACATTTATATATAGTTATTTTAATTTTTTCTGAATAATAACTATAAATACACAGTTAGAATTATTCATTGAGTAGTTATTCTCTGTGGGTTAAGCTGCTGAGAGGTCAAACTCACAACAGTAAAAGAGAATTGTGTACTGTGTAGAGGGAGAAGAAAATAATTAGGGAAAATGTTTAGAGATTTGAAATTTTTAAAAAAAATTATATAATTTTGAAATCAAATAAAAAATTTCATATAAAATTAAATATAAATTTTAATTAATTAAATGCATATTTTTATATTTCTAATTTATTATATACTAATTTAATTTAGTGTATATGCATATACTAATATGATTTACTATACAATCATAGACTTTGTTTGAATTCGTGTTTGAGTAGATTTTATGTTTAAATATTGATTTTTTAAAAATGTCACGTTATCCACATTTCACGCGTTGTCTTTGTTAAATTCTTCGTGTTTAAAAATCTCTCATAATAACACAATGCATTAACACGGACTGGATTATGAAAAATCCAACATTCAAACACTCTTTAAAGTCTGTTTAGATTTACTAGTATTTTTACGTACTCAAACTCATTCATAAACACAAATTTCATTGTAGCATGCTAAAAATATTTTTAAAATTTTCATTTGTAAAATATTATTTTTTTCAAAAAAATGAGAAAGATGGGTTTAAAAAATTAATATTTACTAGGTTAGAATATTTTGGAGGGAGTACAGAGAGTGAATTTCCAAGGAAGAGAAATTTATCTCCCCGATAATCTGGAAATATCGAAGATGTGTTACACGTGTAAAACGAAAAAATATTAAACGATAGCCGTCGATTTCGGTGAAGATTTGTGGATAGATAGTTGGATTGTACCCGATTAGATCTGACCCGAAATCGATAGGACCAGTTGGATTTGTACCTTTGTGGGACCCAAATTATTTGGTGGGCTCAATAATTCAATCAAATCAATTGATAATCATTCGTAGTGCATCATGAAAGGGAACAATTAGTTCTGCAGCCTAAGTTCATAATCAATCACATTATATTAAAATTTTAAAAAACATTTTTTTAAAAAAATAACTAGTACATGTAAGTGTAAATTTTATTTTTTATAATAATATATATTTTAATGGACGAGTATATATTACAAACCAAGTATATGTTTTTTTTTACAGGGGCCATGGGTTATAAGCCCCACAACTGAACAACAATAGTCCACTTTTTATATATCTAGAAGATGAAAAAAATCAGCCCCCCCATGTGAAAATGAAATCTCTGTAAAACCTCTTAATCATAATAAAAATCCATACAAGCACTCTATATTAATCAAATGTTTTATTTTATTAACCAACTGCACGGATAAACAGATGACGGATAAACAGATGACGAAGATGATAGAAAGAGAGTGACACTCTCCCAAATACCACAAAAACCCAATTGTTCAACACCAAATAAAATATATCAATGATTTGTTGATACGCTAACATACAAAGAAAATTCAAAATATAAATGAGCACCTTAAATACAAATCACTAAATATCTTATTTATACTAACATTGTTGGAAATTGTGCGATGATAAACACAATCAGGTCGGGGAATGCCCCTCCTGTCTCTACATAAAAATAAAAAAATCACTGTTGACTCTTCATTTTCACCGACCCCCAAGCTTCTTTTAAAATCCACATTCCACATATAGCCATAGAGGCACGAACCCCACTCCTCGACTACCCCGTCCAGGGCATCTTGAAAAAAATAAATTTTTGAATATTTTTTTTCTTTTTTTTGCATCTCTACTGTTCTTAATATCAATTCTCATCTCTAAATAAAAACTTTAATTTTTATTTTTTGTTCCATTAACCGTCTCACAATCGGGAATCGACAATCCTCTCACCTTCTCTCCTTCATCAACACTTCGAAAGTATAGAATTTTTCCTTTTTACCTTATTGTTATTTTTTTTTTTGTAAATCATCGATATGAAATTGACATATTGTTTTAATATATAATAATTATCTTTTAGAATTTTTTAGTTATATGTTTTATGTCAATGTCTTTATTTCATTTATACATATACATTTTTTAATCTATGTTATTAAAAATAAAAAAAATATAATGATATAACTTTAGAAAATATTTACCCTAGTCATATTAGACCCCCTCTTATAAAAATTCTGGCTCCGCCACTGATTAGACATATCATTTTCTAAAAACATTATAATTAAAGGTATATTTAAAAAATTGAACATATATCTTCTTCTATTTTAATTGTTCGCGAAATTCTACGAGATACTATTTTATAAAGAGATTCTTAAAAACAGGTTATGAGTGCTCTTCCCAACTCAAAAATACAAAGATAGATTCTATTCAACAAAATTGAGTGATTTTCACCGTTCAAGAAAACAACTTACAATTTGTTGTTAGAGTAGTGTCCTAAAAGCCATGACTTATGTAATAAACTCTATTATTAAGATGGCCTTAGGATTTTAATGAGAATTATTATTGGCAAATGCTTGCATTATATTGTTTGAAATATTGTGCTTGTTTTAATTTAGTCATTTAACTTACACTGTAGATAATCTGATGTGTAGAGTTCGCTTACACACGGAAGAACAGATAATCGGTTCCTTGTGAATTATAAGTTGAGGTTCACAACTTTAGATGGACTTGGATAATCTATTGGATAAAAGTTGTAGTGCAATTCATCTTACGTAGTCTATCTTGACTATTAAAGACCGGTTCATAGGTTTTTGGGTGATTGTGCTAGTACACCTTGTGTATATTGAACGGACCAAGTTGGGGTAATTATTTTTGTACTTACTAGATAAAATAATTTACACCACATGTTTATTATGATTGCTTATGCTCTTAACCCTAAAATGGTTCTTAGACATGTGCATTTGTTATTTGTCATTTTGATTCATTAAAGAGTGAGATTCTCCTATGGATCAATAAACTCGTGAGTTGGGTGACAATAACACTTGTATGATGAATATTTGCTATTGATGGAATCCACGTCTTCTATAGGAGATTGATGATACTCTCTTGAGGATACTTATAAGTTTTGGTCATGTCTAACCCGGTCGGTGGATTTAACTATCCGACATGTCAAATAAGTTAAGCGGAAGATCTCAAGGAAAATAAGATGTTGTGAAATAATATTGTCAGTAATAATTATTTCATAACGAGTATTGGAATCTTAGCGTGGGGAGATATTAAGCATATAATATAAGGAGCTTAAAATATTATTTTGAGATTAGTGTATGTGGAGTGCAGTCATAATTCTTTAGTGGATTGAATTATGATTTATGGGCCTTTGGTTTTTAATTCTTGGTTGAGTTATGATACCCAGGCCCATAGGAGTCAATTACTGATTTCTCATTTAGGTCTCTGCCCTAGCCTATAAATATGTGGCTTCCTCTCTCTCTCAAGACATATGATTTCTGCTAAAATCAAAACCTTAACCCTAGAAACCCTTTAGGATCTCTAGATCCAAAAAAGGTGAGGAAAGGAGAGAAATAGAGCGAACGGATTTGTGGCTGCCGTTCGAAGCAAGAAGGAGACCACACTCCATCGCAAATCTACAACATAGGAAGGACATACGGTAGAAGATGTGAAGGTTCCGATCAAGCGATCCCTCATCGTCTTTTAGATCCGATCTTCCTTTTCGGTGGAACTCTGATCTGAGTCCTAAAGGTAAACCTAATTCTATCTCGTAGGGTTTGCATGAAAAAGATTTAATAAATATTTTTGTTATCCGATCTATACCTCGATCAACTGATCTTGATAGTCGGGATTCATTTTCTCCCAACATTTGTGTGGTCATAGAATCCTTGTTTTTTGCATGTTGGTTGGTGAACTATGACATCAATGACCAATTTATTGGTTTTTGACTTGATTTTTTTAAGTATGATATTTGAAGGAACCAAAGGACAAAATTGATGGTTAAGGATTTCCCTCACCATTGATCTTGTTCTAGCGTGGTTCTTAAGGAAAATCTGACTTAACAAATTTTTTCATGTTGCACATAATCTTAAAAAATCTTGCCTACTAGCTGGAAACATTATTTATTTTTTTGTGAGGAGAAACCTCATAACATTGTTTTCAATGCTAATAGAACTCCAAATACAATAATCACCTACAAAATCTATCCATAAGATAAGTTTGGGAGATTAAAATTTTAGAAAATGATATGTTTAGCTCTTCGTGTAGTCTCATCCGCAATCACCATTGGTTTTTTTTTTAAATACATACTTGTCTATTAAAGTATATATTGTTATAAAAAGTAAGTATGCACTTAGATTTAAAAAATGAATTGTTTTTCACCTCCGAAAATTTTGAGAGAAGTTGTTTCAATTTGTGTGACTATATTAACTATAACAATCAGCAAATATTTAGCTTTCAATTGCAATGTAGGAAAGAAAGTCATGACCAAACTATCATTGAAAAAGAGCACATGAAGATGATGGGAAAGGTGGCCTTAAAAAAAACAATTATGCTTACTTTTTTTTAAAAAAATGTTATTTCCATTACGATCACTACACTCAAAAAAAAAAAAAAAAAACAATTAAGTGCAAAATGTTTATAGAAGGCCTTGCAAACATGAAAAAAAAGGGGCTTTGCATTTGATACAGAACTACTTCAATGTGGAGGCACCAAGGCAGTTGGTGGTTGTTCAAAGGCACCAATTTTTTTTATTTTTTGATATATCTATTCAAAAGAAATTGAATAATGGAGGGGATGATGCTTTTGTTCAATGGGTTGCATTTGCTTTGTATTGATTTTGCCACATTTGAAGCCTCAAGCTCTAAAATTTTAATGGGCTCTCCAAATGATTGCAAAAAATTAAACAAAGATAAAAATAAATGAAATAAAATTATCATAGACTAGACTATAATAGTCTTTTAATTGTAAGTGTTGTTACACAACTTTAATATAACTGGATAGAATATAATATATACTCACATAATGAGGTATATATTTCAATAGAAATTTTTTACATTATCCAATAAATACATCTATGCAATTCATTGGAGTATATGATTTTTTTTTTGTTTAAAGCATGTATCTTTTTAGATGAGATATAATATTTTTAAGGGTTCAAGACATCTAAGTCCCTACAAACATGAGAAAACTCATATAAGTCCCTACTAAAATTAAGACAGACGTTCAAGTCCCTGAAAATTCAGAAAAACCCAATTATCATCTATGACTTAAATTTTCATCCAAACTTAATAGAATATTCCCATAATATTCCATGACATATAATTGTGTAGACATTGAAATCCTTATAAACAGTCATAAAGATAAATTAGTCCCTGCAAAAGATAAAATTGCTCCTGAAAGACTTACATTAAATTGTGTATACATTGCAGTCTTTATAAACAATCATAAAGATAAATTAGTCCCCGCAAAAGAAAAAAATGTCTCTGAAAAACTTTTACATTTAATTGAATAGACATTACAATCTTTATAAACAATTGTAAAAACAAATTGGTCCATGTAAAATATAAAAATACCCCTGAAGGATTTTTACATTTAATTGTATAGACATTACAGTTCTTATAAACAATCATAAAAACAAATAATATTATTTATTTGTTTTTTTTCATCTTCTATCCTATCGCTTACACTCCACCTAAAGATCTCAATTTGGACGTAAAAAAATATTTTCACCAGTATAATGCATTATTTTTACCTTTTTGTTTGTAGGGAAGTAAACAATGTGGCATGGGTTTATTAAAATTCTCTCTACTAGGAATGCAAATAAACAAATTTTGTGAAAAATCATGTATAGGTATTTCAAAACAAGCAAACACCTTAAAGAAAAAAGCATTATTCATTACTTGTTTAGGTGGAGTGTGAGTGATAGGATAAAATATGACAAAATAAATAAATAAAAATTATATTATTTATCTTTATGATTATTTATAAGGACTGCAATGTCTACACAATTAAATGTAAAAATCCTTCAAGGGCATTTTTGTCTCTTACAGGGACCAATTTATCTTTATGATTATTTATAAGGACTGTAATGTCTATCCAATTTAATGTAAAAATTCTTTAGGGGCAATTTTATCTTTTCTAGGGAATAATTTATCTTTATGATTGTTTATATGGACTGCAATGTATACACAATTTAATGTAGAAGTCTTTCAAGGGCAATTTGTCTTTTGTAGGGACTAATTTGTCTTTATGACTGTTTATAAGAACTTCAATGTCTACACAATTATATGTAATGGAATATTCTAGGAATATTTCGTTAAGTTTGGATAAAAATTTAACTCAGGGATGATAATTGAGTTTTTCTGAGTTTTCAGAGACTCGTACGTTTGTCTCAATTTTAGTGGGGAACTTATATGAGTTTTTTCATGTTTGTGAGGATTTAGATGTATTTAACCCTATTTTTAAATAATTCAAAATACGTGTAGATTGGAATTTGGAGTGGAAAAGGGATTGTACTAACATTATACTTTAATTATGGAAAATATTGACTCAATAATTTTTACCATCCACAACGCAGACCACATATATTTACAATTTTTATAAAAAAAATATCCATCAACTAATGATGTATATGTTTTGATAAAAAATGTGCATCGCTCTATTTTGAATTGAATGAAAGTATTTTTAGTAAATGTAAAAAAAGTCAAACAATGCATATATCTCGTTTAACGATCCATATGCTTCACTTAATTTCTAACGATGCATATAAAATTATAATTTAAACTGTAAAAAATAACTGAGTGTAACAGGTAAAGACCACTTTCTCACCAACGCATGCGCCTGGGTAGGAAGTGGCCCAACAAATCTCATCAAATGGGCTTCAGCCAGTAAAAGCCCACATCAAACAGGGCCTAAATACTAAAAGGAAATGGAAAATAATATGTCCAGCTTCTTGTGCAACCCCATTTGTAGTCCAAAATATTTTTTTATTTTTAAAAAATTAAACAATCTTTCATTGAAATAAGTACATATTATTATATGAAACAAAATATATATTGAGATATAATAGTGTAATTTCTTTTTTTGAAAAAATAAAATTTTTTTTACTCTATACACTATGATAGAATCTCATACTATATGATAACACTGTATACATAGGTTATCGTAATGTATGAAACTACAAAACGTGCTGTAAAATGGATTAAATATATCAGCACTACTTAGTGTAAAAATACATGCAATTTGATGGTTGTTTAAGAAAGTAGATATGTTACACACAGCCTTTTTACAAAAGGGTAAGGATATTGCCACCCCCCTTATTATTCCAGCCACCACATTTATTTACACAAACTGTCATCCATACACTTCTCATGATAAATGATTAATTGCACCACCCTATAGTTATCACCACCCTACAAATTTGGCATGGATAAGCTTACCACCCAAATTCAAAGTACATATTTACACAACATATCATAGGTTCTGGAATGGATTAGACACATGGGATGTCTACGTGTTTATATTTCCAAGACAATCATCATGTCGATGGAAACATAAAAAGAAAAATCATAGGTTTTGGAATGAGTTAGACACATAGGTTGTCTACGTATTAATATATCCTGGACAATATTCATATCGATGAGAACAAAAAGAAATAATGTAGGTTCTAGAATGTGTTAGATACATAGGTTGTCTACGTATTAATATATCCTAGACAATCTTCATGTCAATGAGAACAGAAAGAAATACATGTAGGTTCTGGAATGGGTTAGACACATGAGGTGTCTATATTGTTATATTTCCTATACAATGTCTCTGTCAATGGAAACAAAAAAAAAAAAAGGTTTTGAAAGGGATTAGACACATGGGGTATCTATATGTTTACATTTTCTAGACAATCCTCATGTCGATGGGAACAGAAAAAACCCCATAGGTTCTAGAATAGATTAGATACATGGGGTGTCTACTTATTTATATATCATAGATAATCTTCCTGACAATGGGAACAGAAAGAAAAATCCGTAGGTTCTGGAATGGGTTAGATACATGGGGTGTCCACATGTTTATATTTCCTAGACAATCCACATGTTGATGAGAATATAATAAAAAAAACCCGTAGGTTCTGGAATGAGTTAGACACATGGAGTGTCTATGCTATTATATATCATAAACAATGTCTTTGTCGGTGGTAGCAGAAAAAAAGCTCGTAGGGTCTATAATGAGTTATAGTAATGTGTTTGACTACATGAATCAAGTTTCCTCATCAAACATTAAAAAATAAAGTCACATATTCAACAATATATAATTTTTTTTTCGCTTGGTAATTTCAATTCAACAATAGTTACTTATTCACAATCAAGTTTTTTTCACATGATCTACTGATAAACATTGATAAACATTGAAAGTCATACTTGCAAAGAAAGTCATCTAATGTTTGATCAAAACCACCATTCAAAGTCATACTTGCATTCTAAGTAACATAGTTATAATTTCAACAAGTGCTCCTCCAAAAAAAAAAAAAAACTTGTTTAAATAAAAACAAAACATGATGTCGATACGCCACATGGTGTCGATAGTCAACGAGAAGCTCATTATTTTTCAGACAACCATGAAAAGAACCCTTCATACTAGTCTCACCGATCTCTGAATCAGTTTCTACCTCTACTTCTTCCCTCTCCTCTTCCTCTTGTAGTTCGACCTCAACATTTCAAGAACTTGATGCCACTTCTTGAACGTATGGGATAACCGATGTTGACGGGGCATCTTTAGCCAATCTCTGATATGAAGCAGTCTGTAAAAGTTGTGGAGTCATCCTGCGAACTATTAGTTCAAATAACATATTAATTAAGTTCACTTAAATTTTTAAATAATCATGTTCTAATTTATTCAGTGAAGCTTTTGTGGGATTTGTACTTTTGTGGGACCCAAATTATTTGGTGGGCTCAATAATTCGATCAAATCAATTGATAATAATTCATAGTGCATCATGAAAGGGCACAATTTGTTCTGCAGCCTAACTTCATAAATCAATCACATTGTATACTTCACTGTTAAAGTATATAAAAATTTAAAAATAAATTTTTTTAAAAAATAACTAGTACATGTAAGTGTATATTTTATTTTTTATAATAGTATATTATTTAGTGGACGAGCATATACTACAAACCAAGTACATGTTTTTTTTTATAGGAGCCATAGGTTATGAGCCTCACAACTGAACAGCAATAGCCCACTTTCTATATATCTAGAAGATGAAAAAAATCAAGCCCCCACCCCCGCAATGTGAAAATGAAATCTCTATAAAACTTCTTAATCATAATAAAAATCCATACAAGCTCTCTATATCAATCAAATGTTTATTTTATCAACCACTGCACGGATAAACAGATGACGAAGATGATGGAAAGAGAGTGCCACTCTCCCAAATACCACCAAAACCCAACTATTCAACACCAAATAAAATAAATCAATGATTTGTTGATACGCTAACATGCAAAGAAAATTCAAGATATAAATCAATACCTTAAATACAAATCACTAGATATCTTATTTATACGACATTGTTGGAAATTGTGCGTTGATAAACACAATCACGTTAGGGCAATGCCTCTCCTCTCTTCACATAAAACAAAAATCTCCGTTAACTCTTCTTTTTCACCGACCCCCAAGCTTCCTTTAAAATTCATATCTCACAATCACAAATAGCCATGGAGGCACGAACCCCACTCCTCGGCTACCCCGTCCAGGGCATCTTAAAAAAAATAAATTTTTGAATATTTTTTTTCTTTTTTTTACATCTCAACTGTTCCTAATATCAATTCTCATCTAAAAAAAATAATTTAATTTTTATTTTCTGTTCCATTAACCGTTCCACAATCGGGAATCGACAATCATCTCCTCTCCTCTCCTCCATCAACACTTCGAAGGTATATAATTTATCCTTTTTACCTTATTGTCATTTTTTTTTTGTAAATCATCGATATAAAATTTGACATATTGTTTTAAAATATGATAGTTACCTTTTAGAATTTTTCAGTTATATGTTTTATGTGAATATTTTTATTTTATTTTATACGTATTCATTTTTTAATCTATGCTATTAAAAATAAAAAAAATTATAATGATATAATTTTAAAAAATATTTACCCTAGTCATATTAGGCCCCTCTTATGAAAATTCTGGCTTCGCCACTAATTAGACATGTCATTTTCTAAAAAAAATTATAATTAAATGTATATTAAAAAAATTTGAACATATATCTTCTTCTATATTTAATTGTTCGCGAGATTCTACAAGATACTATTTTATAAAGAGATTCTTAAAAACATGTTATGAGTGCTCTTCACAACTCAAAAATACAAAGATAGATTCTATTCAACAAAATTGAGTGATTTTCACCATTAAAAAAAAAACACCTTACAATTTGTGTGTGTGTGTGTGTTTTTTTTTTTTTTTAGAAAACACCTTACAATTTGTGTGGTCATATAATCCTTGTTTTTTTGCATGTTGGTTGGTGAACTATGACATCAATAACCAATTTATTGGTTTTTGTCTTGATTTTTTTAAATATGATCTTTGAAGGAACCGAAGGACAAAATTGATGGTTAAAGATTTCCTTCACCATTGATCTTGGTCTAGCGTGGTTTTTAAGGAAAATCTGACTTAACAAATTTTTTCATGTTGCACATAATCTTAAAAAATCATGCCTACTGGAAACATTTTTATTTTTTTTTGTGAGGAGAAACCTCAGAACATTTTTTTTAATGCTAATAGAACTTCAAATGCAATAATCACCTACAAAATTTGTGCATGGGAGATTAAAATTTTAGAAAATGATATGTTCAGCTCTTCATATAGTCCCATCCGCAATCATCATTATTTTTTTTAAAAAAAAAATACATACTTGTCCATTAAAGTATATATTGTTATAAAAAGTAAGTATGCACTTAGATTTGGAAAATGAATTGTTTTTCACCTCTGAAAATTTTTAGAGAAGTTGTTTCAATTTGTGTGACTATATTAAATATAACAAGGGAAAAATCTTCTTAACTCCCTGAAATCTTCTTGAAATCACAAAAAGTCCCTTTAAAATCATAAAATCATCCTAGATCCCCATAAAGCATATATGGTTAACGAATTTAGTCCTCCGGTCAAGAGTATATTGAAATAAGTCCTCAGAAACTTACTAAAATTGGATTCAATCCCTACAAATCTTATAAAATCAGATTTAGTTCTTTTGTAAAACAAAAATACCTCCGTCATTTTTCAACATCCTCATGTCCTGAAATACCATCTTCATCTGTAAAAAAATATATATATATCCATCGAACCTCAATTGATCTACAAAATTGAGTCATTTTTCAACATTTTTCCTCTTTAATCTCATTACAAAGACTGAACAAAAAAAAATTACAGTTTGATTAACTCCATTACAAAATCAGTAGAGAAAACAATTTAAAAACCAAATCAAAATTCTATAATACATTCTTAACTCAAAATTACTAGCAATAAAAAGCATAACACATTGACTATAAAACTATAATTTGTTTAATAAAATTTAAATAAATCAGTATATATATTTAGATAATCACATCGATTTTTTATGATTTTTGAAAGATTTTAGGGATTTAAGACGATTTTTAAATTTTATAGGGACTTTTTTCGATTTTTATAAGTTTTTAGAGAGTCATATCGATTTTTTCTAACAAAAAAAATAAATTTTAAAAGGGTATAATAATAATTTACCATACATAGTTAGGGTTAACCACACATCTAGTTAGTCATAGAGACTAAAATATATATTATATAATAAGATAGGGATTTGAGATGATTTATTAATTTTATAAAGATTTTTTCTGATTTTTATAAATTTTTAAGAAGCTAGATCCATATTTCCCATATAACAATCAGCAGATATATAGCTTTCAAGTGCAATGTAGGAAAGAAAGTCAATGACCAAACTATCATTGAAAAGGAGCACATGAAGATGATGGGAAAGGTGGCCTTGAAAAAAACAATTATGTTCACCTTTTAAAAAAAAATGTCATCTCCATTATGATCTCTACTCTCAACAATTAAGTGCAAAATGTTTGTAGAAGGCCTTGCAAACAGGAAAAAAAAGGGCTTTGCATGTGATACAGAACTACTTTGTTCTTCAATGTGGAGGCACCAAGGCAGTTGGTGGTTGTTCAAAGGCACCAATTTTTTTTTATATTTTTTATATTCTATTCAAAAGAAATTGAATAATGGGGGGGGGGGGGGGGGGGGGGGAGGGGGTGGGGGGTGGGGGGGGGGGGGGGGGGGGGGGGGGGGGGGGGGGGGGGGAAGGGGGGGGGGATGAATGCTTTGGTTCAATGGGTTGCATTTGCTTTGTATTGATTTTGCCACATTTGAAGCCTCAAGCTCTAAAATTTTAATGGACTCTCCAAATGATTGCAAAAAATTAAACAAAGATAAAAATAAATGAAATAAAATTATCATAGACTAGACTAGAGTAGATTATAATAGTCTTTTAATTGTAAGTGCTGTTACACAACTTTCATGTACCTCATAGAATGTAGTATATACTCATATAATGAGACATACGCTTCAATATAATTTTTTTACATTTCTCACAAATATATCTATGCAATTCATTATAGTATATGGTTTATTTTTTTAGTAAAAGCATGTATCTCATTAGATGAGATATAATATTTTTAAATAATTCAAAACACATGTAGACTGAAATTTGGATTGAAAAAGGGATTGGACTAACATTATACTTTAATTATGGAAAATGTTAGACTCAATAATTTTTAATGTCATCCAAAACCCAGACCACATATGTTTTTATTTTAAAAAATAATAATAAACATCAATAAACGATGTATATGCTTTGATGTAAAATGTATATCGCCCCATTTTGAATTGAATGAACATATTTTTAGTAAATGTAAAAAAAAGTCAAACAATACATATATCTCATTTAACAATCCACATATATCTCATTTAACATGCTTAACTGAATTTCTAACAATGCATATAAGACTGTAATTTGAATTATGTAAAAAAAACTGAGTGTAACATCACCCTTAATTATAATAGCCTTTGACCATGAGTTAAAAGGTCAAGACCACTGTTTTCACCAACGCATGCGCCTGGCTAGGAAGTGGCCCAACAAATCTCAACAAATGGGCTTCAACCAGTAAAGTCCACACAAATAGGGCCCAAAGGGTATAGGGAAACAGAAAATGATATATTCAGCTACTTGTGCAACCCTATTTGCAGTCCCATTTGTACATACTATTATATGAAATGAAGTATATACTGAGATACAATAATTTAATTTTTATTTTTTTTTAAGAATAAATATTTTTACTCTTTCGTAGTGTATAGGACTGCAAAACGTGCTGTAAAATGGATTGGATATATCAGCACGTAAAAATATATGCAATTTGATGGTTGTTTAAGAAAGGAGATGTGTGACATACAGCCTTTTTACAAAAACCATACTTTCATAAGTGGTCCATCTTTTGAATTAGCTCCCTGGAGGGGCAAAAACTTACCTTACCGGATTCGGGTAAGTGGATTCCGCCTCTCCCATTCTCCTCCGCCCGAACACGCCTCGATCCGCTGATTGGCCGCTCCTGCACGCCTTGAACACCAGGAGGTGGGGTGCCTGCAGAAGACCCTCCGACGCTCAAGTCAATAAAAGTGGCCGACTGAAAGAGAATAGAAAACAGAAATTGTACCTTCTACTTAGTCTGCTCTTGCCTCTTATTTATAGGGGTGGTCGAATGGTGCTAGGGTTTTGGATCGACCTCTCAATCGATGGTCGAGATTCCAAGGACCATTATCTAGGAGAAAAAAGATATGCTCCCTGATTTGGTCAATTATAGATTAACATATATGTTCAAATTCCATGGGGATTTGGTTGACCAAGTTAATCATTATCGGATTTGGTGATTTGCATGGAATTAATGGGGATTGAATGCCGATAATTATCCCTTAATGCAGTGGATTTGGAAGGATTCCCACAGTTATTGGTTGGATTACTTACTGACTTGGGTTGCGGTAATTGGTCGGATCCTTGGGCCGGCCCCGCTTCGGATTTGGGTTGGCCGTGACACTGCGTCGTCGGGTAGCGGGACATAGGCCCATTACGATGGGCTCGCGCCCTGTGGACCGTCGTTTAGTCGGGTCAAACTGGATGGGTCTCGAGATCCGGCCCAGTATTTTCAGCCAGAAAATTTGGCGCCCATAGATGCCCCCTTTTTCTCATTCGACTGGCAGCCGTTCCTGTCGAATGGGAAAAACCTAATACGAGGCGCCGCATGTCGGGTTATCAACTGCGTTGAGCCGAAATGATTCACCTCAGGTAGGGCAAGTATCCCTTCGGATTCGACAGCGCTTCTCGCGTTGGGGGGAGAGAGGTGAGTGGACGTGTCAGGTGCCAAGTCGTCTGACCCGATGGGACGCCCTTTCGGGAAGAGCGACAGTCGGCACGGAAGGGGCTTCAGCCGAGGGGCCGTCATGATGAGTCGCTTTATCTCGAAACGCAGCGCGAAGGATTCGAAGAGGCGGTTTCGTCGCCTATAAATAACATTGGAGGGATGGCGTCGTCCCCACCTTTTAGTGTCTTTCGCTCCTTACTCTCTTTGATTCCCCTGCCGTCGTCCCTGTTGCTTGGCTGAGATGGCGCAGAAGAGACTCCCGATTCCACGCAAGGTAACGGTGAAGCTAGTGGAGGGCGGACCGTTCGTTCGTGACGGGGCCGGTCTCCTTGCGGGGGAAGCCTATTTTTTCGTTTACCACTTGACGGGCGTGCAGTTCCCGCTCCACCCCTTCATCTCCTCGTTTCTTTCATTCTTCGAGCTGGCGCCGATGCAGGTCCATCCTAATGTGTTTCGGGTCCTAGCCGCCGCCCTTTATTTAAACGTGACCCAGGGATACGGCATCGGGATTCAAGAGGTGATGTACTTCTACCGGTTTGCCCAGTGTCCGGGGAGCTCCCAGCGATACTACTTCGCCATGCGTGGGGACAAGTACCTTATGCAGGGTATCCCGGACCGTGACCGAGGGTAAAAAGATGAGGTCGCAGTGATCGGGGGTCTCTAGCAATGCCCTGTCGCCGGGGTGCCCCCGATTCGGTGCTCCTTTGGCGAACTCAGTGAGGAGCCGATTAGTTCATGCGATCGTTGCTTCGTTTCTTTTCTTTTTTTCTTTTTTTTTTGACTTTGCATGCCCCTGTTCATGTAGGGCACTTGGGCCCCACCGTTGGTATGTTCGCTTCTAGGGTTCGGTTCCTGGTTGACACCGTTCAAGAGGCGGTGAAAAACCTGATGTGGGACCAGTCATTTTTCGACTTCATCACGCTGGAGGCACCGGCTCCGGACGCCAGGGAGCTAGTGGCGATCGCCGTTGCCCGGCGATTCTTTCCCATAGGTCATGATGGTGACGCGGGAGGCAGCGTACCGGTCGGAGGGGAGAGCAGCCGGGCAGGCGGCCAGCCGTCTTGCGCCGACGATCGCCGAGGTAAGCGCCGGCTTGTCGTTGAGAGCGATGAGGAGGAGTCCTGGTCGGGCGGTGAGGAGGACGTTGCGGCCCCTGCCCCCATTGTTGGTCGGGACTCTTCCCCAGGCGCTATGGATAGGGCAGAGGAGGCGGCCCTTCAGGCTACTCTGGCACTCTCGGCGGTGACTGCGGAGCGCGATTCCTTCTACCGGTCCGCCACCAGGTGGCAGTCTCAGGCGTTGGAGCTCGAAGGGGAGATGCACGCCCTTGAAGATGATCTCGACGCCGGGCTTAGTGTGACGCGAGCCCGGACGTATCGAGAGGCATTAGGTGCTGCTCTCCTGCCCATTGGGAGCGCCAGGAGGATCCCACCTGAGGTCATTGATCGGGAGGAAGGATTTGCACCCAACGTGTACTCCAAGCTGCCCTGTCGTTGCCGCTACCGACCCTGCGGCACCCGCAAGTTCGGGTTGTGATCGAGAACGCAAAAATGTATACATGTTCCTTTCGTGTACTGGATTTCGCAATAAATTTTTTTTTTATGTAAAGATGTTGTATGTTTAAATGCGACGAGTACCGTGGTTTTTTGCCCCATATAGGGTGCGTGACCTCTTCGGGTTCGTTCGTAACGGACAACCTGCTGTGGGCCTCAGCCGTTTGAATTGTCGTTGCTTGCCAAGCTCTGGATCTCCGGTTTGATCCGGGCTGCTGTCGCGCCAATGCTTCCTCATGCATGGGCTGTTAGCGCGACTAGCATTTGCCGCCTACGGCGTAGCTTGGCGAGGCTGTCGCAGTGGCTTTATCGACTTCGGGCTTGACCCATTCTCTGAGACGCCGCTAGTTGGGAGAGGCTGTTACATTTGACTGCTCCAGGCTGGGCCGCTTCGCGCGTCGTAGCCAGACTAGGGGCTAAATTAGATCCGACCGCCTCGGGCTGGGCTGCTTTGCGCGATGTAGCCAGGCGAGGGGCTTAGCTTGGTTTGACCACCTCAGGCTGGGTAGCTTCGCGCGACGTAGCCAGGCGAGGGGTTTCTGCCGCGATTCCTTTCGTACTATAGATGGGGGGGATAGATTGCACGTATCCCGCACCCTCTTTTGCGCACATAGGATCGGGCATCAGTTGCCATCAGTTTGTACATGACCGAGAGCGCGCGGGGTAGGAGCATAGTTTTCTGACATAACCCTGACGGCTTCAGCTCAGTTGACAAGTCGTAATGGAGCATTTGGGGTTTCATAAATAATATGGCATAGAAATTGACACTCGTCGTAATGGAGCATTTGAGGTTTCATAAATAATATGGCATAGAAATTGACACTCGTAAAGTATTTATCAGATGCTTTAGAGCAGCGATATGCGTTACAAGGTTTAAAATGGTGGAGGCTTTTCAGTCCGATCGAGGATCCGCGGGATAGGAGTGAAAATTGCCGACATAATCCCGGTGCCATCGGCTTGGCTCATAGGATGCAAAAATTTATTTCGGCAATTTTTCTAGGATACAAGCCAAAGAGAGGGGCATTTATTTATTAAAAGCAGTCGAAAAATAAGGTAACAGAAATAGAGTCTATTACATTTATTCAATGGTGGCCACCGAGGGCCCTACGCATAAAATTTTCTCAAATTCATAGCGTTCCAAGGAGTTACTATGAGTACCTTTCTTGGGCCGATGGTGCACAGCCGATATGCCCCCTTGCCATAGGCTTCAACTACCTCATATGGTCCTTCCCAGTTGGCTCCGAGTTTCCCGACATTGGGCTCGCGTGTGTTGTCGGTAACCCGCCTGAGCACCCAATCGCCAAGCGTGAACGACCGCGGGCAGACCCTTTTGTCGAAATGTTGAGCTTGCCGGCGCTGGTTGGTAGCGAGGCGGATCGCAACGGTTTCCCTCTCTTCCAGGAGCACTGCATTATTGGCGAGGGCCTCGTTGTTTTTGTCGGTAAGGGCAATGGAGGTTCGTAGAGTGGGCAGCCCGACCTCAGCGGGGAAAACCGCTTCGGTCCCGTAAGCGAGGGCGAACGATGACTCCCATGTGGGCTTCCGTCGGGTGGTGCGGTAGGCCCCTAATATGCCCGGGAGCTCTTCGAGCCACGCGCCTTTTTTCTCGTCGAGCCGCTTCTTGAGCATGGCGAATATGGTGCGGTTGGTCGCTTCGGCCTACCCATTTCCTTGCGGGTACGCTCGTGAGGAGAAACGCTGCTGGATATCGTACTTACTGCAGAATTCTCGGATTGGAGTATTCACGAACTGAGTCCCGTTATCGGCGACGATGGCCCTGGGGACGCCAAACCTGCATATGATATGCTTCCATAGGAAATTTTTGACGTTGGCATGTTTGACTGTCTTATATGCCTCCTCCTCGACCCATTTGGTGAAGTAGTCCATCGCCAGGAGCACATACTTCTTTCCTCCCGCGGCGGTCAGGAATGGTCCTGCGATATCAATTCCCCATTGGATGAACAGCCATGGGGTAGTTAGTGTATGGGGCTCCTCCGCGGGGAGGTGGACAATTGGGGAGAATTTTTGGCACTTCTCGCAATTTCAGGCTAACGTGGAGGCGTCTTTTCTGAGCGTGGGCCAATAGTACCCTTAGGTAAGAATTCGATGGGTGAGTGATTGTCCGCTGGAATGGTCACCGCAGGACCTCTCATGGACCTCCTCCATTAACGGCAAGGCCTCTGCCAAGCTGAGACACCGAAGAAAGGGGCCGCATGCATTGCGAAGGTAAATCGTTCCTTCTATGACCGCGTAGCTCGCGAAACGATGTTGCTCCTTCTGAGCTTGCGTCTGGTCTGCCGGCAGCGTTCCGCGCGTATATAAGCCTCAATCGGGTCCATCCAGCAAGGGGCTTCCCTCTCGATCACATGGATGATGAGCTCCGGGTCGATTGTCGGCCACCGAAGGACCGTCGGCATGACCCATCGTCCCCCTGGGATGGTGGCTGCTACTACTAGCGAATCCGCCCCCTTGTTTTCCTCGCGGGGTAGGTAGCTGATTTCAAAGCCGAAGAAGCCCTGGGCAAGTCGGACGACCAAGCAGTGATATTGCTCCATTTTCTCGTCCTTCACAGCATACGTCCCCTAGACCTGCAGTACCACCAACTGTGAATCGCAGTGTGTCCATATATACCTCACATGGAGCGCTTTGGCGAGTTGCAATCCATTGACGAGGGCCTCGTACTCAGCTACGTTGTTCGTGGAAGGGAAGTCCAGCCGAATAGATTGTTCGAGCTGGGTTCCGTCGGGTGCTTTCAACATAATCCCTGTGCCACTGCCCCCAGCTTTAGATGCCCCATCGACAAAGAGGTCCCACCAGTCCGAGAGTTTTGGTGGGTCATCGAGTTCTGAGACGGCCCTCTGCATGTCGTCCTCGGGGTCAAACTCCAGCAGGAAGTCGGCTACCACCTGACCTTTTTTCGCGATACGGGGGCGGTAGGCGATGTCGAAGGGCAATAGCTCCAAGGCCCACTTGGCGGTTCGTCCGTAAAGGTCTGGTTTGTGCAAGAAGACCCGGATAGGATAAGACGTCAAGACGACAACCGGATGTGCTTCGAAGTAGTGCCGGAGCTTCCTTTTTGCTACCACAAGCGCCAATATGAGCTTTTCGATTGGCAAATATCGAACTTCGGTGTCGAGTAGGGCTTTGCTAACGTAGAAGACCGGATGTTGCCGTTCGTGGTCCTCTCTGAACAGTGAGGCGCTGACCGCAGCTATTGACACTGCGAGATAAAGGAAGAGCGTCTCGCCGTCGGCCGGGACAGACAAGATTGGTGGCCGGCTAAGGTGGTCTTTGAGGCTTTGAAAGGCGGCTTGTTGCTCGTCCATCCAGATTTCACCTTTCGCTCCTTTGATAGCCTGAAAAAATGATCGGCAATGATCCGAAAGAAGAGAAATAAAACGGGATAGGGCGACTATTCGACCTGTGATCACCTGGACGTCACGAATGCTCTTAGGGGTGGTAGAATCGCGGAGTTCTCGAATCTTCGTCGGGTTGGCCTCTATGTCTTGTCTATGAACTACGTGGCCCAGGAAGTGCCCGGACGAGATGCCGAACGAGCATTTGGCCGGATTTAGCTTCATGCGGTGAGCTCGGAGGGCATCGAAGACTTCGGTGAGATGTCGCAAATGTTCAGTGTGGCTGCGGCTTTTGACCACCATGTCAGCGATGTAAACCTCCATCGTCCGCCCGAAGAGGTGTTTGAAGATTTTGTTGACCAAACGCTGGAAGGTGGCCCCTGCATTTTTAAGTCCGAAGGGCATTACCTTGTAGCAGTACAACCCGTGCTCCGAAATGAACGTGATTTTCTCCTGATCGCGCAGGTGGAGGGGAATTTGGTTGTAGCCCGAATATGCATTCAGGAACGAGAGACACTCGTATCCCGCCGTGGCGTCCACGAGTTGATCTATCTTTGGCAAGGGGTACCTTGGGGCATGCTTTATTGAGGTTGACGAAGTCGATGTAGACGCGTCACCTCCCGCCTTTTTTTTCTACGAGCACGACGTTGGATATCAAGTCGGGGTAGCGGACTTCCCGGATGAATCCGACAGTGAGAAGTCGGTCGATCTCATCGGAGATCACTTCGTTTCGCTCGGGAGCAAATCGGCGTTGTTTTTGCTTTATTGGGATCACATCCCGACGCACGTTTAGTTCATGGACGGCGATGGCAGGAGCATGTCGCTGTGAGTCCAGGCGAAGACGTCCCGGTTAGCCTGCAGGAATGAAACCATAGACTTTACTTCATGGTCCGGGAGGAGACTCCCTAACTAGACCGTCTTCCCTGGATCATCGTCGCCCAAGGGGACGGTGTCGACTGGCTAAAGAGTGGGTGGTTCGGGCTTGGAGTTGAGCAACGCTTGTACCCACTTCGATGGTCGGTCGGTTGATTGCTATAAGCCCGGGAGGAGCGTCCCCTCGCCGGGGCCTTCGGGCACTTGGGACGCCAAGGCGTAGCATTTCCGTGCCGCCACCTGATCTCTGCGGATATTGATAGTCGATTACCCGTCTTTGGTGATACAGCGCATGACCTGATGTAAGGTTGAAGGAACTCCTTCCATTCGACTCACAGCCCATGATAGCATTATAGGCCAACGGGGAGTCGATGACGATGAACTCCACGTTGAGGGTGTGGTAGGCAGCCGTGACGGGCAGTGCAACCACACCGACTGGGCTTACCCGTTTTCCGTCGAAACCAACCAAAGGAGGGTTGGACCGTTTGATCTCCTCCATGTCTAAGCCCATCCGACGGTAGGCGTCCAAGAATAGGATGTCTGCGTTGCTCCCTCCATCGACCATAACCCTCTGTACCTGGCAATTGCATACATAGATAGTAATGACCAGTGGGTCATCATGTGGTAAGGATACCCATTCAAGGTCATCAGCCCCGAAGCAGATGGAATTGATGGTGATCTCGCGCTCGTTAGCCGGACCTGTAGTGGGACGCTTTTGTGGCCTCGCCTGGTCCCCCGAGGCAGGGGTGTCGCCACTTTGGAGCGGCCTCTCATGGATGACCGAAATGACTCTGGCTGGAGTGCCGTCGGGCTTGGGCGCGGCTGCACTACTGCCGCCGTCAGGCATGGCGGTCTTCGTGCCACGTAGTGCGCGAGGCGTCCGTCCCGAATCAAATTCTCGATCTGTCCGCGGAGACTCCTGCATTCCTCGGTGGTATGTTCGACTTCGTTGTGGAACTCGCACTTACGGGCTTGGTCACGACTCTCTAGGGGGCTTCGTATCGGAAAGGGTGTCCTGAAATACCCCTTATCATTGTTCTTGCGCCAGACCTACCGCATTGGCACGGTTAGCGGTGTCGCCACGAATTCCCTTGCCCTCGGGGGGCGAGAATTGCCAGAATTCTCTTCTCCTTTATGTGACATTGCGGAGGACTACTTCTTTGGGGGAGGGGCGTCCTTGTGAGATGGCCCAACCGTAACTACGATAGCCACCTTGCGGGCGGTGAACGAAACATCGTCCTCTAGGCGGATGGATCCTTCTGCGCGGGAGAGAACGTCCACCATGATGGTAGGCGGCTTCCGGACGAGGGATTCGTAGATCAAACCACCTCGAAACGCCATCGCCGCGGTCTGGGGATCGCAAGACTCGATCTGCGTCATTTCCCCGCTGAAGCGTGTGAGGTAGTCCCAGAGTTGCTCGTACTCAGGTACTCCGCCTGCTTCATGCCGAACAGGATCGCCACGTCCTTCTTTGGTTTGCAATGACATATGTAATGGTCGATAAACGCCTCGCAGAGGCTTCGGAAGTCATTGACAGAGCCGGCCGGGAGCTTTCGAAACCAAGTTAGGGCCTGCCCCCGAGGCTCTGTGGAAATACCTTACAAAAGAAAGGCATCGTCCCCTGCATCGAGGGACATGAGCTGCTGGTAGTGAAAGATGTGCTCGGTTGGATCTGACTTTCCTTCAAACAATTTAAATTTTGGAGGGGTGAACTTAGCTGGTTTGGGCGCACGGACGATCTCCTCCACGAACGGGGAGTTGTTGATCAAGTACGTCGTTTGCATGACGATGTCCGCCGGGGTCCGGGGCTTCAGGTTGTGAAGAATGCGCCGGTCGACCTCCTTCATCATGTTGTCCTGCCTGTCCTGCAAAACATGGTCCTCCTCTCGGGGGCGCTTGGACGGTGAGATCGCGTTAGAGGAGACCGCCAGATGCTCTGGACATTCGTTCTGAGGGATGTTGATGTGTCCGTTTGCCCGCTGGGGTCATTTGGCACTAGAGACGACGCTCGACGTTGGCTGGGAGGATTCGGGTTTCCCCCTTCGGCCTTGATACAATCGTTCTCTTCCATAGCCACCTCTATCGTTCAGATCAACTCGTCAACCCGCTTTTCGGCGCGCTCCGCACGGGTGAGAGCTTCATCACAGACCTGCTGTAGTGCGATGATCTCGGGACTTGGCTCATCCCCCTCGATCACGCTGGGAAGGGACGATGGATTTGCCACTGATGCGCTGGCAGGCAACGACGTGGGCGGTGGAGTTTTCTTGGGAGGCATGACGAAGAGCTAGGCTTTTCGTTCGGGTCCCACAGACGGCGCCAAACTGGAGGGGCAAAAACTTACCTTACCGGATTCGGGTAAGTGGATTCCGCCTCTCCTGTTCTCCTCCGCCCGAACACGCCTTGATCCGATGATTGGCCGCTCCTGCTCGCCTTGAACACCGGGAGGTGGGGTGCCTGCAGAAGACCCTCTGACGCTCAAGTCAATAAAAGTGGCCGACTGAAAGAGAATAGAAAATAGAAATTGTACCTTCTACTTAGTCTGCTCTTGACTCTTATTTATAGGGGTGGTCGAATGGTGCTAGGGTTTTGGATCGACCTCTCAATCGGACGGTTGAGATTCCCAGGACCATTATATAGGAGACAAAAGATATGCTCCCTGATTTGATCAATTATGGATTAACATATATGTTCAGATTCCATGGAGATTTGGTTGATCAAGTTAATCATTATCGGATTTGGTGATTTGCATGGAATTAATGGGAATTGAATGCCGATAATTATCCCTTAATGCAGTGGATTTGGAAGGATTCCCACAGTTATTGGTTGGATTACTTACTGACTTGGGTTGTGGTAATCGGTCGAATCCTTGGGTCGGCCCCGCTTCGGATTTGGGTCGACCGTGACATTGCGTCGTCGGGTAGCGGGACAAGTCGCCAGGCCCATTACGATGGGCTCGTGCCCTACAGACCGTCGTTTAGTCGGGTCAAACCGGATGGGCCTCGAGATCCTGCTCAGTACTTTCAACCAGAAAATTTGGCGCCCACACTCCCCCTCCCCAAAAATAAATAAATCTAGTTAATTTTGTAGATATGAACATTAAAAAGTAATAAACAACCGGTCATGCGTTCATATCTTTAACATATAAATCATTGATTTTGGGAGGATGAAGCCAACCACATTTATCCTCCTTACACTCCGTATGATTGATGTAATTCCCCAATTGAGTAATAAAAAATAAACTTATCATCTAAGGCCCCGTTTGGTTGTTTGTTTGGGTGTGCTATTGCTTTTTAAAAACTAAAAAGCTAAAATCATGTAGTTAAATAGGGCGGCTTTTTACAGAATCAGAAGCTGGATTCTTTTTAATTTTTTTCTCGAAATCTATGTTTTGAAAAACTCAAAAACAACGCTTTTTGGTCGGAATCGATTTTTTTAATTGAAAAGCAACTTTCTCTGCCAAACATTAAACTCCTTTTAAATATTTATTCCTGAATTAAAAAAAAAGCATCCTAAAAAAGTGAAGATCTAAAATCATCTTAAAAAACAGCTTTATTCTAAAAGCTACTTTTCAATCTGTGTTTCCAAACGGACCCTAAATCTATATTTGTTTTGAGAATTCTTGATCTTGGGATAAAATAAACAGCACCGCCCTGCCTCCCCCACCCCAAAAAATAAAATAAATAAAACTATCCAAACAATCTTATGATAAGATAACATTTGTAGAATCATGGATTTGGCTCTCAAGCACTTCTAGTTTAATTTGATTTGAACTGAAGGCATATCTAGTTGAGTTTGTTTAATGAGACCGGATCCACTCAGGATTGGATCCGATCAGTTCTGTCAGTACCGAACTGGACGATATAAAAATTGAACTGCACCTCCTATAAATAGAACTGCACAACCAATTATCAGGTATATATTTCACTCTCTTATTGGATACTTATGATACTTAGGAATTCATATTTTCTTCAATAGCTAATCGGATCCAGTAAGAGAGTGAAATATATACCTTGTTTAACAACCCTTCCCTTGTTTAACAACCTTTCTAAGTGTGAATATTGACTTCCCAAATAAATATTTAAGTCGGTGTAGGCTGTAATGTTTGGAGATTATAATAACTGGTATTTTATGCAACCCTTACTTTTTTACCGTAGTATATACTAGTTTGTTGTAATTATATATATTTCAAATCGCCATCTTTAAATTTCAAAAAATCAAATCCCTTTCCGAAAATATAAGTAAAGGATGCAAATGTAGATGCATGGGAAAGAAAATGAAATTGAAAGATGCAAAGAGGATATGAGTACCATTTTTTTTAAAAAAAAGGAGACAGAAGGCTCTAAATACAATGTAAAGACAGGGCCCAGTGAACAGCTTCTCTCACTCATTTTTTTTGCGCTTTAGGGCGCTGTTACACTTTTTTTTTTTTTTTACAATCATATATATCTTGTTAAAATATTTCTTACACTTATTAAATATAGATTCATTCAATTTAAAATGGAGTGATATACACTTTTTATCAAAAAATATATCTCTTTATATCATATTTACTATTTAAAAAAATAAAAACATATGTGGTCTGAGTTTTAAACTGAAAAAAGACTGAGTCTAACACTTTTCTTTTTCTTAGTTGGGTGAAATTATATGCTTCATTTACTGTAAATTGTCATGTCATGCAGTGCCTACCATGCCGTGCCGGAACGGCCCATGTGCCATAAGGCTGGCTCAAAACAACCTATAAACATTAATGTGTCATGTCATGCCATGTCAGTTTCTTAACGTGTTGTGTGTCGTGCCATGTCGTGTCATACCAGCCTGATCCGTTTTACTCCTCTATTTAAGGGGGAGAGGGTTGGGAAGGTGGCGTTGGTGAACAAAGAAGACGGGAGGACGATGGTGGGGTAGCGGGAAGAAAGAGAGAGAAAGAGAATAACAGGTCCCGTAGCCCACCATCGCAATCATTCTCTCCAACCTCTTTTTTTCTCTTTCCCTTCTCCCAACACCATGGTATTTCCCACCCCCACACACACTTCTTTCTCTCTTTTCTTATTTTTCTCATGTTATTCATCCCACATTCCCACTTTTGGGGTGGGGTGAATTATACTGGCCCGGCCTGTCAGCATATTAGCTTGTTTCTATAACGGATCAGGTCAGGCCAGATCGACACAATCCATTTTACACCTCTCCAACCATCCTCTCACCGCCCTCCTTCACGGCCTACCAACCCCCCCCCCCCCCCCCCTCCTTTCTCTCTGTTTTTTTTTTTTTCTTTTGCTCACCTTCCATCCTAAAAAACATTAAATTTTAAAAATGGGGTGGGTTCAAAAATGGGGTGGGGGAAGTAAGTTATTAACCATGAAACTATTCCTCTCAAACGGTCAGAGCAGAAATGGCGACGGGCCATAACGATTAACGAGCTTTCTCTGTCTTCGTCCTATCAAGAGTTAAGACGCGATGCATTCCCGCCACCTAAAAAGGAAACTCCGTTTCAGCTTTAACTACCCCAACTGTCAATCTGGATCCACTTCTCGACTCCCCTGAATTCTCTATTGTAGCGTATATTCTTCCATTTGAAGCTCTCTCTCTTTTCAGTCACTGATAAAAAAAAAAAAAAAGACTTCTCCTTTGGAGAGGGATTTGATTCTTTTTGGGGTTTTCAAGATGGATTTGAGAGACCCACATGAGGCATCTGATGAGAGAGAGCAGAAAAAGTTGGCCTTGATGAGGGCCTTCGTTGAGAGGGAGGATCCGGCTTCAAAGGTGATTCCTTTCTCTCTCTGTTTTTTTCCTTTGGGGGGGCTCTGTTTTTTTAAATTTTTATGTTGTGGTGCCTCTTTTTTGGTGTTTTTTTTTTCTCTGTAAAAACTGGTTTCTTTTTTGTTTTGTGTTTATTTTGGTTCCAAAGATATTTATTTTGATTTATTTTCTTGTGTTGGCAGCCTTTGGAAACTCGTTTGAAAATGAGCTTTTCAATTAAAAATGCTTTTTTGAATTATTATATATGTGAAATGCTCATGTTTTGTAACTAATTTGTATTTTTTAAATTTATTTAAAAGCTACGTTCACTTGTGCGTCTAAAAATACGTTTGGGTTAAGTTTGATTCTTGAAAAAGCATAATCATCCAAACTTATTCCCAAACGATAGTTTATTTGTTGATTCTGAGTGAAAAAAAAAATGCATCAATGCAACAAAATTGTATGGTTGTTATAGTTGGTTAGTAGGAAATTAGGATAAGATGGGATTTTAAAAGATGACAAAAAAAAGTGCATACACATATTTGAATGTGATCAACCTCTTATTTAATTTGTGTTCCTGGATCAACTGACATGCCTGACTGTTTGATGTGGTGGTTATGTTATTGTTCACCTACTAACCAATGTCCTTCACTAAACTGCATGAAGAGTTTATATTCATCATATTTGTGCAGATTTCTTGCCTCTTGGTCTCCTATAAATATTTTCTTTATAAGATATGTGATAGGATGGTGTAATAAACTTTGAAGTAGTTCATCTGTCATTAAAATTTAGAAATGGTTCATTTCAAAGTTATCTAGAGGCCAACAAATTGAGTCTCTTAACGCAGCGGTGCCTCTTAGGGTTTAGTCTTACATTTCGTAGTAGCAATGATGAAAAAAAACAAATTCACAAAATAGAACACAGATTTTCATGGTTCAACAATTTGTCGACATCTACAAAGGAGAGAAGGAATTGATTGATACAATATTTCGTTTTTCTACCTCCCCACCACTGTCTCTTGTTCACAAAGCAACCCTTACATCTACTAGAAAACTAAAGAAATAGAGATACATAAGATCAAACTACTCTTACAAAAATTTGATCCCACAAGACTTTCAGGAGTAAGATCACTTCTGTAATAATGCAATACATCTTATAATAAGCAACAGAATCTCAGAGAAGTCCCCAATGGTCATAGCACAATGGTTCAAGGTTTACAATGTGTTATGAGTATATCTTGGGTTCGTCTTAACACTGATTTACCTACCATTTTGTTGACAAAAATTTGAAAGAATTTTCTGTAGGACCGAAACAAATATACGGATGTAGCCTTCTCAGCTTGACCGTAAGACTAGTCACAGGAGGTCTCTCCGATATAAATAAAAAAATAATCTTAGAGAAAAGTCTAGAAACTGTGATCCACACAAATGGCAGAACCAATTTGACAAAAGATCATATTTGACACATAATTAGACATGTCAATCTTTTTCCATAATGTCTCTTTCTGCAATATTTATGAATATGAAAGTCAGTCAAGAGTCTATTGTTTTGCTCAATAAACAAGTGGTCATGGAAATCTTTTTTTGGTGGATAAGGAGGACTTTCACTCTTTTGAACTTCTGTTTTGTATTAATTGAAAACCAATCAACAAAATTCTTAACTGAATCTATTTCAGTAGTAGCAATGAATATTTTACAAGGCACTCCATGGAAACAAACAGCCACTATCACTTTTCTGTAAGCTCCTGAAACAATACTGAGATATTCCAGATTTTAGGTCTGTTGTGCATTAAATCATTTCTGAATCAAGTTTTTCACTCTTTCATTATTCAAAGTTTTTGCTTTTACGATATGAGTTCATGATGCAGACCAAAGTGTGGGGTCCATGATGATTTCTTTAAAATACAAAAAAAAATTATTTCAGTTGTTGTATAATCACTGCTCAACTGTATTGAGGTGACCACATTAAATATGGTAGGAGATAGATGGTTCATGAATCACAAAATGTCATCACATCTGCCTATCTCAAGCAAATCCCATCCTATAACATGCATCAAATACCAGCAAAAGCTATTTTTTTAAGCCATGTAGTTGGAGTTACTCTGTTCTCAATAATGATGTATATTCAGTATATTACATATACCAAGTTATACTACCATGGAATCTCCGGGTTAAAATAGTGAAATAAATCTCAAATTTTGAAGCTATACCATGGATAATGGTTTTGTGAGTCTCTTATAAGTTGTGTCTCACCTGTGTGACAGTTGATTCTCTCATATTTATGTGATATACACAATAAAGAGCGATTTAGGAGTTTGGGCAATTTTCAGAGATTCTGTTTTTTTACATAAATCATACTTAATTTAAACCCGTTTCTAAATACTTCCAGCGATATCAGATTTTGAAGAAAATGAAAACAACTTTTAGCTATGGAAAACTATTTTTTTCATTCATCTCACAAAATTATTTTTTTAAAACGATCATTTTCAAAAATTGATTCTAATAAGTGAAAAGTTATTTTTCAAAGTTGCTTCCAAACACAGCAAAAAAAAAACCATCGAGACCTTGTTTGGGTTATGGAATAGAGGGTAATATAAAGGAATACCGGTGAATAAGGATGAAAAGTTGTTTATTTGCAAGGAATAATTGTGTATAGCTATACCGCAATAAGTGAGAATAAACTGATATTGGTATTCCAGATCCCTGTAGAATTATGTCATTCCAACTCAATCTAAGGGGATCCACATGTTAAATCATTACCTCTTATAAATCAGGGACACATATGTCAAAACATTTTCTATACCTTTTATAAATCAGGGGTACACATGTCAAATCATTTTCTGTACCTTTTATAAATCATTATCCACATTATTCATTTTTTTATCTATAATTCATTCATGGATCGTTATTGGGTTAGGTAACTTGAAAATAGGGGTAAATCATTATTGGGTTGAGTCAATAGAGTCCATAAAACTAAGTCAGGGAGGACCCAGACAGACCCGCCCCATTTGAATGATCGGATGATTCGGGTTGGGTCTATATCAGATCTCAGATCTTGTATGTCGGGTATTTTACGTTTTTTATCGGGTCAGAATCAGATCCAGGTTGACAAGACCTATTCATTATTTACGGTTCTCAACGAGAATAACTACACAACAACAACAAAAAAAAACATAACTTATTTCTTATTTATACCGAAATAGTTATTTATCTCAAAATAGTTCATGTCGCTATCCAAACAGGAGCAAGGAGTTTTGAGTCTGACATGATTTTGAGCAGGAAGTGGATGATCTGGAGCTGAGGCGGTTCTTGCGCGCGCGCGAGCAAGACATTGAGAAGGCCTCAAAACAGTTATTAAAATCACTGAAGTGGAGAAGAACAGCAGTCCCAAATGGCTTCATTTCTGAGTCTGAGATCCCAAACGAGCTGGAGCAGGATAAAGTGTTCATGCAAGGTTTTGATAAGAAGGGTTCACCCATCGCTGTCGTTCTTGGCGCCAAGCATTTTCAAACCAATACTACCCCGGACCAGTTCAAACGTATGCCATTTATATATATATATATATATGGTAGTGATATGGTGCAGTTCGTGCGAATTACGTATATACATCTTTTATTAAGTATATGGGTCGATAAAGAAAGCATGTCAATTCATTGAAGCATATATCTCATTGTGCTATATGATTTCTTTATTGATACATATACCTCAATAAAGGTTTTATATGAGATTGTGTGTTTCACTGCTTTTGCAGGTATGGTAGCGTACGCTCTTGACAAGTTTTGTGCTAGGTAACAAGTTTTTTAGTTTGAGAATTAAGTTATTCTTATTGTTTATGGTTATTCTAGTATAAATAAGGATAAAGTGATTTTTTATTTGGTTGTATTTTAAACTATTAACGTAATGATAAAGTTTTTTGTTATTTGGATAAAAATGTGAATAAGGTGTGGATAAGAATTTATAAAATGTAAAAAAATGATAACAGTTAATTTAATTGATTTGATCGTTGATTTATAAGAGGTGGTGACAGTTAATTTGACAGTGGATCCACATATTCTTTTGGGTTCAATAACCTGAAATAACTTAATTCCAGGGGTTTAATTTGCTAGAATCCATATACCGGTTAAATCTGACATACAGATTCTCATTTATTTCAGCCATCCAAACATTCGTAATGAAACTATTCTGATTAATTCCAACTTATTCTAGGCCTATTTTCGAATCAAAAGTTTTAACTTTGTATTCATTGCCCCCTGAGTCCTTTGTATTCATATTTAGGCATTGATACACAGTTTTTTTTTTACAATTTAAAATGTAGTCTTATATACGTCGTTAGAAATCCAATGAAACATATATGATGTATATACCTCGTTAATTTGTTTCATACACTTACAAAAAATTAATTCATTCAATTCAGATTAAACCGATATACATTTTTATTAAAGCATATATTTCATTAGATGATACTTATTATTTGAAAAAAAATGAAAACATGTATGGTCTAAATTTTTTACTATAAAAATGACTGAGTCTAACATTTTCCTATTTAAAGTCGATTGTCAAACTGATTTAACTTTTGCAAAATCAGTTTTTCATACAATTGATTTCAAATGTGTATTTTTGAACTTCAACTTATGTTAAAAGCTTTTTTTAAAAAAGGCCTTTATGAGAAAAGATGGTTGAGAATAGATTTTTTAAAATAAATATGGAGCTTAATCTATTTTCAAACTGATCTTGTAACTATAGAAAATTGGTTTTCAAGTAATCGGTTTTGAACGGGCATTCTTAAAATCATATTTGGGATTTACTTTTTTTATTATTATTAAAAGTCCAAAAATAACTTTTATGAATAAACTTATTGAAATAGTTTTTATGAAAGAAACTATTGGAAAGCAACTTTTATAGAGAAAAAAAAAATTTGTATTTAAAAATTGATTCCAAACACGACTTTAAAACATTTTTCTCCCATGAAGCATGCCAAGAGGACAGGAAAAATTTACAGTCATTGGGGACCTTCAAAACTGGGGATATGCAAATTGCGATATCCGAGCATACATAGCATCACTTGATATCATGCAGGTATGTGTGTTTTGATCATCACATATATATGTCATTATCAAAGATTCAGCATTTGAAGTTCATATGATGGTTTTTTGAGAAATCAGAAAAGACACTGTAGATCAACATGTCTCTGTATTGGCAGAGTTACTACCCAGAAAGGCTTGGCAAGGTTTTCATAATCCATGTCCCTTACATTTTCTGGGCAGCATGGAAGATCGTTTACCCGTTCATCGACCAGAAAACCAGGAAGAAGGTATTTGTTGATCTCCTGTGATAATTTTGATCACTGAAATACGCAGATACTGAAATTACTTTATATCATCTGATATTCTGATATCACTCTGAATTGTGTATTTGAACAGTTTGTGTTCGTCGAGGATAAGAAACTGAAAGAGACATTGCTGCAAGACATCGAAGAAAGCCAGCTCCCAGACATATATGGAGGGAAGTTGCAACTCGTACCGATCCAAGGCTCCTCGAGTTGAATTTCTTGTTCTACTGCTGTTGTTTCATGAAGCATCTGGAGAAGAAACTGTTTTTTCATGTGTGTGTATTTATATGAGTTCTCTTAAAGACAGTTTATATTAATGACTGAATCCAAAATTGCATCAGTTTTTGACAGTCAAAATTGTAGATAGAGTGATGTGGATGGTAAATATTTGGGGGGGGGGGGGGGGGGGGGGTGTTACATATGTTTTGCACAGCTTAAAAAAAATGCAGTAACTCAGCAAGATTGTCAGGCCACCTAAAGCATGATCAACTATTAGGAAACAAGAGTAAGGGGCCGTTTGGTTCAGCGGAAAGCTGATTTTAAGTCCTGATTTATAAGTGCAGATTGTATAAGTTCTGATAAGTTTTAATCAGTTCAGAAGAAAAACTGTTTGGTTCAGCGGAAATTATAAGCACTTATTGCAAATAAGTGTGTTTGGTTCAGTACTAAAGAGTAGAGCTTATGACAAGGGTGTTTTGGTCCATTTAATAAGCTCTGAATATAATTTGATGTTTGGTTGAAAACTTGATTATTTGCTTATTTTTTCTATTTATGTAATAATATACTATATTAAATGTCTATTTAATAAATTATTAGATACTACACTTTCATTACTTATTAGAACCTGATACAAGCTTATATAGATTTATAAAAAAATAACTCAAGACATATGTGCTTTTCATGGTGAGGTAAATATGCAATTTATATTTATCAATTTTGAAATATCATAACCACGTACCTGTCAATTTTTTTTTACAACTCTCACCTAGAACCTGATACAAAGTGGTATATCCTGTCATGCTACACATTATAAATACAAGAGAATAATATTACAACACTTTATGATTCAAAAATAAAAACATGTAGATCATGAAATTCCTCCAAGCACAGAAAAGGTAATACTTATGCTACATGTTTTCATGCTACAATAGATAGCCACATGAGAATGTTACAACATTCTCAAATAAAAAAAGGTTTCAGATTAGTAAATACAATGCTGGTTTCATAATCTAACTTCTACAGTCATTTGATGGCCAAGAGTACAAGCAAAAAAAAGATCACAAACACCATCAATATGATACATATGCATGAACAACATCCAAAGATGAGAATCCCTATGGGGCGTTGAACTGCGACGGCCTTCTCAACCTTCTCCTGAGCTGGCACCTGGTAAGCCTCGGGTCCGTGCGCCCGACGCACTTCATCAACCCACACAAAGCATTGTGGGTGTTCCTGATTACATGAATGACAACAAAATAAATCACACGTTCACTGACACATATGTTTAAAAGGACATAATTAGCAATTCAAGAGGGTTTACAGTGTATGTGACTTACCAATCTTGCTGGGCACCTCAAAAACCATCGGCCATAGTTCTTGGAAGTCCTAGCCATCAAGAGGACCATCGGTCCTCGTCCACAGGCGCACTGAATCTCTGAATTTTTGTTCTTCATACTATCAAAAATATTACAATATTATACAAGATTGTTACAATTACAACAGATAAAAAAACAGGCGTGGATACAAGAAAAAAAATCCCCTAGCGCCTAGCCATTAGTAGATCGGCTATCTAATCTCGGGTTCTATTCATATCTGATCTCTCTCCGGTTGGATTGGGGCATATAGTGTTTCAGCGCTACGGTCCTCATCTGTATTCGTGTTTTCGAATTCGCGAAAGAGGGTATCAGCCTGATTTTCCCTTCGAATATAATTATGGATAGCCATTGTTGCAATGACTATCCGTACCTGGATGTCAAAAGAATAAGATGCCATCTTCTTCAGTATGGGGAATCGCGCTTTCCACACTCCAAAAGTGCGTTCTATGACATTGCGCAATGAAGAGTGATAAAAATTGAATAGCTCCTCCTTATTTTGTGGTCCTGATCTGCCCCTATAATCACCCAACCAATACCTCACGTTCCGAAATGGTGTGAGGAATCCCCTATTGTTACTATACCCTGCGTCAGCTACATAATATTTTCCTGGAGGTGGCATTGGAAAATTCCTTGAAGGGTCTCGGATGCATTCGGAAAGGATACGTGAATCGTGCGCCGTTCCTTCCCAACCGGCCTCAGCATAGGTGAACTGCATGTCGAAGGAGCAGATAGCAAGAACATTCTGCATGCATTCCCCCTTGCGCCCCCGGAATGGCACTTGACTCTCTGTCTCTATGATCGCGTGGACAAGAGTTCCATCTATAGCCCCAACACAATCCTACATATCATTGTTTAATTACCCATATGATTAAACTTCCAAACTAGAATATGAGGGATCAATTGTTCAAGTACATTCATGAAATAATGTTTATTACCTTGAACGCTGGGTAAAATCGTTGATTGTTTAAGATTTGGATGGGTGTCTTTGACAAATCGGGTGGATGAATAACCAACTTGCTTAATTTCAAGCATGCCGATAGGACCTCCCTAAACTGACGGGATATGGTCTCCCCAGAGTGTTGAAATCGGTCCTGACAATATCTGTTTGTCGAATTATGTCCAACGATAGTGAGGAATATAGCTAATTGTTCTTCGATCCACATGTTCCTTGTGTCCTCCAACCAACCTTCCCTCCGGAATAAATCTGCCAATCGTCGGAACACATGTTGATCCATGCGAAATAATTCTTGACATGGGCGTGGATGGCCCCTTAGTATTCCATCAACATAATCATGGCCACTCAGAACCCCATCACGCACTGCTCTTGGCACCCTACGTTGACCAAACTTGTGATGTATGTAATACACAATAAGGAGGAAGATGATGATATTCTGTGGAGTCCACATTCCTAATACCTTAAAGAATGCATCCACAAACAATATAAGCATAGCATATATAGTGTTGCTAACAAACACATTAGACACATGAACATCAACAATGAAATATTAATAGAATATAGCTTGTCTACTCAATTTCAATTTCACATAAACAATATAAGCATAGCATGCACAAAATTACAAGGTTTCAATCACCTAATAAACCCAAACTCAAGTCTTCACTCACCTAATAAACACAAGCACCCACACATTCATAATACATAAACCCACACAAACACAAGCATCCACATTCATAATACATAATACAACCTAACAAACATTTGGATGTTTCCACACATAATGATAATACATAAACCCAAACAAACACAAGCATCCACATTAATAGAGCATAATACAACCTAACAAACATTTGGATGTTTACACACATTCATAATACATAAACCCACCTATGAAACAGAAAGCATCCATAGAACATTGTTCATAAACATAACACTTCATAAAGCTACCCTACATACTGAATAATTAAACATAGATAGACTGTGTTCATAAAACATAAAAAACATAAATATTAAGGACATTGTTCAGATCACAACAACATCCGGAGACTCTAATCTTTGACAGAAGCCCGCACCAACATAGCCCTGGACTCTGGATCCTTCTCAAGCATCCAAAGCTCTCGATTCTCAGGAATGTTGATGTACCTCAGTGCGTTTATGTAGAGCGAGGTACCGGGCACAAACCCCGGGGTCTGTCGGAGGGATTCATAACAATCTGCAATGGTGGGTACTGAAGACACATGAAATGGTGCTTGACTAGTAGCGGAATTGACAATCTTATCTAGCACCCCATCAAGCTTCTCCACAAAGGTGTCTGAGCTGTTCCTCCTACGTCTACTGGGACACGGCCGTTTGCGTCGTATGTTAGACATACGATCCTCGTAGTTTGCCTCAGACTGGACATGATCAAGGTTGGGATATTCTTGCCCTTCGGGACCCGGTGGTGGAGTTGGGTCTTCGGGATTCGGTGTTGGGTTTTGGGACGTGGATGGCCAGGTGTGTAAATCATCAAGAAGGTGGTCATCATCAGTTGAATTAAATCTGTGTTCCCCCGTGGCAGTGACTCCCCCAAACAATTGTTCCATCTCATCGGCATGAGGAAGGGGTTTGTATCGAAACTGTTTGGCATCAGGATAAGCCTGTATTTAAAATAATTCAGGGGTTAATGAAATATATCTCAGTCTTTAGAAATCAAGAATAATGAAATAGATTACCGTAATATGCTCATCCCATCTCTCCTGATCCATCTGGACAGTTTGGCCAGGGGCAACCTCTCCTATGCCAGTCAGGGAAATCAATCTCTTCCATGTATTCCATTGTTTCCTCAACATGTCCCAATAGTTCTTGAATTGTTTCTGTTCATAATTGACCAAGTTCCTTTCATTAAATTCCTCTCTCACCTTCTTCCATGCCGATGTTTTCAGGTTTGCTCCTGGCCGACCCCCTAATCTTACTTGTTCTAAGCATAGATCAATAAACATTTTTTTCATATCCGGACTCCATGTAGCCCTCCCACGGGTGCCTTCCATTATCTACCAACAACAATGAGGGAAGCAACTTGTCATACAATTGGAAAATCATAACCGGTTCATGTTAATATGAACAGATGGGTATTGCATTATGGAGTGGTGTGAATATCAGAATGAACTTTGTTGAATAAGATCTTGATGGTTTAGTTGTGTGTGTGGTTTTTTTGTGGAATCTCATTGGTTCTCGTTGGATGCACATGTACTAACATTTATCATGGGAGTATAACACTTGCCAACCCTAATAAAACATCCATGCACCTAATTAGTCAAAAGAAATTATAACAAGTGTGTTCCCCAAAGTTCATTCAATTCAACCAAAGTGGGCTAGGAAACCATGCAATTTCTTGGAACCTTATGTGGCTAAAGTAATTTTTGTTAATTTATTTTTGTTAGATTTCATAATGTAATAATGATAAAATATAAATCCATCATTATAAAAAAAAACACATATTTGGGGGGGGGGGGGGTAATATTAAATCAACCAGCCACATCTACCCATAATTGTCCATGTTTACCATTAATCAAATCAGTAATGTATCACTCATTTACACAATGTAAACATAACAGCTCAAATAATTACAGAACCCACAAGAAGTGTAGAAATTGCAGTGCTCTATATCTTTTTTTAAAACAAGAACAATCTCAGACAAATAATACATTGCTATCCCTGAGATTTCTAAAGTATGGACTTCAGGTTCATAATCCAAAACCCACGACTTATCTTAGTTGTATCATATACCAATGTCTATACAAGGTTAAATACATAAAGAAAATCCCATCTATTTAGTTGTTTATATTAATAAAGCTATTAACTCCTAACATAAAACACATAACAAGACCAATCTATAATATGCAATCATGATTAAACAGTTCTATAAGAAATGAGGTGTGAAACTGTTTCACCTCACATGATATTCTTAGGTGTCTTTGTTTCAAGTAGGAATGGATGCTTGAAGCCCAACCATATCTCCTTTGCATCATTATAATGTCTTATTGATATCTGTAGTTTGGATTACAAAAACAACTAAAGCTGGCCAGAGATGAACTTAAGCATATAGGAAACTACATGAACACACATCTAAACCAGCCACTTTTATAATATCATATTTTCATGGTCCGAACCCATATGTGTGGTAATCAAGGTTGGTTGTCTATTGTTAGTCAGTATATATTTTTAGTTAATTTTTGTAAGCCAAAAAGAACTTTTCATATAAATAGAACTTTCTGTCTGCATGTTAGAGGTCATATTAAAGCATACAATATCTCTTGACATAATGGACTTTAGGTTTCACAACAACACTTTGAAGGATGAGAAATGATATGCAATGTTGAGAACAACATTTTAACAACAAAGGCATGATTTATACAGATCGAACACACACATTTGGAGACTGTATTGGACTTCCTAAAGAAGAACAACTTCTTCAAAGATAAACAACCAGTGTCATAAATTTTTTAAAGAAAAAGCTTAAGTTTAACCTATGAGACCTAAAAACTTAAAAAATCCTCACAAATCAGGGCATCACCAACCAATAAAGATCATAATCTATAGACAATTCGACTTCAAAAATTAAGTATTGCATACAAAAGCTACCAATCACCTACATTGAACCTGATCTACCCTGGATGTAAAAAAAAACATAATCTAGCCGAAAGATCCACACACATTCGTCACTACAGAAACCCTAAACAGTATAAAATCAATTGATCTGAAGCACAGAAGCATGAAACGAGGAGATCTGATCGGTTTTACCTTGATGGTTGGTTGGGGAGGAGGGCCAAAGAGACTATGTAAGTTCAACCTATGAGACCTAAAAACTTAAAAAATCCTCACAAATCAGGGCATCACCAACCAATAAAGCAAATAATCTATGGTAGATTCGGCAAGAAAAATTAGGTATTGCACAAAAAAGCTACCAATCACCTACATTGAACCTGATCTACCAACAATAGGTAAAAAAGGATAATCAAGACGATGATCCACACACATTCGTCACTGCAGTAACCCTATACAGTATAAAATGAATAGATCTGAAGCACACAAGCACCTCACGAGGAGATCTGCTCGGTTTTACCTTGATGAATGGTTGGGGAGGAGAGCCAAAGAGACTATGTAGCAGATCGGAGCGTCGGATGGTTCGCCGAAGACGGTGAGACGGAGATCGGTGTGTATCCGACCCAAATCGTGAGGAAGAAACAGATCGGACTGTGAATCAGTCGACGAACATCATGATGTGGTCGAATGAGAACGTTGAACCTTAGATTTCAGAGTTTTTTGGGTCTCCGGCGCACCTCATCAGAACAGGCCGAACGTTGGGGTCGATTTTGGGAGGAAAATATGTCTGTCGAGCTGCCGTTCGTGGTCTGTCTTCGTTGAAAAAAATGGAGGAGAGAGAGGACACTTCGACTGAAAACGGGTTTAAATACCTCACGTAAATACACGATAATGTCAGGGGCATTTGCGTCTTTTAACAGCTCAGGATGAACCACTGAAGGCGTTAGCCGAGTAAATAAATTACCCTTAAGGAGTTGAATTTTTTTGGGTATAAATGGCTGAAGGAGGTGCAGATTCAGTGCTTATAAGTTACCCAACCAAACAAGCTGAAAGCAGAATTTCAGCTTTAAGCAGAATAAGCTCAGTTTATAAGTGCAACCAAACAGCCCCTAAATCATCATATGAATCAGAAAATGTAGCTAAAGAAACTGATCACTCCATCCACAGCTAACAATACATAAAAACCACATAAGAACATAAAAAATATGGTGCTTTTTATTTATACGAGTCTCCCATCAGAGGCACACAACACAACAAAAATCCAGAGTCGGAGAAAAATATTGACAGCTTGAGGGGAAAAAATGATAACCAATGAAAGTAGATAGGCAAGTCATACAATCAATCAAGTCTGATTCAGTACTCTCTTCCACACCCTTAGAACTTAACCTATCATAAGCTTGTTTTCCTCCAAGAAGCTGTAGGTGGGTACCTCCAGGTTATAGGGAGCCGGTCCCTTCCGAATCCTACCTGAAATATCATAGTGTGAGCCGTGGCACGGGCAGAACCAACCCCCAAAGTCCCCTGCATTTGGTAGTGGAATACATCCCAGATGGGTACAGACCCCAATCACAATAAGCCACTCTGGGTTCTTAACCCTGACAGAGTCCTCCTGCGGGTCACGTAGTGAGCCCACATCAACACTATTTGCCAGATTTATATCCTCTTCGGTCCTTCGCCTAATGAAGACGGGCTTCCCACGCCACTTCACGGTGACTGTGGTGCCCGGTTCGATGCTTGAGAGGTCAACTTCAACGGAAGCCAGGGCAAGAACGTCTTTGCTGGCAGACATGCTGAGCACGAATTTGAGAATTAGGAGGCGAATCAGAGAGGCATAGACAAACCGACCACCAGAGAGGACGAAATATGCGAATGCCCTCTTGCTTGGGTCGCCCGGAGCAAAGCGCTCGTGGTTGTGCTCGTCGTATGTTATGATCGGGGTTGGGTTTCGAATGGCTGCTGCGGTTGCAGGGACGTCGGGTATCTTCATGTCGTGAGTTGGGATGAGAGATTCAGAAGCAAAGCCTGTTGAATAACAAATGACTTAGCAAACACCAATTTTGAGAAATCAACATTTCAGAGAAGACTTAAACCCTGGACATGTTCCTTGGAGGTTTCATATATGAAATATCATGGTCTATTATTCAGAGATAAACTGGTATAAGGACATGGGATAACTTGTAAAAACAAGCAAGCAAAGGGGGGAAATAATATTAAAACCAACTCATAATCTGTTATTATAATTGTCAGCTGAAGTTGAAATCTAATAGGGTTTATATGCTGAAAGTACATGACAACACACAAAAAAAATTAGAAGGATGACGCAAGTCAACATACTCCATCAAGATAGTCATCTGTCGAAATGGAAGAATACTTAAAAGTATTAAAAGAACATAAAGAGTGTTCTTATACATGAATCATTTGATGTTGGAGAAAGCAAACTCCAGCCAACTGTGCAATAAACACAAACTTGATAGCTAAGCAGTCCCAAGAAGATGTTTATATTTATTCTGCGATACATTTCATGTATTATGACCCACTCTGATATTAAAATTTCAACCCAGTGAATAGACACAAAAGTTCTAACATCAAAGCTATCTTATAGACTGAAAATATGGTTTACTTTTTGAAATCTAAAAAAATCATAAGTGATAATGAAATCCTTTCAGTCCTAACTGACTGATACACAATCAAATAAGCTACTTTCATAAACATGGAGTGATATGCATATTTTTGCTTAGGATATGATAAGTTAGGAATAGTTCCCCGCATGCAATCCCCACATGTTTTGATTTTTTTAAGGTGTATACTCCATGTAACGAAACACGTAACTTCATAAAAAATGAATTATATACTCCAATGAATTATATATACCCTTTATGCAAAAAAATAAAATATTCACATGCTCCATCTAGTTAAGCATTTTTTTGTCATCAAGATGGGACTGCATGCAAGGTTGCACATAAGGATTGAAAGTAAGTACGCCATTTTGCTTCATGTCCCTCTCATCTTTGTATTTTTGTTTTCCTTCCTTTAATTACTTCTCTCTCTTCTTCTCACCACCCTTCGGACTTGTACCCCACTTTTAATACAAGTGTTGGTAGCAAGATCTACCTTTCTCTCAAAAAAAAAAAAAAAATTCAAATCTTCCCACGCATGCATATACCTTCTGTCTGATACTAAGAAATATAAAAAACATGTAAACAGGTGGCATTCCATAGAAAATGCAAGCATGTTTGGTAATTCTAGTGATTCACTTCTTGTATTTTGAGATCCCTCATCTCCGTTTGTTTCAGGGGCTTTTATTAATAAAAGTTCCTACCTATTTAAAAAAAAAAAAAACATTAGTGATTCACCTAACGCACGCACACAACCCCCCCCCCCCCCAATGCCAATCAGTCTTATTCATTTAACTTTCCTTATCATAAGCACGCATTGAAACCATACAACACAAAATTGATCGCGAACCCTAACATCCATCTCTATAGAACCCCACATATAAATGCTTATAACAAATACGAATCAAAACGTTCTTCGAACGATAAACACCACAGAAAACAAAAGGTTCAACAATCAATCGATAAGAATTCCAGACAACAAGAACGATTATCCTCAAACCAATCATGATGACAATATCATGAAATCGATGCAGAGTCGCGATTTCGCTCAAAGAAACGCAAACCTCGGAAGGATCCACGGAAGATCGGACCGGAGGAGGACCATCCGACGGGAGCTGCCGACGCGTCCGATCTGGGGCCGTCCGATGCGGGATCGGCCGAGATCGGGTCCCGCGATAGGAAGACGGAGGCCGTCGGATGGTTCGGCCTCCGTGAGAGGGAGGAGAGCCTCCTCGCCGTGGCCCTCAACATCATCTTCTCCTGATTCGGCTCGGATTTTTTTTTAGGGTTTCGAAAACGGTCTTCGATGGAAAATCGCAGCGAGAGAGAGAGAGAGACGGAGACGAAAGGGAGGAGTTGTGGTCTTGTGGAGGGGAAGAGTCTGGGTTCTGGTGAAACGCGGAGCAGTTTAGTTAATACAATACTTTACACGCATGCTTTTCTGTACCGTCGGATCTGATGTTTGATCGGGTGATGAGCGGTAGATATCTGATTGGAAAAGAAAGTTAAAAAGCAACGAAGGTTACACGTTGTTTTGGTCAATAGAGACTGAACGAACTACAAACCGTTGGATCTATATGGGTCATCATTGGACGTTCATATGATGGCCCGAATGAAAGCCTGAACGAGGTCTCTATTTGCACCCCACAAAATTGTTTGCACACCCTGTTAAAAAAACATGGGTACTCAATTAAAAAAAATCTTATTGAAATGGTAAACCATAAACCCCGCTGCTCTGAATTCATTAAAATAAGATCAAAGTACAAAGTCTAAAATAAAAGAGAGGAGAGAAAGAAAAAAATAGTAAAAAAGAACACATAACACCACTAAATATGATTCGAAAGAATTTTCTGTGGGACCGGAACAAATAGGCGGAGATAACCTTCCTAGCTCGATCGTAAGATTAGCTACATATGGTCCCTCCGATTTATATATATATATATATATATATATATATATATATATATACACACGGGGCCGATGGGGTGCGCCCCCCTCGTCGACCGTGCGATCGACGTACTCGATCGCACGGTCGACGTTTTTTTTAAACAAAAAAAAAAAACGTCCCCGTCGACGGGGGTGATGACGGGGGGCGACGACGACGGGGGCGACCACGGGGGCGACGACGGAGGGTGACGACGACGGGGTCGACGATAAGCCTGTCAATCGGACGGATACGGATCGGATAGGCCCATATCCGTATCCGTATCCGAATTGGATATCAAAAAAAATATCCGTATCCGATATCCGACGGATATTCCAAAACCCATATCCGTATCCGATCCGAAAATCCGGATACGGATTCGGATAATATCCGAACCAGATTAAAATATAAAAAATTTATAAAATCTTAAGTCCTAACATGGTTAAATAGGTATCCACTAAAGACATAAAAACACAAATCTTAATATAGTTAAATAAGTATTTAACATGGTTAAATAGGTTTGTGTTTTGCCCTAGATCATGAGCAATTGGATTTTTATCTAAGGGTTGAAACTAATTCTAACATATATAAATAAAATAATAGTTCGGATACGGATATTTTTTTGATCGGATATAGGCTATATCCGATCCGATCCGAAAATTTTCGGATACGGATTATTTGGTTCGGATACGGATACGGATTTTCGGATATTGAATATTTTATGCATTTTCGGATACGGATTCGGATCGGATACAGATATTTTTTCGGATAATTGACAGGCTTAGTCGACGACGACGACGACGGGGGGCGACGACGACGACGGGGTCGACGACGGGGGCGACGACGGGGGACGACGACGACGGGGTCGACGACGACGGGAGGCGACGACGGGGGATGACGGGGTCGACGACGGGGGGCGACGACGACGGGGTTGACGACAACGACGACAGGGCGACGACGGGGGGCGACGACGACGGGGTCGACGACGACGACGGGGGGTCGACGACGGGGGGCGACGACGAGGGGGCGATCGACGTCGGGGGCGATCGACGGGGGCGATCGACGTTTTTTTTTTTTTAAAAAAAAAAAAACGTTGACCGTGCGATCGACGGGTACGTCAATCGCACCGGCGACGACGGGGGCGCGCGGGCGCCCCCCATCGCCCCCCGATATATCTATATATATAAACACTACTAAACATGACTGAAAAAATCAAAACAGAACAAAGTAAAATACGGATATTGACCTAGTAAAAGAGATTTATGAAAGATCCAACATTCATTATTTCCCTGTGTCTAATACATACTCAATTCTACTCCTCTATGACGAGATGACTTCCTTTGAAGTCCACTTTTTTAGTTCCTACTATTAAATAACTTAATTCCATAATATTGTGTTTCATGTCCTAAATATTCTAGATATACACTCAATATTCATTTAAAATTATTTGATTTGCACATTCCTGTTAACTGTTTTTTGTTAAATGTTTGATATTTATCAAAAGGGATGACAAGTATTAATAAGTATGGTGTCGATAGGTGAGACGATTATCAACATATGAAATGGCAATAGTTGGGAGTATCGAGAGATTTGACATTTGTTGACATATAGTGTGTTGACAAAATTCTACCTCGTTAACACTTAAAGTGTCCGTATTAACATTTTTTACGGTGATGTATGCAATGTCGAATCATAAAAATAACTAGCAGTCAAATATGCTAACAACCGGACATTTAAAACCATTTGATAACAACACATTTAATGAACACATTTACATAATTTCATTCAACAATCACGTTCAATCAACATTTTTTTTATTCATACATTCAATCAACCATGACATAGACGGTAAGGAAGATTGGATGATGAGGGAAATCGAATGAAAATTGAGGTTAGACAATGAAGAGCAGTAAACATGAAGGAGAATAGAAGGAATACACGAGGTTTTCACCGGTCAGAAATATCGTTGAAGAATTTAAATATGAGTGATATCACACACATTTTTTTTCAGTCACAATTCCAGTCTCATATGCGTCGACATAAAATTATCGAAGCACATGCTCAAATTAACAATGTACGTGTTTTGATAAATTTTTTATACATTTTTCATAAATGCATCAATGCAATTCATTGGAGTATATGTTTTATTTTTTATAAAAATATGTACATTATTATATGATGTATATTGTTTTTTAAAAATTCAAAGCACGTGTATATTGGAATTGAAGTTGAAAAATAGGCTGTATGTAACATTAAAAGACTGTCTAAATTAGTTATATACTTATGAGGGGTGTGCAAACGTAAAGACGTGTGTATAATATATAGATATTGGGGGTGAAAATAAAGGCCCCTAGTCATATCATGATCTGATTTAAAGGCTCAGAGTTGTCACTACATATATCACATGTACTACGTCCGTACACAGTCTAGTAGGTTCCTTTACCGTGCAAAACAGTTTCAACGGTCCTGATTTTATATAAAATAAACCAACATGTCTCCATCACTGGAGCGGCGGAGCAGGCGAGGTGGTTCATTTTCGGTGGTGTTAGCACGTGTGGATGGGACTGGATGCACGTGACAAACACGCGTGCATTCGTGGCACTTGCTGATTGGGTTTACTTCACGAAGATATGAATGGACGGTGAGATGCGCGAGATGAGAGATCAGAGGGACCGTGATAGGTGTTCGTTTCGGCTTCCATTTTATTGATTCTCCCAGAAAAAAAGGGACGGGTTTTATTTCCGGTTTTGCCCTTTTTGATTTTTAACCGTGTTATGCATCTTAAGTGAAAGAATACACGTTTAATGTGGCCATATGTGTGTGACAAGCCCGTCTGACCGTCCATCGTGTAAAACGTTTTCTTATGAATTGGCTTTGTTATGTGATTATGATTAAATAACATGTCAATTTAAATTATTTCAAAACATAGGATTGGTTTGACAACATCACACATGATTTGCTTCTTAAGTGGAATTGATTACTCTAGTTAATTATTTATTTTAAACCTCTCATTAAACATTACATTTAACCATTGTAACACCAATTAACATGCATGATGTGTAATTACTTGTCATTACAAATAAATATATTGTATATTACAAAACAATAATAGAGATGGTCATTAGATGCCACATTAACATGAGTGACATGTAATTAAATACATCAAATAAGTTAAAGTACTAATCATGTGTTTAGTCAATTTCACATAGATTAGGCTTGACATTAAAAAAAAAATTGTTCATTGAATAAATAATTGGATGATGTTAAGTACTCCCATGCTTGTAGCTAAACATGCAGACTTCACATGTATTGACTTTTATTCAAAAATGTACATTTCGTATAATAGAATATATAATTTATATGAACTAACTCATAAAGAAAAAAAATAGAAAATATTTTCGTTTAGAATTCTCTATCTATATTATTAACTAAAAATGTTTAAACCATTTCAACTTCATGAAGTTTTTATATTTTTACTTCGAGAGTTACTATTTTACAAAAATGAATTATGCTATCAAATGAATACTATCTAATTTTGTTATATATCCACTTATAATTTTAAATGTAAGACATTGATATTATTATTATAATAATAATCTACAAGTCGTATTAAAAATATCTATTATTTGAATAGTTAAAAACAAAATATCAACAAATTCAACATACAAGGATTTGAACATATTATATTAATATTATTGAAAATTTTGAACCTATTAAATTAATATTCTTCATATAAATTTATATGATTTGAATTTTTCCCTTATTTAAACTATTATTTTTTTAAATGTCACGTGATTTATTAATATTATTTTGATTTTCAGTCACATCTTATGTGGATTGCGACCTGTGAGCGTGCAACAACGCCCGTAAATACACGTATAATAATTTATAAAACGTTGAAAATCGATATAAAGGATCCAAGCCAAGGGCAATATTGTACTTTCCCTCCTCTCCGGCCTTAAAAAATAAAAACGGGTAGCGATGGATGTAAAAAATAAAACGTGTAAAATTCAAACTCCCTCCGATTTTTTCGAAACCCCGCTCTCGCTCTTCCCCATGGAAACCCCTTTATAAACCCTTCCTAATCTCTCCGTCTTCTTTGTCTGAAACCCTAAAAACCATTTCTCTCTCTCGCTCTCTCTCCGAAACAATGGCGCACGTTGGCGACCTCCCCTGCGACGGCGACGGCATGTGCATGCTTTGCAAGGAGAAGCCGCCGGAGGAGGAGCGACTCCTCTGCCGGACCTGCGTCACTCCCTGGCACGTCGCCTGCCTCACCGTGAAACCCGAAACCCTAGCCTCCGCCGCCGACTGGGAATGTCCGGATTGCTCCGCCCCGCCTCCCACGGCGGATGCGGGGATTCCGGCGGCGGCTGCGGTGGGAGTTACGGCGGCTTCCGCGGGATCTTCCGGGGAGCTGATCGCGGCGATACGGGCGATCGAGGCGGATGCGACGCTCTCCGAGGCGGAGAAGGCGAGGAGGAGGCAACGGCTGCTTGGTGGAGATGGAGGAGCGGAGGGGGAGGTGCGGACGCGGGGATGCGAGGGGGAGTCTGATTGTGCGAGCTTCCGATGCTCGATCTGTATTGAGATCCTCGATCGGCCTGTCACTGTAAGCCTTCTATTCACAATGCGTTCAGGTTTGTTTTTTTTTTTTTTTTAATATCGTTTTCTGATTGAAAAATAACGACAATATTATTTAAATATATGAAGATTTTTGTTAGCACATATGGGCTTTATTATGTTTTCTTTTTGAGATTGTAAAATGTTGAGTTCTTCGTCTTTATTTTCAATTTTGAGTTCTTCGTCAGATTCTGGATGTTGATTAATATGAGGATTTGATGCTTGTGTTGGGCTTCATTTCCATTCGTCATCAGATCTCTCAATATGAGGGAGAGAGCTATAGTTTATTTCTCTAACCCTAATGTATATTTGCCTCTTAGTCATGTTTGGGTTTTGTGGATTTACTGTTTTTATTTTTTTTATTTTTTGACTGAAGCCAACCCTTGTCTTGTTCATATCCTTGATTTGGCAGGCTTTGATTTTATATGATAATTTGATGTGTGTTCTTTTGATATCTTTGAATAAAACCTGGTTTTAATGTCTAACAAATGAAAGCCTTTCTTTACTTGTCCATTATGAAATGTGGTGTTTCAGCTATGGTTAAGGCTGCATTTGGTAACACGTTTGGGGAGATTTCAGATTTCAGGAAGTCGTATTTAGTGGGAAGCTAACCTGAACATGTTTTTTATTTAGTTTTTTTCTTCTAAAAAGCGGCTTCTAGCTTATAGTGAATTTTGAGGCACACTAGTTTCACAAATCCTTATATATAGCTCCACTTACAATCCTGTTTTATTTTTCACAAAATGTATATATATATATTTTTGAAATATGTCATTCTTATTTCCTTCTCTTTGAAAAGTAGTGCATTCAGTTTGTTGTTGTGTACACTTTTTTTATATCTTTTGTTAATGTACATTCTTCATATGAAGTATATGTTTCATAATTGTGAGAATTGTGAATGGGACTTCATATAAAGGTTGTCTTTAACTTTATCCTTTCGTTCTTCTTCAAAACAATGAAACAAAACTTTTTCCTTCCATTATTTGTGAATTATGATGACATATATCTTTCCATTATTTGCAAATAAAGGTTGTCTTTAACTTTATCCTTCCTTTAGTTAATACACATTTTTTATTATAAAAAAGTGACTGATTAGCCCCGTTTAATCTTCACTTAACTATGTAATCCTTAGTTGCTACTGAGTACCAACCAACTGACTAGCGTGTGATGCTTTATAGAACATTGGAAATCATGCAATCCAAAAATGGACATTCCTTTTATAATGGATATTTTTTTGGTAGAGAAGTGTAATGGGTATTAAAGATCATAAATGATATCTTATGCTTTCATCATGTAATGAATGTTTGATCAACTATTTTTTCACCTACTTCAACAATGTTCTGTATTCATGATATATGGTCTTCATGTCATTCTGACTGATGCACCCAAGAGGCAAATGGTTTCATCATGTAGTGAATGTATGATCAACTTTTTTTTTTCATTGACTTCAACGTTTCTTCTTTTTTTAATATTTTTTTTCCTTCAGTCTTTCAGAAGATTTGGCAACTTTTATTATTTACTCATTCCTTCATGTTTTTGTACTTGTTCCCTATTTTGTTGTTGAACATTCTGGTCTTCCACGGCATTGAGTTGACTGAAAGTTTAATTAATGTATACTACTGTCGCATTTTACAGTAATAGTAAGATCATGCGTTAATGAATTGTATAGGTTTTTGCCTCTTTAGTTCATGCTCGGGTTTTGTGGATTCTGTGGATTTGCAGTGTTACTCTCTTTCTTTTTTGACTGAAGCTACGCATTGTCTTCTCCACATTGCTGATTTGGAAGGTTTTTATATTATGTGATCTTTTGAGCTCTTTGTTTAGAACCTGGTCTTAATGTTTAACAAATGATAATTGTTTGTTTACTTGCACATTACTACAGTGCTTCAGCAAAGACTAAGAGCCCAAATGCCTGTTTATGGCCTCCTTTAGATTTATTTGATTCATAATCTTATCGGGGTCATTTATTAATGTGGTTTTAGATTCTTGAAGCCATGGATTATATGTGGCATAAATTGATTAAATTTTTTCCTGACTATGCTCTAATTTCATGTAAAAGTTTATTTCATTTTATATTAATGGGTATGATTATGGGTTTTGGACTTGCCTTTTCATTCAAGAGGTCGTTATTGGTTTTTTTATGACTTTATTCTTCCAGATGCTGTTCAATGCAATCCTTGTATGCAGTTCTAAACACATTCTTATATTTCTAACGGAGTATATACTTCATTGTATGAAACAATTTTTTTTTTTTGGTGAAGAGGAGTGCATTAAATCCATTGAATCTATACATTTTTTGCAAATTTATATTTTTCATTAGATAAAGCATGTGGAGATCTGATGTTAAAGCATCATGATTCATAAACTTATCATTAGTTCCCATGAATTTCTACTAATTAACTTGTTTTGCTGGAAATGGTGGCCTTTTTGGTAATTAAACACAGTGGACTGATGCCATAGTGAAATGCATTTTTTTTTACGTGTTTATTTTGTTGCCCTATTGTCTCATAATCTATGAACTTTTTTTTTCTCTCAAATCTGTAGGACTTATTCATACTGAAACAAATGTTTTCTGAATTTCATATGAAGTTGATATTCTGTTTTCTCATTTTGCAGACGCCTTGTGGGCACAACTTCTGTCTGAAATGCTTTGAGAAATGGATTAAGCAAGGAGGACACTCATGTGCAAAGTGTCGTGCCCCCATCCCATCCAAAATGAAGAGCCAGCCAAGAATCAACTTGGCTATTGTTGCTGCTGTTCGCATGGCAAGAGCAAAGTCAACTCCCTCTGGGGCTGACCCTTCAAAAGTCTACCATTTTGTACACAACCAGAACAGACCTGACAAAGCATACACGACTGAGCGGGCAAAAAGGGCAGGAAAAGCAAATGCAGCGAGTGGGAAAATCTTTGTGACTATTGCTCCAGATCATTTTGGTCCAATCTTGGCAGAGAATGACCCAATTCGAAACCAAGGTGTATTAGTTGGGGAGTCATGGGAGGACCGACTGGAATGCAGACAGTGGGGTGCACACCTTCCACATGTAGCAGGGATTGCAGGACAGTCAGGATATGGAGCACAATCTGTGGCTCTCTCAGGAGGCTATGAAGATGATGAGGATCATGGCGAGTGGTTTCTATACACTGGGAGGTATGTCATATAATCCTTATGCTGCTGCTGTGGCTTCATGGCACTGTCTGTTTTGCTGTTCTCAAAATTCTTTCAGCCTTCGCCCCTTGGTAGTGGTGTATAAAACTACAAATTGTCCTTGGGTGATTGATGAACCTGTGTTCTGTTATTCTTGCTCAACTCCAGTTGTAACCCTTCAATCAACAATGATTTAATATTAATAGCTCTCAGATGAAACTTCTGCTTTATAGATTTGGGTTTTCATAAACAGTGTTTTATGCTTTGAACATAGTTTTACATTTATTTCATTAACTTTTCAGTTGTTTTTCAACATTTTTTTCTACTTTGTCGCTATTATCTGTTGGCCATTGGTTTCTAATTAGTTTTGATATGTATTTGGTAGTGGTGGAAGAGATCTTAGTGGGAATAAACGCACAAACAAAGAGCAGTCTTTTGATCAGAAGTTTGAAAAACTAAATGAGGCGCTTCGGATTAGCTGCAAGAAAGGGTACCCTGTCAGGGTGGTTAGGTGAGTCTCTTTCAAGTAATGAATGTTATTTCTGTTTCCCTCATTTCACTGCCATGTTGGATCATCATGTTGTACTGTTGCTGCAGCACAACTAAGGAATGTTTTCACATCAATGAATTTCATTAATGTTTTGGAAAAGATGTATCAATTTTTTTGGTTGACTAACAAAGTATTGGGATTTAGAGTAGTTTTCACAATTGTGGTTCATACATATTCCCGCTTGTCCTGAAGGTTGCATTTTTAAGGAACATATTTTTTTAAATCTAAATTTTATGTCTTTCCATTTTCAGGTCTCACAAGGAGAAGCGGTCATCTTATGCACCAGAAGGTGGGGTTCGTTATGATGGGATATATAGGATTGAGAAATGCTGGCGCAAAGCTGGAACACAGGTATGGGTATTACAAGTAGTGATTTCCTAAACAGTTTTTTTCTTTGTTACCATATTTTCCTTTTTGTTTTGGATTCTCCACTGGAGATAGATTTGTAAATTTTTCTTGTTAACAGCTGTTAGTCGATGTACCACTAGTTTGAGTTAACTTTGAATCTTTTATATTATATAAAATTTTAGTTAAGTTTACTTTATTTGATTACAGCTCTCATCAGATGCTTCATATGTTAGATTAGTTTCTTTGTTTTTTTTCCGCATTATTTGAATATAATTTTCTTAGAAAAATAAGTCTCCTTGTGTTGCTGTGAATCAACAAACCATATGTTTGATATATTATATATATGTGGCTTATTGAGTGGAAGCTCCTTGCAGGGTTTCAAGGTCTGCCGATATTTGTTTGTTCGATGTGACAATGAACCTGCACCATGGACAAGGTTTGCATCTGTACACAATCTTAACTGGCTCTATATGAACAGAGGGGGGTCACATCATTTATGCATGCTCTTTTCTCCATTACTTCCATGCAGTGAAACTCATGGTGACCGTCCACGGCCATTGCCTGTCATCAAGGAGTTAAAGGGAGCGACTGATGTTTCTGAGAGGAAAGAAACACCTGCATGGGATTTTGACGTAAGTTTGATCCCCATATCGTATCTTTTCGTTTCCCTTAGATTAACTGATTCATGGGTTAAAATGTCGTTTCATGATATCTCATTTCCTCTTTTGTATTTAAAGCTTGCAAATCTATGTCCTTTTTATGATAAGTAATCATAAAAGCCTAAGTATTCAATAACTAGCCTTTTTTGTATGAGCTACAAATTTGGTCCTCGGAAGAATAAGTTTTGAAAAAACATGTATTTCAAATAATAATTTGTGCTATCTTTTTTCAGGAAAATGAGAATGTCTGGAAATGGACCAAACCCTCACCATTAAGCAGAAAGCCTGCACTGGTTCACAATGTCGATGACAATACAATGACTGTTTTACGTAGGTCTTATAAAAAGTCAGCCAGGCAGAGGATTCCCAGAGGTTTGACCTCTCCTTACAAGTTTGGTCATATAAATACATCATCAAAACATTAATCTGAAAAAGAAGCATGCAGTGCTGTGTAGTGATGGTTTCGTGAATGCTAATTTTTCTCATTTTTTTAAATAATGCAGAGTTTAGCTGCCTGATCTGTCAAAAATTGATGACACAACCACTGACCACTTCATGTGCCCACAACTTCTGTAAGGCGTGCCTTGAGGGTGTTTTTGTCGGCCAGTCATTCGTCAGAGAGAGGACAAGGGGAGGGAGGACCCTTCGCACTCAGAAGAATATCATGAACTGCCCAACCTGTCAGTTTGATATAACTGAGTTCCTCAAAAATCCTCAGGTATAATCCTCTACTATAATTTTTTTTTTTGCTTAGGTTCGTTAACTTTCCATTTAAGGTCATCTATCTTTAATTATGTGCAAAATTTTCTGGTTACAGATCAACAGAGACCTCATGAGCTGCATAGAACAACTACAGCAACAACTGAAAGATGCAGAAGAAGAAGAGGGTTCCATTGAGGACAAAAGCAATGATGCAGCGGATGAGAAACTGAAAGATGAGACTGATAACGTGGAAGCCGATGATGCTGACGCAGCAGATGAGAAAATGAAAAATGAGACTGACAACGTGGAAGCTGGTGATGCTGATGCATCAGATGAGAAACTGAAAGATGGGACTGACAACGTGGAAGCTGGTGACGCTGAAGAAGATGGGAACACTGTTGAAGCAGAGGATACTGTGAAACAAGGAGATGATACCATCAATAACCCCTCCAATGGACCACCAAAAACCAGGAAATATAAGAGGAAGGTGCCTGTTGAGCAGAAGGGAACTCGGAGGAGCAAGAGGATCAAGATCACACGTGAAGGTGAGGAGCAAGGCGATAATTCCCCATCGAGCCCTCTCCATGTCTTGTCGGACAATGATGATTTCGAGTGATGCTTCTACGGTTTCTCCATTTTGAAGAGCTAAATCCATCAGTTCCTGGTAATTTCTATTTCAAAACATTTTATTATACAGTACAGGAGTCAGGTTTATTGAAGTACAGGCTCTGTTTTCTTTTTCTTTTTTTTTGAAGTAAATGCCTCTTATATGCAGACAGATATGATGATGATTTCAAATGTGAAATCCCTTCTCTTCTGTTGTTATTGCTTTGATTGCAATGCAATCCATTTGTTGTTATTTCATCATTTTCAGGATTTACAAGATACATTTTATATCTCAATTTGGATTTGGTTGTCTTAGTGATTTGTTTCTTTCATGCATTATATCATCTACATGATTTGTTAGATATAATCATATAAATCATTGTTAGGTTCTTTTTAATAAAAAAAATGTCTTACGAGTGGTGGTCAATGTTAATGTGGGAATTGTCTGGGAATATTCAGATTATCTAATTCCACACACTACAAGGATTGAACAAATTGGATATGAATGTACTTATGGAATGTCATTTTTTCTTCTTCTGTGTAGGCTGAAATCAAACAAATTTATCCTATAATGATTTGATTTTTCATATTATGGCAGTCAACCTGAGTGAAATGCAAGAACATCATACAAAGTGATAATGGTCTGCAAATATTAAAAAATCAAATCTAGTTACAGATACCCTGCATTGGTTCTACGGGTTTATCTTTGTTCTACATTTGATAAAACTAAAATGTTTGTATTTAGCTGAACTCAATAAATTTCTCAACCAGCTACTTATTTTTATTTTCCATTCTTATGTCACTATATTTCAACTATTGATAACAGAAAGTTGAAATCGTTCATCTATGAGAGAAAACCTATGCATATTTAAACATTTTATTAGTCTTGTATGGAACGAGTTTGAGAGTTAGATTTTTTTTAAATGCTGTGTTTACAACTAAGTTTGTAGCAAGTTGTTTTTTTCATAAATTATGAAAAAAATCATCTTTTAATTTTTTTTTTATAAAAATGTGACTGTAATTTTTAATTAAGTTGTAATTTTTTTTTTCTTTCGTTTAGACACTAGTTTAGAGAAATTAGTTCTTTGCGCATCTAAAAGTTTTTTAAATCCGTTTTTTAAAAAGCATTGGATTCATAATTCAATGATTGATAGAAGAATTTACACCTAACTTGTCATATTCTAATTGAAATTTAAGATTTTATTATTAAAAAACAATGTATATTTTTCTTGGAACATAGTGTACGAACTAAAAAGATTCCAAATAAATAAATATAAATAATAAATAAATTATGCGAGTTTCAGCTGGTCCACACTCCCGCGTCTCTTGCACGTCTGAGGGTCTCCAACTTTTTCTTCTTTCACTTTTTTTTTTAAAAAATTCCACTGTCTCCAGATTTTTTTTTTTACGCATATCACGTGGACACGTGGACCAGACCCCGGTCTTCTCCACCAATCAAATTAAACCCTCCCTTGGACCACTTATTCCATCGTAAACTTGTTTGGATGCCCTGGATAACTCACCGAATCCACTTGACTCACCTAACATAAATGAACAAAAATACTAATAAACCCCTGAAATAGACTCTTGAGTTAAATTTTTATGAACAGGTGAAAATTTTTATGTGAATGTTATGTTTAATTAATTTTTGGTGAAAAGATGTTTTATAAAAAAAAAATCCGTTAAAATATGTTAAAAATGTAGTAATTAATGATTCAGATGGAGAAAATCATAGTTTACATAAGTTTTTTTATTTTTACATTTTAATATAATTATAAGGAGGTTTTTAGGTATTCAAATGAAATATTCACGGATTATACGAATTCAAGGAAAAGTAAGGTAGTTATTTGGAATTTTTCCTACCATGAAATCTCCCATGTACCTAGAAACTCTGCTAAACGTTATACGAGGCGGCATTCGATTCGACGCGTTTTTTTTTTCCTTTTTTTAAAAAATTCTCTCTCTCTCTCTCACTGTCTGTGCGTCCGTCCCGATCTGTGCTTGGAGTCCGGTGAGAAGCCGGAGATGGGGAACTGCTGGTCCGGCGACGTCGCCGGCGGTCGTCAGGCCGTCGACTACTTCTCCGGCGGCGCCGGAGGCGGAGCGGGCGGCGGCGGCACCGGGGGAAACGATGCCGTCGATCACCTCCTCAAGTCGCTCGGCCGAAGCGTCTCGTCCACGGAAATCGAGGTTTGGATTCGCAAGATCTGTGATTGATTTGTCTTTGAATCGATGTTGAATTTTGAAAGAACTGAATCTGATTAGTGAGTAGTGCAAACTCATATGAAGCGGAGATGACGAATTTAGGGTCGAATCAGAATTTATCGTAATCGAAGCTTTGTTTTTCACTGATTTTCATGTGGAACAGTTGTCGCTGTCTGCTTCGAATGTGCGTGATCGGGATGTGCTTTCGAAGGTACTCTGCTTCTCTCTCGCTTTACCTTTTTTTTTTTTTACTGGCCTTAGAATCATATGATGTTGGATTGATATGTTTGTTTTTCATAGCTTTTTTTTTTTTTTTTGAAAATGAGCTAGTAAATTATTTTTTCATAGCTGACAAGTTTTTTTTTTTTTATATTGAAATTGAGTTAGTAAATTATTCAAATCCCTGTTGGGTTGTTTAGCTGCTGTTGTTCCCATATCACGGTCAATTAACTCGGTGTGACAGTGGTTTCCTTATCCTGTCGAATACGAATCAGTTGTTCGTATGGTCTTGCTCATGTGCTGTCAATTGGTTAACTCTTTAAATTTTAAGAATAATTTGTTTTTTTTCTCATTAATCATGTCAGAAAACCATTATATTAGTCCTAATTTTGGTTAATTTAAACTATTTAGCCATTTCTAGAGATTTATATAATGCTGTCTGCCTTTTTTCTAAGATAATTAGCTGCTGAAAATGAAAAAACATTTTCAAATGAGATAGGTGCAAGGTGGTCTGATGTTCCAAAAAATCTGAAGGAAACATCCAGCAAACCATAAACCATATTTGTCATGGAGATCGGCAATGTTTAGCTGGAATCAGACTAGCTGCTGAATCCCACTTAATCCCATGGCCGCTTAATCCCCTGGATGAGGCGGGCTAGGCCCGATTCCGCCTAGGCGTTTGCATAAATCCCGCTTTATAGAACACTGTATAGATCATAAACATTCAGCTTTTGTGGTCTATTATGTTAGAATTATCCAATAAAACTATGACTATACCTCATACCATTTGTTATTTCATTTGCTTAATGTTTATTAGGATGTTTAAATCATAGAATGAGATAGATGGTTTCAAAAATTTTGCCCCGTAACTTGATTATCTTGAGAATTTTTTGTTTGCAGAGCGACCCCATGGCTGTTGTTAATGCAAAAAAAGGAGATGGAACTCTTGAAGAAATTGGTCGCACTGAAGTAATATTGAATTCACTGGATCCTTCATGGATTGTGAAGCATACTGTCACATACCAGTTTGAGTTAGTTCAGCATTTGGTGTAAGTTTCACTTATTTGTGAACTTTTTACGTTGTATTGTATATGAAATATTCTTTATTTGATAAAAGTGATACAGTTTTTAGAACTTACCAGTTGTTTGAACTTAGCAGTCAATTTTTTTGTCACAGGTTTCAGGTATATGATATAGACACACAATACCACAACTTACCAGTGAAGGTAATATTTTTCATGTCAATAATTTGTTTATACCATTACGGGAACTTGAGCTTATTCATCACAACATGGATTTGAGTATCTCATTAATTCTATGGTGACATTTTGGAAAGATGTCCTCATGTAAGATTAAAACAGAATGTTGTCCATGATGCCCTGTTTTCAAATGATTTCTATCATTGGAACCATGTCATGATCTCACACAAAAGAAAATGCTTATTCATGAATGAGAAAAATGCATCCATTTTTGAAACATTTATAGGTGTATTTCCTAAACAAGCAGCAACTTGTATAGACAAACATGATTAAATCCTTAGAGAGATACTTGATTGGTTGCCATTTTTTTATAAAGGACTTCGTAAAAAAAATTAATTATGGGGTTCAAGATCTGAATTACCTATTGATCCAAAATTGAAATAATTACTTCCTGAGTGAGTGATACAATTCTTGGTAGAGTAGGCCATTTATATTGATAAGTGCTAGTCAATGACTTAAAAAAAACATATCCTTTGCACCTGAACAGGAGATACTTGTTCCAGAGGAAGAGTGTGTTTCCATGACATTTAGTCCTTAAGTTTTTCGGGGGACTGTTTTGAGTAAGAAATAAAGGCCTTTCTATTTTGAATTTCTCATTTGCCTTCATTTTGTCTGGTGAATTTGATGGTCCATCTCAGCTTCACATAACACAAAAGGTTAAGAATCCAGGGATCTCAAAAGTCACAGTGTTTATGGAAATTCTTGTTGAGCCTATAGTTTATTCAGGAAAGCATCTTGTTTGGCTTCACATAGCTGTTTAATTTTATCGTCCTGCAAGAAGAGAAAAATGGAAATTGAAAAAAAAAACATTTCTTTCCCTTGAGTCATTTATTCACTGTTGATGTGCAGGGCTCACCCATAGAATACCAATTTTTGAATGCAAATGCTTAATTAATGTGACAATTCTATTTGAACGGCTTATACTGAATTTTTTTGTTTTTTCACAGATGCTTAAGTTGGATGAGCAACAATTTCTCGGACAGGCTACCTGTACTTTGTCTGAGGTATCTTTGCTTCCCAATAATTTAGGTAGTAAAAGTCATTATGTTTTTTCAATTTTTTTAAAAGTGGGTGGATACTCATTTGTCAAGATCAACAGCTGAAGAAATCTTAACCGTTTAGTTACAAATCCTCCAGTGCTAATTTTCTTTTCTGTGAAAATAAGCAAAAATAAAAGAAAGCCCTCTGGTTAATTACAGTTAAAGTTGTCTATTTATGACTTTGATTGGAGTACCCTCTTATATGCTCTATAATTTTACTCACTTGCAAGCTTGCTTGGTCCTTATGATTCCTTGCAGATAATTACCAAACCTACCAGGTCACTGACATTAAATCTCGAATCCAGACATGATGGAGCAAGGCAAAAATTGGGACAACTTACCGTGCATGCTGAAGAGAGTGTCAGCTCAAAGACTACAGCAGAGATAGTATTTCGATGTTCTGATTTGGAAAATAAGGATCTCTTTTCAAAAAGCGTATGCATTTGATGACTTAAGCTGTGTTTTCATTGTTATGATCTTATGGACACAGAGGATAACGGTCTTCTGTCTATCTTTTTTTGTTTTATTTTCCCCTCTTTTAGGACCCTTTCTTGGTAATATCTAAAATTGTTGAGAGTGGCTCGCCAATTCCTATCTGCAAGACAGAAGTAAGGAGAAATGATCTCAATCCAATCTGGAAGCCAGTAGTTCTGAGCATTCAACAAGTTGGAAGCAAGGCAATACAAGTCTCCTTCATCATTAAGCAATTAGGACTTCCATGACGGCAACTTTTAGTTTCTTCACCTTTTAACATAATTTACTGATGATATGCAGGAAAACCCGCTTATTATAGAATGTTTTAACTTCAATAGCAATGGAAAGCATGATGTACTTGGGTATGACTGCTGTTGTTCATGTCTCATATATGTGCTTCCACATTTTGTAATGAAAATAATATGGGCGCTCCTAATTAGCTGTATGATATGCACAGGAGAATACAAAAATCATTGGCTGATTTGGAAAAATTGTATGTTGGTCAGCTTGGGGAGAACCTGTTTATACCGACCACCACTGGACATGATCACCACAACAAGGTTTTGACTTTATTGTTAAGAATTGATTTGATCTTCTTTTTGGAAGAACTTTTAAAAATGTATGATAATTTGTTGACTTCGCTGCAGGTATTAAAAGGCTGTTTATATGTAGATAATTTTTCTGAGAATAAGCAACAAACGTTTCTGGATTACATAGCCGGTGGGTGTGAGCTCAACTTCTTGGTGGCTATTGATTTTACTGGTATTTCCCAACATAAACTGTCAGATTGCTGTCATAACTTAATGTTCATAATTAGCCTTCACTGAAGCTGAAACAATGGTACCACAGCTTCAAATGGAAATCCACGGCTCCCAGATTCCTTGCATTATATTGATCCCTCGGGAAGACCAAATGCTTATCAGAGGGTGAGAACATTATCTGTTATGTAGGACCCTTTGAAGCTGTGGTATCTACTACTCCTTCCACTCTGAGTGAGTATGAAATAATAATCAAATCTATCAATATTATATTTCAGGCAATCTTAGAGGTTGGAGAAGTATTGCAGTTTTATGATTCAGATAAACATTTTCCTGCTTGGGGTTTTGGAGCAAGGCCAATTGATGGACCAGTGTCTCACTGCTTTAACTTGAATGGAAGCAGCCACCACTCTGAGGTGAGTCAAGGTCTGTACTTAGACCCTCTCTATTGGTAAAAAAAATGCAGTAGTAGCAAATTTTGATTTCTATAATACCATTCATTTTTTTTTTCCTTTTTCTTTTGGTTATGAGTACATGTTATTTGTAAGTTTAATTAATCTTAACTCTTTAGTTAGACTTGACAGAAATTGCCTTAGAGCCACGTGAAAAATTAGATATAGGTGTTCCCAATAGCATTCATGCTAGTTGAACAATGTGGTGGTATGCTTTTTTTTGAGGGTCGTATGCTATCAAGTTTCTTTCCTTCTTTTTCTTTTAAAAAAAAATCTGATGTGAAGGAAAAACCATTTCATATGTATTAGAAAAGTGGCTGGAGAGGAAGCAGCATTTATATGTGTCGGGGCTGCCCCTACATGTTGAACTCATGTTACCAGAAAAAGAGAAGGTTAATGAGGAATATTATTCCAAAATGGCATTTTCTTTATTTTTACTTCATCGTCAATCTGAATTAGAATTGAGAATGAAGGCACACTTTTTATTTCTATGAGGTGTCTACATAAATGTATGTGGTCTGTGGACCTTCTTCATCTGATAATTTGTTGAATCAACCGATATGATCATGACCAGGCACAGATTTTTATGTCAGGTTGAAGGAATCCATGGGATCATGTCGGCTTACACGAGCGCCCTCCACAATGTCATGTTGGCAGGTCCCACCCTTTTTGGGCCGGTGATCAATACCGCAGCGTCCATTGCTAGCCAGTTCCTTGCCCACGATCAGCAGAAGTACTATGTTCTGCTAATAATCACAGTAAGAAAGAATCATAAATAATTTCTTTCTGGTTTACTTGTCTTTCTGCATTAAATCTTTATGAAAACTTTTGCTTAGGACGGGGTTATAACAGATCTTCAAGAAACTAAGGATGCTTTGGTAAAGGCATCTGATCTACCCTTGTCCATCCTTGTTGTTGGAGTTGGCGGGTCTGACTTCAAAGAAATGGAGGTACGCTAATGTCCTTGAAATTTTTTTCCTACACTTGTCCTTGGTTATGTTCAAGTGCACTTCCCACCAATTTGAGTATTGTCACGGAGCTATTAACTCAGATAGCTATTTATGCAAAAATAAATGATTATTTTGTTTAGTGGCATTTTTTGTTATTCTTGTTGGAAAACATAAAGTCACCTTTTTGTGTATGTCCCCCTTGGATAAATTGAAGATGAGTAGTGGATAATAGGTAAGTGTTTATAATGACAACTAAGCCCCTACATTTTTAGTTTGTGCTTAAGAATGTGTGTGAGACACGTGACATGTTTTGAAAATGTGTTTAGAGTGTTGGATGAATACATGGATGGATATTTTAATCCACTGGCATAGATAAATCCTAATAAATAATTCCAACCTCCCAAAAATTGTTCGTTGGGCTTATACTAAGTTATCAAGGGATAGCTATCATATATTTTTTACTTACAAAACAAATAACTTTTTTTTTTTTGCGAGGAGGATTTATAAGGAATGCATATTGTTGCACAAACGGGAGCCATAGATAGAAAAATGAATTACCAAGCTCAATATCTAACTGGCTTTTTATATCCTTCTTGCAAAACATCTGACCTCTCACCGTTTTGTCAATGGCAGTTCTTAGATGCCGACAAGGGAGAAAAAATCGAAAGCTCAGCTGGACGGATTGCATCACGAGATATATTGCAGTTTGTCCCAATGCAGGATGTGCAGGGTGAGAATTCTTACATACATCCTTCACTTCTTGTTATCCTCAAATATTATGCTCTTGCTAGTTTTATAGCATATGTACAATATTTAAGATCTTTATATCATTTGCTTCCATTACATGAGTTATAGAGTTGCCAAGGTAACCATCGTCTAGCCCACCCAGGGTAATTCTTCGACTATAGATGTGGGTTTGCTCCCTACATTGCTCGAGTTTAAAATCTCTAATAGTGTATATTACATTACTTTTTGTTGACATGTGCACTTTTAAGAAAAAATCAAACATGTTCAGTCTGCAAAAGTGACCGCAAGAATGACCAGGTGAAAAAACATTTTCCACCTGGGATTTATTGGGGCACAGGATTTGTGGGCTATTCTGTATGCTCGGGGATTTTAAAGGCTCCCAAATGTTTTTGGATGTTCACATGCAGGTGGGGAAATATCGGTTATCCAATCGCTGCTTGCGGAATTGCCTTCGCAGTTTTTGAGTTACATGCGCTCTAGAGATATTCAACCGCTTAGCCGAAGTGTTATGATAGCATAAGTTTTCATTCACTTCTGCATTCATTATGTTGGCTCAATTGTTGAAGCAAACAATGTTATCCAAACAATGTGTAATTCAGTTTTGCATGCGTATGTTCTTCTTTCCTTTCTTTCAATGTGAATGTGTTGTGGTGGTAAGGAGAGGGGTGTACATTCTTTTATTGGGGGTAGTGGCTGATATTTGGTTTTGATGAATTTTTGTGAAATAATTTATTGGAAGAGTAATGTTTGGGACAGTCTTTAAGTTTGCATGCATTCAGTCCTCAGTTTATCGAATGATGAAGTATGCTTTTAATGGTATACACACTCTTACATTATAAAAAAAAAGGGAAAATGTTAGACTTTGTCATTTTTATCAAACAAAATTCAGATCACACGTTTTTTTTTATTTATAAAATAGTAAATACTACTTGATGAGGTATATGTTTTTAGTTGAATGAACTTATTTTTAATAAATTTTTAAAAAATTTAACGAGGTATATATTCCATTGAATTTTTAAAGAGATATGTGAAACTGTATTTTAAACTGTAAAAAAAACTTACGGTAGCAACACCTTAAAAAAAAATGCTTATTTCACCTGACAAATAAAATAAGATAGTGGGTGGATAGATAAGAATCAAATAATTGTGTTGGGTGTTGTTATATTTAGTCATTTTTAAGTCATATATGCATCAATAAAAATCCATCCAGTGAGCATTACTAAAATGGGTTTATGTAATTCGAACCCGAATGATGTATATTTTTTTTATTGAAATATTTACATCGTTAGATGAATGTTTACTATTTTTTAAAAAATAAAAACATATGTCTTTGGTTTGTTATTCTGAATTTTTTTTGTCTTCTGCGTTTGTCTCATTAAAATGTAGTTATAAATATAGATGGACATCATGAATCTTTCTCTTAGGGATTTATTTCCAACTTACAATACATCCATCCCAGACAAACATTTTTTTCCCTTAATCCATCTTATCACCAAAACAAACAGGCCCAGGAGAATAATGCCCTTTTAAAAAAAAGGAATTTTTAGTTTGGGCACCGATACTCCCACTACCCTTTTTTCTTAGGGCACCACCTTTTGTAGTCCACCACCTTCAATTTTTTTATTTACCAAATGCACCACCATATATAAACACCCTTCTCACCACCCACCATATTTCATCCCATCGACCTCTCTCTTCCCTTTCTTTTCTCTTTTTTTTTTTTTCCGATCTAGCCTCTCGAACACCACTTTGGCACATCCCATACGTTGCACTCATGAGGACGCCGATGATTGGCTGTCGTGAAGACGCTCCACATCTCTCCAGTCCGCTTTTAACGTTGTCAACTCTCTTTGATAGGATTCTGGGTCGGTCGATCAATGTAATCTATCTAAACCAATCTGTCTTTCTTGTTTTTGTATTGCTGGGTATCTGTTATCTGGATCTGGTTATTTTGTTTAAGATGATTTCATTTTTTTTATTGTGACCTATATGAGATTTTGTTAGAGTTGTTGTGTATTTTTTAGGGTTCTTTTGAACTATGGAAATGATTTGCATTAACTTGTGAGTTAAGGCTTAAGATGAGTTTGGATGGTTTTTTTATATATGTGTTTGTTTTCAAATTTGTTGTTGATAGGAAAACTGATGGAGCTTGCATTTTTGTGTTATAAATCTTAGAACCTACTAGTTTCGTTTTGGTCCCATCGCCAGGGACATTGTCTAAGAAATATAATTATGTAGACACCCCATGTGTCTAATCCATTCCAGAACCTACGAGGTTTTTTTTTTTGTTCCCATCGACAAGTACTTTGTCGATGAAATATAACAACATAGACAATCCATGTGTCTAATCTATTCCAGAACCTACGAGTTATTTTTTATGTTCCCGTCGACAGTTACATTGTCTATGAAATATAACTACATAGACATGGAATGTGTCTAACATTCCAAAAACTATGAGTTTTTTTTTATCGACATGTGCATTGTCTAGAAAATATAATTACATAGACAACTTATGTGTCTAACCATTCTCAAACCTACGGGGTTTTTTTATGTTTCCATCGACAGGTACATTGTCTAGAAAATATAATTACATAGACAATCCATGTGTCTAACCCATTTCAAAGCCAACGGTTTTTTTTTTTTTCCATAAAGGTCATATGCATTTTAGATTCATATACACCAACCTCACCACCCTTCACATATCATAACATAATTCTCTCTCTTCTCTCTGCTATTTCTCTCATTCAGTACCCCTCCCGTTTATTCCAGCTGTGAGGACGCCGATGACAAGCCATCGTGGAGTCTTTTCCCCCACCCCCGTAAGGTCCTCCCCGTGCCACTCTTGAGGCCATAAACTCATCTCTCTTGAAATAAATTAATATATCTTTTTAATCAATTGTTAATTGTGATCTAATGAGTATTATTGTTCTTCTTGTAGATAAGTTAGGGCTTTGAAAGAGAGCTTGGGTTTTTTGATATATAAAGTTATGTTTATTTTTATTTTATTTTTTGTTTATTTCATAACGAAGTGTGTTGGTTGAATTTCAATACATTAGTCAAAGCTAGGGATGGTATGCATTTTGGTTTAATTTTCATTAATTTGTATGTTGGTGGCGTTGGTTGGGAAAAAAAATTCCCCTTAGAGAATATTATTGTTGGCATGTTGAACATATTCATGAGATGAATTAGTATACTGACATTGATATAAAATTGTAAAATGGTTCAATACATATTGTTGAGAACTATATTTAAACAATAATGTAATACTAATTTATTCATGCTCCAATCAATCTAGTAAAGATAATTTAGAGAAAGTTAGGGTATCTTCTTAGAAAAATGATATGTGTTGGATGAATTTGAATGATTTAGGATTGAAAGATAGCGTTGTGAATGCATTTTAGTAACTCATTGAATTAAATACTATGTATTAGTCAAATTTTCAGTGTTTGTATGTTGGTGGCATTGATGAATCTCTTTTTTTTTTTTTCTCTTAGAGAAGAGTATTATTGGCATGACGAGCTAGTACCTACACCTTGGGAGGTGGTTTCGGGGTACATGGCATGGTTTCAGATGATGAACCACAATTCGAGACAGGAGACAACTATTAAGGCTACGCAGAGAGTAGTTGGATACATGATACATTGTTTGCAAGATGGAACACCACTTCATGACTCAAAACCTGTGTGATGTATGTCAAAGCAAATGCACAATCGACATTGATGAATTAGTTGATTCATGTTAGAATAAATTTTTCAATTTTTTTGTGTTATAGATTTCAGTGCCCACAAACAATTAGTGTTGAATAATTTTTTAGTTTTAATTTGTATTATGTGTATTGAAACAGAAGTTTAAATGAAACTATTTAGATTTCAACACATGATTGTATTATGATTTGGTTGTGTTTGTAGAACCTCATAATACTTTAGGGGTGAATATGTTAATTAATGTCAATGTGTTTTGGGGAATGTGAATGTCTATTGAATATGAATGTTGAATGTGTTTGTAAATGTTTTATTGGATAAGTAATTCGTGTTAAATTTGTGAATTTTTTCCTTATGTTTCATGAGGAAACTTGATTTACGCAAGAATAGAAAAACAAACTGTCTAACAATACACATATACTCGACACACGATGTATCTAACCTTTAAAAAAAATATTAAAACTTTCATACATTTATGTGTTCGACAGTAATAGTCTCCAATTACTACAACCATTGACATTGGTGTAGTAAAACACACAACTATAACTCATTCCAGAACCTACAGAGTTTTTTCTGTTTCCATCGACATGGATATTGTCTAAAAAATATAATTATGTAGGCACTCCATGTGTCTAACTCATTCGAAAACCTACAGGTTTTTTTTTCTGTTTCCATCGACAGGGTCATTGTCTAGGAAATATAATTATGTAGACATTTCATGTGTCTAACGCATTCTAGAACCTACAATATTTTTTTTTCTATGTCTATCGACATAGGAATTGTCTAATAAATATAATTATGTAGACACCCTATGTGTCTAACTCATTCCAGAACCTAAGGTTTTCTTTTCTGTTTGCATTAACATGGCCATTGTCTAGGAAATATAATTATATAGACATCTCATGTGCCTAACTCATTCCAGAACCTACATGATTTTTTTTCCGTGTTCATCGACATAGGAATTGTCTAAGAAATATAATTATGTAGACACCCTATGTGTCTAACTCATTCCAGAACCTACATGGTTTTTTTTTCTATTTTCATCGACAACGACATTGTCTAGGAAATAAAATTACATAGACATCCCATGTGTCTAACTTATGCCAATTACTTAGGGTGGTGGGATTGACCTAACCAATTACTTAGGGTGGTGAAAAGGAGAGGGTGGTGCCCTTAATGCATTTTTGAGAGTTATGCACGGATGGCAATATTATAAATAAAGGGTGGTGTTTAATATAAATAGGGTGGTGGGAATATCCGCCCCCTTTTTAGTTTCCACTAGAATAAAACTAGTGAATTATTGAAACCCCTTATAAAAAATGAATTTATTATTAATCTATTACAAAGTTATTATATCTTATTAAAAAAGCTCAATGTTTAGTTTCTTCCCCTTCTAAATAAATAAATTATTTCAAAACCCTTTTAAATACACATTATTATTTTAAGACCCTTCAAATATAAATGATCTTTATAAGAATCACACGTGTTTAATTTATTATAGAAACTGTTCATACTAATTTCCTATCAATCATTTTTTAATGATTTTTATAGCAGAAGATATGATTAAACTTTTAACAAAGGCAACTACAATTTGAAGAGGTCTTAATAATTTTTTTTAGAGGAGTTTTTAATAATATACCTGTTTAGGAGGGGCAGAAAATAAATAACCCGAAATGGTACTTAATTAACTTTACAAGGGGTTAATAATCAACTCAATTTTTGGAGGGGGTTTATTATAATATGCTGGTTTTCCAGGGGTGGAACCTACATAACCCAAAAAAACATGCATGTGTTGGACATAGTTGATTGGAGACAAGGAAACAATAAGACTTGATCCATAATTCCGACAGTTCTAACCTATAGTGTATATTTTCTATAGCCAAGCATATACCAAGTTAAAACATTGTATATAAATGTATACATTCAATTGAGTTGAATCAACATTTTTTAAGGTATGTACTTCATCAGATAAATATATACCCATTCAAAATAATTCAAATACAGGGTAAGACTGCCCTATCACTTTCCTCGAACCTGCATATAGCCAAACAAAAATCAACTGAACAAATTCCATGATATTTACTGCAATAGAGCACCCTCAAATTTAGGTTTCCAGATGGGGCGCTATTATACTCGGTCTTTTTACAGTCCAAAATGCAGTTCTATATACCTTATTAGAAATCCAAGGAAACATACCCATCTTTAGATAATATATATACCTCATTAAATTTTTTTTATATTTACTAAAAATGGATTCATTCAACTCGAAATGAAACGACGTACATTTTTTTTTAATATCAAAGTATATTATGTTTACTACTTTTAAAACATGTATGGTCTTGCGTTTTGAATTGTAAAAAAAAACTAAGCGCAACATTTTCCTTCCAGATGTAAAACCACTGAATGACAAATCCATTGCCCCGAAAAGCACCTACGAATCGTGTTCCAGATCAAATGGAAACATCGTTTCGACATCATAGAATACTCAATGCTCATTGCTGATAAAAGAAACGATGAGACGAAAAAAAAGGTTCATAATGCAGGATATCTGAGAATTCGAGATATACAAAACTTTCCCCAAAAAAACACAAACCAGAGGCCACAAATTGTTAAGGGACATGGCATTGTATAACGAGTATACAATACATGTCGATTTCTAAATATATCTGCAAATATATAAATAGATGTAGTGCATGCAATAGAAACTGCTGAAACTCACAAAATTCTCAACTCACCTGATATCTGTCTCATGTTAGATGGACACAAACTTTCAGTTTTGGTCTGCTGCATCATCGTTGGCGGTGACGGAGTGGGTTGGAAACCTCCACATCACGTCGGCCCAGGTGCTCTGTCCGTCTGTCACCTCCTTGATCACCGCCGCGACCTCCTCGATCCCGACGCGGATCTGGTCCTTGCTGTCCCTCTCACGGATCGTGACCGTCGATGTCGAGTCCACCGTGACAGCAAAAGGGACACCAATCTCGTCCGTCCGGGCATACCTCTTCCCGATCGAAGTGCCTGTGATATCAAAACATGGTGTAATGAACTCAAGTGCAAAAACAAAAGGGAAGATGTTATACTTAGTCATTGCAGTCACTTTCGCAAAGTGCCCATGGTTTGGAATCTTTTGAAGTATATACTCTAAAGAACTAAATGTGTACATTCTCGATCTTTTTTATTTCTTCATAATAGAGTATTATATAATGCGTTAGGTCACATGGTATCTACAAGAATGCTTTCCTAGTGTAACAATGCCAAAAAAAAATAGTCAAGATAAAGAAATCATGAGTTGCAAAAGCTTATGTAATCAGGCATCTAAGCAATTTCCATTTTCAAAAATCAAGACTTGTCTACCATTAAGTGAGATTAAACATACCCGTGATATCAATTATATGCGAGATGCCAGCTGCGGTTAGCGATTTCGCTATCTGCTTGGCCACATCTTCAAATTTCGGAATCTTCACCAATGGGAATACCGTGCACTTGATGGGCGCAACCAATGGAGGAAAACGGAAGACATTTAGCTGCTCATCTTCAGCTTTGCTGGGACGCGTGTAGAAAGAATGCTCGAAGAGACAGTAGATTATTCGCCCGATACCAAAAGAAGGCTCGATCACGGACGGAGTGAATACTCTCTGGTGTTCCTTCTTTTTCACCATAGAAATGGACACCATCTTCTTGTTTATGGCGACAGTTTTTCCGAGTGTACAAACCTGGAACTCCGCCTCCCCTTTGGACTCCAAAGCAGCCTTCATGTCTAGCGCCTCTTTCTCAGTCATAGCCTGTGACCAAGAAAATAATTCAATATAAGAAACACATCTGAGAGGATTTTTTTATATTTTTATTTATTTATTTGTTATATGATAACAAGGAACCCCAATATTAGTTTTTAAGTGAGCAAATTATTCACGCTAGTTTTTTATCTTACCTCCAGGGCTTCTGTCACCATCTTTTGGCTGGCCTTAAATGCCAAACCCAAATCTTTCTTTGAAGGTGTAATGACGAGTTTCTGAGATTGTAAATACCAAAAAAATATCAGTGTGATTAGAATGGCAGTAAGAGATTAAAACAGAAAACAGGGTGCAGGGAGGGACTTGAAAATTGGGACTTACCTCAACCTCCCTGGGTTCTGAAAATTTTTCATGGGCAACAAGTTGAACGCCACTTTTGTCCTGTCATACATCAAAAATCTTTGTGATTCAGAATTGCTTTAGTTCAAATAGTATCCCATTCTTTAAAAAAGCCCATAAAATAGGAGATTTTTAGAAAGCCCATAAAATAGGAGATTATAGTTGATTTGAGAGTGATAAATAAGTTGTTGTTGCAACCTAAGGGATGTTTTTCATGAAAATGGCTACCAGACGAGACATTGTAGTGGTGATGTCCCATTTTAGAAGTTATATAAGTCTTACCGTGTGGGCACGCAGATCATATGCAGAACGATCGGCTATACCAACACACTCGATCCATCCATAAGAACACTCTATCTCAGCATCCCAACAGTCGGCAGCGTAGTGAGCCATCTCATTAGGCAGATGTTGACGGAAGCGCAACCGATCCTTGTCGATTCCAAGATGTGCAAGAAATAGGTAAACTCTCCCTATGAAATAACCCAGTGTCTCATTGTTCACAGTTCCCTGTCAAGTGGAATAGAAGAAGAATTATTTTATACAACCTGTCGAGAGTAATGTTCCACAAACGTGTCAAAGATTTGCAAAAACAAATATAAGTTATCAAGCGCTAAGCTAATCCAACCTTCGAAACTGCTTCACCAAGGATGATTTTCCTAGCTTGTTCCCCACCCAACTGAGCTTCTCTTGGGAACATCAAGAACTCTAGGCTGGCAACATCAGAAAATTTAGGGTGGGCTTTGTCTTCTGGATCCACAAAATGCTCAATTTCTGCCAAAGTGAATTCACGGACCCTTAAAAGACCTTGGCGAGGCGAAATCTGGACATCAGAAAAATTAGTCAAGAATAGTGGAGATTAAATGATCAGAGGCATGATGAATATGAATTGAATTATTCAATGACACTGACAAGAACATTGAATATGTGTGCCTTAATAGCATGAACACTTGTTTAATAAGGATGATGAATTTTCGATCCTAAGACGTCCTTAACTCATTTCCTCTAGATTTTCAGAATAAAATAGCCCCAACTGAATTTCGTACTCAAATCAGGGCTTTTTTCAATGACTTGATGTTTCCTTAAATACGGAAAGTAGGATAAAACAACATATTTACTGCTCTCAAAGTAATGAATGGTACATAAAATTATACTCCTTTAACTTAATTTACCAAAGGGATGCTTGGAAAACATACAGTTTCTAATAGAAAAAATGGTGAAAAAAAGGACACCTCATTTCTGAATGCTTGGCCGATTTGGGCGGCTGCAAAGGGGAGTTTGTTGCCGTTGTAGTAGTACAAGTCCTTGAAATTGACAAATATGCCCTGTGCTGTCTCTGGGCGCATGTACCTGCAAACCATTATTATATGCGTATCAGTAACATATACAAAGACAGTGAAGAATCAAACAGTTCTCATACTAATAGAAAATCTCCCATTATCATGGAATAGCCATTTAACTAACTACCAAGTCATGTAAAAGGAAAGATAGGGATCTTCTAATTGTGAAGTAAACCAAACCTGCTTGTAATATGTGGGCTCTTTGCTATAACACTTGACAGAGAAACAGGCTACTCTTTACATGACTAAATGACAATGACATAATGTTGCACAATGCAAACACACATAAAAAGCATGTAAATATCTCTTTCACTACTATATGATCACACCAATCTATCATACACAAGCAGCTTTCTATGCTACAAGATTCTGCCAATATATTGAAATTTAAAAGATAATGACAGCAAACTCTTAATAAACACAGAGCATGCATCCACAATCAATGTCTCCGATCCATGGTAATCAGATGCAAAAGTTTCAGAACATATCCAATGTGCCAGTATGCTTACACTTTTTTTTTTCTTTCTTGAAATCAATCACCATTAAAAAAATCAAGATCAACAAACTCAATCATATTGCGGATGTTGCACTAAATATATATAATTTTCATCGAGCTACACACACAGAACAATAAATAGAAAGTATCACTGTGACTATGTGAGTCCATTTCAGACAGAATAAACTACGTAATATCCACGCCACTATCACTCGAATTACCGGACCTACACCTACGTACTGAACTTGTATTTCATCAGTTGATCAAATCGAACAAAATCAACTAAACTCCGAATGTTCTTTAATTTCCAAATAGAGCAACGGCACGTCAGATGCAAACGAGTGGTAACATGAACATGATAAAAAAATAAACCAAGGAGCATCAGATGCAAATTGTCTCACCCAGGAAGCAATCCAGATGGGCCAATCGACGTCTGGAACATAAGATTGAAAGGGTACGGATCCGACAAAGGGTTCTTCGTATCAGGAGCGGTGATTCCATACTCCTTGATCTTCGCACCCAATTCCTCCGATGAAAGATCGTCCAGCACAGCCAGTACGTGCTTCATCTCCGCCGCCTTCTCAGCGGGCAATGTCAGGTCCTTCTCGAGCTTCTCCTTGCAATGGTCCTTGAGGAGATGATCGGCGCGATAACAGGTGCCGGTCTTCTCGTCCTTCACCATAAGGTCCGTGAACTTGTCGACGTGACCGGACGCCTTCAACACGACCTCCGGCGTCACGCACGGGCAGTCCACCTCCAACATCCCCTCCTCCAACACGAAATGCTGAAATCGGAGATTCAAAAACCCTAAAAACCCCTAAAACCCTAAAATAACCCTAACACGCACCGCAAGAACAGATCGACGGGCTCACCTGACGCCAGAAGGCGAGGACGTTAGACTTGACGGCGCAACCCGGCGGACCGTAGTCGTAGAGTCCGGCGACGCCCCGGTAGATCTTGAAGGAAGGTATGTAGAACAACCTCCTCTCGAGCGTGTTCACCACCGCCTGTCGGAAGGCCTCGGAGCCTCCGCCGGAGGTGGTGGAGACGGCCGCCTGGAGCCGCCGCGCGACGGCCCCCGCCTCGATCTTGAGGGCCTTGAGAGACTCGACGGCGGCGTCGATCTCGGACTGGGAGGCCGCGGATCCGTCGGTTTTGAGGTGGCGGACGGCGGCGGCCTGGGATTCGGCGGCGGATTGGGCCTCCGCGAGGGCGCGGCGGAGGGAGTCCTCGGTGGCTGCGGCGGCGGGGTCCATCGGTGGTGGAGAGGAGGGGTTGACGGTGGCGGCGGAGGAGGAGGAGATGAAGCGGAGGAGGAGATGAGGGAGGAGTGATGGAGAGAGGGATTTGGATTTGGAGGCGACGAAATGGCTGAAGCGGATCAGCATAAAAAAAATAGAATATATTTATTATTTATTTATTCTGATAGCGAAAGTGTATAAGATATTATTCTTGGGAAGTGTTAAGTCAATGCTCGAGTTCGCCTCGAGAATAGATCTAGAATAAGTTTGCAATTAGTTAAAATAACTTCATCATGGATATTTAGATGACTGAAATAAACGAGAAAATGTATCTCAGAATTAACTCGTATAAAATGATATATAGATTCTACCTGATCATTGAAATTAATTAAATTATTTAACGTTATTAAACCCAAAAGAATATACCGGATCCACTATTAAATCAATTGTCATTATTTTTTTACATTTTATAAATCATTATCCACATTTTATTTATTTTGTATCTAAACAACAAAAACTTTATTATTACGTTTCTCAACTAAAATAATTTAAAACACAACCAAACAAAAAATTATTTTATCTTTATTTATTTTAAAATAATCATAAACTTCATAGTAATTTAATTTCAAACCAAACATGTGCTAAAAGTTCTTCTATTTAGCTTATTTTATTTTATTTTTATTTTTCATTAAAAAAAGTGGAGATATATGGAATTTGGATGTTTACACAACAATTTAAATGTAAAAAGTATGTGATATATTACTCTCATGGCATACTTCAATTCATATGACTGTAAATATTTAAATGAACAAGTATATATTTAAAAAAATAATGTGTAGTGATTTGTAATTTTTTTTTCCTCTTAAGAACAGATATCAATTACTCAGAGCATGCAAAGATAACTTGTCACGTTTACAATTTCAAATAGTTAAAATTTTTTACATTTTTATTATAAATGATATAATTCAATTCAATGGACAAAACTATGTTTGAGATTACATGAAAAATGAAAAGTGAAAAGACATGTAATTTGGATGTTTACATGACAATTTTTATGTGACGAGTGTGTTTCATTATTCTCATGATATATATCAATCTGTTATACCAATCTGTATAACTAACTGTACTTATTTAGATAGATGAATATATATTTTTAAAAAAATTGATGAATGTGGTGCATAAGACTGAACAATACATTTATCTTAAAATGCACTGACTTTTCTCATGAAATTTAATGGCGGTGATTTTCATTTTCTTTTTTTTCTTCCTTTTTTTTTTGCCCTCTTAAGATCTCTCATCAATCACCCAGAGCATGCAAAGGTACATAGCCATGTTACACTCAATTATTTTTAGTCTTAGTTGAAATTTTTTATATTTTTTATAAATAATATTATTCAATTCATTGAATTATATATTTCACATTTTATAAAATATCATACTTCATTCAAAGTATATGATTTTAAAAAATAAAAATAAAAACATGAACAAACTATGTTTAAAATCACAAATGAGATTGAGTTTAACATTTTCTAAGATATAACCACCTATTAATCTTCTAACATCCACTTTGAAAAAATAATAACATAAAAAACAGTAAAATTTTCTTGTGCGCTGAATAAGAGAAAAACAAGTACATAATAACATAAAAAAAGAAAAAGACTGTTTCACATGAATAAAATTTGATAGTTATACTTGAATAAATTAATATAAACTCAGATAATAATTTCAAGGAAGACTAAAAGTAGACTATCCATATTTTAAACACCTAATTTACAACTAAATACAAAAGTAATGATAATGGAATAAAGAAAATATAATAGAAAATAAATTAACCTGATAACTATCTATTCAAGGATATCAATCTATCCCGGATAGAGCCATGTTGGAGTCCGGGGGGTGGGGGGGGGGGGGGGTGTTTTAAAAATCATAAAATCAACATTAAAACTTGCTCCTGTTTCTCAACAAATCAATATATAACTTCTTCACTTTCACATACAATTCTTTATACATAAGAGACTAAGAAGTCATCACTTCCTCTCAAGAATGGATACGTTAGGTTGCATAAAATGCTCTAACAAACTCCACAAGAACATCTGAATATAGATGAAACTTGTAAGCGGCGCCAATCCTAACAAGATCCTGGGTTATAAAATATGATATGGCTGAAGGGATCCTTCTTGTGGGTAACGATCGTGATGGAAATAAGCATCCTCGTTGTCTGAGGTCATGGGCATCATGGGGTTTGGACGAGGGAACAAGAGCTTGAGTCGAAAGGCATCGACTCCATTCAAGTAATACCGGAAGAGCCTCTTCGCTCTAATAAAGCCAAGACGACCATAGAGAGCAAGGGCTCCCTTGTTTGTCACCTCAGCTTCTAGTGTTACCTGTAGCATATAACACAACGATTTTGAGTCCATACTATTTGTTAAAAGCACTATCATGGAATCAGAGAAGGAAGACATGTGCGTGTCATAACTAAGGAAAGCTCTTTGCTTACAATTTCATTCATCTATATAAATGTATGGAGGGTTGATTGATAATAAAGAGTGATATACATCAGATTTATCAGAGATCGGATTGGCACTATTTATCAGAGAGCGAAAAGCAAACTCCTTTAGTTTCCAATGTAAATGGATTTTGGTTCGTTGGGGTTTTATGTAAAGGGAGTTTGGGTTGAAAGAATGTAGGGCGACCTGGACTGTCCTTCCCTCCTTGAACTTAGACAAACTTGACACATAATCCAAACCGGTGTTGTATGGTGGGCGACACTTTTTGTAAAATTTTAAATTATTACAGTAATACAAAGTTTGATTACCAATAAACATAAAATAAAATAAAGAGTGATATATAAAAAGTTGAACCCGAATAGGCAATGGTATGGAGGATCTTAAAATTCAAATATGTAAATCAGACTATTTAATAATTATGTTATTATGAAAATTGGGCAGAGTAGCTCACACCAGCCAAATCAAGAGGGGCTCTACTGCAAGAGAAGAAAAGGCTTGAATGAGCCACAATACCTGTTTGATGGTAGCAATAACAAGACCAGGAAACAAGCATGTGTCTTATATATATTAAATTGACATAATCGCCAAACTCCCCTGCGATGAAGATAGAAAAGGCAACCAGGGGAGCGTATGGATGAATGCCAACTGGAAAGTTTTTGAATCCAGAAGATGGGAGACAAAAGATTCATATGATGTAAGAAAAATGGAATCCAAGATCCCTAATATGTATCACAAGAGCAGAATACCAATGAAACTGAGATCCATATTCCATGATTTGAAAAGGCTTGTGTTGACCTAGTCCAAGAACTTTGAATAAAAGCTATGGTGGTAAACTCCCGCCTTTAGTTAAAAAATGGTCCAAAAACTTTGGTATCAATCAACTGTCGGATTTGAAATCACTCACCACTTTGGATGATAGCTACCTAACATGACTGACTCATGCATTTTTTAAATCAGTTTAACCTCAGAAAAATCTACTAAATCTACTTTCAACTCTGATATATTTTTATTTTATTTTTATTCATAGTCTAGCAATGTAGTCATCCAAACACACTCATTGCAGCTGCACCACAGTGACCATACCACACCACGCCACACCTAACCCACGCGGGATACATTTGTTTGATATTCTTCCTCTTCTTCTTCTTTTGAAAAATTATTTGTTTAATTAAAGGACCATCTTGATTGATTAATTAAGGACAAACTCCGCAATGTAACCCTTATATAGATTTAAACATCTATATCCTACACATTTCTCTTACATGATTAAAGTCGAATATCTTAAGCATCTCATAAAGCAGAAAATGCTTCTGTTCCACATTTCTGTGTACCTATTTAAGACTCTTTCCAAAGTCTTGTTCCAAAGAGTTCCTCCATATACCATTATTAGCATCCACAATCATCCTCTCAGCAAGCCAAATTCAATTATCCACAAATAGTATACATCAAGGAACCTCACATTGAATGACAATGAGCAATTCATCAATGATGAGTTTGAAGGAAAAATAAAACTGGCATACTGTGTGAAGACCATTCACTAAAAACTAAAAAGACATCCACTCGCCTCCCGCTACTCCATGTGCAAAATCCTCTCTATACATCTCTGATGGTATGACAATTTAACTCACTATTCCCCTTTACCTCAATCAAAATGACTTTACATTTTCCTAAGAACATAACCAAGCCTTTCGAAGCTAGTAAAACCATAGTTTAAAGTGCAGCCGCACGTACCGGTACGTGCGGCCGCACTTTGCGATGTGCGCCCCCGGGCGCACTTGGAAGGCATGTGCGACACACATGCCTTCAATGTGCAGCAAGTGCGCCGCACATGCAGCAAATGGCCGCATATGCGGCATGTGCGACGCACGTCGCACATGGCACCAACGGCTAGTTTCCAACTAGCCGTTGGAAATTATTTAAACTAGCCGTTGGAAATTATTTTGGGGGTGTTTTTTGAGGGTTCCCACTATAAAATAGGTTCCATTTGAATCCCAAATACATCTAAAACAACTCCAACATCTCTCCAAACTCTCAATTCTCAAAACTCTCAAATTCTCTAAACTCTCAAATTTTCCAAAACTCTCAATTCTCAAAAACTCTTGATGTTCTTTCAAATTTTCCACTTCAACTTGTTATTCTAGTGTGTGATTCATTTGGTTTTTTATTGTAGGGATTGTTGAAGAAGGCTTAAAAGGATCTTGTAGGCATTTGGAGGAGACTCTTGAGGAGTTCATCATTTGTTTGCATCTTCTTATCTCAATCTCTTGTGTCTATTTATTTCATTAGTCACTAGACTCACTACACAACACTAAACATGTCATCAGCCGCATCTACCCCTTCCGAATTTCCCCTTAGACCCGTTTCCAATGATCCTTGTTGGAAGTATGGCCAATATGCTAGTGCGAACGACAAAAGTAGGATTAAATGCATCTTGTGTAATAATTACGTTGCCACCGGTGGTCTAGCTCGGTTTAGAATGCATTTGATTAGGATGCCCAATTCAAATGCTCGTCAATGCGTGAATGCCACCACTGAAATCAAAAAAGAAATCCGTGAATATTATGATTCCCAATCTAAGGCTTCTAGAGTTATTGCTAGGTACCAAGATCCCTACTTAAGACCAAACACTGAAGAAGAGGATGAAGATGATGATGTTGTTGCCCCTGAATCAAACCCCGGCCCTAGTTCTCGCCTCGATCCATCCCAACCCAACAAAAGAGTACGTGATCGTTCTAGAGGACCTCTTGATAGGATGTTTTCTAGAGGTAGTGAAGTTAGTACTAAGAATCCATCCCAAACCCAATCATTCATAGAGAGACACTTCAAAAAGGAGGAGATGCTTGAGACTCATTGTAGCATTGCACAATTTTTCTATCACGCTGGAATTGCTTTCAATGCTGCTGCTACGGCCCCATTCAAGAAAATGATAAAGAAGATAGGTGATTTTGGCCGAGGTCTTAAACCACCCACCCCATACCAATTGACCGAACCTTTATTGGATAGTGAAGTAGATGCAACAAGGGAACTGGAACGACAATATAGGGAGAGTTGGAAAATATATGGGTGTAGTATCATGGCTGATGGTTGGACTGCACAGGATGGTCGGAAATTCATTAACTTTCTTGCTAATTGTCCCACTGGCACACTATTTATCAAATCTATTGATGCTTCATCACACTCACAAATAGCCACTTACTTGTACAATCAATTTATCAATGTCATTGCACAAGTAGGTCCAGAGCACGTTGTCCAAGTTGTCACGGACAATGCCGCTTCTTTCATTTTAGCGGGTGAGCTTCTCCAACAAAGGTGGCCTCACCTTTTTTGGACACCTTGTGCCGCCCATTGCATAAATTTAATGATTAAAGAAATATGTAAAGAACACATGTCCACCATAGCTAAGGCACGTAGGATTTGTGTACTCATGTATAAACACTCACAACTTCTTCATCTCATGAGGGAGAAGTTAAAAGGAAATCTTGTAAGGGCGGGAGTCACTCGATTTGCCACCCACGTCCTATGTGTACAAAGTCTCTATTTTCATAGACAAGCTTTGAGACAATTAGTCGTTTCCTCCGAATGGAACGAAGGACATTGGGCAAGGGGCAGGGAGGCAAAGAAGGTAGTAAGGATCGTCCTTGAGGATAACTTTTGGAAGGGTGTGCAACAAATAATGAAGTGCACAACACCATTAGTTCAAGTTTTGAGGATGGTGGATGGGGATGAAAAACCCTCACTTCCATATGTTTGGCATGCAATGGAAAATGCAAAGGCTAAGATTAAAGAGAATCTTAACTATAGGGAAAAAGATTATAGGACTGTAATCTCTATCATTGATAGGAGATGGGAACACCAAATGAGGAGTTCCCTTTATCATGCTGCTTATTGTCTTAATCCTGGCCTATTTTATGGTGTTGACAGGAATGAAGTGGAAAACATCCATGTCCAGGGATTCTTAGATGTATTGGAGAAGATGGTCCCAGATGAAGCCACACAAGATCTTATTAGCATTCAGCTAAACCAGTACCGGGATGCGGTAGGCGTGTTCGGGAGGGATATTGCGAGAAGACAGTGTTCTACCATCAAGCCAACTGAATGGCGGTCTTACTTTGGAGTAGATGTTCCGGAATTGAAGATGCTGGCAATGAAAATTCTAAGCCTCACATCATCAGCTTCCGCATGCGAGCGATGTTGGAGTACCTTTGAGCAGCTCCACACGAAGAAAAGGAACCGTCTAAAACAGAAGAGATTGAATGATATGGTGTACGTCATGTACAACCAAAAACTGAGAGATCGGTTCTCAAAATTGCATGACAAGTCCGGATTCTATGATCCAATCAGTACAACACTTGAAGATGATGAAGAGTGGATCATGGATGCCGGAGACGAAAGAGTGTTTGATGATGAGGGAGAATGCTTGACATGGAATGATGTCGAAAGACAAGCGTTTGGTGATGATGATCCGGATGATTCACCACCAACAAGAACATACGTTCGAAGAGGAAGCGAGAGTGGATCAACAAGAAGAAGATCAACTGGAGATATCCACAAGGAAGCGGTGGTGGAAGAAAATGTGGAAGATGAAGATGAAGAAGTTCCACAACATGGCAGAGAAACTGTACAACAGCCCGGTGTCTACATCGATGAGGACGGTCCAAATGAGAATGAAGCAGAAATTCCCCAGTGGGTCCAAGAGGGAAGTGTAGAGTTTGCCTCCTCTTTACTAGGCTATTATTATCGATGGTGCCTTAGGATTATGTAATTCAATTTTCAAAGAACATTATGTAATTCAAACATTTCTGTTTTTAAAAAAGAATTTTAAAGTTGTTAATGCCTATATGTAATTCAAAGTTCAAACATCTCTGTTTTTCAAAAGGAATTCAAAGTTCAAACATTTCTATACCGGTGTCTCCAACTTCCCACAAAAAACCGCGTGTATCCTACATATAAGGGCGGCCGCATGTACAGTACATGCGACCGCATATGCGGTGTGCGGACCCGACCGCACATGCGGTCCGCACACATTTTTGAACTATTGAGTAAAACTATGCAAAGTCCTCTTTCTCCTTAGATTCTCCACATGACCTATACCCCTAAATTAATTGTGATATGGTTGCTCTAATTCGCTTATTTGAAAAAATAAACCAATTATGAGATGTTGTAATCAAACAAAATGTTTGAATTTCCCAAAATCAATGTCATAGTGATAAATTAGTTGTGTATTTTTTTTTTTGGGTGGGTAAATTAGCTGTGTATTAATTTGTGCCTTTCCATCCATAATAAAGTTTATTAAAAAAAACTAAAGGATTGTGGTCAACTGTTTGAGATGGCAACAAAACCCTTGCCTGTTCATCGTAAATCTCTGTGATGGAAATTTCATGGAAGGATGCTGTGTCAGCCTGCTTTCCATGTTAAAACAAACTCCGGCATGAATATTTTCAGTTCATATTAACTTGCAGTGGATTTAACGAACTAGGTAACAATGATTTGAAATTTTCTACTAAAAAGATATTTTCATACATGACATAACAATGATATTCAATGCTATTTGTATACAATTATGCCGAAAAAACTAAAAATGTGCCAAAATTTCATAATACCTCCTCACAGCCTGACTCCATCATCACTCGAATAGCTCTTGTAACAAGTTCTGTAGCTGCAACATCATTTGGTGGACAAAACAGCAATGAATCACTAGTGTGCCATAGAAAGATCCGTCTAAGCAATGACAAATTGCCACAACAAACAACAATAGAGCATATTATGACTCGTACTCACAAATTTCCTGATACATATAAAGCCAATTAAGCATGAATAACAGGAGAGTATAGGCCGATTAGTCTCCTTATTGGCTCCTACAATATTATTGCTAAAGTTCTTGCTAATAAGTTCCAGAAGGTGATCAACCGCGTGGTGGACAAATATCAATCAGCTTTTCAAAGGCAGATCACTTTTTGATGGGTTTCTAATTGCATAAGAATGTGTGGAGGTGCCCACAAAAGTAAAAGAAAACGGCATCTTTGTAAGCTCGATTTTGAGAAGGCCTATGACTCCGGGAGATGGGATTTCCTTTGGAAAAATACCTAAATGCCTATGGATCTTCAGCAATCAGCAAGGTGGAAGGGATGGCTTCAAGAGTGCATTGGGTCCGCTTGTCTCTTGATCCTTGTCAATAACAAGGAGGTGGGTTTCTTCAATATGGGAGGGAGCCTACACCAAGGGGATTCTCTTTCCCATTTATATTTATTCTTGTATTGAATGTCCTTAGTAGAATGATACTCAAGGGAGTGCTCCATAATTGGATAAGAGGTTTGGAAGTTTCCAAAGGTAGCTCTCATATTTCACATCCAATGCCGATGACACACTCCTCCTATGTGACGAGTGAAAGAAAATCTAGAAGGCTTCAAATTTGTGGTCAAATGCTTCGAATTGGTTTCCAGGTTGAAGTTCAACATGCATTACAGCAAAAGGCTCTCTAAAAAATCCATTTTGGATTCAAACCCACCTCCATGATGGTTATTCAAGATTAATCCAACAATCGATGCTCCAAAAGATTTCACCTTTTCAATCACTTCATCATAGTAAATTAACTTCCCATAGTTTCAATTCAATCAATCCAGATATCTTCCCCCCTTCCATAACAACAACATGCCAGATCTCAAGTAACTATACATAAAAAAAATCCATTTAGATTGAAACCTACATCCCCAAAGTGGTATTTCCTCACAAATCCAACAACCAATTGATCAAAAGATATCACTTTTTTAATCAAAATATCATAATAAAATAACTTCCATAGTTTCAAGCCAATCAATCAATCTGGACAAACTTCTCCCCTCCATAACAACAACACGCCAAACCTCAAACAACTCCCCAATGCACCCATTTTGAACCCAAACCCACCTCCAAAATGGCATTCCCTCACCCAACCCAACAACCAAATCAATAAAAAAAATCCCACCTTTACAACCGCTTCACAACAATACATTCCCCAAATGATTTCAACCATCAAAACAACTGAAAAAAAAAAACAAATACCCACCAATGCCTTTGCCACGGAAAGGCTTCACGACGACAAGCATGGCAATATAGCCTCGGAAGATGCCGCGGTGGTCCCCCATCTTGCAAACCACCGTCCCCACACATCTTCCCCTGTGAAACGCCTGTGTTTACCATTACAAGCAAAGATACCCATCATCATAAGAAGAAGAGATTCAGAGAGAGAGAGAGAGAGAAGGTACGTACGAGGAAGCATAGGTTGGGCCAGAGATAGACGAAGTAGCGGTAGGTGAAGATGGAGTAGGGCTCGCTCAGCTCCTCGTCGACCAGTTTCATCACCAACGGCAGGTGATGCTCCCCTCCGTAGCTCACGTACTCCATCTCCCCCAAATCGACGGCTGTCATCGTCTCTGTCTCCTCCCCTCCTTCCATCTCTCTCTCTCTCTAACTTCTTCGCTTTTGGCTTATGTGAGAGGAGGGTGTGATCGGGGAAGATGAAGTTGGATGGGCTGGGCTGGGCTTGCTTCGGGCTAAACAGCCCAGCCCGGACTTGAAGTCGGGTCTAGTTTCGGCCTGGGTTGGGGAATGGCCCATCGGGTTGTTCTTAAGTTGAGGAAGGGCTGATACACTCTGGTTGCATTTGGTTTCATGATTGTAAATGTTGGGTTTAGATTTGATTTGGAAAAAAGCTGCATGTCTCCATTGTTTTTGAAAAACTCACGTTTTGAACATTTTTTTATATAAATTTGTCTGCAGTTTTTTACCCTAGTTTTACTATTTAGAAACGGTTATGAGAAAAACAGTTTCATGCAAATCCAAAAAGTATTCAAGCCCGTTTTCAAACAAGCTCTTAGTCTGTTTTGCAGCTCTATACTTTATAATAGTGTACATGGAATACAAAATTAACTTTTACATATAAATAAAATACACTATTGTATGTTAATATATAATTCATTTCTTATAACATTTTTTTTAAAAAAAATGATGTGGCCTGCTGCAAATAGAACCACACAAGGGGCTGAAAATATTATTTTCCTTAGTAACTTGAAGGATAGTGTTAGAGATAGTTATTCACATTCTTTTATTTACTTCATTTAATGAAGTACCTTATAAAACTAAATATATATACTTTAATAAATTGTAAGGATTCATTTTTTTTTTTAGCAGAGTAGTATTTTTTTCATTATTAATAGAAAAAAAGTGATATTTACATTATTTTGACTAATGTCACGTATACGTTGTTAGAGATGTGAGATTGTAAGATTTCATGTTGGGTTACAAATCAATAATGTGTATAACAGTGATTGAAATTGATGGTTGAATGGGGTTGATGTACCTAGTCAAACATGCAGTCATTCATGCAATCCTAACTTAATATAAACTTGAGATGATAAGCTCTCGTGATAAGTCAATTTAATAATTCAATAATTGAGATGATTAAAGATAATTTGAAATACAGTTTAACCAACTCGACATCCTTATAATGGATGCACATAATCACTCACAAATCTTGTACTCATGTAAAGTTACAAGGAGCAAACTCTTTATGGCCAAATAACCAACTTTGTGTGGATTAAACTGACATACTTAACCAAGTTATACTTTTTAATTCCATGCTGATTAGTTTAATTGTCACAATTGAGTTATTATTATTATTATTATTATTAACAGAATGAAAATTATTCATTGGACATAAAAAGTGTGACAAACAAGGGAAAGGACTCCTACTGATGCCTAAACGAAGTTGAAAACGATGACCTAATCGAATGGATTAGTCTTCTTTGAATGGTATCATTTCCAAACTATAGAAAAAGTCATCACAAAAGAAATTCTGTCTGGGACTTTTAGTTTGAGACCCCACTTCTGAAGAGGTCTACCTAGAGATTTTGAATTGGCATTGTTAATCGCTTTCAATCTTTGATCACATTTTAGTCGATATATTATGTGGTTTGATAAAGTCAAAGGTACCCCCTCTTAATTATGTGCAGAGATTTTGATTCAAGTCTTGCTGCCTGTTAATTCAAGAAGAAAACCTAAAAAATAGGTCAAACCAATTCATGCTAGATTGCATAATTAAAGAATACAACAAAATCTTAAGAGAGCTCAAAAAATGGGTCATGGAGGTCAACTTAAACATAAAACCTCTGTTATAATCGTGACAAACAATTTATAATAATTTCATTTTGAAATTAGATCTCATTATGGATGCTTTCTATTTTGGATGAGTATTGTTACATAGTTTTTCATTTAGTTCAAGTCTCATATGTGTCAATAGAAAATCACCCGAGCAAATACTCACATTAACAAAGTATATGTTTTGATATAAATTTTTCACATTTAAATGCATCCATGCAATTCATTGGAGTAAATTATTAAATTTTAATAAAGCATCTAATTTATTAGATGATGTATACTATTTTTAAAAAAATTAAAACTCTTGTAGTCTGAAATTGGGGCTAAAAAAAAGATTGTACGTAACATTATCCATATTAGATTGAATCTAGTAATGAAAAGCTCCCAGTAAAAACAACTACATGTTGTGTGGGACTCTAGGCCTCCATATGATAATGACACAAGCTGTTTTGGAATTGATATTTATTTCAGTATTGATAAGTATACCAATAAAATGAGTTATTTTTTTGTTTGATTACGGCTTTTTTTTAGTTATTCTTATTGAAAAATTTAATAATCAAGTTTTTATTGTTTAATTGATCATAGATAAAATAATGATTTATAACAAGTGAAAGCATTATTTGATATGTGAGTCCACTGATTTATGAAAGTTAATGACAGATGTGGGACCTTTTTATAAAAAATGAATGATTGGACATGTGATCCATCTTACAAGATTTATTCAATCAAATATACACTTCATTCTCTATAAATATACATATTCATCAAACAAATATATTCCTCCGAAAACACCTCAAAACTTATTTGAGAGTTTCAAAAGTGAATGCAGTATTGACTCTTTCTCAGGTAAGGCTCCGTTTGGATAGGAGTCCCACCCAAGTTTGCGTATGCAAACACCATCAAACTCAATTGCCGAAATAAACAAGAAAAATGGCTTCTGCACTTGCTGTGTAACTCTTGCATTTTCTGTGTATTTTCCCCCAATTCATCGATGCGTCAAAATAGCGCTTTTGAAAAGCACTCTCGCCTATCCAGCACAGGCGTCCCGACCCTCATCTCCAAACTGACACTAAGAATGTTAAAACTAACAAAGGAGTGACAATTAAATATAAAATCATCTAAATTTTTATCTATCTCCATACAATTATTTTATATTCAGATAAGCTATTTCAAACGAAACTTGTAATAAACCCAGAATAAGGAAGAATACAAGAAAATAGTAAAAAAAAGCTGTTTGTTTTGACAGAATAAACCCCGATAGTTATGTCTGGATAAGTTAGGATAAGGCCTGATAACTATTCTCAGAAAACTGTGGAATTGCTTATCAAGGCTTATCTATACCAATGGATAAAAATACCCTTCTCTGTCATTTTAAAAAATTTATCTCACCTAACAGACTCACACAGATTTCAAAAACTGTCACATCTATCAAATCAATCATATATCTCTCACACTATTCCCAGGGGGTATAATTGTCATTTAAAAAATCATAAACTCTTATTCATCCCTTATCAACCATTTATCATCACTTTATCCAAGGTGAACCAAACAACAAAAAAGTCATTTTTACGTTTCCCAATGAGAATAACAAAAAAAACAACCAAACAAAAAATTGCTTATTCAGCCTGGATTGTTATCTATCCCAGTATAGCTATCGGGAGCGAATAACCCAATTTCACACCCCATACGGGGGGGTAGTGTTTTATGCAACCATAATAGAAATGTGTAACACAAGAAAAACATAAAGCCCCCATTTGGATACTGAATATGACTTATTCTTGGATATACAGTTATTCTGGCATAAGTGAGTATAAATAAGAATAAAGTAATTTTGTGTTTGGTTGTGTTTTGAATTATTCTCGTTGAGAAACGTAATAATATTTATTTATTTTTGGTAAAATGTAAATAAAGTGTGGATAATGATTTATAACATAAAATATGAAAAAATAATGATAGTTGATTTGATAGGTGATTTATTAGAGGTGATGACAATTGATTTAACGGTGCGCCACATATGTTTTGGGTAGAATAACCTGGAATAACTTTAATTCTAGACCCCCATTTGGAACCGGAATAACCCCTTGGATAACCAAATATAAAAGGGAATAATTATTTTTGGGTGTTTGGAAACACAGAATAACCAGGGATAAAATATATCAGAATAAACCGGTATAAAGTGGTATATGGATTCTAACCAACCCAAGAAATTAAAATTATCATAGGTTATTCTACCCAAAGAATATGTGGGTCAACTATCAAATCAACCGTTATCACCTCTTATAAATCACCTGTCAAATCAACTATCATTATTTTTTCATATTTTATAAATCCTTATCCATATTTTATTCACATTTTATCCAAACAATAAAATATTTATTTTTCTGTTTACCAACGAGAATAATTCAAAACATAAGCAAACACAAAATCAATTTATCATCACTTATGTCAGAATAAATGTATACCCAATAATAAGTCTTATTCCGATTCTAAACGGGGGCTAGGAGTCGGTTGGAATCCATGTATAATTTTATATCAGTTTATTCTTATATAGTTTATCCCTGGATATTTCTTACATTCAAACAACAAAAAACACTGATTTTATTTTATTTTCTTTGAGTTATTCCATGTCTAAATGTGGCTAAAAGTAAAGATAGACCAGGTAGAACACAAAGATAAATACAAGACAAGACAGTAGACAGGGATGAGATGGTCCAAATAGTATTCCTTTGTGGGGATCACATTATTGAATCCCCCAGGTCAAAGATTTCCATAAGACCCTCCATGTGCAGGTAAAGGTAGGGATCACTTCAAATTCAATGTATTTCACAAAAAAAAACTATCCCTTCAACCTTCAAAATATGCACATCCCATTTGCAGCTGACATTGTCAGGCATATCCTAGACTTGGCAATAATTCAACCCGTTTCATAGGTCCAGGTTTTCAAAAGTCACATGAAAATATAAAAATAATGTTAGAGACGATCTCTCGTAGATACTCATTCAGTGTTTCATGTGTTTTTATTTTATACATTAACAATAATAATAATAATAATAATATATTTCAATAAATTGTAAATATATATGGATATACTCATCTATCTAAAAAATACATATGCATATAAATTGAAGTATACACTGAAATATATTAATTTTAAAAAAATAATAATAATAATTGTAGTCTCATACACTTCAATAAAATCTATATATACTGTGACAATATAGTGTCATTATAGTGTATAGGACTTTAAATAAGATTATAAAATAACCTGAGTACATAAGCACTCTTAAAAAAAAATAAGAATTGAGTCTATTCAAGCCCACTTAATTATTTTTGTGTTAGTTGACCTAAAAATTGAATCCTAGAACCCCATCAGAAAGCTAATAGGTCTAGAAAGTCATGTGGTTTTGGTTTTCCCTCTTTGAGGGGTGGATGTCATGATCATGATCTGTATGTACATGAATTTGATAGGGGTTTCTATTAGGTGTCAAAAATCTGGAGACAAAACAAAGGATTTTATAGATGGGAATTAGAGTTCTCTACGAAAAGGCCAGATTGTTATTCTGGTTTTGTATTGATGAATGAATACAAATTCAAAGTCTGGAGGAGAGAACCAAAACACGGAACATGTCTTTGTTTATCATGTGGAAGTTGTGATAAACATTAACTCGACTGTATTTAAAGTGAACGTTAAATACACTCAGTCTGTCTGTTTTACGGCTAATATTTTTTTTTAAACATCTATACAATGTGATAATACACTGCATTGTCATAGCATATAAAAATAAAAAAAATACAGTAGTATATCTCAGTATATATTTATTTTTTATAACAGTATATATTTTAATGGACGAGTGTATATTAAAAAAAAATGAAAATCCATATAACCCCATGTATCTCAGTTTGTTTTCAATTAAGGTTAACCAAACATAATATTCACATAATATTCTTTATCAGTCAACAAAGATTTAACTCAAGAATTGTTTGGATTTACATAAAGTGTTTTTAAAAGATTATATTGACTTCATGAAAAATCAATGGGTTACTTGAATTTCAAGCAATTTATTTGAATTTTTCCCTTTAAAAAAATTGCACATGTAATTGGATATATATATCATTCTTCTTTTTTTTTGGTAGAGTATATCATTCATTTATTTGAAATCATTAAGTTATGCATTCTCCTCTTATCTTTTCAAGGTAGCTTTTAAAAAGTCTTTTTACATAGGTTAAACATATATTTTCCATAAAGAAAAGAAAAAAAAAGCATTTTTCTTCTAAAAACACTTTCCTTAATTAAAATCAATTTCAAATTAAAAGTTTATTTTTCTTTGCAACAACTCTAGATATGGATGGCAAACAACTTTAAATAAAGGATACTTACCTTTGAGGAGCGCTGATACACGCAGTCTATTTTACAGTCTCATACGCTATGATAACATAGTATATGTTGCATTATCATAGTGTATAGGGTTCTATCATAGTATAAGACTTAATTTTTTTTTTTATTCACTATGAAAAAAAATACACTAATATATTTCAGTATATACTTCATTTCATATAAGAGTATGCACTTAAAAAGGTGAGTGTATGATTTAAAAAAAAAAAATGGACTGCAATTGGTACTGCGTGTATTTTTTTCCAACTTTGAGATGATCTTGTAAAATAGCCTTATATATATGGCCGACGTTTATATGTATTGTTAAACACATCAATGATCAATCCAAGAATTAATTGAAATAGGTGATTTACAAAAAAAAAAAAAAACTTATTTTGACAATAGAAGATCAACAAGTGAAAGGATTATAAATCTTATTGCGATTTTTCATCGCATATTAGAAAATTTTAACCTTAATAAAACAATGTAACTTTTTATGTTTCAAAATATTTTAGTTAAACCTTCTTTGATCAAGTATCAAATCAAATTTTTTTTTTTTGGGTGAAGAGTGAAGGGTTAAACCTCTGAGCAATGAAATTATATTAATCCTATTTTTAGTTCAATTTATGGTTTAGTATATGCATGGATGCATATACATTCATACATACATACACTCACTCATGGAGTCCCTCATACAACCTTCATATGATTTATTTTGTTTCGATATTAAAATATATATATATATATATATATATATTTTTATATATATATATATTTTGTAACACACGATGTAAGTTTATTCTTCCACGAAATTTAATTTTTAGGAGAAATTTTTTTTTTTTATTAGAGAGTTATCAAACTGATCCTAAATAACAATATGGTTAGAAGGATACTTTCCTTTCTCTTACTCTTTTAATTTCTAATAATAAGAAAATGATCGATAAGTCCAACATGTATGCAATCTCATATGTAGTTATCTTCGATATTGTTTAGAAAAAATATTCACTCATCCATATTATAAAATTTTTGAAGTACTTACTATTTTAAAAAGGGAAAATGTTAACTAAGTTATTTTACAATTCAAAACTCATATTACACATATATGCATTTTTAAAAAAATTGTAAACATTATTTAATAAGGTATATGCTTTGATGAAAAATATATATCACTTTATCTAAAGTTGTATGAACCTATTTTTAACAAGTGTAAGAAAAAAAATTAACGTTCTATATATTTCACTGAATTTTTAACGAGATATATAGAACTGTATTTAAACGATAAAAAACTGAGTGTAACGGTGCTTTATCAAAAGTGAGGTACTTTAACATATATTTCTTTAAAAAATTTAAATTTTTATTTAAATTTTTAAAAATCATCATGTAATACAAACAAAACCGCAGAACAAAATTTTATCATACTCTCATGAGTAACAGATACCCACTACACAACAAAATTTTATATATAGTAAAATTAAAGCAGACCAGGACCAGCATATGCGACCACCGCCAAAAAAAACACACACACACAACACATCAAAAAAAGATAAAAATTAATTAAGGGTTCATGTGATCATTCATTTATTATTTTTAGATCCTTAAAAAAATTTAAATTTAAATTTTTTTTATGTCCTTAAAGAGATGAAAAGTTATCTTTAAACCCCACTAATCAGATGTTTTTCAAAAACATAAAAAATACTCTCACACAATTATTTTATAATACTGTTAACACTCCTCAATACGTGTTAAGTGTCTTCAGTACACTATTAACACTCATTAGTACATTGTTAACCTTCGTATAAAATGCCTCTCATCTAATTATTTAAGTATATTGTAAACACTATCAATACATTGTTAAGTATCTCTTTTACACTGTTAAGTATCTCTAATACACAACTAACACTTTCTAGTATATTGTTAATTTTAACACAATTGAGTTATGATATTTTTAGTATTTTTAAACAACATCTGACTGAAGAGATTTAAAAATAAATTTTTAACAACTTAGGGATCAAATACAAATTTAAAATTTTCAGGGACCTAAAAATAATAGATGAGTGATCGCAGTTAACCCAATTAATTTTTGAGAAAAAAAACAACTCTCTCTCTCTCTCTCTCTCAACTCACTCATCCTCATCTATACTTAATACCCTAACACACACAGACTCTCTCTCTCTCTCTCTCTCTCTCCATCTCCATAAAAGAGAGAGTCCCTTAGAACAAGACAATCGAAGGCCGTATATACGTACGTATAGATCTGTAGAAAGAAGCGTAGAAAAGGTGGATCGAAGGCATGGGAAGAGACCCCTCCCGACCGAAGCACAGGTGGCGGAGGAGGAAGACAACATCTCCACCACCACCACCTCCACCAACGATGAACCTCCACCACCACCTTTAGTAGGTGGAGAGCCCTTCAACCAGTTCACGGCGGCGGCCCGGGCCGAGCATGACATGTCCGCCATGGTCTCCGCCCTCGCCCACGTCATCGGCACCGGCGATCCCCGCCGTCGTCCGCCACCTGACATGGGTGGTGGTGGTGGTGGTGGTGGTGTGTCACTTGATCATGGTATATTATCTTTCAACTACCTCTACTGACATGTTTTGGGAATCTCTCTCTTTTATTTATTTATTTATTTTTTTAAAAGGTTTGGGTCAAGATCTAAAGAAGGGTTGCTCATATGTTCACACCTGAGAAATTTAAACATGGTAAAAAAAAAATTTCCCATAAACTAATCTATATCTTGTGATCGAAAACCTAGGTAGACATCGGAGACTGATCAGACTGAATGGGATCAAATATATACATACAATGGAGATTGATCAAACCTAATGTGATCAAATTTACACATGATTTCATTAAAATATGGTATGTTTGAAGAACAACCAAAACAAAAACATTACATGTCTTATAATTTCTTGAAGAAAAGCATAGTGTGAAATAGAGATTGATAGAACCTGATAAGATCAAATGTACACATATTTATGCTCTACACGTCTGAAGTTCTTCAGAGTCTGCTAATATCATTGTCTATCTTGAAAGAACAAAAAAAAATGGTGATAGAGACTGATCAAATTTGATTGGGATAAAATATATACACATGTCTTGTAAGTTCTTCAAATTCTACTAACATGATTGTCTATGCATTTTTTTATAAAAAAAAGGTGGTGGTGGTGTTGGTGGAAGTGGTGGTGGAGAAGGAGCAATAGAAAGGAGGAGACACTACAGGGGGGTGAGGCAGAGGCCATGGGGGAAGTGGGCGGCGGAGATAAGGGACCCGAAGAAGGCGGCGCGAGTCTGGTTAGGGACCTTCGACACGGCAGAGGACGCCGCCGCCGCCTACGACGAGGCGGCCCTCCGCTTCAAAGGCACCAAAGCCAAGCTCAATTTCCCTGAGAGAGTCCAAGGCAGCCTCTTCATGACCAGAAACACTTATCCACCACCACCAGCAGTTCCGCCGCCACAACCGATGATGACGACGTACCCGGACCTCCTTCAGTACGCGCAGGTCTTGTGTAGTAGAGACGAAGACCTGCCGAACGTTGCTTCTGGATTGTACGGTGGAGATTCATCGACGACAACGACGACGACGTCCTCTTCGCAGGAGATGTTTAGGTTCTCTTCATCTTCAACTTCAACTTCTTTGGCTTCACCAAGGTTTGGTGGGTCTTATTATTTGAGTAGTCCTGATGATGATCAGCCTCCAGAGCAAAAGAGAGATGATCATTAGTTGTAGTTTATGGTGAGTTTTTTGTTTTTGTTTTTTGGTTTTGTTCCTTTTTAATGAATTTTGAACCCTTTGTGTTTATTCAGTAAGGGGTTTAAAAGGTTAGGTTTTGAAGTGTTTGTTATGGATTTGATGATGCTTATAAGGAAATGAGAGTGGGTTTTTTTATTTTAATTATTATATATATTTAATGATCTAGTTGTGCCATTTGAAGGAATGTTTGGTTGTTTTTTTGTGTGTTTTGGTTCATTTATAGAAGATATAGTGGAAACTTATAGAATCATATGATCAGCTTCAAATTTAGGAGCATTGTCTGTGATGGAGACATCATTCAATTAAGGTCTCAGCTAGATTATTCCAGTACTGTGTGTTTGCTTTTATATTAGTTATTAATAGTTTATTTCTTAGAATATTAAGTGATGCATGAAATGGGACAGCTGCTTATATACTTTTACCTTCTGATTAATTTTTTTGGTTGGTGATACAGTCAGTCATTTCTGCATATATACTTGTGTGATGAACTTCAAGAGTACTTCTAAAAACATTGACACGCATGCACTCATCAACTTTTACTATTATATGTTTGGCATGCACAAGTTATTGTGGGTGCATATGTGTATCTATATATATTATTCTCTCTTCATTTATCCCACATATGGTTCTTTCTGTATTCTGGTACAAGGGATTCGAACCCTTTGATTGATATTTTTCACTAACAAGCTATTGTTTGTAAAATTCATCGTACAAGAAAAATGTACATTGTGAACCGAGCTTTGATTAAGTTGATATGCACCTCCCATCTATCTCCTTGAAAGAGATCAAATGATCAAATCTTGAAAACGCCATTCTTTAAAAAAAAAAAATGTAGATCAACAAATTTGCAATGCTTAATCTTTACATCTATAGATGAAAATAAATTGAAAGAAGATTGAAACACATGAAATAATCAAATAAGATATTGTGATTTAACAAATTTAACGACCCGACGAAGGAGAGGAGAAAACAATTCATATACAATGTTTATCGTAATCTTACTCCTCCGCATCGCCCCATTTCACAAGTTTACCCCCATGCGTCAACAGTCAAAAAAATAATCTCCATTACCTCTAACAATAGACTATAAAAAATAAAGGTATAACATATTAAAATGTCCTTATAATTCAGTTGATTATCCGCATACTGTCAGTTTTTAGAATAAATCACCTTTTGTTAGAATGCTCCTCTAATAACAATCTAAAAAACAATTATTTGATAAAATGACAAACAAAATTTTTGATAACACACTCTGATTTGCAACGCAAGCTAGCCTGATTTCTCATAATTAATCTCCAATGAAATTTTCTATGAAACGAAACATATAATTTTTCACTTATCTTACAACCAGGTCAGCCCAAATTGGTTGAAAGAGATTACAAACGAGACTTTCCTCAGACAGAACATTGCATGAGATATGGTCAAACTGGTCAAACAATGACCAGGATTAGCATGGACTTTAACTCCTACACGAAAAGAGATCCTCTATATATATATATTTATTAGTGGGATTCGTTCAAACATTAAAAGCTAATGATCAGTCATGCTTATCGGCTGTGAAGTTGAAATTTTTGAAAGCCACTCTCCTACACCAACCAAACTCTTCAATGTTTAATTAGTTTGTTTTTATGTTTATTTTTTTTATTTTTTTGCGCACACTGACCATGTGAGAGTGAGAGACCAACAAATATTTACTATATGACACTTTAAACTATTTATAACTCAATTTTTTTTATAAAAGTTTAAAAATGAAGTGAAAGAAAGGTGAAGGTACATAGAACATAACTAAACAGAGAAGGGTCCCCCATCTCGTCGAGAAGATCTCGAGTAGTAGAGGGAGCTACTCTGAGGGGGGTGAAGAGTTAGTCTATCCAGAGTGTCCCTCCCACAGTATCTGCTCTCCTCGCTCCCGCCAAGGCCTTGGCCCAGTTCAAAATGAAATGGAAGGTGGAGTCCCACAAGTTTTCGTTGAAGCTGAAAACGAAGTCGGTACGATTATTTTTATAATACTTGAAAATGAAATGAATAAAAAAAAACATGAAATATATATCTAGAATGAATTGAATGCATACAATACATTCAGAGTGCACTCACGCGCTCGCCTACTAAGTGCAGGCTATAAGAATGACAACATGTTTTTATTAGAATAAATGCTACAAATTTGATAAATGGGTATTTGGGAGAGAGAGATGCGAGATTAACTATGATTAGTGAGAGATTTTTCTAATGGAGGTAGATAGAGCTGATTTTATTTTGGAGAGGTGGGGGGACACGGTTTTGAATGCTGGTACTGATGACTGCATGAATCAAGGGGAAACTTTGATTAAAACTCCCTCATATTTAGGTGTAGAAGATGTTGATGTTTCCCAAATTGTCCCACTATATAGCCTATTATATTAGGGCTTGAGTAACTGAACAGCTTAATTAGGTCAAATTCATGAGAAGACATGACATGAGACCCCTGTGTGTTGAAGACGACCTAGAGAATATTGTATAAATGATACAAAATTAGGAAGCATGGTTTTTAATGACATTTTCAATAACTATATCATTTACGCAACGTTTCTTTGTTGTATGAGTTTTTATGTGTTTATTACGTATAGACAAAGACAAAAGAATGATGATAGAGGAAGAAAATGGAAAAATCAAATGAAAGATTTCGAAAATTCTTGGTAGAATGGATGAAAAAAAAAGAAGCATTATAACAAATAAAAATGAGCATTAATTTTTCCGTATTTAGATTTTTGAAAAACCTTTGAAAATAAAATATTAATAAAATAAAATGGCCAACAACCATGATAATGATAATCAGAGGGGAAAGAAGCAGTACCAAGATAGTCTAAACTCATTCGACTAGATGTAATCATTATAATGAAAATATTAAGGCCTAAAGTTTGCCAACTAAACCTAAATTAACCATTAAAATTTCAAATCATGCCTAAGTCCCATTTTGATTCACTGAGAAACAAAAATTCAAATTAACCAACCTCTAATAAAAAAAGAATTAAATACACCATATCAACAGTGAAAATATATTGTCATAATTTCACATAACCTTGTGTAACTACATTTTACTAATATCGATGGTATTACAATAATCATCTAATAGTTCTCTTGGAGAGATTAATAAATATAAAACATGCTTCCTTATAAAAAAAAACAGAGATTATTTTAGAAAATTAAAATAAAATTTAACTGCATGCTTACTTTGATTTATGAATTAAACATAGACTAGGGAGGTCAATTAAAACTGTAATAAAATAGAATATCTCAAATAAACAACAACAAATTTAGGGTCATAAGCATGTGAATGTGATGTTTTCATGCTGTGCTTCATGTGATGCAATACAAATGTGTGCAACCATGAATAAATAAATATAAAAGACACACACATACACACACATATACAGAGAGAGGGATACAGAGATATAAAGCATTCAAGTTTTTTTGACTTCATAATTTTGTAATAAATAAATAATATCAAGTGATGTGAACATGCGACAAAAAGTCATGTAGACGACAAGAGAGTAGAAGCTTCGGGTGGTGGCTCCCCTGCGCGCCACGTGTTCGTGGTCCCCACGTGCACGCATCCCGATGCGTGGCGTGGATTGAGAGCATCATTCGAGCGGCTGTGCGGGCCCACAACGGCCTGGGAATATTTTTTTTTTTTAAGACCTTTAAACCCCTGCAAACATGAGAAAATCCATATAAGTCCATATTAAAAATGGAACAAATGTAAGAGTTTCTAAACACTAAGAAAAATTCAATTATCATCTCTGAGTTAAATTTCCATCCAAACTTAACGGAATATTCCCATCATATTCTTTCACATATAATTGTGTATACATTCAAATCCTTATAAACAGTAATAAAGATAAATTAGTCTATACAAAAGATAAAATTACCCTTGAAAGATTTTTACATTAAATTGTGTACACATTGCAGTCCCTATAAATAATCATAAAGATAAATTAGTCTCCGCAAAAGATAAAATTGCCCTTAAAAGACTTTTACATTTAATTGAATAGACATTACAATCCTTCTAAATAATCGTAAAGACAAATTAATCTATGTAAAAGACAAAAATGCCTCTGAAGGATTTTTACATTTAATTGTGTAAAATTGCAGTCCTTATTTATTTATAAACAATCATAAAGACAAATAATATAATTTTTTTATTTATTCTTTCATCTTTTATCCTATTGCTCACACTTCACCTGAACAAGTAATACATAATGCTCTTTTATTTAAGTTGTTCGCTTGCTTTGAAATACCTATACATGACTTTCCACAAAATTTGTTTATTTACATTCATAGTAGAGAGAATTTTAATAAACTCATGCCATTTTTTTTTAATTCCCTACAAACAAAAAGATAAAAAGAATGCATTCTAACTGTAAAATATTTTTTATACATCCAAATTGAGATCTTCAGGTAGAGTGTAAGCGATAGGATAGAAGATAAAAAAAAAATTATATTATTTGTCTTTATGATTGTTTATAAGGATTGCAATATCTGCACAATTAAATGTAAAAATCCTTTAGGAGTATTTTTGTCTTTTAGAGGGACCAATTTGTCTTTACGATTATTTATAAGGATTGTAATGTCTATCAATTAAATGTAAAAGTCTTTCAAGGGCAATTTTATCTTTTGCGGAACTAATTTTTCTTTATGATTATTTATAGGGATTGCAATGTGTACACAATTTAATGTAAAAGTCTTTCAGGGACAATTTTATCTTTTGCAGGGACTAATTTGTATTTATGACTGTTTATAAGGACTTCAATGTCTACACAATTATATGTGATAGAATATTCTGGGAATATTCCGTTAAGTTTGGATGGAAATTTAACTCAGGGATGATAATTGGGTTTTTCTGAGTTTTCAGGGACTCGTACGTCTGTCCCAATTTTAGTTAGTAGAGACTTATATGAGTTTTCCCATGTTTGTAGGGACTTAGATGTCTTTAACCCTTTTTTTTTTAAAAAAAAATCCAAAATAACAACAGCATGATATACATATAACCCTATGATTTTTTTAAAATCCATATAACTCCCTGAAAATATCTATGTAAATCAAAATAACTCCATCGGTTAAACTTTCATTTGACGAATGAAGAATATTATATGAATATTCTATTTTATTAACCCTGACTGAAAACATAATATACCAAAAACCACCTATAATTTTTTTTAAATGTAAAAAATCATTTGTAAATGATGACTTTACCCCTCTGGATAGGGTTTTATAATCTATCAGAAAAAGTAAAATCGTTATGTACAAAAGATTTTTCATTTTTAATCAATTGTAGGGATTTTTTTGGTATATTGTGTTTTTAGTCAAGATTAGTAAAACAGAATATTCGTATAATATTTTTCATCCATCAATGAAAGTTTAACTCGTGGATTTATTTGAATTTATATAAATGTTCTCAAGGGGTTATATGGATCTTAGAAAAAGCCAGGGAATTATATGGATTTCAGATAGATTACAAGAGGTTATTTGGATTTTCCCTTTTTATTTTGACACGGCCATTTCGAGTTTATAATTTTTGTGAAAATTAATTAAGAGTTAATTCCCTGAAATGTCAGGATTTATTTTTCGATCCCCAGATTAGTTGAGGTATTTTTTTCTGGGTCCTTTCATCCAATAAGGGCTATCTTTTGCCATTTTTTCTATTTTTACCCTTACCTTCATCTTTTATTTGCGTTTATTTCTCTCACATTCACACCAATGGCAACCTCTCCCCCTTCCGTGAGTAGCATCCCGTCAACTCCTCCCCAACTCCTCCCTCTGATAATTCTCTTCTTCCTCCCATTTTAATAATATGCCATACTTGTTAACAATGTACACAGTTGATCAAAGGGAGTGAAAAAATTAAAAATGTCCATTTTAATAATATACCATATTTGTTAACGGCTGTTAGTCAAAAGCACCTAAAAATAATAGATAATGGGATACGAGGACTTAAAAATAAATCTAAATATTTTAGGGACACAAAAATAATTTAGGGGTTCCCCAGAAGACCCATAGCTAATTTCTCCATAATTTTTTTATTTTTAATATTACATAAAAATAAATAAAAATGTACTATAACTCATTTATAAAATATAATATACAAAATTAATAAAATATATATATATGACAACGAGTGCAAGTGGCTTAGAAGGATATCACTTTAAATGAGACTAACAAAACGGTTGATTGGAAGAACATTACTTTAGTAAATGTTAGACTTTGACCATTTTTCATTATCACATGAGTGTCATGTGCACCTTTTTAATTTTTTTTAAGTAATGTATCTCGTTAAATAGATATATAATTTTATAAAAAATAAAATATTTATCTCAATAAATTACATAGGCTTATCTATTGAATATGAAAAAATATTTAATTAGATATATAGACTGTGTAGAGTGAATGTAGATAGCTAAAAAGGGTCTGAAACGCTGTAACGGATGACGGGCCGAATTCGGGTCCGCGTGAGCCCGTAAGGCCCATTTCAGCCCAGCCCATCTTTACAATAGGCAAGTCTATTTAATTAATTCGAATGCTGTGACAAAACTACTATTTATTAGTGAAAATGTCATGCCATTTTTTTTATACTGAAATTCCTTTAAAAACTAACTTTTAGTGATTTTTTTTTTGGAGAAAAATCCAAATACCCCCCCTGTAAATAGCCTGAAATCCATATAACCCTTGACTTTTTCTAATGCTCAATATCCCTTAAAACACTTGTGAAAATCTAAATAACTATCTAATTAAATTTTCGTTGACAGATTAAGATTATTCTGCGATTATTCTGTCTGATTAACTGTGGTTGAAAACATAGTATATCAAAAATCACTTATAATGTGTTAAAAATGTGAAAAATCATCTATAAATTAAGATTTTACCCCTATAATAAGATTGAACAATCTATCTAAAAGAGTAAAATCATCACGTACATAAATTGATTTTTACATTTTTAACAAATTGTAAAAGTTTTTTTTTTTTTGTATACTGTGCTTTCAAGTAAATCAACAAAATAGAACATTCACATAATATTATTCATCTCTCGACTGAGTTATTTTATATAGATATTCTCTAACGGTGCGTTTGGTTGCACAATTTTGTTGTAGAAAGATATGTTTATAATCGTACAACTAAACAGTTTTACTGTAACAACTTTCTGCACCCAGATTTCAGACAAACAGTATTCAAAAGCTGCGATTTTAAAAAGCTGAGAAAATGAGCTTCCTGTAAAATCAATTTTAAAATTCAGATTCTTATTAAATCAGTTTTAAAATCTAGATTTTTATTAAATCAATTTTATAATCACACAATCAGACGCACTTTTAAAGAGTCATACATACTTTAAAGAAAAAAGAAAAAAAAGCCACGGGGGTTAAAAAGATACCTCCGCATGCAACTTGGCTGTTCTAAGGTGCCAAAGTACAAAACGTTTATGTTTATCTTCGCTTGTACTTAAACGTGAAGAATAAGAAAAGTAAAAGAAGATTGAAAAAAAAAACTAAAGTTGCGAATTTCCGGCGTCAATCTTTGCGGCTGATACTTCGGAAGAGATTTTAAAAAGAAAAAAGGAAAAGAAGAAGAGGCACTCAAACGGGGTCTTTTTGGAATTTGTCTTGTTCGTGGACTGAGTGGTCTGAATCCTTTTCGATCGTTTTCCGCATCAGATTGATCAAAACTTATTTGCTTTTGCTCGCTCGCCTCGTAAATTGTTGCACTATAAAAAAGAAAAAAAAAAGTTGAGCGTGGATTTCCATTAACGTACGCGCTCACCCTTTCATGCATCGACATCAAGATTATGGGAAGTATCCAAATACCATCGGGTAAATCCATATAATCTCATTTATAACTTATTTAAAATATTTATGTAAATTCAAATTGATTCATTGAATTAAATTTTTGTTAACAGGTTTAGATTATTATGTGAATATTTTGATTCGTTAACCCTCATTGAAAATATAATATTTCAATAAAAACCGACTATAATGTATTAAAAATAAACAAAATTAATTTTTTTTTAATGATAATTTTACCTCTTTGAATAAGGTTCTATAATCTATTTAAAGGGGGTAAAAGCAACATATATATATATATATATAAAGGTTTTTCATATTTTTTACAAATTATATGAGGTTTTTGGTATATTATTTTTTCAACTAAGGTTAACCAATCATAATATTAGCATGATATTTTTAATGAAATTTAATTCTAAGAGTTATTTGGATTTACATATGTATTTTTAGAGGGTTATATAGATTTTAGAAAGTTTAGAGGGGGTTATTTGGATTTTCCCCGAAGATCTTATGGATTATCAGAACCATTGATCAAAAGAATGAATGATTCAAACAATTTATTTAGATAGTGTTTGAATATAGGTTTGCATGTGCTTTTGTTTTTGTAATTGCAAACGTATTTCTAAATGACTCTCCGAAATATACTTAATTAAAGAAAAGAAAAACATTCAAATAGTCCGCTGCAAATTACCTGAAATCCATATAGTACTATGACTTTTCCTAAAATTCATATGACCTCCTACAAATACGTATGTAAATCCAATAGATCTCTGAATTAAATTCTGTGACAGATGAAAATATTTTATAAATATTTTATTTGGTTAACCCTAACTAAAAACACAGTATACCAAATTTCCTTTATAATGCGTTAAAATGTGAAAAACCATATGTAAATGATGATTTTATCCCTCCAAAATATATTATAAAATACTATCCGGAGAGATAAAATTGTCATTTACATAAATATTTTTTACATTTTTAACACATTGTATGGAGGTTTTGGAATGCTGTGTTTACAATCAAGGTTAACCAAACAGAATATTCTTCATCTGCCAACATAAATTTAATTCCAAAGGCTATTTGAATTCACAAATTTGTTTTCAGATGGTTATATACATGGACTTGAGAAAAAAAATATGAGGTGATAATGTTATATGGATGTCGGGCAGTCTACGAGGGGTTATATGGATTTTTTCCTTGAAAAAATTGTTACAATTTTTAGTATTAAAAATATATTTTAAAAAAAATGTAAAAAAATGAGCTTTCTAAGGATCAAGAATCGAATTTATTTAAGCTACTAAGCTGCTATTCAAAAAGTATACTTTTTCTACACGTTTTTAAATGCAACCTTAAAATCAACCGGTACAACCTATGGTGTACCGGTTGTTATTCAAATAGCAACGCCGGGAAGCTAAGTTGATAGGGAAGAACCGTTTATCAACGGAAAATCCTTCTCTATACAGGTTTTATAACAAAACTTTGATAGACGAAAGGTAGAAGCACCACAACCACATCAATGGATTTCTCGGTGGACATATAATCTCTTTCATGGATGTTTATTTATAATTCAATGAAAACAATTTATATTTTATAAAAATATATTCACACAATTTACTGTAGTATATAGTTCATCTTTAAATAATTATATTCTATTTTTTTAGAAGCGGCAGTCCATTGTTAACTTAAAAAACACAGTTACATCATGGTCTAAAAGGTGCGTAAGGTGGAGACAGATAGAATGAAAAAATCAAAACGAGAGTAGCTACTGTAGTCGAGACCAAAAAAAAGTGTGTATCTAACATTTATTAATTATATTTTATTAGATTATTATGCACAGTTAGATAATATACATACATCCAATATTATTTTTGACCCTATTTTTCCGTTCCTCATGGGGTTAATTTAGAAATGTGTTAAAATTTTAATGATAAGTTATTCTAATTTAAGAGAATGAAATGTCCACTAATTTTAATCATATTTATATTTTTAAAAATTATAATAAAAATTAAAGATAAATGTTATTTTAACTTTTAAATTAAAAAAAAAATCATTATTTTTATTTTAATATTATGATAGCTTATCTTTTATTTTTCAACAAGAAACTCAAGACATAAAAACAATAAAAAAACAACGAAAACTCTAGCAACAAAACAACGAAAAAACAACAACAAAATTATTTTTGATGTAAAAACAAATTCATGAAACGAAAACTTCCAAAACCAAAGAGCTTTTTGTGTACGAGATTTGATTCTTTTCCCCGGACGTCCAAACCCAATAACTATTTATGCGCACGCGAGCGTTTGCAGGCGATCTACCGCCTCGAGATTCACGAAACGCACGCGCGCGCGCGCTCTCTCTCTCTCTCTCGCATTGTCAATAATGTCAACAAAGCAAACCTATCTATTATAATACGTTGCATGGGTCACTCACTCACTCACTCTCTCTCTCTCTCTCTCCACGTGTATATATACCATTATAAATGTATATATATATATGAAGAGATATATACAGAGATATTGATATTGATGTGAATGTTATGATGATTGACAAGAGGGCACAAGAAGAACACGCGCTTGACATGGACAGATGGAGCAGAGAAGGGTATCTCGATTTTCGATTCTTCTTGTGACTTTTACCCTTTTATTAGACCTTGGTCTCACCTCCCATTTATAGAAACCTCCCCCAAAAGAAACTATATGCGTGTGTGGTCCTGCGTACAAGTACAATCACGGATTTAAGTAGTAAAAAAAATGGACTTTTAAGATATGCGAGTGAGCTTCAATTGTGACCCCCTTCGCATTCACGGATCGATGAGTCAAATTTAAACAGGTGTGATATTATCAGTGTCATCAGTATTGAATTGTATTAATTATGAATTAAATCATACAGTTTATAAATTAAATTATACAATCAAATATCAATCTCTTTACAATTTTATTCATAAACTATGTAGTTTGAATAATAAGCTGTCCCAAGAGTATAAGGCTTCTTTGGATCCCCGATTAAATGAATTTTGTGGTGGGAAACATCGTCTACCGCTATTGCGGATCCAAACAAGAATCTGACATTTGTGTGTTTTTTTTTTAAATAAATTTGAATGTTATAGTATACAGTCTATGAATTGAACTGCACAATCAAATGTCAGTCTCTATGCAATTTGATTCATAGGTTATGTAGTTTAATTAATAAATCGTGCAAATCAATATTGATGATCCCAAGAGCGTAGGGCTTGTTTGGATCCCCGGTTTAGTGAATTCTGTTGTGGAAAACATCGTCTACCGCTATCACTGATTAAAACAAGAATGTGACATTTGCGTTCTTTTTTAAAAAAAAAAAAATATTTGATAAAGAAGTATTGTTTTTGAATAAAAATGACCGTTAAATATTATGCCCCAACGCAAATGCCTTGAATATGTTTGGATCCGCATTGACATTGCACCGGATTCTCCACTACGGAATCCAAATGAGACCTTAACATGTTTGACATCACAAATTCGCAAATACCAATCCAAACTTTCATGTGATCCCTTTTATTCACACTGATTTAGGTCAAATACCTTTAAGTTTCAAAAGCTCCCGTGTATTTGAATACTTTTAGTGGGCATTTGAAAAAACGTCCGGAGTAATTTTTTTTTACAGGAACGAAATATCCTCAAATGTATTTTTAAACACTCAAATTAATTCAAAAATTGTGGTTTACTTTACATTTATAAATGTCATTTCAAAATTGCTTTTAAAAAATCTAAAAATATGCTTTCTCAAAATCAACTTCAAAAAACCGAAAAGGTATGATTTCTAAAACAATCAATGTTTCCAAGCGCTGCCTTTGTAAAAGAAAATTAATAATTTAATAAAAATACGTTTTTTTATTTTATTTTATGGAAAGCCATTTTCAAAGATGATATAAATGAGACAGGTGTGGAATATAATTTAGAAATCCTATTGGAGTTAAGCTAAACCCAATTCATTTGGACTTGGTTACTGAAGTGTTAGGGTTACGAGTGTTTAAACTGTTCAACATGCGAAATGAAATTAAAATCCTTCGGTTTGTTTTATGGGAAAATACTCAAAAAAATATTCTAAAAATAAGAAATACCTAAAACAACTTCTTTTAATCATTCTATATAAAAAATTGTATTTAACAATATCGTAACCTAAAATGACATAAATGATATTCTTTTATAATTTTTAAAATCTCTCACACTATATTTAAAACTTCTTTTCACATTCTTAAATTTACAAGATTTTTTTAAAATTTGTCCTAACTTTTTAAAGTTTTTTTCAATATTTTTATTATATACATATCTTATAAAAATGTCTTCCATTAGGGTTTTTTTTATATATATTATTAAACATGTGTAAGTGCCCAAATAGATTTTATAGAGTTTAGAAATATTAGGAAAATATTTTATAACAAAAATTTTCAATTTTTTACAATTTAAATATTAATGGTATATTTTGATATACAAAAAATAATAACAAACTTCATGCACAGATGAAAAAATTATTTTATTATTTATTAATATTTTAAGAAAAAATGACAAAAAAAAGTCTCCTAAAAGTTAGAAATACCAAAATCAGCCATTTTTTAAAATTATACCTAAAAAAGTTTCATTTTACCATTTTGGAAACACAAAAGACTAATTTACCCTTATGCAATTAGATCTTTAATACATTCTATATCTCTTAACTTTGTTAAAATATTTCACCCTTTTAATTTTATTAATATATTTCACACATTTTCATGTAGATCAAATTTTTTTTATTGTAAATTTTTTGTGATTAGGTGGATTTTGTGAAATATGTACCAATATAATTTGAGTTTTTGATAATAAACTCCATTAAATGTTGATATTTTTTTTAAAAAAATGGATATGTACTAATGATATCATAAAAATATATAAATTACCAAAAAATAAAAAATGTGAATAAAGATTTAGAATACTAAAATATTATATGCTGCATTGGGGCACATCACAGATTTAAATTACACATTATAATTATACACAATGAAAAATGAGAAATAATATCATGTAAGATATATTTAAGAAACACACAGTATGATATATAATAACAAAATCTCTAAGGGGATTGATTTTCGTCAAGTATATAGAGATTGTTGTTTTGTAGGAAAAATAATTTTTAATGTGGAATAAAGAGGGATATTAAAGATTTAACTACATAATGACATATTAGTCTTTTGGGTTTTTAAAACTGTGAATGAGATTTTTTTAGGTATAATTTTAAAAAATGACTAATTTGGGTATTTCAAACTCTTAAGAAATTTTTTTTGTCATTTTTCCTATTTTAATTGGGATGTTAAATAATTAAATATATAGAAGATATTTAAGTAGATAACATAAATGTAATCAAATAATTTTACTTTCTAAAATTGTGATAGAAGATTTTTAGATAGAATTTAAAAAAAAAACAAGTAATTTGGATATTTTCAATACTTAGATAATTTTTTTTATATTTTCCCTTGTTTTATCCTATAATATTTAATTTCTCCATTCTCTCTTCACCATCACAGCTCACGACTCTTTTTTACAGGGAATTTTAATTTCAGTCCCATAAACATATGATTTAATTTACATACAGCTCATTTCAATCTACACATGTTTTGAATTTCTTAAAAATAATATACATTATCTAATAAGGTACATGCTTTTACAAAAATTAAACATATGCTTCAATAAATTATATAGACACATTTATAACAAATGTAAAACAATTCTATTGATGCATATATACATCAATAATGTGCTTCGACGATTTTCGATCAATGCTATGAAACTGTAATTGGGACTGAAAAACAAAAAAAGACATCTCAAGCAACCATCAACATTATACACAAACCGCACCCCACCCAACAAAAAAAGAAAAACAAAGCTGATACACTCAAATGCTTCTGCAAACACATCATCTAATTTAATATATATATAATCTCTTAACGACATGGATACTATGTCAGTATATGGTTTATTATGAAAAAAAAATTGTATGCATTCAATTCATATTACTTCCCTTTTTGCAAAAGAGTGCAACTCAATGCACAAGTATATATATACTTCATAAAAAAAAATAATCATGTTTGATCTGTAAAAGTGACTTAACATAATACTTTCCTCTTCATTAAAGATACATGGACTCACAGTCACACACCTCAAAATTCCTTTTTAGTGTAGATTTGGGTTGTGATCCATAACAAATTCCCTTTAAACCAAGTGTTGACTCTTAAAGAGAATTACAGAGAACAAAGCCAGGCCCTGCCTTTGGATCCATCAATACTCAAGAACACACCAAACCCAGCAAACAGAACACTCAACCAAGTGTTGACTCTTAAAGAGAATTACAGAGAACAAAGCCAGGCCCTGCCTTTGGATCCATCAATACTCAAGAACACACCAAACCCAGCAAACATAACACTCAACCCAAGAGACCAACTAATGTTGATAAGAGCAACATATCATGAATTTGCAATGAAAAAAAAAGGTCCAACGAGGATTGCATTAAGACCTAAATTTCTTTCTAAAGTACAAACCTCAACGTTTAACCCTGATAATTCCAATAAAACGATGAAGATCAAAGGTGTCATTATGAAGTAACTTTAGCAGGTCACCAAAAAAAGATGCTGGGCTTCCATTTCAATCACTATGCAGAGGAGAATTAGAAAGACTCGCGCATGCAAGACTGTAATGCAGCTCTAAGTCTTACTAAAGATAGCTGTGTAACAATACTAAACATAAGAAAACTGTGACCCAGCAACACTGCAACATCAAATGATCAACTACTCTTATATTCTTAATTTTCCCTAGTTACCAACATTTGTAGGATTTGGAACATGAAATTGATTCAACACAATAGTGAAACAGAAAGCAGATTCCTGATATTCTTACCTCCTGATCATTCAGCGGTAAGCCGGAGCAGCGCCAGCAAAAGCATAGAGCGAAGATACAGGTATATTTGCAGGGAGATTGGACTGTCCTGGAGCTGGCACCTGAGAGGTATATGCGTACCTTCGATTTGGATCCTCGGAACTAGGTTGAGGGGGCACAGGGTATCCATGAGAGGGTGGAAATGCTGCAGGTGGGTGGCCAGGGGCCACATATTGAGGGATGTATGGATAATTGTAGCCAGCTGGAGGGTTGTAATATCTGTGCTGAGGTAATTCCGCGGATGTGGGAGCAACAACGCCATATGAATAATTGGTATGATTTGCATGCTGAGTGTAATATGGATTACCCTGTCCTCCATGGTAAGTATGGTATAATCCTGGCGCAGGTACTTGATCCCTTGGAATTATTTCAGGTGCAGCAGGTCTATACCTGTCATGGCAGCAAAAGAATTGTGATTCTGGTGAATGTGAGAGAGCAGAGATGCAAACAATATACCAATAACATATCATGACATTAAATTATAAATTCTGATAAAAATTCTTCAACAGTGAAGATGACCCTTCTCCTCCTCTATTTCGCTGCAGATTTATGTAGTATAAACCACCTCAGCAGGCTCTCCATTACTCACTCCATCTTAGAAGACATCAAACACTTAATTTCACTCATTTCAAAGCCAAATTCTCTACATTTTTCCAAACATCCATGAACAATATCCCATGAAAAATCAACCATGCACAAACCTTCTCATGTGTTGCATTCTAATTATTAGTAACATTGGTTCATGCAGACCAGTTTGCAAAACTTCCTGCTCTTTATTACAGCACAAAGATTGTAAATAATGACAGCAATAAGTCTGTTATTTACAAAATCAGTTAGGTGAGCCCAAATAACGCCACCACATCTTAATACAAAATTTCAAGGTAGCCTTAAAAAAAAAATTCCTTTTCTTTTTTCCTTCAGTTTGTCGTTACCTTTCTCATTGGTTGCGACCATAAATGACAGAGGCAAGAGTATCAAATGCAGTCAGATTCATCACTATATGAGAGTCTTCATCTTGTTAAATGCAGATAATATAGTCCAAAAAGGAAAGATCCACGTAGAATCCATGTAGTGTTTGGTTGTGAGTCTCTTGAATCCCTTGGTGAATGGTTCTAGACTAGGTCACGTGGTTTTTCCCATTTGGGTTTTCATGTAAAAATTCGTGTGCATTATGTTGTGTGGCATGCTTACCTATCAGCAGGGACAATGCAATACAGACATGGAGACATGTCAATTTTTTTTTAAAAAGAAGGGCACAACACGTCAAGGATACAACAATGATTTGAATAACAACAATAATAATGAAATCATTTCAAAAAAGAAAAAAAGAAAAACTGAACACACACAAAAGATGTCTATATCTTCAGAATCTGATTGCAGGCAATTCATCATTCTAGTATCCTTCAACTGGGTAAATGGACCATTCATTTTAGTTTTTTATGTAAAAAACCGATGTATACTTTAATAAACAAAACAATATTTTTCCCAATTGTACAATAACACAAGTTCATCCTTTTCCAGACTCAACCATCCCAACCAGAACAACAACCAGTCTATCTCATAACAGTGTCACTGCCCCCAACATATCTGATGATGAAGAAGAAGAAGATTTAAAATTGGCTAGATTTTAGATAGGAAAGCAAAATTTTTAATGCCATCAAAGCAAGGGGAAAAACCTTTTCTCAATCCCTTCCCCATTATGAAATTAGAACCGAATCCACCTTCCCCCATTATGCTTCACGATAATTCCGTCTAGAGTATAACATTGGCCCATGCTTGAAGAAAATCCAAGATTGCAACCCAAGTATTTTCCAGGTAGACTTTTCTTCCTTTAAAAATAAATTCTCATTTCGTACCAACCAAATATTCCAACAAAAAGTATAGGACCATAAAATTTTACTTTATTATGTCTTGTCCTTCTTTAAATCAATCTCAATCTTTTTTTTTCAAGATTTTTTAATTCACATCTTGTATTAGAGTACTTCCGACGACCTTGCCATATTCTCGTGCTATGAGGACATCCGAAGAAAAGATGATCTCTAGTCTCATCATCTCCACATATTCCACAAACATTGTTCCATCGTTTGCTCACATCATTCGATTCACCTTGGTGAGATTCATGGCAAGAGAAAGAAACCACTTGAAACATCAAATTCTCAATAAAGTTTAAAACCCCAAATTTAATTTGCAAAAAGAGAGAATGCGATGTCGGGAGAGTCTCACATTAATACGCTCACAGAATGACTTCACGGAGAAACCCAAGTTCAATTCCATCTTTCAAAGTATTGTATCATCTTTTTCAAGATCCAAATTCACCTCTTGCAGAGTCACCAAAAGTGAACATACGTCCTCCACAGCCTCTTTTTTGTTTAGATTCCAATGAATCCTTGAACAAAATATGATCCTATTATTATCACAAGTAGACGAATTGCAAATCATGTCTTCTGAACCTTAGAGCTCCTTCCAAAAGCAAGTCACCACTCCATTGTCGTGCTTAAAATACAATTCAAAATGTTGGATATTTCAAGGGTATTCTGCCAAATCGTTGTTAACCAAACCCTCTCTCAAGATTCGAGAACCAATATACTAGGAGCACCATAGTATTTCCTTTGCAATCCTCACTAAAAATAAATTAACCAAACAATGGAACTAATAATAACTAACTTTGATTAACTTTCCCAGTCTTAGGGACTGTTTGGAAACCCGTTTGATATTGTAAAAAGTACATTAATAAAACTCGATTCCAAGAAAGCCCACTTTCTCCGCTTTTTAAAAAGCATACATTTTGTACTAAAAACTAAAATAAACATTTTAATTAAGCATGCTCTTCCAGAACCTTTTGGCAACACGTTTGCGCTTTTCGATTACTATATAAGCAAAAGCCCGTTTAAAAAGGTTTCCAAACGGTCTTTTAAGCTAGAACCACAATAATCATAAGACTCAAAATAAATATAACCACAATTCTCATATTTTGATTACCCACAATGCATGTAAACAGCAGTCCACCAATACCATAACATAAAAGCACTATTGGCCTCAGGCAAGTTAAGCTATAATCATTTGTTCATAAGGACAGGATTATTATTCAATATTCAATAAGATGTTCTAAAAAGTGAAGTCACAAACTTGGCATTCACATCAAATTCTTTTCAGAAAGAAAGATGTCTACCTTTCTTGTTGGCCTCAGGCAAGTTAAGCTATAATCATTCATTCATAAGGACAGGATTATTATTCAATATTCAATAAGATGTTCTAAAAAGTGAAGTCACAAACTTGGCATTCACATCAAATTCTTTTCAAAAAGAAAGATGTCTACCTTTCTTGAGGCATTGGATTCTTGGGCATGTAGGGCAGAATAGTCCGAGGATGGTAGTATGAGTCACTTATGGGCAACGATTCCACCGGTTGAGTGCGTCTAGGATCCATACCCAGAGAAATGACAGCCTCCTGAGTTGGCGCCACGTATGTGTCGCCATTGGGAGGCAAGCCCATTGGAGGAATGTATTGAGCATCATGCACTAGAGGTGCTCGAGGCACATGAGGTGCCACTCTATAAGGATCCTCTGGAGGTTCCAATCGGGCAAGTGATGCACGATGATCCTCAAGAATGTAAGGTGCAGATGCTTGGGCCATGTAAGGTGGTGCTATAAAAGTGTCCCCCGCAGGTGGGATATAGGGAGGTGGTGCTCTGTGATCCTCGGGCAGGTGTGGGGGAGGCATTGATTGCGGCACATTAATAGGGCGAAATAATGATAAAAGATCACTTACCTGAATTTTGAAAATTATGTTTAAAAGCTTGAGAAAAATGGAAAATTATATATTTTGATCAGCAAATAATGACTGACCTGGCGTGAGTTAAGCTCTTGAGAGAATTTAGACTTATTATAATTATCTTTGATCGCATGCTTAAATGCAATCTCAGGAAGAGGTAAGCAATCTTTGACGATCTTAAACTCCACCTGCATAGAAGAATGGAGATAGTTGAAAAACAAATGGATGTCACCACATTCAAACTTAATGAAGTATAGGAAACTCTCCAATAAATGTGAAGCTTCAAGAAATTCAAATCCAACTTCCCTATTTCCAAAAAAATTATAAGGTATTTTTCCATGTCAATAAATCAACACCCAAGAAAACATTTGCATGACATGCCTCAAGGTTGAACTTAATCTTTTTCATCGGAACTCCATATTATTAAATGATGCCCCTCAAACAAAGGAGACGGGGGATCTCAAAAAAGAAAAGAAAAAATAAAAAACATAACAAAAGGAAAAATTAATAAGTACACAATCAAGTAAAAGCAACCCTTGCCAACAAACCCCTGACTACAGAGAGGCTAGGGTCGTCTCCAATTAGAGTGGAGACCCAAAGCCAAGGGAGACCCACAATGGCATGGCTCTGTCAAACATGTTACGGTGAAGACTAGGGTGAGGCTCTACCATGACATAGGTTTTGTGCTTTTTATGTTTACCCCATATGGGAATTTAAACCTTTCCAACCATTTTGCAACTGGACTTTAAAATTAATCAAGTTTAAATAACTCATGTTTAACACCCACAGTAATAAAGAAATTCAATTCTTCAATAGGAATACATATCTATAAGCATAATTTTAAAGTATTGTGCGAACCACATGTGCAGTAGTCTGCCCCCAAAGAGTACATGCGATCACATGTACAGTGCATACAACAACACTTTTTTCTTTTTCTTTTTTTAAAAAAGTGACACTAAACATAAGATCAAGAGAAATAAGGTATAATTTTTTTTTTTCAAAAAAAATGATAGGCCTCTAGCCTCAATTTACTAAAGTTTTTTTTGAAAAGCAAGTTTGCTTTAGATTAGTATTATACTATCATCCCAAATCTATAGAGAGTAGCTGTGCGTTTAGTTAGCATTAGATATAGTTATATTAAATGAGGATAAAAATAAATTATTTTATTAGATTTGACATGATCCACCTCACCTTGCCATTCAAGCAAAGTTAGTTCATAAAATTGAGAAAACAAAAAACTTTGGATATGAAACCTCATTGAGAAGATACCTTGCATTGAGGAGATGAAACCAACTCAGACTATTCAATCAAATAAGGGAAAATACAACAACTCCCAATCATGACAAAATTTGCTAAATATAACCAAGAAGGCCAACCAAGGGATTTTGACATCCACCTTTACATAGAACCGAATCCTTCTATAAAACTTCATTGCCGAAGTGACGCCTATAATGTCAAAATTGAGAATCTAGATTTAGGCGAGGAGATAGCCGCCCACATAAACAAACTTTCCTTCTTCAAACATTCTTTTCCACACGTTATCACAATATATACAGAAGACTTTGTATTTATGAAACTGGTATGAATCACTCAACAAGGCAAAAGCTGATCCTGGCCTATGGGCAACCAGGAAGATCAGTTCCCTGACACAAGAAAGGTTAGAACATCCCAAGCATGCCTGTAGGAAGGCTAGCTAGAAGAAATTACTAAAAGCTTCAGAGTACTTGAACCATCAGCCACAAAACACAAAGTGTGTTCCACATAAAAAAATTCTTCTTCAATCCTTCCTTTCTGCAAGTTCTCAGGATGCATCAAGCAGAAGACTTTTTGAGAAACTGGTGGGAATCCTACACCACCAAATTTCAGTCATATTTGGGGTATAATTCCAATAAAACAGGAGAAAGGAAAAGAAAAAAATGAAAAACAGTAGATGAGAGGTCTACAAGAAAATAAAAGACCTTTTTATGATGTAGATATGAGAGTATGTTATTGTCCATTCTTCATGATATTATATAGGACACGATAGAATTGAATTTTTATAATTCTCTTACTTTTCACATGCGTCTACTATTTAGGCAAAATACCATAACCTATTGTCAGTAAGAAACAAAAAGAAACCTAAAAAATGGTAAGGGAAAAAGAAGAAATAAGCAGAAAACTTCCCTGATGAAGGAAAATATAACTATGCAGATTCAATGTAAAATAATTCTAAACAACAAGATCTCAAATATCTAGTAGAATAGCCATAATGCCAAAGAAAAGATCAGATAGCCTACAAAATCCGAAGAGGAGTCAAGAAAGGTGATAGAAGCCAAGAGCTAAATTTTGCTCAACATAGTGCTCAATTCAATAGGATCCTCCGACACAGGGTGTCGGAGCTTGTGGAGGGCCAAAATGAAGAAATCTTACAAGACAAAGGAGCGACACCAAAACATTTGGAAGGCAATCAAGGTGTCAATTCATGCTTGGGATTTCGCTCTTATTTTAAGAAGACACTAGAGCTTTTTGTCTAGGAGAAGGATGACAAAGCTTTTGTTCCTAAGTTTTCTTTGAAAATGCATCTTTTTTAGAGGGATCCTTTGATCTCTTTTTCCCTTTGTTTCTTTTTCTTTTAAGGGGATTTTATTCGAGGGGCATCATCGATATTTATATGAAGCTTCAATCTTTACCTCCAAATAAAAAAGGGTTGCGATAATAAAACAATAAAAGCCAATAAATATATTAATGATTTGAGAGCTAACCAGTGCATGCCTTATGCCAAACTTCCAAAGCAATGTAGAACAGCAGTAAATAAGAATATTACCTGTGCAGGATATGACCCTCCAAAGGCTTCAGGTTGCCAGCTCATGCCGCCTTGCGAAGTGGCTTCATATATACCATAAAGAAGCTTCAAATCAACATCAAACAAAAACAGCTTTGTTTTTTTCTGAATCTTCTTCACATCCTTTGCCCTTGAAGCGGGGAGCCCAAACACACGATTCCAATAGCACTCAGGCTTTGTCCTCCCATTACACATAAAGATAAAACCAGGGATCCCTTCACCTTGGCCTGCTCCCACCTCCACATCCCCACCACTATTAACAACAGGTGTTTCGGCTGCTTTCATGACTTCTTTCCCTTGTCTATCTTCTTTTGAGAAGAGTTCTCAATCTTCTTTTTTTCGCCCTGACCAATTTTTACCATGTAATGATCTGAAACAGGCAACTCTGGACAAAAACCAATCAGCCCTGTTATTTATCCTGACCATCAGATGAGCATTGCTTGTCTCCATACAACTGTCCATTCAATGTGAAACACAACAATAATATATGCTCAACAAATACAAAAGAGTGTAATTGGAATCATACGCATTTATAACTGCAAACAAATCGAACAACCTTAAAAATTATCAACCACTACAGCCTTGTAATAATAAATAAATAACTAAAATTTAAGGGGAAGAAGAATAAAAACAAGCCCAAACATCAAAATACATTCAAATGGAGAATCCCTAACTGAACAAGCCAAAACAGTTGATCAAAATGGAAACAAAAGAAAAGAATGCAATGTGGATCATATGAATTGGAAACAGCAACAACACATATTTACCAAAACAACAACATAAATTAAAGCAAAAATTAGCTTGTGAAACACCGAACCTGGAAATTTTAACAAAAAAAAAAAAAAAAAAACCCTAATTTCAAAAGACCAGAAATTGTCATAAAAAATAAGAAAAGCAAACACAACATCAAAATCCATTCAAATAAAGCGCTCTGACACAGATAACAAACCCGACGAAACCCTAACTGGAAACAAAGATTAAAAATGCTCTTCAGAATCAACAAAATAAAAGAACCCCAAATGCGCTTCGCTCATCCAAACCATTAAATCATTAAATTTGAAGCAACAACAACATCAATCAATAAATACAACGATTCGTTCATCCAAACCCAAATTCAAAATTTCACCGCCAAAAGAACCCCAAAATCCAAATGCGCTGAAACTCGACATGAAAAAAGAACAAAAAACGAACACAAAAATCATAATTCATTCAAACAGAATGATCTGACGCGAAATAACAAACTCGAAAAAACCCTATTAGAATTCAAAGCACAAAAAACCTCTTCAAAAACCATCGATCACAACACGCGGTGTGATCAAAAATAGAAATAAAAGATAGAAGGGGACCTGCTCTTCATATTAATATTTAGAGAAAAAAAAATAGAGAATGCTCACGTACCACTTGAAGAAATGAAGAACAGAGACGGAAATACAAATGAGAGGCCACTTATAAATTACAGTAAAATAAAAATAAAAAAACTTTTCATCCACCAACGGTCCGTATACCTCATTAATTGTTTTTTTATATTCATCAAAAATAGATTATCTGCTACCTATACTATATCTATAATATATATATATATATATATGAAAATGCTACTTAACTTATTTTTATAATCTAAAATTCATATCACACGATTAAAATTTAGATCACACTTGTTTTTATTTTTAAAAAATAATAAATATTATCAAATGAAGTATATGATTTGATATAAAGTGTATATCGCTCCATTTCCAGTTGAATGAATCTATTTTATAAGTGTAAGAAAAAAAATTAACGATATATATACATCGTTTAACAATGTAAATATTTTGTTGAAACTCTAACGAAAATTATAAAAGGACTGAGTGTAATAGCACCTTGTAAATAATATTGTATAATGGGATTTAAGTTTTGAGTGTAAAATATGACCAAATGGTTGTTTACCAAAAAATAAAAAAAAAAATAAAGAAATTTATTTGATTCATCAAACGAGGTCTACTATTTTAAAAAACAATTTAAATGTGTGAAAGACTATTAGTGGGAATGTAGATAGACCGTCTCTAACATTATTTAAAAAATCAACCATTGATATCATTTTAAAGAATCCAATGATCCAGTTTGGGTTGCAGGTAATATTAAGAAACTGAGTTTGAAAAATAACTTTTCACTCTATATATTTTAATAACTAAAATATATATTTTTACTTTTATAAAAGATTTGAGACTATTTTGGACACTTTGAAAACAAGTTTTGTGATTGATGTAAAAACAAAATCTTCAAAACCATTCAATTTTGTTTTCAAAGAGTGGCCTTTATTCTAAAGAGCTTGTTTAGAAAATCTCTCGTGTCATTATAATTTAATATGACAATATATATGTAGCCCATGGTGATTAGGCCTGTCAACGGGTCGGGTCCAGACCCGGACCCGATCCGATCTGGATCTGATTACACGTGTAATATACCCGACCCGATTTGGACCCGACCCGAGTTGGACCCGACCCGGCGGACCCGAACAAACAAACGGGTCGGGTCCGGGTCCACCCCGCCCCGACCCGTTGGACCCGAGACCCGATTGTTTTATTAAAATATGCTCATATATTATAAGACCATTAGTATTAGTTGATACATAATTTTATTTCTTACTTAACTTATTTTTGTATCTACAAGTTCATAAATCATAATCATAACAAGCCTATAAATCGGTTTGTTTTGGACAATTAACTTATTAGCTTTTGAATTTGTATGATTAATTAGTTTGTTGCATGATTTATGTTTATTATTTAGGTTAATATGTTAGTGTTTATTGTTTTAAATGTTGTTTAGGTTAATATTGTTTTGAATGTTGTTTAGGTTAGTTATGTTTATTATTTAGGTTAATATGTTTTTTATGTTAGTGATTATTGTTTTGAATGTTATTTAATAATTCATTTACTTCTTTTGAATTGTATAAAATTATATTCAAACATAGTCCCATTAACAATAATGTTTTATTACAAAAAATTTCAAATAGAATGATAAGGCAAACAAATACATGAGCTTTTCTTTTTTTCTTTTTTTTTTTTTTACCCAACCATCCAGGTCGGGTCGGACCCGGACCCGACCCGGGTCCGCCGGGTCCGGGTCCAGATCCACATTTCCCCGGACCCGCCGAGTCCTATCACGGGTCAAGTCCGGGTCTACCTCAATCCGACCCAGACCCGACCCGTTGACAGGCCTGGTGATCCATGATTAGACCATAATCTGGGTTGACCTTTTCAGTTAATATTGTGATTTAGAATTAATCTTTCTATCATTCTATATTTAAATTGTTAATCGTAACTTAATCCAATCCGATCAAGTTTAATTCATAGTTTTATTTTAACAAAGTTTTTTTTTTTTAAAAAAAAAAGGTTCAGATGTTGCGGCACAACAAAAGCACTGTGCGGATGACGACAACTTTACATTGTCCCGCGAGAACGAACCGTTTTCCACTCACTCTCAAGGGTATTATGGTACTTTCATTATACGCCCGCTATAAATTGGCCTTCATCGCATCCGACCGTGCGAGTCGAGCGTGCGAAGACTTCCTCTCTCTCTCTCTCTCTCTCTCTGATCGAATCGACGGGAGATGCAACCACCCGTGGCGGAACCGGTCGTCGGAGAGGCGGTGGATGACGGCGGAGTGGGGTCGTCGGGGTTGGCGGAGGCGGAGTTCGATAAGGCGGGGTGGGGGAGCTGCGGGGATGACGCGATCATGCAACAGGAGGCGTCAATCATGGCGTCGGAAGCCGAACGGGTCCCTCTCGTCGGTTTCAAGGCAAGGACGCGAGAAATCTCTCCTTAAACCCTAGCGTTTGCGGCCTTTTCTTTTGTTTGATGTGGATGCTTGTGGTTTTTCTTTTAGGCGTAGAATCTGTCGTTCATTTGAGAAGGAATGTATGTTTTTAGGGTTTCTGATCTCTTGAATTGTTGGAATTCATGAATTGTGTTTAGATTACCGTGAAATTGGGGTGGGAGTTCGTGAGCTGTTCAGTCAGTGGGATCTCAGTCAGAGCGAGATCTCATTGGTTCTCGTGGAACCTCCCTTGTTTAACATGTGAGTTATGTGATAATTTTAATCACACGTCGGTCTGTCATTGGAGGTTTACGAGAATCGTTGGGATCCAACACTGACTGGATCCCATCTCTGTTCTTTGGCATGTGTTTCTGTTGCTTTCATTCATTGGTTCAGATGTTTGTAGGATTTGTGTTTAGGATTTCATAGATCCAGCACTGGATATGTTATATCAATCAACGGAAATGTATCAATAATGCAAAAGCAAACACATCTATAAGTGCTTCATTATCTCCTATAATGCAAAAGAATGCAGTCTATGAGTCGTTCAATGCCATCGGGGATGCAATGGGTATATAAGTATTTAATATAAGTGTGGGGTTTTAGCTCCTTAAGGTTACTATCTGTTCAGCTGTCACTCCTAAGTTGTAATTGCTGCAAGTAAAGGTTATTGGAGATGATCGTTTGATTGCTTGGATGTGGAAGCTACAGTGGGAATGAACAATTTTAATTGGTACTTTTTATGCTTACAGTTCAGGGCTGGAATTTTATGTAGTGTGTTTTGCGTGTTTCAGATGCCATCTTCTAAACCTAATCAGAATAGTTGAGCAGATTAGGGTTGATAAGATTGGGATGAGGTGGGGATGCAGATCTAATAAATCTTAGATGTAGGTAATTAGGAAGAATCTGAGAGATAGAATACACTCGACTGTATTTGTCTCTGTCAAGTCTTTATGGTAACGCATTATTCATAGAGTTCACTTCAAAATGTTGGGAATTAAGATAATGTTATTTCCTTCTGTGTTGGTGTTGCCTTGCGTCCATTACAAGCATGCAATTTTGAGCATATCAGGTTGTTTAGTTGAAAAGGTTTTAAATGTACCCATGCAATGTATCAGCCCATGTAGATCATTTATACACCTGGATGAATCTAAATATGCTTATGTTTTAGTCAGTGCTTGCAATTTAGTTCTGTCCCATTTTATATGTTTTTGTTAGTTCTAATTTTTTATTGATTTTTTTATTATTTTGATTTGCATATGATTTGGTGAGTGCTTCGTTGACAGGCCCCTATAGATGTTCTAAATCACTTGACTGCACATGTGAACACATGACTGTACCCTGGCACTGATTCCATTTTTTTGGAAATACGTTGATAACAAGTATTGAAGGCGTACTACTTACCTTTCCTAATGTAAGGAGATCCCTCATCTCCTTCTATCTGGGGGGTTTCTTTTTAATAAGATTCTTCTATCTCTCTTAAAGAAAAAAAGTTCATAACAAGTATTGAAGTACTACCATGCATTTTTTATTTGATGCCAGCACTAATGTGTTTTTTATTTGTTGAGGATGAGAGCATCCCCAACCACCTTGAAAATCTCCAAATTTGGAGGGTGGTTTGCTTTAATCACCCTTCAAATGGACCTTTAAATATGAAGATTTGGATTTTGGCTTCCAAATTTGGAGGTCATCTCCAAAACATCTTTTACTTTTTAAATACCTAAAATATCCTCCAAACATATTTTAAATTCCTTTTATGTCCTTTTTCATTTTATACACTAATTATTTTAACATTGTGTATATTTAGATTTGCTAATCTATTTTTAATAAAAATAGTATCATTAGAAAGGTCTTGTTGAGACCTTCAAAATGAGACTAATGTTAAATTAGTTTCCTTTTGGGGTGGGTTAAATAAATCCCCATGTGTTTGATTATTCAAGATATATTATTTTATTTAATTAAAAAACTACTAAGTTATAGCACAACGGTTCAGGGCTTACCTGTGTTAAGGGTAGGTCTTGGGTTCGAGTCTTGGCGCTGTGTCATACCTCCTGTTTGTTAAGCGAAATTCAAAAGAATTTTTTGTGGGACCAGAGACAAACAGACTAAAGTAGCTTTCCCAGCTTGACCGTAAGGTCAGTCACGGAGAGTCCCTCCGATATAAAAATAAAATAAAACTACTAAGTTAAAAATAACTCATAAACCATTTAATATTAGGCTTATTTTAAAAGTTTCAACGAGATCTTTTCAATGATATATTTGTTGATAAAAATGGATTAATGTTAATAACATTTATTATTAAATTTTGATATAATATTAAAGATAATACTAATCAGCGGAAAAAAGGGAGGGGAATGGTTGGAGTGCAACTCCCTCCAAATAGGAATCTCCTCCAATATGGAGGCTTGCATTGGAGATGCTCTGATTAGAAATTTACCAATGCTTTGTCATGCATCTTCCTATAATAATAAAATACATCTCAAAACTCTTGGTCTTAGATAATTTCTACAATAGAGAATGATGCAGTGATTATGCTAAAAAAGGTGAGCTGCAGAAATTTATTGCATTTGACGAAGGATGTGAATGAACTTTGTTGGAATATGTATTATCTTATTGAATGCCAGTCTTGAATGGTGAGGAATAGCAGGCTTGATCCTTTCTTGTCTATGGAACATTGGGGTTTATTTCATCCATCAATCTTCTGGACTCATGTGTCCTCTTAACATGAATTATTTGGAAATTTTACTTGCTTTCAGAACCTACATGTATTTTCTCGTATAAGTTTCTTGGAAGCATTTGAAGATGGAAAGAGCAGAGGTGAATTGTTTGCTGACATATAAATATTATATAGAGAGATGGACAGAGAGAGAGACTAGTAGAAGCATTTTTGAAGTGTTACTTATATAGCATTTCCATAATGAACAATGGAACTGTGATCATTTATCCATTATGAATAACAGTTCCATTATCAATTTCTTGCTTGTACTTGAGCCTCCCTATTGCAGTTAATTGATGTCAAGATGTTTAATTCAACCATTGTGATGTTTATATCAAATTCTTCTTATTATCTTACCCATGTGATCATTTATTAATTTGCTTGAATAAAAATACTTCAGGCATCTTAACATGGTTCCTAGTAATGCAGGAACCTCTGTCCTCACTTGAGGCTGAATATGAATCAGGCAGCCCTATCTTACTCAACAAGATAAAGGTGCAATAATACTTTCAGAGTTTCACATTTGTTGATCCTGCTCTGTATATGCATAGACAGCATAGTAGCATTACAAATTAAAATACTCATTTGGTCCTTATCTTCATGGTTCCCTTATGAAGATGCTTGGTGAAAAATATGCCAACATCAGGCGCACACGAGGAGACGGAAATTGTTTCTTTCGGAGCTTTATGTTTTCTTATCTGGTATTCTTCTATTGCACATACTTTTAGAAGTATTGTCTATCCAGTAATCTGGTGTTTCACTTTTGTTTTGTTGAAGGAAGGGAGATGTGATTTTGGTTAATAGGAGAACTTGTTTGTCTTGGTGTCATCAGGAGCATGTCTTGGAAACACAAGATGAAGTAGAAATTAATCGCATAAGTGGAAACATTGAGCAGTGCAAGAAGACACTTCAGAGTCTAGGCTATGCTGACTTTACCTTCGAAGATTTCTTTTCAGTAAGCATGTCAATTGAATGTCCTTATGCTGATTCTTGTTCTCTACTTTGTACAACACATGCAGACTCATGTATACATAGAAATTGCTAGTGAACACCTGAGTGTCTACTCAATTTACTGATTCGAATAAGTTGAATTTGATGTCTTTCACTTCTTTGGTCATTGGTATGATAACTGCAACTTGTCGTTGTTTTTCCATCTTTTCTGTTAAATTTAACTTATATTGGAAGACAATTTTTAACCTATTAGCTCTTCATCAGGGCTCAACTTTCTAATGATTAGTTCTATTTACGTTGTAAATATGGAAATTGACCTTCATCAAATGTCTGACTTCTGATTTGAGAAGCCAACTGCAACTGAATTTTAACGTGTTGCTTTAGTGGGTAAAAGAAGGCCTTGAAATCTAATTTAGTGAACCTCGTTGTAATCAAAACTCAAGTCAATCACCACTATTCCTTAGAGATAGAGATAGAGGGAGAGAGAGCCAAGCACCACTCTCTATAACTTCGTTCGAAGGGATATATGAAAAGAGAATATTTCAATATAATTTACGCTTTACTATCAGTTATGAAAGCATACTGTTTGCTGAGGATTTATACACCCAAATCCAACAATAGCGAAATTTGCTGTGTTGCTTGCATGATTGCACTTCTAGTCCGATGATACTGAACTTGTCATCCCTTTCATGAGCATCCATATACCTCACAGTTTTTTTTAAGAAACTTCACAGTTAAGTTGATTCTATTTATTAACTCCTTTACAGTCTGAACACTTGCACACTCCTTATTGAAATTGCTTGCTTTGCTATGTCCCTGTGTCTTCCTATGATACCCATTTGGTCTCTGGATAATGGTCTGTAAAGAAGTTGAGAGTACCTAGACATAGAAAGTTCTAGGAATTAATATGATTAAGGATATACCCGTTTTTGGTACAGTAATTGCATGAGTAAAATGCATGGACAACACATCAAAATCGAATTGAATAATTTGCACATGAAAATAATGCCATGTTATTATTGATCCGTCAGTAAATGCATGCCATTTTTGTTTTTTATTAAAAAAAAAATCATTAAGCATATAATGAAGATTTAGTATATATTCTAATATAATTGTTATCGAGGGGTGTTCGAAGGGGTTTGTTAGACATGGTTTGGGACATGCATTTTTCTTTCTTGTTTGTTGCTAGCTTGTATTTTCTTTTCTTGCAGATCCCTCGTCTCCGTATACGAGGGCATCATCTCATTTACTATGAATGCTCCAATCCATTTTCAAAAAAAAAAAAAAGATTCAAATTTTTGTTATTCAAAATTTTTTTGATGAAAGACTGGTGTTAGAAGATTATAACCAGCTATAGACTGGGCCAACATATTTGTTTTCTGAACATCTCAATGGTTCTGTGGCATGCTGATTTTCTCTTGAATTCATTTTACAAACATGTATGTATTTCCAAACATCCTGTCTCATCTTCCGAGGTGGGGTGCCTCACACATTCATATTTATTCTAGAACTGTTTTACCATACCCTTCTTTTTATTTTCAACTTTTCAAGGTCATGGTGCATCTCATATTGTTCATGCTACAACATAAACATGTGCTAGATAGAGATCCTGGGATTCACTTTCCACGTTTAGCATGTTTTATTGTATTGCAGGTCTGATGCAGTTTTTTGCATGAGTGTTCCAATAACTTCTGAGTTGCCTCATACTTTATTAGTTTTCTGATTTCCGAAACCAATTCTTGAACTAAAATATTTTTCAGTTATTCATGGAATTGCTGGATAATGTTCCACGAGGAAAAGAAACTTCCATAAGGTGATGCTCATAAGCCATGCTTTTCCTGGTGGTCAAGATGTTGGCCTCTGATATTGATCGGTACATTTGAACTCGTTGACTTTTCTCACTTGGATTCAATCTGTTTTTTGCAGCCTCGAAGAGCTTGAAAGCAGATGCCGGGACCCGCTGGTTTCTGATTATGGTAAATATGTTTTAAGTTAAAACATTAAATTTTTTCATGGCTTTTGTCATCACTTTCTTTTCTTAACACTCTCCTGTACAGTTGTGATGTTTTTCAGATTTATCACTGCGGGTGAAATAAGGAATCGTGCAGAATTTTTTGAACCATTCCTTTTTGACATGGGAAGTGTGGATCAGGTCAGTTTGAGTTCTCTTCTCTCTCTCTCTCTCAAAACAAAACAAAAACAAACGGGGGATCATGTGGTAAATGAGGAATGGATATAGAATATTTATGCGATCAAATGGAATAAAGTCAGGAGTGATCCTTATTCCAAGTCTTTTGGGGCCTCACTAGGCATCCCATTTGATATTACTGTGCATGTTTTGCTACACATCCTCTGACTTCACAAGCATGCCATTTGGATTATTTAAATTGCAATCACTTCATTGTGCACCTGTTTATATATGTCTCCCTCCCTCTCCATTTGTACTGAAACAGTTCTGCAAGTCTTCGGTGGAGCCAATGGGGGCAGAGAGCGACCACATCCACATAACCGCTATCTCGGACGCATTGGGCGTCCCAGTCCGTGTGGAGTACCTCGACCGCAGCTCCTGTGACATGGGCCCCCAGTGCGCGAACCACCATGATTTCATCCCCTCGGTATGCCAACCGTCAAATGACACCGTGAACCCTTTCATCACTCTGCTCTACCGACCTGGTCACTATGATATTCTCTACCCAAAGTGACCCACCAGCCCAAAATAAGTAAGTAATTTTGTTGGCAAATGTTAGACCTAATCATTTTTACAGTCCAAAATTCAGATTATACATGTTTTCATTTATTTAAAAATAGTAAATATCATCTAATGTGACATGTTTTCATTTATTTAAATATCGCTTCATTTCGAGTTGAATGAACCCATTTTTAGTAAGTGTAAGAAAAAAACGAGGTATTTACATTTTGTAACGATGTATTTCATTGAATTTTTAATGAAATATATCGGACTACATTTTGGACTGTAAAAAAAATTGTGTAAAATCGCCCTTTTTTGTTTTCTAATTATGAGAATCAACTCTTTGATTCTATGTGGCCTGGTTTCATGGCTTTCTCACTTGCAGGCTGTACAGAAAAGGTGGGGAGTCTCTGAAGATTCAGTTTTTTTTTTTTTTTTTTGAGCTCTCTTTTACAGCAAGTGGGGCTATGTAGACTTGGTAGCTGTTCTAGTTGTTAAATTCTTTCAAAAATTGTGGTTTCATTTGGTGCTTAATAACTTTGTGACAAAAATTGTTGCCAAGACAAGCCCTTGCTGTGAATGTGAACTCACTAGACATTCTTCTTACATATAAAGCAGTCTAGAACCTTTTTTTTTGTATTATTATTATGCCCCAATCATGGGGTCTTCCACCACAGCCTGTACATAGTGCTCCACCAAGTACCACTTGGTCTCTGATAAAAGATTGATTTAGCTAGTTTTTTTTTTTTTTTTTTCTCTCTCTCTATAGGATTAGGAATAGTTAGGTTGTTAGAGATATATTAAATTGTTATGTTGTTGAAATCATTGATTTATTGATGGTGGTTGGATATTTAGATTAGATATTATGTGACCTCAACAAACTCAAATGTCAAAAGTAGACCTACCTGCATTTCTTCATCAGCCTATTCTATTCCCTTCCTTAAGAAGTCCTTTATTTAGTTTCAAAGCCTCCCCCTTTCTGGTTTGCGGACAGAGGACAAAGATGATGATTTTCAGTGTGCTATTCTTTTTTTGTACTTGATAAAAAATAAATGTTCTTTTAGAATATGGTTATTAGTTTTAGATGAATACGTGGAAACAAAATATACAAAAATGTTCTTTTAGAATATGGTTATTAGTTTTAGATGAATACGTGGAAACAAAATATACCTGTCTCCTCAAAGATGGTTTTCAAGATACATAATCATCATATTTTATAGGAAAATGATACGTCTAGACTCCAGACCAATAGCAGCCTAATCCACATTGTTTTTTTTTCTTTTTTTTTATTTTTTTTTTATTCACTCTAGTTTATGCTGTTATATAAAATGAAATTGAAATGTATGTTGTTATATAAAATGAAATATAAGATTAAATAGTTTTTTTTTCATTTTAGAAAAAAAAAAGGAAAAATCCAAATAACCCCCGATCAACTGTCTGAAATTCAAGCAACCCCCTAATTTTTTCTAAAGACCTTATAATCCCTTGAAAATATCTATGCAAATCTAAATTAACTTTTGAGTTAAACTTTCGTTGACAGACGAAGAATATTATGTTTTATTAACGTTGACTGAAAAAATAAGTATACCAAAAATCTCAAACTTTCTAAAAATGTGAAAACTTTTCTGTACATAATGATTTTTCTCATTCGGATAGATTATAAAATCCTATTTAGAGGTATAAAATTATAATTTACAGATGATTTGTTACAATTTTAACATATTATAGGGGTTTTTGGTATACTATGTTTTTAATCAGGATTAATCAAAAGGAATAGTAGCATAATAATCTTAATTTGTCAATGAAAATTTTAACTCAAAGGGTTATTTGGATTTTATAGATATTTTTTGGGGGGGAGGGGGGAGGTTATATGGATTTTTTCCTTAAACAAATGAAAAAAAATAGTGATCATATGCTATGATAGAATTCTATACACTATAATAGTGATCATATGCTATGATAGAACTTCCTACACTATCATAATGCAGTATATATTGTGCTGTCATGGTGTAATGTGCTTCAAAACGGATTGAGTATATCAGTGTTCTATTTTATATTTATGTTAAAAAAATAAGATAGTGCTCTATACACAATCTTATTTGTGAAAATAGAATAGGAAAATAATATATATATATATCTCTCTCTCTCTTATTTGGATTAAAGTTCACTGGTTTAACAACTGGATTTGATTCATAACACTATCATGACATAATATAAGTATTAGTTATTATTATTAAATAAATAAATTTCAATAATTTTGAAGTTTTTACTTAAATATCATAACATGATTTTATTATATAAAATATAAACTTTTCTTTTTATTGAATTTTATATTTTAACAAGCAATTAATCACATTTTCTATTAATAAAGAATCGATCGGATTAATTAATCCATAGCTGGTTTTCAAAAACCACTGACTCATTCAATGGATTGATTGGATTTTATCTGTTTTTTATACAATCAAGATTTGAAAGTAAACCGAATTGAAATTCAAAGTAGGTGAAGATTTAATTGGTTTAACTAGCCGGGAACACTGCATGTAAGTTTAGATTGGGACAATTTTTGCCACAAATAGTCTTTTTTTGAAAACTAACAAGACTGATGAAAATCATGTAAAGATCTCATTCTTTTTTGTAGAGGATATTTAGTGTAAGACATCACAAATCACAAAACCAGTTTGGTAACTCTGATTTAGAAGAAAATTCAATTCTGGTAATTCCGTAAAAGAAATTTTTTTACTTAAGATGCCCAAAGATGACAACAGGAAAGGAGAATTTTAAATAGATTTTTTAACAGTTCCAACATAAGAATGAACACTAAACTGACTCTCATTGAACAGAATATTGTGGTTCATCATGTTTAGAATTTCAGACCTCATTGAAAATGCCTTCCCCCCAGTCTATAAAGTCATACAAGAGCACATCATAATTTCCAAACAAAATAATAAAAGCCAAATCATCCTTATGAACAAAAGAAAAACATTTAACCAGCGGCAACACCACCTGAAATTATAGAGGACCAATGTCACATCTAACAGATTTTCATATACACCATAATATCACTCCCTAAAGAAAAACATATAAAAAGAAATGATGATATAACACCACTAAAATAAACATTAAAACCAATTATCACACTTTGAATTAGAACTCCTTTAGACAATTCACCAACCAACACAAGGGTTTATACAAACCAAAACACAGCAGAAATGAAAGACTAAAAGAAAATAACAGAGAAAAGATAAATACTACAGAGAAGGCCTTCTCAAACCGCACCACAACAGAAACTAAAAAAGGCTTTGTTTTCCCTCAGCTTGGCAAACTCCTGTACATTTTTTTTTATATAATGTTATATCCCATACCGCAATCCAAAACTGCAAAGGCTCTTCCCCGCGCATTTCTGCCTCATCAGCCTCATAAAACAAGAGTTGTAAATGTATTATACGATATAGTCCAGGAAAAAAATTGGAAGCTCCCCCCAATTTGCTCGGTTGCGCCTCCTACAGAAGGGACTCTAAATAGTGTCCCCTCAGCACCCCCTCCCACAAAGAAAGAAAAAAAAAAGAAAAAGAAATAAAAACACCCCCTTGTAGGTTCTGATTTGTTACTGGTTGCGGATATAGTTAGTCACTCGGAGTCCTTTGTAGAGCCCGACGAAGAGTCTGTTCCATTAGAGGAGGATTCCTCCTCGTTCGCGATTGTTGGTGGGCTCCCCGCATGATTTTCTTCGTTGCTGTTTGATCGGTGGCGCCCGGGTCTGGATCTGATGTTGACCCCCATCGGGAACGGCTCCTGCATGAAGTACATTGAGGCTTATTTACATGAAAACAAGTGATAGTTGGATGAATATGACCTTAGCTGGAGTTTCTCTTATTCTATATTTATTTGACTCTATTAGTGATCTATTTCAAGAAAGATTGTTATTAGTTATTTATTTAGTTATCAAGTTGTTCTTAGGTTGTTATTTTGTTTTCTAGTTTTTAGCTATTCCGTTGTAGAGAGAAGTGAGACTATTTGAAGTAGAGAAGAATTTAACCCTGAAATAGGAGGTTGGCTACTTGGCTCCCTCGAAGAAGTTTAGTCTTTGTTTAGTCTGCATTATTCTATACTAAAGAATTATAACACAAAGCGTAAAACAATTCTCAGATCCTTACCTGGTCACCGGCATTTGGACCATCTGAATGGAAAAGTATAGGTCGGCAACGCTTATCCTCATTCATCAAGCTTGAATTCTGAAAATGTGCAATTAGAGCGGCTTTGCCTTGGATCCGAGCATATGCAAGTGATGCCACCTTTTCACTATTGAACTTCTCCCATTTTTTACCATTGAATGCCTGCAAAGAATTCATAACTTCTTAGATATGAATTCTTAAGTCCCATACACATATAACTGTTTCACATGCAAGGACGAAAGAGTTGTGTTTGACAAAACCTTATAGAATGGAATGATCTGCTGGGGATCAATCATGTTGATAAAGGCATAACCCACGTTGCATTTGTTCTGTAGGAGAAAAACAACTGGAGTCAGTGTACTAACAGTGGGTAACCGAGAAATGCAAGCACTTGTGTGTAATTGAAGAAAGTTCTTAATAGTAAGATCTCACTGACCTTGAAATCAATAGGCAAATATATGAAGTCATATGTACCACGATGATGTTCATCAATAGCAGCCAATAGCATCTTAGAAGTGTATCTGCTCAGGTTCAAAACATCAGAAAGCTCAATAAACTACAGCAAACACAATCACATCTCAGAAGAAGAATGTATAATATAAAAGTCCGATGGTTTGACTTACTTGTTAGGAATATTTTTTATCATGAGTGTTGTTCGAGAATCCTCCCCACGGATGATACGTTCGATATCGAGCTCAAACTGTTTCTTATTGTCAGCTTGATTGGCACTCGAGTCAGTCCTCCGGCTCCTGACCCGCTCATTAGGAGCATCAAAATTAGAAGGCATGGGAATCAAAGTATTTCTACCATGAAACATGTGGCATCTCTGCTGGGGAGAAGGCAACCCAACATTTTGCGATGGAAGCGAAGGATCCATACAGTTTCCACCACCATTGGTGAACATATTATGAGAAGCAAAGTCCAGTGGATGAAGAGCAGAGCCTCCAGAAAATCCCATGCTTCCAAGAGAGCCAGGGTGGAAGGCTGATCCATCGAGAGAATCACCACCATAAGTTTGTCGCCTGTCCCAAAGAGAGGGATTTACAGCAGGTGCAGATCCCACGTGGTGTTGATGATGATGCAGAGGCAAAACTGAGTTCAACATATGAGAGGGTGCTCGAGGAATCCCATGCAATTGCGAAGGTGGATGAGCAGGGATGTTGTTCATCATTGAAGGCGAAGCAGGCCACACCATGTGATTGGGTTGTTGCGGGTGATATGAGTTTGAATTAGCCCAAACATAGTGACTATGAACAGGGCAACTTCCATTTCCAGGAGCTCCATGCACTGCAACACATAAATTTTGGTACTTACAAATGAAATGGTAGACCAAAAATCAAGTACATATAGTAGTTCAGTAAATCTGTAAGGACGTTAAGTGAGAAAGCAAGAAGCAACACATGGACTCATAGAAGTACAAAGTGTGCAAATTCTTTATTTTGTACTTACCTCTGTCGCTGATGTCGAAGGAACGACCATTCAGGCTACCTGAGCCTCCCCTATGAAAGTGCCCATTATCAATTCCCTCGGAAGGTCTGGAGTTGATATTCATTCCCATGGCAGACATGGCACTCGGGGAGTTATAGGCAACACCATTTCCTATACCATCATGGTATTCAGGAAGTGAATGAGGATGCAAGGTTGGCACAGACTGAAGACTGTATTTCATCTGTCCATGTGAATGACTCGAGTCCATGAGGCTAGATGGATTTCCATGGTTGCCAACAGGTGCACCCCTCAACGTGGAGGATAAAGTATGTGGAACACTTGAGGAGATTCCGTGAAATGCGCTATCCACAAATGGGCTGCCAATTGGCGCTCTGACAGCCGAATGCAATACTTGGCGAGGTACAGCATCTAGGCCATCAGTTGAAATGCTACCAAGATGGATTGATCCTGAAACAAAGCCATACACAATTGGGTTTATTCAATAGCAAAAGCTAAATTTATTACAAAGTGCAAAGATAACTTTAAAGTAATTGCTAGGGACCATGGGGTATGTAGCCAAAAAAACATACCATAACCTCCTGATGGGGAGTTATTAGGACTACTTTGCTGTCGAAATTCGGCAGCTTCATCCTGTTCCAACTCGGGAGAAAACTGTTGCATCAAGCTGCTACAACAGAACAAAAATAATATTTAGAGAATATTTTATAGGCAAAGTATACCAAGAAATGTTGTTTCAGATATACAAAATAATTGATTTCCGCCTGCCTAATTCATGATCCGCGTTTGACTCAATTCAGATGGATTGCATGTTTGACCCAACCATGCAACCCACTATTCTCTCAGAGTCAAGCAGGCGTAGCCATATTGAAAAATTAAAAGCTCCTACATAAACACATCCACAACAAAAAAGTAAAAAAGAAAGAAAAAAAAGAGTGTGGTTGGACAATACCACCGTCTTGCACCTCCAGGACGGCTGGGCTCAAGTTTGATCCTCTTTCCAGCAATATCACTCCTGTTCAATGCACGGAGAGCAGCTTCAGCAGCTCTCACATCATAAAACTCTATAAATTTGTGATGACGCTTGTGTGGAGTTTCACGGATCTGTTAACCAGAGGTAAAGATAAAATTAGAAAAATCAAAATCGCATCAAAACACTTTAGAAAGTGTAACAGGAAAGGTCCATGCATTTGCACCTCCTTAATTTCGCCATAGACCCCAAATATTTGACGTAGTTCATCATTTGAAACAGAAGCATCAAGGTTGAATACCACAAGAGTTCCCTGGTTGATATCTTTTTCTGATGGGTTATCCTAAATTAAAAACTTTCAGTCAATACATGTGAAGATTGATGGTCACTACATATTATTACAGATAATAAAATAAACCCAATCATGTATCTATGCAAAAGAATGGAAAATGAAGAGAAATAAGAGACGCGGAATCCTTTGAGAGCATCAAAGGTAAGCCACGTAAAGGTTAGGTAAGAACCGGAAGTATATGAACCTTGGGGATTGAGAAGTGTATATCAAGCTTCCGGCACTTCAAGGGCTTGCCTTGGAGCGCTCGCATCGCATTGCGTGCAGCCCTTATATCATAATATGAAATCATAACAAAACCTCGATGTTTGCAAGCTGTATATAGCGTACGTATGTCTCCATATTGCTAGAAAATACATATAACAAATATTTTAGGACTAAAAAAACAAAGATACAAAAACAAAATGAATCTGAAATAGCATGCAATGAATACCTCAAAGAGGGCCTTTAGCTCGATGTCTTCTACATTACTATTAATATTTCTCACAAAGAGAGTTCTCGAAGGGTGCTCTCCAAAAGGGTGCTCTCCAGCAAGTTGGCTATTTGAATTCCCCAGAAAAAATTCTGAATTTTTGTCATGTAAACTATCGTCCGCTTCGAGTTCCATCCCCCCTCCACTGTAAAATAGGTCATCTTCTATGTCATCTCCAAGATTGAGTTTATCAAGGCAATCGAGGCCATCAATAACTCCAGATAGCAAATCATCATCGTCAGGAAGGAGATTTCCAATGGTTTGGGCTTCCAACTCTTCCAAGGATTCAAAAGGCTCATCTTCCGCCAAGTGGGAGTTAACCATTTCAGTCGATTGACCAAAGAAAGCATCATGAGATGATAAACTCACTGCAGCATAGCAATAAATATCATATTAGTTGATCTATTAAACTTTCTATTATCAGACGCGTAGCTATTAGGAAAAGAAAAACAACAGAGATATCTGTTGTCATGGTGCAAGAAAATTTCAAAACCACCATGATATTTTCAGTAGATTGACCAAAGAAAGCATCATCAAATGATAAAATCACTGCTGCATAGAATAAAAAAAAGTTTTATCATATTAGTTGATCTACACAGTTCAAAACTTTCTATTATCAGACATGTGGCTACTAGGAAAAAACTTGAATTATCTATTACCGTGAAATGAGCAAGAAAATTTCAAACTCGCCATAAAATATTTCAGAACATTGAACAAAGAAAGCATCATAAGATGATAAACTCACTGCGGCGTAGCAATGAAAAAGTGTTATCATATTAGTTTATCTAGAAAGTTTTAAACTTCCTATTATCAGATGCATGGCTACTAGCTATAAAAAAAAATAAAAAAACTTAAATATCTATTGTCATGAGATGCGCAAGAAAATTTTCAAAACTACCATCAAAATGTAAACAACAAAACTAAGCCTTACATTTTTTCTTAAATATATCCGACATAGAGCTCGAGAAAAGACTGTTTTCATGTTGGACCCCATTTGAATAAACCTTCTTCCCATCCATAATATGAGATGTGGGTTGCCCGAGTAGATCATGCCGGTGTCCCATATCCTGCTCCATAGCACTCCAAGAAGCCCTTGGCAGTCCCACTGTTCCATTTGAACCCGTCAAATGATTCCCGAGACTCAACTTAGAGTTCTGGTCTTTCAAATAATAAGCCGTGGAGATGTCCAAGGATTCCACTGGATTCATACCCATTGGTCGAAATTTCTCCAAAGAAGAACCAAACAGCTTGCCGCCTGACAGATGTGCCATTCCATCAATCCCTACGGTGTAAACAAACCAATTAGGTCAACTTAAACATCATCGCTTTACTAAGAAATAAAGCTTCCAGGAAAGGCATATGATAGATGGTTATCTATTACGACAAACCATTGTTTTTATTTTATTTCCTTTTTTGGCTGCCAGAACAGAACCACACATTACAATGTTTTTTGAGAGAAGAGTTGGAGCAATATTTTTAATTAGAAAGACACCGAACAAAAGGAAACAAAAATCTCCATACAAATTTATAGATAAAAGGAAAAGGAAAGAAGATGGGAAACTAAAGAAAGAATCTCCAAGCTAGATATCAAACTCAAAGTTCTACCTGAACCACGCATTACCCATGATGATAGAGGGCCTATCAACACCAAGGATCAAAAGAACCCAGCATCTAAGGTTGGTGAACAAGTAGTCTCCACATAGATCCTCTTGTGTACAAAAATACATTCAGTGCATGCTAGCCATATATTCCAACCCAAGTACTCTCCACACGTTATAACGTAACATGAGAATATCATAAATGAGTTTGCTTTTTTGACTCCCGAAACGATGGAATGTATGTCGCACATTGCGATCCAAGATGAAATGATGGAAGCCTAATAAATGACGACAGAAACTGCATCTAAAAGCGCACAAACCTTTTATAGGAAAATCACAAAAAGAACCAACAATTCTATTCTTTAAATTCTCATGAAAGTTCACTAAACTCTATAGAATTCCACTGCTTGATATGCTTGTAGTTTCCAACACCCACATGAAATTCCTTAATTACTTGAAAACAAAATTCACTAAAGAACATCTAAACTATATATAGGAGACAAAACTCACCATGATGATCTAGCATTGAATCCGATTTCCAGAAACCAACTTGTCTCTGCACCTTAAAAACAGATTTATCACCACAGAAGTCATTATAACCAAATGTACCAACTTTACCAATTAAGCATATGAAAAATATAAAATTGAGGGGGAAAAAAGAAAAGAAATATATATGGAGGCAAAACCTCAGAAGGCAAATGGGCTTCCTCCGAAAAGAAAGACGAAGCTGTCGGCTGCAAAAACATGGAGGATAGAGGCCTCTGATCCATATATTCAGATGGCATCCTGACTGTTGAGGGCATAAACTGTTTCCCTCCCTTTCACCGTTTCTCTCTCACTCTCTCTCCCTCCTCCTCTTATCTGCACAGAAACACAGAATAAATCATCCTTTTATTTTATGATTTCAAACAATGCCCACCAATTAAGGTGGGTTTTTTTCTAACCAAATATCAGTCAATACAAACAGCATCACCAGATAAAATATTGAATTCAACATCAAACTCTAAAGAATTTGTGAGATCACCCAAAAAAGTCAAATCCCAAAATTTTATTAAAAAAATCAAAATTCAGAATGGATAAAATGTTTATCCGAATCAAAATCAAACCACAGTGATAGGATGCCAAAACAAAAGAAGAAGAAGAAGAAAAATAACATCGACCATAGTACGATCAAATTCAGAATAAATAACGTTAAAAAAACGGATTTTGAATGAAATCACCAAGAAAACCAGATCTCAGACACGAGAACCACCTAAAATTCGAATTTTTCCCATGAAATAACTCAATTCCAGATTTTCAGACCACCAAAAACAACAAAAAACGAGACCCAGATAAGCAAAAGTGAAGAATTCCCAGTTTCGGCGAAGATCAGCAACCACAGACACCGTGATCACATGTTCACAACACAACAAAAAAAAAAAAACATTTTTTTTAAAAAAAAAACTCCAACTAACCAGATCACACAAGCCTTCTCAATATCTCCGAATCTCTCCCACCCCCCTCCGACCTTTAAAAAACCCACCTTTCAGAATAAATTACGCCACAAGCGAAACCCGAAACGAAGAAACCCCCAATTCAGGTCACTCTCCAAAGGAACCCAAACCCAAATTTTTAAACCCAAAAACAAGGAAACCCAAAATTAAAAAAAACACAAAGCTTGGGGATCTCGGTATCTGTGCCGTGATCAAACCCACAAAGCGATCCCTTCTCCCCCACCCAGCATTGACGTAAACAATGATCTTCTCTCTCACAACACGCCAAAATCCATCCTTTCGTGTCGGCCCGGGAAACCCACACCCATAGTTAGAGGGCCGGTGGGATCGGCTTGAACGAGAGAGGGTTTTGGGTGCCCTCACTCGTCTCAGGTCCGATGAGAGAATCCAAAAAAGCTAAGGCCTTTGAAGGGGGAGGAGACCCACAGAGAGGTGGAGAGGAGAAAGAGAAGGCGAGAATTATGGGATGTGTAAGAAATACAAAAAAAATTAAAAAATTAAAATAAAAATAGATCAGACGGGACTTTGAAACGAAGAACTTCGGACACACAAAGAAGAGGGAATTTGACGGCGTTTCGTTCGCCGTTGAAACCGTTAACGGCGTTTGTTGTTTTTTTGTTTAATTTATTTTTTATTTTACGCCTTTATGAGAGAGAGCCCAATCAATCCCTCTCTCTCTCTCTTTTTTGGATTGACGGAATTGCCCTTCTGAGATTTTTTAATTATTTTTTCATGACTAGTTTTTTTTTTAGATGGTTTTGAATTTATGTTTTTCTTTTTAAAAAAATGTATACATATCTATTTTATAATTAATTTAAAACGAAAATATGTTCGAAATGAAGGGAAAAAAAAAAATGAGCATGAAAAAAAATATAACAAGAGCATGAAGAGGAACATGGATACCTACGAGTATTGAAATTTGTTGTTATTCAATATAAGGTAGCTAATAGAATGATAGTAAAGTCTAATAAGGAGATAATGATAAAAAAAAAAAAGGAAATAAAGAGATAATGAAATAAAAAAAAAACAAAGAATCAAACTCCAAAATAAAATTTATACACAAAAAAAACACTCATTATTTTCTTATTAATGGGATTATAAACAATCCCTATCAAAGCCCAATGGCACATTCTCTTCAAAATTATACAATAAATCTTTACTAATACTAGTTATATCCCATCACATAAGAATTACACAAAAAAAAAATTGTATATTAAATCGTGAATTTACCTGCAATAATACATTATTTGGAAGGACCAAAAAGTCATTTATCCAACTTAGAAAGGGCAGTTATTTTTATTGAGTTAACAATATTAAAAAAAAGTAATTATTCCTTCGTTGTCCACTCAATTTTTTCCGGGCATTTTTTTGTAAATAATATATATATATATTTAATATATATATATATTTCCGTATAAATACTATTCTCTACGTATTTTTTTACGGTCCGAGAACATCTAACGTACAATACAGACAACCTTGTATTAACATCACCCCCACCCAACAAAACAAAAAAAAAGTGCCGAAAATCTATATCTATACTACCTATAAAAGTACCAATCCATGAAAAACATTCGTTGGACATGTTTACCCTTATCAATTCATGAAAATTCATTCCTACCCCAAATTATATTTGATTAGACATATTTATCCTTTTAAATTCTTTGAAATCAAATACCTTATATAATGTGTTTAATGTATTTAATTTATGCATTTATTTTAATTCTATACATTTATTCATATTTAACATTTAACATTCTTCACAATCAATTACACATTTATATGTCTAAATTTACCCTTTCAAATTCTTTGAAATCAAATACCATATATAATGTGTTTAATGTATTTAATTTATACATTTATTTTAATTCTATACATTTATTTGTATTTACCCTTTAACATTCTTTACAATCAATTACATGATTATATATCTAAATTTAATATATATTCAACTTAATTTTATATAATTATATAATATACCTACATATATTATATATTGTAACCGTTAGAAAATCCTTATATATAATAGAAGCTCTATGTATTTAATTATTAATAAAAAATTAAATAAATTTCGAAGGGAGAGTAAATTCAATCAAAATTGGGATACGGATCTGATATGTTAATATCCATATTTATGTGGATTTAGGTATTTCATTTCTACATATCTACGTGGATGAGTTAGTGAATAAGAATTAAATTTCTCTTTATATGCATAAAATTTTCAAAGAAACACCTCATACACATATACTATAATGATAATTATTGAATAATTTGAATATCAAGGATCATAATCTAACACTAACAAGAAAGTATAAATATATATAAATTATTCAAACAGAAAATAAATAAAAAATGGGACATAATAATTCAAAAGAAATTAAATATCTTACTCTTTGTTTGTTAAATTATCAACAAAATAATTCATGTGCAACGCACATGTGCTTCAACTAGTAACGTGTAAAATCACAAACTCTTGAAAAATATATTATTATATTTTATAAATTAAAAAATATATATATATATATGAAAAGCTTGACATTGACGTTTCTCGGAAGATAAGGTAAAAGATAGGCTTATCGTTTTGATTCATCACATAATTAATCTGGTGGTCCCTTTTATTGTACTGGGGAATTTTGATCCAACGGTTCTGATTCAACACAGCTCATGATCAAGTTAGGTGTCATAGAATAAAATATATTGAACAATCGGCACCGTTAAAACGAAAAAACCAACGTTTTTCTAATGACTTTGAACCGTCCGATTTTAAAAATGTATCAATAGTGACATGGTTTGGCCTATCATGTGAGTGTCTAAAAAAAGATTGGCATTTAATATTTAATAAATATGATTGGAGGAATTTTTTTTCATGTTTTTAGGAAATTATTCTTATCATAAGTTTGCGAGAATAAAGAAAAGGTCACGTGGGTTTTTTTTAAAAAAAATTAGTTTTTGGCCAGATAAGAATAATAAGATATAAAAAACATTAAAAAAATAATTTTTTCAGAGAAATCAAAATTGTTGAGGCATAAATAGTTTTTTTTTTAAAAAAAAAATCAGTTTTTCCCAATAATCAGTTCTAAATAGCTGTTTAAACTTTGGTTTTAGTTTCATTTACTTTTTTATTTGCTAAAAATCATTATTTTAGATTTTAGAAAATTGTTTTTAAAAATGATTTCAAATTTTATTTAATAAGATATGATTATTGATAAGAAATTTTGTCCATTCCATTCAAAATAATAATATAGTAAATCACATTAAATATTTTAATTTTTTTTTAAAGAAATTTTATGTACGTTCATAGAAAAAGAAGAATCAATTCATAATTAATCAGTAATTTTTTTCTCAACAAAATCATTTTACTATTAAGTAATATCTTAGCATCACCTGTCTCAAAAATTACTCTTTTATTCCTAACGATGAAGAGATTAAATAAATAAAGATACTCGAACACTCTTTGAAAAATTAAATCCTCGCCTTTTGTCAATTTTTATTTTTTTTAAGTCTTTGGATTTTTTTAATCTAAATTAGGTCCTAACTCTTTTTTTTAATACAGTGCTTATCAAATGATGATATATTTATACATTATTATATATTTTGTGTATAACTCATATATGTTATTTTTCATCCATTATAGTTATGTCAACATGTATATTACTAACTCTCATATACCATTAATCATCCAATTTGCATTGTTAATTAACCTATACATGCATACACATATTGTTTTACTTAAAGATCTAGAAAAAACATAACCCCTTTTTTTGCCTGCTTTTCCTTGCCAAAACTGGAATACAACAAAAAGGAATAGAATTTTGTTTAAACCAGGGGTTTCCTTCTTATTCAGGGCTGGTCTATTCACTTTTTCTAGTTCAACTTTTTTTAAAAAAAACACTATGATTAACAGGTAATCAGATATGCTTAAACAATGTCATCTGATCTAAAACAATATTGACACGTGGAGTGATGATGGCGACACGTAGAGGAGAGGCTTGTGTTGATCAATGGAGACCAAACAAGTTCACATTCAATGTATATCTTGTGAACAAAAATTTTCTATCTAAACTTACTAAAATAATCCCATGTCCTAAAATTTGAGACTATGTTCATTTTCATAAATTAAAGTATTAGATATGAGTATTTTGGAATTTCAAAATTTTAAAATCTTTATGTGTCATTTCTTTTTAATAAAAACAGTTTGAAAATCATTTTAATTAAAAAATTTAAAACATGTATGGATCCATTAAATTTTGTTTATGGGGAATATATAGTAATAAAAAACTATACGAAGAAAGAGATTTAATTACAAAAATAGTAACAAGTGTTTGAATTTTAAGATTAAAATGTAAATCAATAAATAAGATGCAATCTAGTCAATATTATATCTATCTATATTCCATGTCCTAAAATTTGAAACCATATTAATTTGGGTTTTTTAGTTTTCAGTCTCTGTAAACATACTTATTTAGAGATCGATCCATCAATTCTTCATATTTTGATTTTAATCCACAGATTTAAAGCATATGTTCATTTTTAATCCCTTTTTAGTTCCTCCCAATAACTAAAAAGGAACATATATAACATTTAAATATGGAGACAAAAACCAAAATATGAAGAATTGAATGATTGATCACTAAATCATATGATTTATGGGGACTTAAAAATAAAAAAATCATATTAATTTTTATAAATTAAAGTATTAGATATGAGTATTTTAGAATTTCAATTTTTTTAAATCCTTTTGTGTCATTTCTTTTTAATAAAAACAATTTGAAAATCATTGAAAAAAAAATTTAAACAACACATGCATCCATTAAATTGTGCATAAGGGGAATATATAGTAAAAAAAAAAAACTATTAATAAAAAATAGTAGTACTTTATAAAAATAGAAGCAATTGTTTGAAATTTACCAAACCACTTTTTGACAAAAAAAAAATTGCCTTGCCAAGCAAAAAAAAAATCATTCAAATTTTAAAATTAAAATTTAAATCAATAAATGTTAAATCTATCTATATTCATTAATTTTAAAATTATCTTAAAACCTTACCTATTCAAGGTTTCACAAAAAAAAAAAAAAAAAGGGAAAGCGGACATCTTAACCGTTGAAGGATCGTAAAACACGTGTTAATGGACAAAATCCATCCGTCCGTCCGTTGGGATCACCAGTTTAAACAATCGGACCGGCACCGTGGATCAAAAGTCCACTGAAAGGGTTCCAATGATTGGTCGAGCAAGTTGTACGGACGGGCCAGCGAAAATGTCGGGCCAAGGCGGGCCCGTGTTTTTAAAGTCGAGAGAGAGAGAGAGAGAGAGAGAGATTGAAAGTACAGGTGGAGGGACGGACACCGTCAGATGATGATCGCACGGATGTCCCCACCAAAGCCATGCACGTGGCGCGTGGCGTCACGAAACCAATCCCCGGCGCGCGCTTGCGCCCTCTTTTGGCACGGTGTACGAGGTGACAAGCACGATTTACGAGACGGAACACAGTGCAGGCCGTGCTGTTGTTATGTCCAGTTCGAAACAAACTTGAATGGACCTAGGACTCCAGCCCGGTTTGGATATGAAATAATATGTTTTTTTTTTTTTTTTGTTATTTGGTTATAAGGAATATCTAAATATAAATCATGTTAAAATAAATCGATATAAAGTTATTCTGTATTATTCTATTTAAAGAATATGATAGACCCACTGTTAAATCTACTGTTATCACCTCTTATAAATCACATATAAAATCTAGCATCATTATTTTTTCACGTTTTATAAATCATCTATCAAATATTACAACTATATTTATTTAATCATTGCAAACAAATATTATTTTTGGGTCTATCCCACTCTATTACACATTTATTACAAAATATCAAAACGACATAATATATAATTCAAGGAATACATTGCAAATCAAATGTACAATAGACCTGACATTCAATATAAATAAATCTCATACTAATAAAAAAACAAACAAACAAAATAAATAAAAATGCATGTTTATGAAGATATTTTGTTTTTGTTATATTAATCTAATAAGTAATTACAAGAAAGCAGGAACATGATTTACCTCGGATAAAAAACTTGAACTCTTCAAACACTTTTGGTGAAGCCTCTGAAACTTTTCTTTTCTCCTAGAGAATCACTTGTGTTGTGGTATAATTTTTCTTGGTCCGATCCTTCACAATGAATTTATAGAACTCGAAAGAGTTATTTAGAGAAGTAACTTAAAGTAACTATCATAGAAGGAAACTACAATTCAATTCTTATCTTTATTATTATAGAAGTGACTTTTAGCCCCGTTTGGAACGGAGATATAATTTATAACAGGATATACATTTATCCAAACATAAGTGAATATAAATAAGGATAAAATGATTTTGTGTTTGATTGTGTTTTGAATTATTTTCGTTGGTAAACGTAAGAATAAATGTTTTGTTGTTTGGGTAAAATGTGAATAAAGTATGGATAAGAATTTATAAAAGATAAAAAAATAGGGATAGTTGATTTGACGTGTGATTTATAAGAGGTGATGACAGTTGATTTGACAGTGGACCCACATATTCTTTGGGTGGAATAACTTAGGATAACTTTAATTCCAGGAGTTGATTGGAATCCATATACCACTTTATACCAGTTTATTCTGGCATACTTTATCAGGGGTTATCCGGGACAAACAAACACACCAAAATTCTTATCCGGGTTATCCAGGGGCTTATACCTAAAACAAACGGGGGCTTAAAGTAACTATCATAGAAGGAAACTATAATTTGATACTTATCTTTATTATTATGGAAGTAACTTTTTCTAAAAAAAGGAAACTTCAATTTGATTTAATTAATATCTTTAACATAATCTCCATCGAAAGATAGGGATGCCCACTTTTTCTAATTTTGGAAACTAATTTTAAAGATCAAGAGGAATTTTTTTTTTAATCTAGTTGTAGAACTTAGAATTTCCATTTCTACTACCCTCCTATAATATAGCAATTATTCAAATCTACCATACTTATTTAAAATTTAAGATTTCAAATAAGATTTAAAAGAATCATATCAAATACATTTAGATTTTAATACTTAAAAATTAAAGATATTAATTGAATTTATCTCAATTGAATTATGGTACATGTGAAATTTATTACCTTATATATATGAAATAAAACGAGCTCTTTGAATGATTTAATATTTTATAAACATTTAATTTGGTCTATACTGTGTTATTCACATGAATATTATAGTTTCCTCCTGAATATTTAGATCCACGTCCATTTGGCACACAGTGTATACACATGACCTTCAAATCAAAATCTAATTAGGGTACATTGAATCAACCATGAAAAAATGATCCATAAAATAAATCACAGCAAGAATGAGAGATCATGTGGAGAAAAAATTTAAAAAGAATGTCGATTTATTAGGAGAAGATATGTGATTGATAGGGTGTTTTTTTTTTTTTTTAATCGGGTGAGAATCCATTTAATTGGACGTTGATGAGAGTGTGATTGCATCTAAGGGTCCATTTGCTTTGAAGAAAATCATATATATTTCTTAAAATCGGGTTAGATCTAACGCGCGTTGGATAATTTAATTGCCCAACGCAATTGTGAGCGTTCGATCTTATCATTTTGAGATATAAAATTTAATTGAATCATAAAAAAGAAAATGTTAGAACTAATGTTAATTTTAAAATCTGACAAGATATCTTAGTCATAAAGACTTAATAAAATCTGACAGTCACAATCACGTTAGATAATCAAATTGTCCAATGCATGTTGGACTTAGGATGCATTTGAATGTAAGGTTGAAACACTGAGATTTTTAAAATCTTATGTTTTAAACTTTTAGCTTTAGAATAGTTATGTTTTATTAGATTTTCAAACGTAAGTTTTTTTTTACCAAAAATGTGTTTGGATCTGAGTTTGATAATTTTTAGCTTTTCAAACGCATAATCTACTTAGATTCATATCCAAACAGACCCATAACTCGATTCCGTATTTATTAACTTTTTCAGGAAAAGTAGTTACATGTTTTGATGTATTTAAATACGTAGTCAATAGAAAAGTACATGCATAGCCCTCCCAATAAGTTTAAAGGAATGGTAATCGCATCTTCTCATTTTACTACACACACATTAATATTATTAAATATTAATGTATTGACACGTCCCAAACCTCTCTACAATGATACAATCTAATTAACTTCTTTAAAAAAAAATTAAATATCATTATCAAAAAAATATTTTCATCAAACGTTAGGATTTGGAGATATGCTTGGAAAATTGGGGTAAGAAGATGCATTATCAACTCAAATTGTTGTTCACACACGTACACTTTTGATTTTTGTAATATATTCATCAATATAAGTATATAATTTGATTAAAATTGAAATAGATACTCAAATAAATTACTTAATAAAGTAACTATCCTAGGTTAGTAAAGTATGTGGACCGCAAAAGTACAATATGTAAAATTGACTGTGTATATTAATTCCCAAGATTTAATTAATCCACATGCACTGTCAAACCCTGTTAGGGTTTTATTAAAGCAGATACATGGTTTCATTATATATGTACACCTAATTTAAATTATCGAACATTCTCCACGTGCCTTGGCCCCAACAATTCCAGATTCCAAGGGGAGGCCTTAAACCTGACATGACACAACACCATCCAATTTGAAATAGGAAAAAATCCAAATAACCCCCTTTAATATGTCAGAAACCCATATAACCCCCTTGACTTTTTTAAAACTCCATGAACCCCATAAAGCGCCTACGTAAATCCAAATAACCTACTGAGTTAAATTTTATTGACAAATTATGATTATTATGTGAATATTCCGTTTGGTTAACCTTGTTGAAAATATAGTATACAAAAAACCCCCTACAATGTGTTAAAACTGTTAAAAATTATTTGTAAATGATAATTTTGCTAATATGGATAAGGTTTTATAATCTATCCAGAGAAGTAAATCCTCAAGTATATAAAGTTTTTTATATTTTTAATAAATTGTAGGAGTTTTTTTTGTATATTCCGTTTCAGTCATGGTCAACAAAACGGGATATTTACAGCATATTCATCATCTGTCAATGAAAATTTAACTCAGGGGTTATTTGAATTTAAATATGTATTTTCAAGAGGTTATATATGAACTTTAGATAAAGCCACTACGTTATATGGATCTCAGGAAGTTTACATTGAGTTATTTGAATTTTTCCCTTTTAAGTAAGAGTAGTGGTTATAGATGCAATCTTTTATGCAATCCGCCTGTAGTATGTGTTTCTAATCAAATGAAGTTTGTAAATTTTTTCTTGTGGGTCTATGATTCTATATATATAATGTATAATATATATATATATATATATATATATATATATATATAAATTTTATAAATGTAATTTCTTTATAAGAAATTTTATTCTTATGGTGTTCAAAGCTATAGCCTCATGATTATATATATATATATATATATATATATATATATATATATATATATATATATATATATATATATATATATATATATATATTAATTTTATAAATGTAATTTCTTTATAAGAAATTTTATTCTTATGGTGTTCAAAGCTATAGCCTCATGATTGTAAATTTTTGTTATGAACCATTGATCTTATGAGTCCAAGCTCCACATCATGTACTTTCATCATTAGCATTACCATTTCCTGCATTACCTATTTAACACCAATCTCCTTAAAATGACTTGAACATTCTAATGATGACACTAAGAAAATTTAGAGTTTTTTAATTTCAAGTGTATAGGCGTTTGATTTTATTTTATTTTTTTACTAAATCTTATTCTATCATCAACAGTAAGACTATGACCCAAGACCTTTCAGTGAATAATGAGTAACTTTGCCAACTTGCGAAGAGGTAGATCAATCAGTAACACATGCATAAAAATATTAAAACAAAAAATTTACTTATGATCATGTTTGGATTAGTGTTTGTATGGATTCTACGTTTAAAAAATAGAAAAACCCAAATGCAGATTCAAACCCAACTAGGTCATTGCGTTATCTCACACACCCGCTTTTGTAACGTAAAAAATTGCTTATGAAAACCACAAAAACTCACTTTGAAAAAGCTGAACCATTTGATGTTGGAAAAATGTCTCAGATCCGGTGTACCAAAATTTTGGATGGCCAGGATTAAGTCATTTAGGGTGGACACCTAATTGACTAAATCATTAATTTTGAAAAAAATCTATTTTTGCTATGAGATTTATTGAGAGATTTTGGGGATTTATCTGTATAAAAATCTCATATAGAGAGACTTTGAAATTTGGTTTTGGTTCTGCACATTTGTATTTGGAGGCCCTAGCTTAACATACACTCAGCTCATAGGACTACAAAATAACGTTGGACATATTAAAAGACATGAAAACCATATGGATTGTCACATTTACAATCCAAATTAGCCTAGGTAACTGCCACCAATGCTAATGTGCTTACATACTCCACTGACCAACTAAAACCTATACCTGCTTAATTAGATTAACACATCACATGCTTAAACATTATTTTGTTGTATCAATGATAGCTGTTACACACAGTTCTTAATTTCTATTCTTTTTACAGACTACATGTAATATATATATATATATATTTCATTAGTGTATACTCCGTTATATAAAATATAAATAAACTAAACAAAAAAAGAGAAAAACACATGAAGATTATTGCATATAAAATTACCCATTTTTCTTTGATTGTTTTTTATAACAACTCATTTTTGTAAACATTTTTTTCGGATATATAGAAGGTGCATGTGTATATATAGTCATCCAACAGATCTACTTTACACATGAAAAAGTAGTAGCAGTAGTAGGTGATGGTTAATGAAAGAGATGGATTTGTTTGGCCTGTAATGGAATGGATAGCTACAGAAGCTGTGGGTGGGGACCCATGACACTTTAGATGAAGACTTTTATTTTTGAAAAACAAAAGATCAGATTTTAAAAAAATAATAATTTTTTTTTAAAGGAAACCTCACAATATATCATATAATATGCTATGAAAAGCTCGTGCCCTTAAAAACCAAGCTGGAAATAAAAATTAAAAATGGATATCCTCCCCAAAAATAAAGATTTTTAAAGTTGACCCCACAAGATATAAAACAATATTAATAAAAAAAACAAAGAGAATAAATAATGTTCCTCTCAATATGGGGCCTCTCAAGTGGGAATTGTTGGGAAGAACGCCCAATAATTTTTTGTATATTTTAATTAATAAAAAAGGATGAAATCCCAACAAGACAATCAGTGATTTTTATAAAATGAAAATCACAGGTTCATGTGACTGTTGAGCCAGTCGAGGTCTCATATTCACTCACACAACAAAAGTTACACATCACACAAGTCAATCCAATCTACTGTTAGACATGTTTAGATTAATCTTTATAACATTTAAATAAAATGATTTTATTTTTAATTAAACAAAAAATTAAAAATATTATCAAACATATTTAAAAAAATATATTTAATGTAAAAGTTACTTATAACTTTTAATATAAAAATATTGTTTTCTATAAAGCTCAAAAAATACATTTTTCATGAATCAAGTCTATTTAAATTATTTTTCATTTTAAACAATGTCAATTTTAAAAATCAATCTGACCCGGTAAGTTGAACCGATAATTTTTTTATCTATCTTAGTTCTAGTCTCATTTGCCCTTAAAATTCAATAATATAAAGATTTAAAATATAAAAATTTGTTAATCCACTAGTTGAACTAGGTTAATTTAAATTGATCAGTTTTTAATATAAAAAGACTTAAACGAGATATTACGTCTTACGGTTTCACACGTTCATTCAAGATGGCTCAATTAGGCGCCTCATATAAAAACAAGAATGGTGATACCCAGGTCCTAAAATATAAGCCTCACTAACAAGCTTTATGAGGTATCATCACCTTATTGGTTGTTATTAGTTGACATGTTGACTTTTTTAAAAAGGTAAAATGGTAAAATACAAATATGTCCTTCATTAAAAATCTGTCTCATTAACCCAAATCCCCCATTTTCTCTATTCGGTTATTACTTTTCCATGTGAATCTTGAAATCCATTTAACCATTTCAAATTTTGAATTTTAAAATCCTTACCTAAATTACAATTGAACTTAAATTACACTAAAAAAGTTGGATATTTATTGTATTCAAATTTAAATAAAAAAACACATATGATTACTATATGAATTAGTTACATCAAATACCTTTATTAAATATTTACATTTCTCACAACGATTTGTTACATTTATATCAGAACTGTTACATTTACATAAATATAACAAACAATTTCATTTACCTACCTAAATATTTTACATTCCATGCAATGTTTAAACAATTTAGAAACATATTATATTTTCAATAGTCAGTTACATTTTATAGAAAATGTCAAACACTTTTTTTATTGTGTGATACATTTAACAAACATATGTATTTGACTGTTACAGTAATAAATGTAACAAATATAAATTACTATTTACATTGAAACAAATGCAATACACGAATGAATGTTACATTCATAAATGTAACAAATATAAATCAATGCATGCATGCATGCGATTGACTATTACATTTACGAATGTAACAAAAATAATACAGATTTAAAAAATTACATTGTCAACAATGTAGCAGTAACATGAAACAAACTACTCATATATAAAATGTAACAGTATCGAGTGTTACATTTAGATATTGAAACAAAAACAAATCAAAATGTGATAAATGACATTCAATACATGAAAAAAATTGTGTTTAAATATTTAAAACAAAAAGCAAAACACAATTTTTTTACGAATCTAATAATGTCAAACCTGATCCGAGAGACATTGATGTGAGATCCAAATAAAAAAAAAAAAACGATTTCGTGCCTTCTCCTCAAAAATAGAATTTCCGATTTGCTCTCACGTATTCTTCATAAACAAAATCAATTCCGTAATGCAAAACCTCCTCATTTCGCATACAAGACAGATTTTCAATTGTTTCAACATCAATGGTTTCTCCGGTCCCTCTCACAATTCTCCTATCCAATTAATATTGTTGCAAGATTTTAAGAATCCATTAATGGTGAATAAATACAGAATTTTCAGAATTAAATGATACTCCACAATCATAGGGATACATGTTAAGGTAGTTATCAAGTAAATGATATAATAGACAATGTACACTTGTCACATCATGGGGCTTGATTTAGGATCTATGAAGTTAGGGCCTGGAAATCATTATTGAAAAAACAATTATCGTTATTTCAATAATATATGCATGCTATCATATGTTAATGTGATGTCATATAAAAACTTATATATATATTAAAATTTAAAATGTTTTTTATTCAATGCTAAATAACCCAAAAGTTAACTCGGTGACCCTTAAATTGATCATTTCCCCGTGTTTAATATTAAATAAGTAATTATGTTGAGTCATTCATATTGATCGAGACATTTTTGTGAAGGTTTTTGGCCCCTTTGCCCCAAGAGCCCTCTTAACAAGCCGTGACCCACATTAATTTAGTGACCCTAATAAGTCCCTAACGAAATATTTGTTGGAGGAATATTTTTGAGGTTTCGTCCCCCAAAAGAGGAGAAATGGAGCCCTTGATTGGGGACTATATACCAACAAATAGAATTTGATTTCATGCTTTTTAGGTAGCGTTTGTTAAGGCGATTGCAAAACTGATTTTCTGCAATCGTTGAATTTAAAGCTGATTATGCAGAAGCTGCCTCCTTTCAGTTTTCTCAAATCACAGCTTTTGGACACTATTTACTTGAAATATGTTCGCAGGAAGCTGCGATTACAAAACTGTTTGGTTGCACGATTGTATAACCAGCTTCCTGCAATCGCAAAAGCTGTACAATCGCGCAACCAAATACTACCTTAAATTTAAAGAGATGTGTGGTTTTTATTGTAACTTGAAAATTCAGGTTGTGGTGGCTTTAGATTTTTTTGGTTCTAATTTCACTTACTTTTTAGCCTTGTTGTATTCAAATCCAAACAACTGAGTTGGCTGAATCTCTTAATTAAAATTTTAAAATCTAATAATAAATAAATCACCTCTTTAGAAATTGACAGAGATATCCCTTGAGGGTTCTTGGTTTGAGTCTTAATTATAATTGCTAATCTTATTTTTTAATAAGTTGTTAATTATTAGAGGGAAGTGGGTGGAGTAAAAGAGACTCGAGTTGTAGGAAGATCTTACATTCATCAAATGGCCATTTTTAATTAATAGAAATTGGGGGGGTTGGATCACCCAATTTAATGTGCCTTCCCTCTTCATGTAGAGTCAGTGGTGAGTGATAGATCACCAAATTTAAAAACCTTTCCTTTTCTATTAGGAGTCAGTGGCCTATGTGGGAATCATAAATATTGAAGTATAAATTAAGAGAGAGAGAGATTGTTTGGTGTCAGCTTTTAATCATGATAGCTACTGTATTCATTATTCATAACTTCACACACAAAATAAATAAAAATATAGACAATTAGTTAACATGAAAATGGTATTAGTGAGTGAAGCATTCATTTGACCTAATGGTTGACATGACACAAATGAAATTATCTCATGTAGTTAGCAAATTGAATCAAAAGACCCAAGTGGTACTTGAATATGGTTGCCCTACCTCAAAGGGTAGTGTAACTATAACCTTAAAAATTCTAGTGGGGATGCACATAAAATGTTGATCAAATAGAATAGTTTATGCCTGTGCTTTAATCTGTTTCATTGCCAACAAAAATTTGGTTAAGAATCAGTATAATGTAGTATAGTGTACTAGAGAATGTACAATGAAGAACGGATGTTACATAATTAGTCATATATGTCACGTTCATAAAATATCAATTGTGTTTACATTATGAAAATATTCTTTAATTTGACCTCTCTTGAGTTTGACATTTTATATGTAAGATTGAAATCATCCACAACTGTTTTTCTTTTCAACACTGTGATACTATAAGTTTTATATAGACGGTATGCATGATATAAATTATCAATACACTTCCATATACATACATGGACTGAACAATTTTTTATTTTTTTAATATGGAAATTTCAGATAATACAAAATGCATATCTAAAAAAAATAAAATATATACTTAAAAAATCATATACATCTTGTTATCAAAAAAAAAAAAAAATAGCATACTTCATCTAAACAGCATTTCGTTCTGTGATTGGACAGCTTTTGCGTTTGCAAGAAGCTAATTTTACAATTGTGCAATAAAATAGTTTTGCAATTGCAGCTTCCTATAGACAAATTTCATGAAAATGATACTCACATGCTATTATTGGAGAAAGTTGGGGAGATGTAGCTTCCTGTAGAATTAGTTTTAAATTTAACGTTTACAAAAAAAAATCAGTTTTACAATCCCACTGTCAAATGATACCCAAGGAAGCATACACATTGAATAAGATGACACACATATTGCATGCAAAATCATATGATTATAACTTAAAAAAATGTTCATATCTTTTTAAATATAAATACAATGACCTCAGTTGTTGGGCCTACACACCCCCAAAAAAAAAAAAAAAAAAAGGAAAAAAAGAAGATGTTATACCAAGTTTTCATATACATAGGTGCATTCTAGCAGGTCTACCACTGTCATTTAAAAAAAAACATAGGTACAAACTAATTTTTATGTTTACATAGAAGAATGAAAATAATTAATTGTAAACTATATTTAAATTTTCATAAAATTCATATATATTTAATTGTAGAGTATGAAAACATGGCTTCCCTGACATTAATCAATTTTAAAACAAAGCAGCAGAAGACATCACCCATCAGAATCCACACACACACCCACTTTTTAAACCTCTCATGAGAGGTTGTGATTCTCTTGTCAGTGGAAAGTGACATGAAGGACCCCTGACAAAAACAACCCTCGTTCATTTGAAGAGGAGGTGATAGAAGAAGAGTGTGTGTGAACTATCAGACCGAACCAAGAAAAAAACAAAAATAAAAATTTAATAAAGTTTTTTTTATTTTTTGAGTCAGTACATAAAAATTGTGACCCACCATCCAAACAACACCCCCCATAAATTGTCACTGTTGCCTATCACATCTCTCTCTTCTTTTTGTTTTTTTTAAAGTAAATTCACATCTCACTCACTCACTCATCCACTCTCCCATCTCTTTTTCAGTGTATTTATTGGTGTCTGTTTGGGGGTTTGCCACATACATTTCCTCTATTTTGTCTGTGAGGTGAAAGTGAAAAACGTGTAATTGTGTAATCCAGGGATTTTTTTATATTTAACCCCCTCACAAAATATTAATATTTTTTGGGGATACATAAGACTCCTTGCGGTCTATAATGATGATTAGTAAAAGTGATGGTATATACTTAACTCAGTTTTGCAGTTTATGTGTAGCTCAGTATGAATTTTTTTTATTTCTTTAAAAAAGTAAAATATACTAATGTACCTTAAATTATATTTTATTTTTTTATAAAAATATATGTTTTAATAAATAAATACATAATTTTTTCAACTAAAAAATCAATGAGGGTTGAACATGACTACACTCAGGGCTGAACATGAACTCAAGGCCCGGTGGTTGACAAAGGATAGCAAGCCTTGAGGGACCCTACTTCATGTCCTGCGTACAACATGATTGAAATTTGTGAGTTCTTGTCCTATAGTTTTGGTCTGTGTTGACCTAAGCTTTCATGATACTAAACAATGATTTGTACCATTGTTATATTGTTCTAGTTTGATAAAAGGTAAAGTTTTGAAGATAAGTAATTCTAATTATAGAGAATAAAAATCTATCTATTTTATCTTTATTCACATTTATCAAAAATGATACAAAAAGTGCAGATAAATTTTATCATAGCCTTTAAATAGAACAAAAAATTCTTATTTTCATTTTTTAAATTGAGACAATTGTCCACACTTTATTTTGATTATTTTTTATACCTAACAGAATAACTCATCCTTCCCCTCATCTGTTTCTATAATTATCATTTATCCCACCACTTACCCCTTACCGAATGTTGTAGTCTATGAGGGCCCTTTAAAAAAAAAGAAAAAAAAGGGGGAAAAATCTTCTTAACTCTATGAAATCCTCTTAAAATAACAAAAAAGTTCCTGTAAATTAGAAAATCGCTTTAGGTCTCCATTAAATGTATATGGTTTACGAATTTTGTCCCCTAATCAAAAGTATATCAAAATAAGTCATCACAAACTTATTAAAATCGAATTTAGTCTATACATACTTTATAAAATCAGATTTAGTCATTTTTTAAGATGAAAATACCCTTGTCATTTTTCAACATCTCCATCTCCTGAAATGTCATCCTCAACTATAAAAAATAGCCGTTGAACCTAATTTGATGTACCAAATTGAGTCCTTTGTTAACAATTTCACCTCTTCAATCTCATCACAGAGTCTAAACAAAAAAATTACAACTTCATCAACTCTATTATAAAATTAGGGAAAGCAATTTAAAAACCAAATCAAAATTCCATAATACATTGATTAGAAATTACTAGCAACAAAAGGCATAAGACCTTGATTAGAAAACGATAATTTATTTAATAATCAGCATATACTTTCAGATATCACAATGACTTTTTGTGATTTTAAAAAAATTTCAAAGAGTTAAGATGATTTTTAAATTTTACGGAGATTCTTTTTAATTTTTATAAGTTTTCATAGAGTTATATCGATTTTTTCCATGAAAGAGAGTAAATTTTTAAGGGGTATAACAATAATTTACCATGAACAGTTTTGGTCAACCACACATCTAGTTAGTTTCGGTTTTGATAGGGATTAAAATAAATATTGTTTAATAAAATAGAGACCTGAATGGATTTATCAATATTACAAGGAATTTTTCTGATTTTCATAAAATATTACATCTATTTTTCTAAAAAAAAAAAAAATACACAATGTTTTCCCCGTATTTAACAAATTGTAAGGGTTTTTTTTGTATACTGTGTTTTCAATTATGGTTAACAAAACAAGATATTCGCTGAATATTCCTTATCTGTCAACTAAAATTTAACTCATTGAGTTATTTGGATTTATATAGGTGATAGTTGTTTTCAGGGGGTTATATGAACTTTAAGAAAAGCCAGGGGTTATATGAATTTCAGATAGTTTATAGAGGGTCATTTGAATTTTTCTTATTATAAAAACATGTATTTCATTAGATGATATATAATATTTTTAAAAAATTTAAAACATCTGTAGACTGAAATTAAGGCCGAAAAAAGACTATTCCTTCCACACATCTTCCCATCTTGGCCCATTTGGTTTAATAGTAGTCTGATTTCACTTGATTAAAAATCCGAGCCTTTCAACAATTGAATTTTCATTATTTTATATATGTATATGTAAAACATAGGGAGGTATATATAATCCAAGATGTTCGCAGGGGGTAATATTAATACCCCAATTGAAAAAAAACAGATCATCAAATAACCTGTCAGATACATAATACATTGTTTATAAGGAAATCATGTGAATATGAACATAGGTAATGTTAGACCAACATTGACAGTAACTCCAATGGGGGACCATCAATGAATACCATTACCCTAAATTAAAAATCATAAAATCATGGTGGATCATACACTGAGAGTTTGCTCAACAAGAAACCATGCCGCTGAAGTGTATGAGACTTTGTGAAAAAGTCTGATAACTGAAGAGAAGAGGAAATATATGGGAGTGATATAGTGCCTGCAATAAAATGATGACGGACGAAGTGACAATCGATCTCGATGTGCTTCATACGTTCATGAAATACTGGATTGCTAGCAATCTGAATGGCGCTCTTGTTGTCACAATATAGAGGAGTAGACACAGATAGAATGACACCCATGTCAGAGAGGAGGCGCCGAAGCCAAACAACCTCAGCAGTAGCAGATGCCATAGCACGATATTCGGTCTCAGCACTCGAACGAGAAATAATGCCTTATTTCTTAGCCTTCCAAGATATAAGAGAGTCCCTAATAAACACACATATACCAGTTGTGAATTTTCGATCTGTGACATCTCCTGCCCAATCAGCATCAGTATAAGCGCGAAGTTCAAGAGTAGAAGAAGACGGTAACAGCAGAGCACGAGATATAGTGCCACGTAGATAGCGTATAATTCGAAGAACTGCTGCATAATGAACAGTACGATTGGCAGCGATGAACTGACTGACAATATACACGCATAGGCAATGTCAGGACGAGTGACAGTGAGATAGACGAGGCTTCCAACAAGTTGTCTATAACGAGTAACATCAGAAAGTGGTTCTCCATCGTCAGGCTGGAGCTTAGCATGAAGCTCAATAGGAGTGGGAGAAATGCGATCATCAGTCAGATAGGCACGGTCGATCAAGTCAGCAGTATACTTGCGTTGGGAGAGAAGATAACCACGCGGAGCAGAAGCAACTTCCAAGCCTAGAAAATAGCGAAGTTTGCCAAGATCTTTCATCTCAAATTGACACTGAAGATGTTGCTTGACCGATTGTATATGAGATAAACATTGCCGGTGATGATCATGTCATCAACATAAAGCAGCAGGATAGTACTATGAGGACCAGAGGTGTGAACAAATAAAGCTGGATCAGAGGAACTCGGAACAAACCCAGCAGCACAGATAGCATCAGTGAATCGAGCGAACCAAGCACGAGGAGCCTGCTTGAGACCATAGAGAGCGCGGTGAAGATGGCATACATGACCAGATGAATGAGGAAGACCCGGAGGAGGAGTCATGTAAACCTCCTCTGATAAATCACCATGAAGAAAAGCGTTCTTGACATCAAGCTGATAAATGGGCCATTGACGAACAGAAGCAACAGAAATCAAAGTACGAACAGTCGTCATCTTTGCTACAGGAGCAAATGTCTCATCATAATCAATACCATGCTGCTGAGTGAAACCACGGGCAACCAACCGAGCCTTGTGACGCTCAATCGAACCATCAGAGTTGGTCTTGATCTTATAAACCCACTTACAGCTGATAGGAGTCTTCCCTGGAGGAAGTGGTACAATTTTCCACGTATGAGTGCGTTGTAATGCACTAAGCTCCTCTGCCATAGCACCTTCCCATTCTGGAATGCCGACAGCCTCACGATATGATTGGGGCTCCCAGTGAGTGGAAACAGCTGAAAGAAAACACTGAAAACTAGGAGAAAAAGAATCAGAGGCAACCAAGCTAAGTCGTTGAGGAGGTCGACGAGCGCGAGGCGGATTGCGACGAGGAGCAACTGGTGCGGATCGACTACCGGTGCGGGGTCGACTGCTGGTGTATGGTCGACTGCTGATGCGGGGTCGACTGCTGGGGCATGGTCGACTACTGGTTGAACAACATCAGGCGCAGGAGCAACAACAGGGGGACTCGGCTCACATGAATCATCCGAAGAAGGAGATATAGGGGATGGCAAGGTCGTAGATGGGACAGATGAAGGAATAGAAGCCGGTGGGATAGACGATGGGGATGACTCAGGAGTAGAGAAATCCAGAAAAATAAGGTCATCAACAGTAGACGGAGGAAGTGGAACCGGAGGCATAATAAGGATGATGCTCCCAAAATGTGACATGACAAGAAATGCGAAGACGTCGTGCAATAGGATCATAACACTTGTAACCCTTATGTTGAATATTGTATCCAAGAAAAACACACATAGCAGAACGAGGAGAAAGCTTGGTACGTTCAGTGGGAGGAAGAAGAACAAAACATGTGCAACCAAAAACACGAAGACGAGAATAATCAGGTGGCTGATTGTGAAGCCGCTCAGATGGTGAGATACCACCAGTAATAGATGACGGAGTGCGATTGATGAGATACACACTTGTGAGAACTGCCTCACCCCAAAACTCAACAGGGACGGATGCAGAAAGAAGTAAAGATCGAGTCATCTCAAGGATGTGACGGTGTTTACGCTCAGCAACGCCATTTTGTTGATGAGCATAAGGAGTGGAAAACTGAGGAAGGGTGCCTTGGGATGTCAAATATTCACTAAAAGCCTTAGAACAATATTCACCACCACAATCAGAGCGTAACACCTTAATACGACGAGAAAATTGAGTCTCAACCATGGTAGCAAAAGAAGTATAAATACGCAATAAATCTGAACGACTAGAGAGAAGGTAAATCCAAGTGAAACGAGAATAGTCGTCGATAAAAATGACATAATATCGATTTCCCCCTTTTGAAAAAATAGGAGACGGACCCCAAATATCAGAATGAACTAAATCAAAGGGAGAATCTGAAATATGCGAACTGGAAGGGAAAGGAAGAGCCACTGTCTTACCCAATTTACAGCCCACGCATGGTTGAAGATCCGTGCGAGAAAATGATCCTAATGCACCGGTGCTAACAAGATATCGGAGTCTAGGCTGAGACAAATGACCAAGACGACGATGCCAAAGATCGAAAGGGGAAGGGGAATTTGTATCTAACTGCACAGAAGCAGCGGAAGGCAGAGGAACATGAAGCTGATCCATGTAATAGAGTCCACCTTGTCGTCGCCCAGTCCCAATCCGTCTCCCAGTAAGTCGATCCTGAACAGAACAAGATGATGAATCAAATGTGATCGTATAACCAAGGTCAGCAAGTTGACTGACAGAAAACAAACTCATGGAAAGTTTAGGAACATGCAAAACATTTGGCACATTAAATCGATGAGAATGATCAGAAAGAATGCCAGAGCTCGAGACAGACATAGGAGAACCATCAGCAGTGCGAATAAGTGAAGGAGAACGGAGTGGTGTACAATTAACAAGAATCGATGCATCCGATGTCATGTGATGGGAAGCCCCAGAATCAAGAACCCATGAGGTAATCGGTATACCTGGTACGGGAGTAGAAGCAGACTGAACAGAACCAGAAAGATCTATACCAATCAATGATCGTAACATAACATAAAGCTGTTGATATTGATCTTGTAGCCCCTTTAAATGTGCAATAAGGTGAGTTGTGGTAAACTGTGACTGAGCAGAAGCAACGCGAGGTGCAATTGATGTACATATCTGATCCTGACAAAGAGAAGATTGAGGCGACTGAATTGATAAAGAGAAAGCGGCATCTCGAGCACGTTTTCTAGCCAACTTGCGGCAATCGAGGGTCACATGACCAAAGGAGTGACAATATCTGCAATCCATAGTACTTTCACAGCAATAGATCAAAATAAACAGTATCTGATAGATCCAAAACAGTCACAGATGCGTAGATCACGAAAAGCTGATCAAAATGAGTACCAATATGACTATATTTGGAGTCCGAATGAGCCCGTAGCGGCCGGATAAAGAAAATACCGAAAGATCGATGACGGAGCGACAAACGGGTCAGGCCACGGATCCGGGTCGGGTCGCAGAACCGGGTCGGGTCGGGCACTGGACCCGGGTCGGGCGCTGGAGCCGGGTCGGGCAGCTGGCCAAGTTTTAAATCGCGGACGATATATCGATATATCGATCGATATATCGTTTTCGCCGACGAAAACGCGAAATCGCGGGGGTTTAGCGAAGGAATATCGAAATCCCGATGACGTCAGCATGACGTCATCGATATATCGTCGATATATCGACGACATATCGACCGTCGTCGATATATCGACTAGTCGGGTCGGGTGGCCAGCCCGACCCGACTGCGTTTTTTTTTTTTTTTTGTTTTTTTAGAACGGCTATGTAGCCGTTGGGGCCCCAACGGCTATATAGCCGTTGGGGCCTCAACGGCTATATAGCCGTTTGGGGGGTTATTTGCATAAACCCCCCCATCAAATTTTTTTTTTTTTTTTTTGTCCTTCTCTCCCCAATCCTATAAATACTCTCCCAAACCCTCCATTCTCACAACAACAACTCAATACACTCCTTCTCTACCATTCAATCACTCTCAATCTCTCATACAATCTCTAGTTCTCTACTCTCTCTTTTAGCAAACAATTTTTTCCAAAATCCCTCAATCCCAAAAGAAACCAAAAATCCACAAAAAAAAATCCAAAAATCCATCAAAAATCCAAAAACTTCCTATCTTGGTGGAGATATTGGTGGACTACTTGGAGGACTTTGGTGGAGTTCTTGGAGGCTTTTGGTGGAGACTTTGAAGGCTTTTGGAGGAAAACTACTTCTCTTTCAATTTTTCTCCTATTTTTAGAGGTATTTATTCTTTGCACTTAGTAGAGGTTTTTTAGAAAGTAGTTAAAGTAGCATCATCCACTTAATTAAATAATTAATATTTAATTTTTTGAAACCTAAAAAATCTTTTTTTTTTAAAAATGTCTTCTTCTGGAGCTAGTTCATCTAATCTAAGACCGGCTAATACAAAAGACCCTGCATGGAAATATGGTGAATATAAAAGTGCTACTGAAAAACATATAGTCAAATGTTTACTTTGCTCACATCTATGTAGTGGTGGCATAACCAGACTCAAAGAACACATATTGCATTCACCAGGAGCTAATGCTAAACCTTGCCCTAGAACAACACCAGAAATTAGAAAAGAAATAGAAGAATTCATGAATAAAAAATCTGAGATTAAATGTAGAAGAGGTTCATTTTATTCTGAAGATTTTGCTAGAGACATAGGAGATCAACAACCACATGTAGGTGATGATGATATAATAGAAATTGGTGGTCCTAGTTCAAGGCCTCCTCCATCCAAACAAAGAAGGAAAAACACTAGAGGTCCTATGGATTTATTTTGTAGAGGTAATGTTGAAGATGTAGTTGATCAAAGATTAAGAGGAGGCCCTGGACAACAAACAACTTTAGAAAATAGATTAAAAAAAGAAGAAAGGAAAAATGCAATTCAAAAGATAGCTAGATGGGCAATCACTGCAGGTGTATCTTTTCATGCATTAACTTCACGTTCTTTTCATGTTGCATTAGAAGCAATAGGTAGATTTGGGTCTGGTTTAGCCCCACCATCAATGCATGAGATAAGTGAAACATGTTTGCAAGAAGAGGTAAGAGAAACTCATAAGATTTTAGAGATACATAAAGGACATTGGAAAACTTATGGTTGTACATTAATGTGTGATGGATGGACTGACAGAAGACAAAGATCATTAATTAACTTTTTAGCTAATTCTCCAAAAGGAACCATGTTTTTGAAATCCATTGATGCATCTGCACATTCACACACTGCAATATTTTTGTTTAAAGAAATAAATGATGTTATTGAAAATATTATTGGAAAAGAAAATGTTGTTCAAATTGTAACTGATAACGCTGCTAATTATAAAGCTGCATGTCAATTAGTGATAGAGAGACACCCCACAATATTTTGGACACCATGTGCTGCACATTGTATTGATTTAATTTTAGAAGACATTGGAAAGATGCATATTAGAACTATTAGTTTAGCTAGAAGAATCACTGTTTTCATTTATGCACACACACAATTATTACATTGCATGAGATTGTTTTGCAATGGAGATATTGTTAGGCCAGGACCCACTAGATTTGCCACATCATTCTTAACTTTGCAATCACTTTGGGAACATAAGAATGCACTTAGGACACTCATGGTAGCAGATGAATGGACCAAGAGTAAGTGGTGCAACCTTAGAACCGGAAAACAAACAGAAAGAACTATTCTTTCTGTTCAATTCTGGAAAGGTGTACAACGAGCTCTTCACGCTGCAATTCCCCTGGTCCATGTCTTGAGATTAGTTGATGGAGATGAAAAACCCTCTATGGGCTACTTATACAATGCAATGGATAGGGCCAAAGAAAAAATTAAGGAAAACTATCAGTACAGACCACTGCAATATGGCCCTGTTATTGAGGTAATCGAAGGAAGATGGAGTCGTCAGATGTCGTCTGACCTTTACCATGCAGGATTTGTCCTTAACCCCGGAGTATGGTTTAAGACCGCGGACCGGGACGCGGCAGTCCAAACACATATGCTTCGTTGTGTGCAGGCAATGGCGAAGATGGAGCCAGATCCGGAGGTGGAAGACAGACTGCAGAAACAACTGGATTATTATTTACAGGAAAGTGGACCGTTCAGTTGGGGAACCATCGTGAGAGCAAGGGACAACACAATCCCAGTCAATTGGTGGGATAAATACGGGGGCGAGGTACCAGAGTTGAGGAAGGTCGCCATCAAAATTCTTGGACTCACTTGTTCATCTTCCGGTTGTGAGAGAAACTGGAGCGCATTTGAAAATGTGAGTTGTCCTTACAAATTTACGAAGTACGATTTTTAAAATTTATCTACTTTATAATATCTCATTTTAATTTTCTTGCTTTTAACAGTTACACACCAAGAAGAGGAATCGGTTGAAGCAAAAGAAGTTGAATGATTTGGTGTTCGTGCAATACAATCAAAAATTGCATGAGCGTTTCCTAAATCTTCAACGTAACCCAGAACATGAAGATCCAATCAATTTGGATTCATTGGAAGACGACAACGAGTGGATTATGGATGTCGACGGCCCAGTATTCCAAGGTGAAGACTTGACATGGTCTCAAGTGGAGCATCAAGCATACGGCGACGCCATAGAACATCAACGCCCGAGACGATCCACGCAGCAGACTCAACAATCTGAAGGTGCAAGACGACGTGGAAAACGGCCAATCATTGAGGAGCCTGAAGATGAGGATGACGACGACGATGATGAAGAAGACGAAGTCATCCCTGCAACACAATTTCAGGGCCAAGAAGGAGTTGAATCATCAGATGAAACAAGAGATGTGGATAATGAAATTCAAGAAGAAGACACAGATTCGGATGACAACAACGGTGGACACGGCGGCAACGATGGTGGTGGCACCTCTTATGGTTATGGCACACCATTAGGTGGAACCCAGGGAGGGGATTTTGTAACCAATGCAATGGATTATCTATTTAAATGAAATTTCTTCACTTTTATAGTTTTATGTTGTAATTAATTAGTTATGCATTTTTATTTCAAATCAAAACCATTGTAAAATTATTAATATATTCATATGAAATTATTCTTATTCATTTTCATTATTTTCCACATTTTTTTATCATTTTTTTGCTTGTTTGTTATTTTTTTTCCATTTTTTCAAAAAAAAAAAAATTCGGCCAATCGATATATCGATCGATATATCGATATATCGATCGATATATCGATTGGAAGCCTAATCGATATATCGATTTAATCGATATTTATAACATTGGCAGCTGGGCCGAGCGCGCGCGGGCGCGAAGCACGGGATCTGGGGACAAATTTTTGGGAGATCCAGGATGCTGTCCGGGACCGAATCCGAGACAGGATCCCATGAAATCCGGGCTGATCGGCGCGGATCCGCGCTGATCACGCAATTCCGAGACGACGCGCAGGCAGACGCGGACGCGCGCGGACGGGGCACGGACGGTGTGCGGGCACGGCGCGGACGTGCAGGGCGCGGAAGGCGTGGGCAGGGCGCGGAAGGCGTGGGCAGGGCGCGACAGGGCGCGGACTGTGCGCGGGTGTGGGACTGGGCGGGGCAGGACGGCGCTGGACGGCGTAGCAGGGTGGCAGGGCAGCACGAGGCGGCGCGGCAGGGCGGCGCAGCGGCGTCACAGCAGCGGTGATGCGCGAGGCTGTGACAGGGGCAGCGGCAGGGGCTGCGGCAGGGTTGCCGCAGCGGCGGGGCTGCGGCAGGGGCAGCGAATCTGCGGGGGGCAGCGGCGGGGCTGCTGCAGGGGCAGTGGATCAGCGCGAGGCAGCCGTGGGGCTGCACGGGGCTGCGGCAGGGGCAGCGGATAAGTGCGGGGCAGCCGCGGGGCTGTGCGCGGGTGACACGAACAGAACGACGGACAGCGGAGCGTCGACGATCTCCGAACGGAGAGTATCGCCAACAAAAAATCAAGGAAAAAAATTGGATTCAAGCTCTGATACCATGTTAGAATATGAAAAGAATGAATCAATAATCTTATTAGGGTTTGTATCCAATATTTATAGTACAAAAAGAGAAACAAGGAAAAGACTAATCTATCCTTAACCCTAATATATATATAAATTTAACACAAATAACCTGTCAGATACATAATACATTGTTTATAAGGAAATCATGTGAATATGAACATAGGTAATGTTAGACCAACATTGACAGTAACTCCAATGGGGGACCATCAATGAATACCATTACCCTAAATTAAAAATCATAAAATCAATCAAGTTGATGTTCACACATCAACCCACGTTTTAAAATTGTATTTTAATCAATGAAGACATTTTGAATTATCAATTTATCATTGACAGAGACTGACAACTGATTCATTATTCCATATTTGCTAAGTTGTGCTCTACAAAGAACAACTAACAATGGGTGTCCAAATCCTACAAACACCATGAAATCTGGTACAAACACCATACACTGAAAAGGTTGAACCAAATGAAGCTATTCATCTTATCCTCAGAAAAGTCCCTCCCTCACCTGATAGTGCAGACACACAAACATGTCATTTGATCCTGTCAACATGTGTGAGACCCACCAAATGAAAACAACACAAACCATGAAATTTGCCAGATAGGGCTATGAATGATGATTTGGGTATAGTAGTTCCAATGATGTGTTGTTTCCCTGATATGTATTACTTTAGGCCTAAACAATGAATAACAGAAAATGCATCCCATACCATCCTGTTATTCATATCCTTGAAGGTGGTACTTGGAAAGATTCAAACTGGGATGAATGAGTAATCACTGTCTATCAATTCTAATTTGGTTGTGTATACCGAATCTTACAACGAGGACTATGGAAGCATCAGATGCCAGAATTCCTGATAAAAACAGGTTTTTCTTTATCTTCCTGTCATGTTCAGGGAATTTTGATCAACATTTGGGAGCGTCACATTTGGTACCAGAGTCTGTCCACCACGCAGTGAGTGGATACTAATATTACTAAGTTTTATTTTGGAAATTATATGGATGATAATATATTCCACGTGTACATACTGTCAATCATTTGTATGCAAAGTGATGCTAAACTTTGCATGTCTGACATCTAATTTAAGCAAATCCATTGACTAGTATGCTGGCAAGAAGTTGCACTTGAAACTTAAAATTATACATATAACAAAAGAACCAGTGAAAACACTCCTTTTAATTTCACTAGTTTGTAGAAGGAATAATACCATACAAAAAATTTAGTAGCTCGACAAAATAGGTTATAAAATTGATCATTTTTCATTGGATATAGAAATAGTTATACATCATAGAATATTTATATGTAAAGTTCATTTTGCAACTGTGTAAAGAATTCCAAACATCATCCAATATATAGGCTCAGTTCCTAATGGTGGAGATCTTAATACAATGGATAATATGAATAACAAGACGAAAAAAATGATCTCACAAGAAAAAGCAAAAGGAAGCCAAATATGGTTCCTAAATTGTAGGACTTCTTTGATGCTTCAGGATGTCAGGTCTTAATAGGAGCCCTCCAATAAATTTTATTTTGCAAAAGGAATCCTCCAAAGTCCAAAGTCATTCTCAATATAAGGCCTAATCATATAAACAAAACTTGAGCAGTCTGCATTAAGTTAGGCCATTGTTACTATCATCCATGGTTTTCCTGAAAACGATTGTATGTCCTGAAACCAGACACCCTGGAGAAAATTTAAGGCATAAACTTCCATATCTAACAGAGGGTATGGAAGAATTCTATCAGTATCACTACATTGACTGACAGAAAAATTCAATAAGCAAAATTATAATGGAAAAATAGACGAAAACCATATCAGGGACCCAATCCATAGGGCTGCAATTTGAATCGGGTTGAATCCGAATCCGACGGGTTGAACCTAATTTTTATATTGGTTGGGTTGACTAAATCGGGTTCGGGTTGACTCACAAATCGGGTTGGGTTCGGGTTGGCCTCACTCACAACCCGACCCAACCCGAACCCGTAAACTAATAGTTAAAAAAAAAATCATGGCCGTTCATTCTGTAGCTTCTAATATGGGTAGTCAAAATTTTAGGTAAACCTAATTAATCTTACGGGTTGGGTTGGGTTGATTTATTTAATTTGCACATCATGTTAGAAATTCGGGTTGGTCCAATTCGGGTTGAAAATCGGGTTGGGTTGGGTTGGTCCAATTTGGGCTGGGTCGGGTTCAGTCGGGTTGATTTATTTAATTACGGGTTGGGTTCGGGTTGGTCCAATTCGGGTTGGGTCAGGTTAGGGTTGAGTAGTTTGAAATTCGAGTTGAGTTCGGGTTGGGGTCAACCCGAACCCATCCCGCCTGAGTTGCAGCCCTACCAATCCATCAAGAAACATGAATTCATCATACATGTCAAGTTCAGGTGAATAAGTCCAAGATTTTTAAATTTGAAGGGGCGAGAGAGCCATTTTTGCATGCCATTTTGTCTCTCGACTGTGATCGAAAATGAGAGAATGGAAGGAATTTCAAAAAGCAATGGTTAAGATGCTAAGCTCAACCATTTCCCATACAACCCCATGAACCATCATGCCATAAAATCGGATTCAGAATACGACCAAAAATTCATTGTTTGAGTACAATGCAGCAGCTAAAACTAGAGTTATGTAGATCAGTCGATGCTGCAGAACTCCAATTCACACCCATGAAGTTTTGTACCCTACATGAAACTCCAGGTGAGTGTGTTTAACTTTAGAGTATTAAACCTGCTGAAGGCGTTGCAGCTATCAAGGCATGGCCATGAATGATAGTCATTGAACAAAATTTGGGTCTACTTGTTGATTTAGCTGTTCCTAGTGGATTTCACTCATCAATATTGCTCAACTCATAAGTTTAACTTCTATCCAACTTCCCAACTGACCAGCATCTGAGTTATTCAGATCATTCACTCTTCAATTCATCACCATCTACTTTTAGCTAACCTATGGTGTTTTCAGGTAACCACCACTCAAAATTTCCACAAGTATCCATCATGAAATTAAGATTCATCCACTCATCTGAAATTATTAAAGGAATGATTTCCTCTTATCAAACTCTCTTCAATCATACATTAGAACTTTCGTTAACCATCCATCCCCCAATCAACTTCAACCACACCTAAACAATTCAACTTATAGAGGATCCACACATAATCTTCTCATTCCTTATTGACAATTCAGTTCTCTATTGTTCCACCTCCTATATATTTTACCTTCTAATCTTCCTCCAATGCATTCATTTCTTATGCAAACCCATTAAATTAATAGCCTGAGCTGCATATTTCATTCACAAAAATACTAACTTTCTATTATTTGAAGTGTAAGACCAAACAAAAAATGTCGACATTGTCTACCTTGAATCAATCCAGAATCTCAATCCATCAAGTTCCACCCATCAATCCTTGGACACTCTGGCTACCCATCTCCAATTAACATGCCATGTTGTCACACAACCACCATTCAAAGATTTTACAAACAGTCTACAGATACCATTTAATGACAACTCCATCCACTCAACAATTCACATGATGGGTTTGTGCTATTATAATCAATACCACAATATCACATACATTTAATAACTATATCTAAAATTCTCTACATTCACACATTCCAAATCATTCTCAAAATCTTCCCATAAAGAGTCCATTCTCTATTATTCTTTTGATGCAACCAATTCTAAACATACCCACGTAAAAAAAAAGTCATGAAAATCAATTATAAACATAGATATGCTAACATTATATTAGCCTAAACATAAATGAAAATGTTACACTCAATCCTTTATATGCAGATCACATATGTTTTTTTTTTCTTAAATAGTAAACATCATTTATTTAGATAAAAAAATATATATAGTTTCATTTTAAACTGAATGAATCGATTTCTAATAAATGTATAAAAAAATCTAACAACGTATATATTTCATCTAATATGAGCATGTTTCATTGAATTTCTTTAAAAAGATGGGGTTTTATTTATAAGAGAATTTGAAGGCCAAACAAGCAGCGCCGCAAGAAACAACGGATTATGAGGGTTTTTTTTTTTAATCCAAGTTTTCTAACGTATTAGCATTTCAAACCAGATAAAAATAAAGAAAAGATTTTCTTCAAAAAAAAATAAAAAAATAAAGAAAAGATGAGATTTTAGAGACCCGTTTTGGATGATTGAAATGTCGGAGTGCTCGGCCTTCTCGATATCGTCCTCCCTCTCTACGTCGCTCTCACTCCTCTCCATCGATGAATCATAAAAGTAGGCCTGTTTTTTGTTGCATGGAAGGCTTTCTTCTTAAGGAGGAGAAAGGAGTGGACTATAGGAAAGGGGAGTGACGATAACGATTCTCGGGTGGGGATTTGATTGGACTGGATATGGGTTGACGTTGGAATGAATTTGTTTTTTGGGGCCCATATATAACAAACAAGGAAAAGGGAAAGGAAAATGTTAGACTCAACTATATTCACCCACCAAAACCCAGACTTCACATATTTTGATTTTTTTTTAAATAGTAAACATCATCTAATAAGGTATGTATTTTGATAAAAAGTGTATATCGCTTCATTTCGAGTTGAATGAACTAATTTTTAGTAAGTGTAAGAAAATATTTAATGTGGTATATACAACATCTAACAAGGTATATGCTTCACTGGATTTTTAACGTGGTATATAGAACTGTGTTTTGGACTGAGAAAAAAACTGAGTGTAACAGCACTCGAAAACACGTAGCCTGTATTGCACGCTATTATATGAAATGAAGTATATACTAAAATACATTAGTGTCTTTTTTTTCATGATGAAAAAAATAAAAAAACAGACTGAAGTATATACTATGTTAGTACAATATATACTATGTGATCATAGTGTATGGACAGCAAAACGGACTGTAAAAACAGGCTACGTGTATCAGCACTCAACAAACAATTATGTTACACTCACCCCATTTTTACAGCTCTATCTACATGTATGGTTCGTCAACCAGCTGGACTCACTATCATGGGGTATATGCATGGTTAGAATTCTTTTAACATATTTTATATAAATGAGCTTGTACAACTAATTGGAGTATATATTTAATTTTTTTTATAAAGTATATACCTCATTAAAAATAGATATACTATTTTTAAAAAATAAAAAAGAAAGTGGACTGAAAGTTTTAAATTCTTTTATGAGTTTTGATAATATTATGGCACAATAAATAAATAAATAAATTATTAGTATTATTTTAACAATTTTACAAAAAAATACATTTTATAATTTTTTTATAATTATGAAATCTTAGGTCTTGATACATTTTCCCTTGTTTGAGGTATGATATAGAGTTATTCATCTCCAATAGCTATATTGGGATAAATAATAATCCATACAGAATATACAACATTTTGTTTAGCTATCTTTTCTAATATTCTCATTAGAAAGCATAAAAGTGACTTTTTTTTATATTGTTTAGTTCTCTTTGGATATAGTGATGAAAAGTGGTAAATAAGAGTATACAACTTTTAAATGACAATGACTTTTAAATGACAATTATACTTCTATATAAATTATTTGTATTGAAAATAAATATGGCGTTTACAAAATAATAATTTTTCAAAAATCTAATGAAAATATGCTTCCTGAAATTCATTATTTTTTAAGGTAGCATTTGGAAACGCATTTAAATGTGGGAAAAATCCAAATAACACCCCCGCAAACTGCCTGAAATTTATATAGCCCCTTGACTTTTATTAAAGTCTATATAAACCCCCGAGTTAAACTTCCATTGGTAGATGATTAATATTCTACAAATAGTTTATTTTGTTAACCTTAACTAAAGATACAGTGTATCAAAACCCTCCTGCAATTTATTAAAAATGCGGAAACCTTCTGTAAATGATGTTTTTATCTCTCATGATAGATTATAAACCCTATGTGAGGGAATAAAATCATCATTTACAGATGATTTTTCGTATTTTTAATACAATATTGCAGGAGTTTTTTAGTATACTATGTTTTCGATGAGGGTTAATCAGATAGAATATTCGCATAATAATTCTAATATGTCATTGAAAATTTCATTCAAGGGAGAATTTGAATTTACAAAAATGTTTTCAAGACGTTATATAAATTTTATAAAAAGTTAGTGGGTTATATGGATTTCAGACAGTTTATAGAGGGTTATTTAGATTTTTTCATTTTTAAAAAGCACATAAAGTGATTTTTTCATGAATCAAGTTTATTTAAGTTATTTTATTCAAAATCATATTTTTCCAACGCGCCTTGAAACTCAGTTTGCTTCGAATGAAAAACTATTCTTCAAACTCATCAGTCTGAAACTAAAGCTAATCCAGAAACCAAAACTACAGTTGACGTCATGGCTTACAATGGCAGTCTGAGCTCCATCACACACTATAAGTTCACAGAATGGAGACAATCTTTGACCCAATAAAAACATAATAACGACCTATAACCAAAAAATAATTAATTAATATAAAGATAAACAAGTCTTTAATTCAATTCAAAAAGTTCTCTAATATGCCCCATGCATTCACACATATAAATATATAGCATCTCCTTGGAGCACATATCATGAGCATGAAAAAAAACGATGGACAGACATGTGAGAAGGTTTTATTTGATAGTGGTGGTGTTGATGATATGGTCATTGGAGGAGTTCAATAGGGTGGCTGAAGGTTTAGAAGGTTATGCAGAGCCATACAATTGTGGGATCTTGGAGTGCCCATCTTATGAGGTGATTCATATTTCATAGCCAGGAGGAGTTACAGTGGAGCTGTGTGGATGTCAACTCACCCTATCAGTTCTTCATCCTACAAAGAGGATTCCGATGCTGGTTTCACTGAGTATGGCTTTTTTTAATTTTTTTTTATTTAAAATTTTTAAAGAGTTTGGTGTTGATGTTGCTTAGCATTTTAGGTCTCATGAAATTGTCTTATTATTCAAATCATTCTACTGGTATAAAGAGGTTCAAATGTCAAATCTTCTATCATTACCTCTTACAAATAAGTGAATTCATATGTCAAATCAAATAATATATTTTTTATTTTTTATAAAAAAATTATCCACATATTATTAATTTTATATCTATAATTTATCTACGGTTAACCAAACAGCAAAAACTTTATTATTACGTTTTCCAACGAGAATAATATTGATATGTTGAGTTAGTGTGCAGTCCCATCCATAGTTCTCACCGGTTTTCTTTTTTAAAAAAATACACACTCGTTCATTGAAATACATATTTTATAAAAGGTAAAGCATACGTTAAGATACGCTAGTATTTTTTATAAAATATATTTTTTTAATTTTCATGCACTGTAAAAGTGTTGTATACACTATGATAAAACAATGTATATTGCACTATCACATTGTACAGACAAACCTATAAGCTAATAAAAAAAACCCTCGTTACTGATATATCAATTAAAATATTTTATTCGTACAAATTTCTCTTGTGCAATGTTGAGGCTCTTTGCATACATCAGAGGGGATAACCAGCAAGCGATGATAATCCCAATGACTATCCCAGTCTTGGTCCACATTGTCCCCTCGACCGTGCCCTCCCGTATTTCGTCCTACACCGTCCAGTTCTACATGCCAGAAATATGTCAAAAATATTCACCACCACTATCATCACAGGTCCACCCCGAGAGGTGCCCCAAAAATGAACGTTACGTGGCGGTCAGGCGTTTCGAGGGCTTCATGGATGACTCAAACATTGCACCACAGGCGGCCAAGCTGGCGACCGACTTAAAGGGGACCCAGTGGGAGGGCTGTGCCACCACCGCCGCCATCTCAGGGTACGTCGTCGCCGGATACAATTCTCCTTTTGAGTTCTTAGGCCGGACTAATGAAGTGATGTTCATGTTCAATTAAGTGTGGTTTACTGGAGACTAATGTTGTGTGGTTAAGATGTGGTAAGTCCCCCCCCCCCCCCCCCCCCCCCATCTATGTAAGGCCCTTAATAAAACCTTTTTAATATCACTTTTATCTTCTTCTTAAATTATTGGGATTTTTATTGTCATAATAACAAAATATCAATTTTTAACTTTAACAAACTAACAAATAATACTCATAACAAAAAAAATCCAAAATCACATGTTTTTCTTGACAAAGGATATGATATATATTGGACGTTGATCCTTGTTTTTAGTATAAACTTTAGTACATGGAAATTTATTTTTAAAAATAAAAATAATAAGACATGTGAAAATAGAACGCGAGATTGTACATAACAGATTATTGGATATTTGATGACAACCCTCCAAATAAACAAGATAGAACATAGAGATTGGGTGCCTTGCTTTAATCCATCATCCCCAATTAGAAAAGCAATCCACTATACCCACCAAGGACGAAAATAAGAAAAGCAATCCACTTGACCCACAACTATCATTCCAACCTCCATTATCTATTAAGAACTTAACCTGCACCACAAGAGAGGCATATCACAAAAAATAGGAGAAATTGTTTAAATACCCATTGATGTCTAATTTTTTTTTCTACCTCCAAACTTTTTTTTATTTTTTATTTTTTATTTACTCCTGAAATCTGATTTTTTTTTTTTTTTTTTGGCCTCTAGACCTATGCCACCTCATTTTTTATACCTAAACCACCCCTATCTGTAAATTAGTATTAAATTTATGTAATTAATCGTTATATTTATGTAATTTACATGCCTTTAATTTAGTTCTATCTGTGATATTACATATATATTTGTTGTGTAAATTATAGTTTTTGTAATTTCTGTTGTAATTGTTATAAGAATAATAGAAAATATTACATTTCTATTATGTAAATAGTAGATTATGTCATTGGGCATCACATTGGTAGTTTTTGTTGTAGTTGTTATGTAAATGTTAATTTCAGTAATTATTAAGTACATGAATCAAAAAGTAATTTTATTAAAATATTACAATTGTTCATAAATTTTCAGTTCAGATTCATGCTATTACTAATTTTGTTCATATTGCTAAAAAAGAATTTATTTAAGTGTTTGATTGTTGTATTTTTTATATAGCTTGAAAAACCTGTTCTTCGTTATGAAGTACATTGAATGCATAGTTCGATAATCTTGTTTCATTTTACCCAAGATCGAGGACATGAAGAGGATTAATGGGGAGATAACAATTAATCATTAAGATTTGAAGAAAACGTCGTAATCCAAATAATTGATATATCTAATTTAACAAAACTTTGATATTGTATCTATAACAATTTTGTGTACATCGAATGCATTTACATATGATAATTTAATGACATTGAGAATGTATATATGACCATTTTGTGTATAAACATCTTTGCGTACTTTAATATTTTTGTAGATAACTATTAAATATCTGTAACTATGTGTATAATTTATGTATGTATCACATTATATTTATGTATTTCTGTAACTCTGTCTATAATAGATAATTTGGGTATTATAAAAATTCAGGGGCAAAAAAAAAAAGGACCAGGTGTCATGGGTAAATAAAAAATAAAAAAAAGTTTAGGAGCAAAAAAAAAATTTAACCTTTAGTCAAGGGGTATTTGAACAATTCCCCAAAAAAATATCCCAAAAAAATATAATACATGGAAACTTTGGATATAGCAACCCCATTACGATCAAATATTCTCTAAGCCTCTCAATTAACTGCCCAAAAACAGTGCATGCCATTATGCATAAACAAATGGCAAACAAACATTTTTGTTTCTCTTTGACGATTTATATTACACTTACCAAATCTTTCTTTTTCATATAATTAAACATTTTTTTTTATTATTATAAGGGTGTACATGCAAATAATGGATTTTGGAATGATTAAATGTAAAAACAAAATCCAAAAAATTACTCAAAACTTTAATTAAAAAAACTGTTAGACACAATCACATCAATAGTATGCAATTATTTTGATTTTTTTAAAATTAAGATCTATACATTATAAAAGATGAAATATATGTTTTGAGGAGTTGTATAGATTTATTTTTAGAAAATGTGAAAATTTTCAACAAAAAAATTATATACACCATTAGATAATTGTTCGAGGTATAAACTTTTGTCATTCATAAAAAAAACACTTTGTAGCCTTTGAGAAGCCCTACAACTAAGCATGTCAATTATTTGAAAAAATATACGTATCCGATCTGAATCCGTATTCGAAAATGCAGAAAATATTTGATATCTATAAAAAAAAAGCCATACACTATCTCATTTAAATGTGTGCAGTTATATAAAATGATGTATATACTAAAGTAGCACTTTTTCACTTTAAAAAAATGAAAAAAAAAATAGTCCTTATACTATAATAGAATCTCATACACTATGATAATACAATATATGCTATGCTATCATAGTGTACAGGATTACAAAAAAAGCTATAAAACGGACTGAGTGTATGAGTGCTCCTTAACATTTTATGATATTTTGAAGGGGCTTTGGATGATTGGAAATTGTAGGAAGGCCTGTCAATCGGTCAGATACGGATCGGATAGGTCTATATCCGTATCCGAATTGGATATCCGAAAAACTATCTGATATCCGATGGATATTTCAAAACACATATCTGTATCCGATCTGAAAATCCGGATACGGATTCAGATAATATCCGAAATATTCAAACCATATTAAAATATATAGAATTTATAAAATCTTAAGTCCTAATATGGTTAAATTGGTATCCACCAAAGACATAAAAACACAAATCCTAATATAGTTAAACAAGTATCCAACATAGTTAAATAGGTTTGTGTTTTGCCCTAGATCTTTAGCCATTGGATTTTCATCTAAGGGTTGAAACTAATTCTAATATATATAAATAAAATAACAGTTCAGATACGGATATTGTTCGGATTGGATATGGGCTATATCCGATCTGATCCAAAAAAAAAATAGTGTGGACTGTAAATGGAACTGTAATGAGGTTGATATATCATTTTCCAAAACGCAATTGGTAAGGCCATGTCAACTCCCTCAACTGATAACAAAGAGGTTGGTTGATAGAAACCCATCCAAAGTTTCTCACTAGGGTCGCCTATCATCCATCATTACACATTTTATTTTAGGGAAATATTGACGTAGCTCTTTAAAAACTTATAAAAATCATAAAAAATTTATATAAAATTGATAAATCATCTCATGTCCCCGTCTTATTAAACAATATTTATTTTAGTCTCTATCGAAATCGAAACTAACCAAATATGTGGTTAACTCTAACCGTACATGGTAAATTACTGTTACACCCTTTAAAAATTTATTTCCTTTCTTGAAAAAAAATCAATATAACACTCCCTAAAAATTTATGAAAAATAAAAAAATCCCTGTAAAATTTAAAAATCATCTTAATTTCCAGAAATCTTCTTAAAATTATAAAAAATCCCTGTGATTATCTAAAAGTATATACTTATTTATTTAAATTTTATTAAACAAATTATAGTTTTCTAATCAAGGTTTTATGCTTTTTGTTGCTAGTAATTTTGAGTTAAAAATATATTATGGAATTTTATTGGTTTTTAAATTATTTTCTCTTATTTTGTAATGGAGTTGCTGAAGCTGTAATTTTTTTGTTCAATCTTTGTAATGAGATTGAGGAGATGAAAATGTTGAGAAAAGACTTGATTTTGTAGATCAAATGAGTTTCAACGGCTATTTTTTTACAGTTGAGGATGACATTTTAGGAGATGAGGATGTTGAAAAATAACATGGGTATTATCGTCTTACAAAAAAACTAAATCTGATTTTATAAAGTTTGTAGGGAATGGATTCATTTTTAGTAAGTTTTTGGAGACTTATTTCGATATATTTTTTATCGGATGACTAAATTCATTAACCATTTACATTTTATGAGGACGTAGGAAAATTATCTGATTTTATAAGAACTTTTTTTTATTTTAAAAAGATTGCAAGGAGTTAAAGAAGATTTCTCCCCTTATTTTATACTTAACATTATAAAAAAAAATGAAAAATTGGATTCACTCACCTCTTTTGAAGCTCTCGCTTGTATCATATTCTAATGTGATCAGATGAATGAATCTCTCACCTTTCATTGGGGGAAGGCCCCAAGTCTCAACAACCACCCTTTGGTTTTCTAAATTATAAAAGGACAGAATCAGATCAAAGTTCTACACATTTGACCGACCATTAATGTGGTCCACAAAGGACATCTAAAAAGAAAGGTCAAGATAATTTGTTTCGAATGAAGATTTCTTAGGGTGCTTATACTATCAATTTCTTTTACAGTCCTGGAAGTGATACAGTGTATAAATCTCCTAATATATTAGGGAAAAATTCATATAACCCCCCTGTAAATTAACTGAAATCCATGTAACTCTTTGACTTTTCTTACAATTCATATAACCCCCTGAAAACAACTAGTAAATCCAAAGAACCCCCTGAATAAAATTTACATTTACAGATAATGCATATTTTATAAATATTATGTTTGATTAACCCTGATAGAAAACACAGCACACCAAAAAGATCTACAATATGTTAAAAATGTGAAAAATCTTCTATAAATGACGATTTTATCTCTCCAAATAGATTTTTATAATATATTTAAAAAGAGTAAAATCATCATTTTCATAGTTTTTTTGCATTTTGACACATTTTTGTGGTTTTTTTAGTATATCGTGTTTTCAGTTAAGGTTAACCAAATGAAATATGCATAAAATATTTATCATCTATTAACAAAAATTTTATTCACAGGGTTATTTGGATTTATTAGGTGTTTTCAGGGGGTTATATGGATTTTAAGAAAAGTTAGGAGGTTATATAGATTTCAGTCAGAGGGTTGTATGGATTTTTCCCAATATATTATGTATTTCATTACCTCAATACTAGTTAAATGCACGTGCTAATGCACGTGGTATATCGTACTTGAAAATATATTTATGTACACAATTTCAAATAAAAATAAATAGATTTATATGTGAACATTTGTAAAAAACTTATAATTACTATATTTATTATTTTCATCTAATAAAAGTATATAACAAAACTTTTCATCAAACTGATGGAGAGAGAATGAAGTCAAAATTATATATATTTGTATCATGTTAGTACAAATACTTGACAAATGTAAATGAAAAATTACATTTTTCTAAAATAAGTTCATACTCAAACCTTAAATAACAAACATAATATGAAAATAATACCATATTTCCCTCACAATTGTCACATAAATTAATTCACGTATAAATCTCCTGAATATATTCAAACTCTTAATTGAATACCACCTCTGTGAGTTAAATGTAAAAAATAAAAAAGACCTACAACATACTATATTTGAAAGTTCTTCATCAAATTCTTCTATCACTCTCTCACCCACATGGCCCTATTCAATCATGTTCTATCTTAACTTTCTTGGGAATAGTAAATGACTATATTTAACTAAAAAAAAATTCTTATTGATATACAATCATATAAAGACTTAATATTTTCATAAATTGCATATGTATAACAATTATGGCATGTCACAAACATTATTTTTCTCAAACTTAACTCTTAAATCAACAAACCATATAAGATTAATATACCCCTTATAAGATGTTTGAGTTGAATTCAAACTTTTTTGTAGGCCCTTTATTTATTCCAATATTACAAAGGTCACATTCTTCATCACATACAAATATTTAAGAAATGAAAATCTATATCTATAACATCTAAACAATATAATATCAATAAGTTTAATTGAACCTTCCAAATCATCTAAATATATATATATTCCATTATTCCTAGATTAGATGCATGTGCTCTTAGTAAAAAAAAAAAAAACTTTAACAATGCGACCCTCAGCACAAATATATATACATATAAAATCATGTAAAAGCTATCTAATTAAAAAATTTAAGTCATGGATTATGAAATTCAAAGAAAAAATTGATTAAGCATTCATATGTATTTTGCTTCCACAAAAATAATTAATGAGATGATTAAAACATACAAAAACTAATTCTTTTTTTTTTTTACCTTGATTTCGTGTTCGAGGGGACTCTATTCTCTATGAATGAACAAATCAATTCACCTGTATAGTAAAAAAAATACAATTAAAATGAAAGATGAAAAAACTAAATATTCATTGAGACAAATATTAAAAAAAAAAGTCTAAAATAATAATCCACCTAAAATAAGAAAGAAATTAAATTATTATAAACAAAAGAACACAAAATAAATATATTTTTAGCTAGATTGATCAAATGAGAAGGGAGTGTATGGTTTTTGAGGTAGTCGGGTAATATAAACTTTTTTATGGAGGATTTTGAGGTTCTTTATGGAGGATTTTAGGAAGGATTTGTTAAAGGTTTTTAAATAGGTCATAACAAGACAGATGTGGAGATCAGAATATATTTGAACCATTCAAATATATTTAAGAATCCCTAAATATAATATATTATTTGATCTTATCAATAGTTTTTTTGTACATGAATATCTAAATGATTTTTAATTAATCCAAAAAATCCCAAAAAAATGGAAAATGCAACCCAAATCCAAATATTATTTAAATGTTATGTATCATTGAATAATATTAAAATTTAATAAATATATATTATTATGGATAGGATTTTTTTAAAAATAAATCGCTTATTAAAAAACAACAAAATAAAATATGGATACTTTTTTAAGAATAATAAAAAAAATCCCAATAAAATGGCAAATGCAATCCAAATCCAAATACTATTTAAATACTGTGTATCATTGAATAATTTTAAATTTTTAAACTTCAAAAAAATATATATTAATAATTAATTATTTATTTAAAGGATAAAAAAGAAAATGAAAAAACTGGGTTAGAATCCTTTTAATAGGTAAGTGATATATATATTAGTAATTAATCTACTATTTAAAAGATAAAAAGGGAAATAAAAATAAATTTAATCCATGTATATATATCATGTATTTATCCATTATAAATTTTAAAATTTAAATTAGTAGATATATTAGTAATTAATCAATTGTTTAAAGGATAAAAAATGAAATGAAAATACTGGGTCAAAATCCTTTTAATAAGTAAATAATAGATGTATTTTATTATAATTTTTTTAAAAAATATATGCATTCAATTCATATGAGTATGATGATATTTTATAAAATATATATTTTTATTAATTAGCTAAGTACATATTTTAAGAAAAAATCAAAATGTGGGTGGATTTAAAATGGGGTTGAACGTATAATTTTCCTATTTTTCTTGTTTATCGATATTTTAATACATATTCAACAAAAGAAGAGAATTATGTCCCCATTAACATAAACAAATTCAATATGATACTGTATAATTCAAAATAATATGTGAATTGGTGCAACAAGGGAGGTTTATCTGATGTATTCGCAAATAAAATAATTACACACACACACATATATATAACGCTAAACCCATTTAAGTCCAAGCCTGTTCGAAAACTCATGCATTTACCCTCGTTTGGGTCACGGGTTAGGCGAGAATAAGGGTGATATAAGGGTGGTATAAGAATGGATAGGGAAAATGACTGTTTGTTTACAGAGTATAATTTGGCATTACTAAGTCACTTTAAACGAGTATAAGAGAGTATAACAATTCTAAGTAACTCCTAAGATAAGCTATACTCAGTTTATCTATTCCCATGGATAAGTGGGGCCCACCTACAAATAAATAAAAAAAACATCAAATCACCTATCAATACCTCTTATACATCAAGATGGTCCACGTGTCAAATCAACTTTTTACACCTTATTTATATTTTATTCTTCATCAACCAAACAACTCAACCTTTATTTTTACGTTTTCTAATAAAAATAAAAAAAACACAACCAAACAGAAAATCTCTTATTTTTGTAGAATTGTTATCTATACTGGCATAGTTATCTATTCAGAATAATTCAATTCCTCAATCCAAACGGGAGCCTAGAGATTGTGAGTGAGACTTTGGGTGTGTTTGTGCATAATTTTAAAGGGAAAAAAAAATCAAAGGAAATTTGATGAAGAGTAAAACATTTTTCATTTACCAAGTTTTTACGTTGATTTGTGCATGGTAGAAGATGATATAATCAACTTTTATCATTTTTTTTTCTCATAAATGAATATCAATTTCCCAAAAAGACAAAATAAATTAAAAAAAGGGAAAAATTCAAGTCACCCCTGGTGGACTCCCCGAAATCCATATGATTCCCTGAACTCTTCTTGAAATTCATATAACCCCTTAAAAACACCTATGTAAAATTCAAATAGCTCCTTTAGTTAAATTTTCGTTAACAAATGAGAAATATTTTGTAAATATTCTGTTTGATTAATATTGATCGAAAACACAGTATACCAAAAACCCTTTCAATGTATGAAAAAATATGAAAAACCTTCTAAAAATAACGATTTTACCTCATCCGAGTATATTATAAAACTCTATCCGAAGGGTAAAATCATCATTTACACAGTATTTTTCATATTTTTAACAAATATAGGTGATTTTTGGTATACTGCATTTTTAATCAGGGTTAACTAAATATAATATTCATCATCTATCAATAAAAATTTAACTCAGAAAATTATTTAGATTTACATATATATGTTTTCAGAGGTTATATGTACTTCAGAAAAAGTTAAGGTTTTACATAGATTTTTCCCTTAAAATTTTTTTTGTATGTACAAACATGCCCTTCATTGGGGTATATGTCTGGTCCCCTACGAATCCTAGGACCCCAATTACTTCTCCATCACAAGGAGATTGTGACCCCCCAAAAAATTCACAACACCTCACGAGACATCTACTTCTCAACCTCTCCATTTTCAAGAACCCCACTTTTTTGGCTTCAAAACGCATAAAATATTAAAAAAAGGTTTTTTTATTTTTAAGTCCCTATAAATTATATGATTTAGTGATCAATCCCCCACTTCTTCATATTTCGGTTTAAGTCTCCAAATTTAAATGATATATTCCTTTTAGTCCCTCTCAAGGACTAAAAAAAATAATTTATGGATAGGTCCCTTATAGAGACTAATAAAAAATATACTCTTTAAATGTAGGGATTTAAACTAAAATATGAAGAAGTGAGGGATCGATCACTAAATCATATAGTTTATAGGGATAAAAAAAAATAAAAAAACCCTAAAGAAAATCCTAACCTGCATTCCTGTCCTTTATTATGGCCTATGGGAAAGAGCCATAAGAGAGAACAAGTGAACAACACTTGTCATAAAACACTGATACATTTTTTTAATTTACTACGCAGTCCTTATCAGCCAAAATAGAATTCCATAATAATTTTTTCTTTCTTTCAAGAGATATGTGAAGAGTTAGATTTTCTAAAGAAAATTAGCAGAAAATATAGCTTACTTCATTTAAAAAGATCATTCTTCAACTATATGTGCGCCATCACAAGGATTAAATTGTAGTTAAAGTTTTATATGAGGATTATTTTGATAATTCTCCAACCTCATTATTACTCATTCAACTACTCAATTACATATAATATGAACCCATTAAAAAAAAACATTCGCCTATTAAAATATCTATATTACCATATAAATTAAAATATACATTGAGATACGATAATCTCATTAACGATGACAGAGGCATGCACCACTGTTGTATGAGATTGTAGAAGGAGCTGAAAAAAAAAAAAAAATACACACACATTAAATTGTAATAAATAAATAATAAAATCTTGAAGAACAAATCATTAAATTATATATATTTTTTTCAATAAAATTAAGTCCCCCAAACCCCCTCCCACCCTTTCTTAGTTTTCCCTTCTCTTTCCAAACCCAACCCCCAATACCCACCGCCGGCGACCGTTAATTCAGTTAACCTTTCCCGCCATTTTTTTCCCACAAAAAAATCCCACCTTTCATGTCTATAGACAGACCCAATCCCGCCACGTCATCCGCCACCGCCGCCTCCGCCGCCGACGAGCAGAACCGCCCGCCGAGGCTTCCCCGGTGGACGCGGCAGGAGATACTGGTCCTGATACAGGGGAAGAAGGTCACCGAGGGCCTCCGCGGGCCGGCCCGCGGGCCTGGCCCGCCGGCGGAGCCCAAGTGGGCGACGGTCTCCGCCTACTGCCGTCGACACGGGATCGACCGTGGCCCCGTCCAGTGCCGGAAGAGGTGGAGCAACCTCGCCGGTGACTTCAAGAAGATCAGGGAGTGGGAGTCTCGGAATTCGTGCTCGTTCTGGTCGATGAGGAACGACGCGCGGAGGGAGAGTGGGTTGCCGGGGTTCTTCGACAGGGAGGTCTACGACATCCTCGACGGCGGCGCGGCGGCGGCGGTGGCGGCACCTCCAATTGAGGGGGCGGCGGGGGATGATGGGTTGGTGTTTTCGGATTCCGAGGCGGCGGCGGCGGAGACGATGTGGGGTATTGTTTTTTTTTTTTTTTGGTTGTTGGATTTGGGGGTGTTTGAATTGGGGGAAAGTTTGGATCTTTTTGATGAGGAGTTGTATTTGTGACTCTTTGGTTATTGTTTTTTTTTTTTTTGCAGAGAAGGGCCAACCATCCTGTGCAGGGGAGGCAACACCAGGTAGATTGTCTCATGCAATACAATTTTGATTGTTATTCCCCAAAATTTTTATTTTTATTTTGAAATGTTTGTTATATGTAAATATATGAATGTTGATACACTCATTCGGACAATATGAAATTCAATTCATTCGAGTATGTACTTCATAATTTGTGAAAGCATATATTTTGTTAGATAATTATATATTTCATAAAAAGATCTATGCAAAAAATGATTATAGAAATGACTGTGTTTAACATTTTTTTATATACCAATAAAAAAAAAAAAACATTTTCTTATATGTATAGTTGTTCAATGTGTGTTTTGTTTTAAGACACAGCTGGTTTAAAATTTGAGATGTCAATGCAATAGTTGGTGTGTTTTCAAGAAACCTATCAGCCCACGACATCCAATGGCTTATCATATGCACATGGTTTGTGGGTGATTCTGCTTTCATCTCTACATCAAGATTTCAGCAAAATCATATTGTATCTGCCAATCATGTATGTGTCTTGAAAAGAAAGAAAACTTCAACAATTCTTTCATCAGTAATTAAAGCATTCTTACTTCTGTAGGTACAACAACTGAAAGGCATTCAACAGAGAATCCATTGAAGGCTTGTACATCAAAAGAAGGACAAGAAGCAGAGAAGCGGATGCGAATATCGCCTCCAGACGAAGCAGTTGTAGATTTGCAGAACAAGCTGATCGAAGTTTTTGAGCAGAACAGTAGAATGTTGACAGCCCAGTTGGAGGCTCAGAACATGAACTGCAGGTTGGACAGAGAGCAGAGGAAAGAACAGGTGGATGGCTTGCTCGGCGTCCTCAACAAATTCGCTGATGCTATCAGTAGAATAGCTGACAAATTCTAGTGTTCATCGCGCTCGTGATTGTCCGATCTTATTATATTGAAATAGATATTGTGAATGAGATATTTTATCATATTTTAAAATTAAAATTAGAATTCAATTAAATTCTAATTTTTTTTTTTTAGGATTATTCTCAACTTTACATATCTCGATGTGACAAAATCGGAAGGTCATAATACGTTGGATAATATAATTATTCAACACTCATTGAACATATCTGGTCCCCTCTTTTGTTGTCTGAATTTGATTTTATTTCATATTAATGATTGGATTTAGATTGATTCGAGTTGCCTGCGACATCCAATCCAAATCCATCAACCCCAATGTGAGCCAAATTTTTTAATCCAACCCCTCTAAAAATTGGGTTCATGGGTTTGGGTTGGACCAACGGACCACATGGCATGACTTGTATGAGAGCCCCCTAACCATAAGCATGTCTCGAAGCCATAGTGTATTGGCATGTCCCGACTCTCAAATGTCGGGCTGGGCTGGGCTGGGCTGGGCTGTGCCTTTCCAATTTTATACCCGAGCGTTGATATATTGCATTATCATAGTATATAGCATTCTTTCATAGTTATAACGTAAAAAATAATTTCATTAATTCAAAGCAAAAAAAAACATCAATGTATCTTAATATATAATTCATTTTAAAAAAATTGATATAGACTGCACTTGGGCAGCAATTGGGGTTGGGCATATCATTTTCCTTCTAGACCCATAGTTTTTTTTTTTCAACCCCAATTCTAGTCCCACATGCATCAATAGAAAATCATCAAAGCATATACTCACATTAACAAGTTACATGCATCGATTGAATTTTTTTACATTTCCTATATATGCATAAATGCAATGCATTGTAGAATATATTTTATTTTTTATAAAAATATTTATCTCATTAATAAGATATATTATTTAAAAAAATTTAAAACATGTGTAAACTGAGAATTATGTTTTACGTAACAGTTTCCTTAGGTAACAGTACTTACAAGCTTTTGAAAAACGGTTATTTTGGGTGCGAAAAGAAACTGTTTGTTTTTTCTTTTCTGGCAATGAAAATCACCATTGAAAGAACAGCTAGGAACGTGTGGAGACTGTTTTTTCTCCTCCACCAATTCTTCTCCGAATTTCAAGCCATTACGTTTCGATCTCCATCTCTCTCTCTCTCTCTTCATTTTTTATTCTCTTAAAATTTCATTCAAGTCCCTCCCTCAATTTATTTTTTCAGTCACAAATCCAAAACCAGTGCTCCATCATTCACTGAGAGATGATAACACGTTGTTGTTGGGATTATGTCTGTATCAACGGATGGCCATGATGAAACCATATTAGGGTGAGCACCTAATTGATAATTAATTAAGATTTGATCTTAATTAAGATATAAAGTGAATCTCCTAAAATCAGGGAAACAAATTTGTTTATTACAGATTTGTTTGTTAGGAGATTACTTAGAGAGAAAGTTATTTATTCATATAAATATCCTCTAGGGTTTCAGGGTAAAACTTGGTATGGCTAGCATAGAGAAAATGTAGAGATCTATAAGTGAGAGGTTGAGAGGGTTCAAGAGAGGTAACTCCATGAAAGAAAGTTTGTAAGGCTTTTTTGTATCTCAACTATCATAGTGGATTATCTGTTTACGCCCCGTGGATGTAGGCCTAGGCTGAACCACGTATTTTTGTGTTCTTCGTGTGATCATATTTCGTTCTTATATTCGATCTCGTGTTTTATTATGGACTTCCGCGTATTTGTTCCTCAAATCTAATAACCGAAAAAATTCAAAGAACTCTTAAAATGAAAATTAATGAGTTTTTGGCTCCCGAATATCCAACTGACCAATTAATTTATTATAACGTACTCTATTTTTCTCATACAAATTAATCGAGATAGATCGGGATAATTATAATTATGCGCCCTCTTCTTTCCTATTCTATTTTTGCATTCCCATCTATTTACGTGAAATTCCGGGGTCCATCTAAGTTATGTACGCGGTACAAAGTTCATGGTACAGAACTCTTTTGATTCATCCTATAATCTCCTAAAATAAGGGAAACAGATTTGTTTGTTAGGAGATTACTTAGAGAGGAAGTTATTTATTCATATAAATATCCTCTAGCCTCTAGTTTTTCAGGGTAAAACTTGGCATGACTAGCATAAACAAAATGTAGAGATCCATAGGAGAGATGTTGAAAGGGTTCAAGAGAGGGTAACTCTATGAAAGAGAGTTTGTAAGGCTATTTTGTATCTCAACTAATTATCTGTTTACGCCCCCGTGGATGTAGGCCTAGACCGAACCATGTATTTTTGTGTTCTTCGTGTGATTGTGTTTCGTTCTTATATTCGATCTCGTGTTTTATTGTAGACTTCCACGTATTTGTTTCCCAACAATTGTGTCCTGTTCTTCCTCTTCTTTCTTCAATGGGTCTCATCCGAAAACCCCAATCCTTCACAGAAATGGCAGACCCTCAACGGTATTTCAATTTGTCCTACATTGGGTCTTGTTTGTCACCACCATTGAATCCAATTCAAATGTGTTTGATATCAAAAACTTGTTGAATTCAGGCGATCCTCCGATCGTAGTCGCGCGAGGCGGGTACTCTGGGTTGTTCCCCGAATCGAGCCAATATTCCTACCAATTCACGATCACAACGAGCTTATCAGATGTTCTGTTCTGCGATCTCCAGCTCACGAAGGACGGGACGGGCATTTGTCGATCGGATCTTAGGCTCGACAATTCAACGAACATCGCATCGGTGTACCCAAACCAGCAGAAGTCCTACACTGTCGACGGACAGGCGATCAGAGGATGGTTTTCGATCGATTTCACAGCGGATCAGCTGTTCAGCAATGTCACTTGTAAGTTGAAACAGAACAACCAAAAATTTTAGAACCCAATTGTTTTGTGTTTTGAGTTTCTTCGTTTTTTGATTGGCAGTGGTTCAGAACATATATTCTCGGCCGAGCGTGTTCGATGGCGGTCTCCCGATGATGACGCTCGACGACGTGATGGGCTTCCGACCACCCCATTTTTGGCTGAATGTTCAAGCCCGTTGAACAAATTAGGGTTCCAATTCGGGCGCGTTGGGTTGATTTAGGTCCCGTTTGGATCTGTGTTTAGGTAGATTTGATTTGAAAAGCTAAATATTTTTAAACGCATTTTCAGCATTTAGCTTTTCAAACCATCATTTTCCTTTTTAAAACTAAAAAATATTGCGATTGAAAAGCTAATAAAGCTGAGTTTGAAACGCGAGATTCGATAAAAATCTCAGCGTTTTAATCGCAAATCCAAATGTAGCCTTAGAGTTCAATTCATGCCAACTTGACCCATAGAACAGAGGAGGTCGACCCAAATCTAACCCATTAGGTTTTGCTTAGGTTTAGGTTTGATTCAGATTGGATTGTTTTTTAAACAATTCAAACTACTTAATTAGCGGTCGATGTCCCATGCAAATTGAAAATATAAGTTGATGATATAGAGAGAATAAAGAAATGAAATTAAGATGGATTTTAGAATAAAAATAAATTAAATAATTCAAGTTTCATCGAACAGATTAAGCAATCAAAATTTGACTTGAATATTTAAATTTATCACTCACCTCAATCCATATCTAACCCGAATTGAGTTCGTATTCAGATTGAACTCAAACACAATCCAAACCAATCCAAAAGTTGGATTGACCCTTAGATCAAATTAGTGGACTCTTATTTGATGTTTTATGTTACAGTTCTACACATTCTTCAAGCAAAACAAGCTCGATATGGTTTCATACATTCAAAAAGCCTACAATTTCATGAGGATAGACTACATTTCTTATCCGGAGATCGGTTTCTTGAAGAGTCTGAATGGGAAGGTGAGGAAAGGAAAGACAAAGCTCGTATTTAGATTTTCGGAGAATCCAGATTCGGTCGAACCGACGACGGGTCAGAAATACGGAGCCCTTCTGAAAGATCTTCCGACGATCAAGTCAGTCGCTTCGGGCATTTTAGTCCCGAAGAATTATGTGTGGCCTATAAACACTTATCAGTGTCTAGAGATACACACGGGTCTTGTCACAGACGTGCATGCGCAAGGACTTGAGGTTTTCGTGTACGGTTTTGTGATCGATGTCTCCGGTTCGTATAACTATAGTTATGATCCAACGACTGAGTATATGCAGTTTGTCGATAATTCTGAGTTCTCCGTCGATGGGGTGGTCTCTGACTGTCTTCAGAGTCTATAGGTATATGATATATACGTAGTTTTATTATAGACTGTCAACGGATTGGATACAGATCAGATACTTTTGAAATCTTGTATTAATCTTAAGATTCAGATTTTTTATATTCAAAGCTAAAACTCTTATTTGCTTTTAGATGTTTGACATGTCTGAATATGAACATTGAAGGGGAGTACCGGGAGATTGTGAGATAAAAAAAAAAGAAGGATTGAATACAAGATTTTCGTTTATGGGAATTATGATTAGTCACGGAAGAAAATTGAATTTAACTAGTATTTATAATTTCATAATATGTTTGTATCCACTTTTGAATCATTCCAGATTTTCAAATATCAGGTATTTTTTAATTTTTCAAATATGAATCCAGAACAGATGCTTTCATCACATTTTCATTTTCAGACTGAGATTTTAGTATACATTGTGTAATGTAGTGCTTATTAACTAATCCTTTGAAATGTCTGAAATTTTTTTGGATTTGTTAAAAAGTTCATCACCTTTGCAATTCCTTTGAAATTGGATCTTTATATGTTGTTATTGTTTGGAAGGATTATTCGCGGAAGCCATCAACAAACACGAGATCGAACACAAGAACGAAACATCACAACACATGAAGAACACAAGATATACGTGGTTCGGCCTAGGCCTACATCCACGGGGCAAAAAACAGAGAATCCACTTTGATAGTTGAGATACATTAAGAGACTCACAAACTCTCTCATAGAGTTATCATCTCTTAGAACCCTCTCAACCTTCCTTTAGGATCTCCACATTGTATACATTGTCTTGTCTTGCCATGAAACCCTAGAAGATATTTATAGAGATAAATAACTTCCTCTCCAAGTAATCTCCCAATTAATAAACAAATATTGTTCCCATTAATTAGGAGATATTCACTCTCCTAATTAACAAACAAATATTGTTTCTTATTTTACGAGATTCACTTTAGATATTAATTAAAATCAAATCTTAAATAATATTCTACTCATTAGGTGTCCAACCTAATATGGTTTCATCATGGTCATCCAATGTGATACACTAGATCGAGACATAATCTCAACAGTTATTGCATGAAATGCTGTTTGTTTCTTCAATAAATCTCTCCATAGTTAAATCTTTTTTTCATTACCTCATTCATTTTGATCTTTCTTTTTGTTGATGCAGCGTGTTTGGCTCATAACAAGAACAACTCCGCCCCCACCAAAGGATAGTAACCATGTCAATTGATTAACATAGAAAATAGGTTAAACACAGTTTTGTTTACAGCTCCCTTATTTTATCTAATAATAAAATATATATATACCTCGTTAGACAACTATTGAAATTTATATAAGTTAATCTTCGCAGGGAAAAAATCATTGATCATAACCCACAACGGGGCGAGCGGGGAGTTCTCTGGCTGCACCGATCTCGCCTACAAACGAGCGGTGGACGATGGGGCCGACGTCATCGACTGTTCGGTCCAAATGTCTAGAGACGGAATTCCCTTCTGCATGAACTTCGTGGACCTCACCAGCTCCACCACCGCCATCTCCTCCTTTGCGTCGCGGGCCACCAAGGTCCCAGACCTCCAGCCCAACAGCGGGGTCTTCTCCTTCGACCTCACCTGCGCAGAGATTCAAACCTTAAAGCATAGGGCATTATTACACTCAGTCTTTTTTTATGGTCCCAATTACAGCTTTATATGCATCAATAGAAATTCAATGAAGCATATGCATTATTGGATGGGGTCTATGCATTGTTAATTTGTTATCAAAGTATAGACATTGTTAGATAATGTTTACTATTTAAAAACATATGTGGTATATATTTTGAACCATAAAAAATAATCTCAACTGGATATATTTTTGTTGTGTTTGTTGATTGGGTCGTGTTGTTAATGGTTTGATGATGTGATTTTGATTTGCAGCGGTGTTGATGAGCTCATCATCGGAGAGTGGATTGGTTAGGAATCCGACAAATAAGAACCTGGGGAGGTTCTTGAAGCTCTCTGAGTTTCTCGAGTTCGCGAAGGCAAAGGCGGTGTCTGGAATCTTGATCAATATAGAGGTCAGTGTATGTTTGATTTTCTTCCTTATAGGGTCGTAACTCGGATGAGTTGGATTGGGTTGGAATTCAAACTGAACCTTAATCAAAGTTAACATTCCATGATTAGAATCCAACTTGTTAGGTATGATTTGGATTATGATTTGATTCGGATTAGAGGTGTTTAGATGGAGTTTAGGTTTGATTTTTTTTAAATTGTGTTGTTCTAAACAATTTAAACTTTGGTTGCATAATAAGCGGTATCGCGATGATGGGGGAACTAATTGAGATGAAATCAGAGGGAACTATAGAGAGAGTGGAGAAATGAAATTATCAAAATGTGATACATTTTATAATTTGTATTGAAAGTTTAAATTTACCACTCAACCTATTGGGTTTGAGATTCAATCCCTCAACCCAAACCAATTCAGAATTGGGTTCGAGTTTGCACGATCAAGTTCTTAATCTCATTGAACCCAATCACTAAACCCTAATTTAAATCCAACCAAAAGTCTGAGCCTGATTGGATTGAGGTTTAACTAAGCCCACCCAAGTTGCATATCATTTTAGTGAAAGGTTGTTCATCATTGAAGAGATGAGATCCTTGACAAAAATTGATTGAATTCAATGTTAACTGGGACCCAACCATTCTTTGAAGCTTAATTTGAGATAAACATTAATCAAGATGCCCTAATTGGATCTGGATCACTTGACTTACTTACACATTATGTTATAGAACAAACATGGAACACTATAGTCTTACCAATTCAGAACTTTCTTTTGCTTACTTGAATAAAATAGTACAAATTTTTTCTTATTCAAAATCTTCCTTACTATGAAGAATGCAGCATATCTAGCATCCAAGAAGGGCTTGGACATAGTCTCAGCCACAACAACCACCCTGAACAATTGCGGGCTATGACACCCAGACCACCCAGCGCGTCCTGGTCCAATCCGACGACACTTCGGTCCTCTCAAAGTTCAAGCAATTCAAAGCATATGACAGAGTCCTCGCGATCCCCGAAACCATCAGAGACGCGCTGAGGCCCGCCGTGGAGGAGATAAGGGCCTTCGCCAATGCTGTGAATGTGCCCCGGTCGTCCCTCGTATCGAGCGCGGCCGGCTTCCTTACGGGATTCACCGATGTCGTGGACCGGATGCACGCGGCGAACTTGTCGGTGTACGTCTCGGTGCTCCGGAACGAGTTCACAGCGATCGCGTTCGACTTCTTCTCCGACCCAGTGGTGGAGATCGCGACGTACGTGTGGGGGGTCGGCGTCGATGGGGTTGTCACCGAGTTCCCGGCCACCGCGAGCGCCTACATGAGTAAGCACTCGCTGATTCAAACCTTAATGAAATAACTAATGTGAAATTGATGTGCTATAAAACTGTGTGCCCCTGAAACACACAAAGAAAAAATCTATTTTATCCAAGATTTTTAGTTTATTTTTCTATTTATTAATTTTTAAAATTTTACATTTCTTTTGTCTTTTCTTTTACTTTTATTTGCTACATATATATTTTATTCCCATCTTATTGGGAAATTTATTTATGTATAATGTGCATTATGTTATTTATATTGTGATATTTTTCATATATTTATTTTCATTTGTTTTTTATTATGAAGGGGTGAGTTATTTTATCTCTTTTTTAATTCATTTGTTATTATATATTTCCTATATCATTGAGATTTGTTTTGTTAGAGTTAATGGTATAAAAAAAATTCAGGATTCATCTTAAAAAGATTTAAATTTTTATGATGGTAACACTAAAAAATAGTGTGAACATGAGCTGCATTTTAAGAGTTCGTCTAATTTAAAAAATCATATTAATTATCAATTGTTTAATTATTAATTTGTTGATCTTACAGGGAGCCCGTGCTCGGACCTCAACAAGGACCGACCCTACTATACATGATCTTACCGGTCCAACCAGGGTCACTCCTCTCGCTAGCCCCAGCCGACGCCCTACCGCCAGCTCAGGTGCCCGCTCCAGCGCTCACAGTCTTGGATGTCGTGGACCCGCCTTTGCCTCCGGTGGCGAAATACGACACCTCGGCGCCGGCCTCCACGCCCTGCTCTAGGGGTCAGCCGACCTATGCTAGCAATGTTGGCCTCACCATAGCAATTGCATTGCTTTCATTGATCCTATGTTTTGTTTAACATTAACAAACATTGTGGCTTCAGAGTAACTGCTTTTGATGCTACTTGTGTTTCATTTGTTTTTGTATTTAATTATAGCAAGTGAAACATTGTATTGATGCTTATTAACATAGTTTATGATAGCAGGTCAATTCTCATTAAATTGCATCACCAATTTTTTGTTGTTTGATTTTCTATTGATAAATTATAGATAAAAGGTGAATAGCATGGGACTCATTAATTTATAAGAGATGATGATAAATAATTATATTAGTGAAATTAATTAGTATGGAAAAATACAATTCTATGAGAGACTTAAAATATTCTAGAATAGTTATACCCATCTATTCATTACTAACAAATAGATTTTTCGGGTTTATTCACCCATATTCTACATCTATTCCCCTATACAAACAAAAATACATATGCTAGAATTTGAATTATAAGAATGGAATGAATTAACCAAAACAGGATGGTCTGAACAAACATGAATCACTTCTGTTTTTCTTCCTCTGCTTCGGGTCTGCGCATCTCCACCGCGCCTTCTTATTCTTATTCTTCGTATCGACCAGCCCGGTTATCGTCACCGTCTTGTTCTGTAAATCCACCGTGTAATCCAGCAGTCCTGCTAAACATTTTTGTGTTTGGAAGACAAATAGCTGTTATGCCCACCTTGTATTCCATATCATTTGTAGGGTCCGTTTGGATCCACAACGTGGATTTTACAGTGAAAACACTATGTGAATCCAAATGCGATGCTTAGAGTGTTTATCGCATTTTATTTGCAAAAAACCTTGCGTTCCAAATGCTCTGAAACGAACTGACATTTTGAAAAACGAGAGTCTAGAACTCAGTTATGAATGGAATCTAACCCATAAAATATGCATCATCTCTTGTAACATATTTCTCTGGCATTGGTTTAAGTGTAAAATTGTGTTTCAATAATAACAAAATGTGGGAGTTGGGTCAAATGGATATAGGTTTTTTTATTTATTTAATTATAATCATAACTATATATTAATAAGAAAAACTATTTGAAATATTTATGGACATGTGGCATCGACAACGGGCCGGCCAGCCCGGCCATAAGCCCAGGCCTGTCTGGCCAATGGGCCGGCCCGGGCCAGCCCATGGCCAAATAACCAAGCCCTGCCTACGGATAGGCTTATAGACTCAGATTTTAAACATGTTTGTTTTTTTAATTTTTTAATTTTAAATTGTACATTTATATATTATAATGTTAAAATAACACAAAAATTGAAAATAGAATATTGACATTAATTAAATATATTATCTTTATAAAAAAAATGTTTATATCCATTAGATTTTGGCAAATGAAAAATGAATAGCCATATCACCTCCCCCCCCCCCCCCCCCAACGGGCTTACAGGCCAGCCTGGGGCCTGGACCCTAGAATCAGGCCCAGCCCACCCTAAAATCAGGTCGGGTTTTTGCCCTACGGGCCTCAATGATAACCCTTATTCTAATTTTTGTTACGTGATTCAAATTTGTTTTCATTTTTCTTTCCCAAAATGGCCCTACATTAGTTTGTCGAACATATCACTTTTTGTATAGTGAATCCATCAAAGTCCAACTGACACTGCCCAGCCCAGGTTCATAAACTGCCCCATTATGTGTTCCTCTCAGTTTAACTTTCGAAGATCACCTACATTGGATCTTCAAATATCCACATAACCCCCCCGGTAAACTACTCGAAATTCATATAACCCTTGAAAACACTTATGTAAATTCAAATAATCTCATGAGTTAAATTTCCAGTGATAGATGAGAAATATTCTACGAATATTCTGTTTGGTTAGCTTTGATTGAAAATACAGTATACAAAAAAAAAAAACCTATGATTTGTTAAAAATGCGAAAAATTATCTGTAAATGATGATATTACCCCTCTAAATAGATTATAAAACTCTGTCCGTAGGGGTAAAATCGTTATTTACGGAGAATTTTTAATATCTTTAACATATTATAGAAGTTTTTTATACATTGTATTTTCACCCAAGGTTAACAAAATAAAATATTCACATAATATTTATCATTTATCAATAAAAATTTAACTCAGTGGGCTATTTGGATTTATATAGATGTTTTCAAGAGGTTATATGGAATTTTCCCGATAGCTAAATACTAGTCCAAATAAGCGAATAGTCATCTACACATGTTTTAATCTTTTTACAAAATAATATATATCATAAAAAAAGATGTGTTTTTATAAAAATTAAAATATTTGTTTTATTGAATTATATGAATTCATTTATAAATAAGGTGAAAAATTTATAACAAAATGTGTTTATATAAGACTGGAATGGGATATGAAAAAATACTTTCAAAGATTAGATCCTCACCGTTCATTTTTGAGACCACTTGAGAGACTCGCTGTTGGCAATGCTGACGTTCAAAGTTGGTGCTAAACACAATCTCTTGTACCTACAAATACCAATAATAATAATAATAAATAAAAATTTCACAGAAACAATTCAGTATAAGTGTATAACAGTGGAGGAAGTTATTCTAATTTTAGGAAATTAAAAGTGTATCAACTTTATATAAGTTATTTTAATTTTAGGAATCAATATTATAATTATTCATATATATCAAATCCATAGCAAAATGTTAGTATAAATTAAATGTTATTCCACCCTTCACGTGAATAAAAAATCATTATATTTATTTTAAAATTAAAATAATTTATCTTGATTATTTTTTTATAACAAATACAATAAGTTGTTTTTCACTATTTATTATATTACTCTAATACTTATCCCCTGACAAACGAGTCCCAGATAGGATAACATTAGCAGAATCTCAAATTTTTTGGCCTTTTCTAAATAATCCTAATTAACCCAAAAACCCCAACTCATGAATTTGAGCAATCAATAGAATTTCATTTTTTTTTATTTTTTTACATCATAAATATGCGTTTGGGTGTTACTAGTATCATCCCAGTCATTATCTAGTGTTACTAGTATCGAATCCAAGATCTATCTATAACACCGCTAAGCCCTGAACCGTTGTGTTGACTGACATAAATTTACCAGTTTTGGAAGGTTTGATATAATTTATGGGTTTTTTGCATGTATGCCATCCAAAAACATGTTATTTAATTTTATACCATCACAAATAACGTATTTATTTTTATACCATTAGAATTTTTTTTAATGTAAAAACGTGCCACTCTTTTATCTTTTTTTAACCTAAATGAACCTTAACTATAATTAGTTTCTTGACCAAAAAGTAAAAATGGCAAAAATAGCCTTAACATAAATATTTGTTATAATGTAAATAATTAAACAAAATAATTTAATTAATTTTATGTCATTTCCAAGTCAATCGTGAGTCATTCAATTTTATCCCTTCTGTTTTTTTCTTCCATATAAGATCTAATTTTTCAAAAAATTTATCATTTTGTAATATGTATGATTAATTGTTCTCAAAATAATTTTATTTCATTTTTAGTAATGTAAGTATTAATAATTATTATGTTTTCGCCAATAAATAGTTTGTATGATTAATTTTTATGTTTTTTTTTATTTTAGATGAAATTTATCATTTTCATGTTAAAATAAATATTTTTTATTTTTATAAATATTGTATTTGGTAAAGTAAAATATGCACCAAAAAAGAAGAAGGGTAATTTGGTCATTTATCCGAGACTTTAACGGTTTTAATGAAAATTTGAATGAAAGTTAACTAGGATGGTAAATATGCACAAATTCTATATATTGTAATGGTATATAAATAAATAGATTATTTGGAGTGGTATAAAATTAAATAACATGTTTTTGAATGATACACATGAAAAAAACCCATAATTTATTGGTCTAACCAGCTTGGTTCACCAAAATTCCATATAAACATAGTTATCAAATATTTTTTCTAATAGTGTCACCCAATGAAAACACTTGAAAATCTTAACTATCTATGTATATGCATATAATATGTAGTTTTTACATTTCATGGTACTTAAAAAATTAGAAAAATAAAAAGTAAACCTAAGAGCTTATAGCCTCATCAAGATGAAATCTCCTTTTGGCTTCATCCAATCCAAAACTAAAAACAAAAGCAGGTAATAACAGAATCAAAATATGTCATCTTATAAGTTAAATATTTTGTTTTATTAAACAGAGCAACAACAGCAAGAACAGAGAGATCCCCATCAATTCAACCATGGGTCTTGTTCTGAATCCATGTATTGTATTGCCATATGAATTGAAAAGAAAATCCACACATTGCATGATCAATAGAGAGAGAAAGAGAGCCTACAATGGGCATTGAAAGATCTTCAGCAAGTCTGAGAGTCGGACATGGAGACTGTTTGTGATCTTCTGTAGCTTCTGCTGTAACTTTTGTTTTCATGGATCAGATGTGATAGCAATCACAGAAAAAAATATCTGTTTTGGGTGGGTTTTTGTTTTTTCCTTGTGTGTTGTCTCTCTAAAGGGGAGGCTTGGATCCTCTCTGTTTTTTTTCTTTATGTATAGCCAAAGTTGATTTCATGGTGTGTGCTTTTGATGACTATATAATACCAAATTATATATTATTATTAGGGAAAAATCTATACAACCAAGTGAAATCTGACTGGAATCTATATAACCCTTTGACTTTTCTTAAAATCGATATACCCTCTGAAAACACCTAGTAAATTCAAATAACCTCTTGAATAAAAATTTTGCACATATTTCATTTAGTTAACCCTGATTAAAAACACGATATACTAAAATAACACTACAATTGATTAAAAATGTGAAAAATCCTATAAAAATGATGATTTTATCCTCTCTGAATATATTATAAAACTCTATCCGGATAAGTAAAATCGTCATTTTATAGAAGATTTTTCACATTCTTAACACATTGTAGTTTTTTTTTTGTATATTGTTTTTTCTACCAGGGTTAACTAAACATAATATTTACAAAATATTCATCATCTGTAAACGTAAATTTTTTCCACGGGGTTATTTGGGTTTACTAGATGTTTTCAGGGGGTTATTTGGGTTTACTAGATGTTTTCAAGGGGTTATTTGAATTTACTAGATATTTTCAGAGAGTTATTTAAATTTATTAGATGTTTTTAGAGGGTTATATGGATTTTAAGAAAAGTCATGTTGTTATCTGAATTTTAGTCGGTTTACATGGGGGTTATATGTATTTTTTTTCTTATTATTAATATATATACATATTAATCAGCAGCCGTGGTTGCTCAACTGTGTTGTATTGGGAAATGACGAATATGCCCTCCTTCTAAGTTTTTATGGTCGGTCATGCTCATCAGCTCACGCAATGTCGTGGAATTATTTTATACTATAATTGGTTGTTAATGTGAGATTTTATATATACAACAATAATTGGATACTAAAAGTGGAATGTCAATTACATGATCTGTATATAATTTTTCCTAATTCTAAATTAAAATTCCATTTTAAACAAAAAAGAAAAGGAAAAAAGTCAGAATTTCATAGTTTTTATTAATTAGTAACTAGAATACACTAGAATAACTAGAATAGTTTTTTAAAAAGCCAGAATTTCATAGTTTTTATTAATAGGTTTCGCTAGCTCTTGTTCCGGCGGTTGTTTGGGTCATCTAGCTTACTCACAACCATTGTCTGTTCCATAACGAAAAGGCATACGTGGAGAATGTGTAGAACACGGTAGTTGCTTTTATTACTAATTGGGCGACTGCGTATGTAGGGGCACATCGGATTTCTTTCGGGGGGGGGGGGGCTCTTGTAATCGAGGAGTAATCATTTTATCTCTTCCTCGTTTTGGTAGATCCCTCCTCTATTGAAGTCCTAAGTTTTGTTTTTTTTTATTTGGGCATGTTCCCTTTATTAGTAATTTTGAGACCATGCCAACCACTTTATAAAAAATAACTAGAATATACAATATGTTTGTATTACATATGAATGTCAACCCAACCCAGATGCGGGTTAAGACTGAGGTATCCAAACTTGAGATATATGAAGATAATAAAATATATGATTTGAACTAAATAGCCGACCTTCTTTAATAATTATTTCTTATGATAATAAATTTAAGTGAAAAACTATAGAATGACACATAAGCCATGTGATAATCTTGGATATAAAAAAACAATGGATCTAGCCCAAACCAATTTTGTGTGAGTTATTATTTAATTATTTTATGCTTTGGATAAATAAATTTTAAGGAAAATGATATGTCTCACCCCTTGTGCAGTCTTATTTGTAATCCACACCAGAAAAAAATCATATATGAAATAAGGTTTATACTGATATACAATAATATATTTTTTGTGTCATACACTATAATGAAATTCTATATATTATGATAGCGTAATATATGAGATTACAAAACAGATTGAGAGTATCTGCTCTCATCAATTAAAGATAAGTGAAAAGTTAGTGTCTAGTACATTTGATCATCAAATCCATGAGTGATTAGTTATGTGTTACTTTCCTTCAACAAACACTTTGACACGTGGTTCTATAATAATTAAAACAAAACAAAGAAGTCATGTCATATGTAGAGCTTAAAATAAACACACAGATTAAAACTGTCATAAATGGCTTGAATCAATTGGCCACCTTGACTTCTTCCTCACCCACCTAACCCTAGTGCCTTTGGACGTCACCGTGAAATTGAAAAAGTAGGGGGTGGTGGTTGTAAGTCTGATCCATTTTGAATTCATTGACAATGTGGATATCTTTAGATTTATATAATATCATTTGATGTCGTAATGTCGAAGATTTTGTAGCAACTTTAAATCCACAAAGATAAAATATCAAAAGGAAGAATAATTTGATGAGCCAATTTTACAGCCTTATATACATTATTAGTTTAAATCCGTCAATTATCTGAAAATATATATGTATCTGATCTTAATTCATATCCAAAAATTTAAAAATATATGACATCCAAAAAATCTGTATTCGTATCTGACAAAATTATCTGTATCTGAAAATTTTCAGAGATATAGATATACATGTATCCTATCCGAAAAATATTCGTATCTGAAATATTATTATATTATTATTTCTTTAATTATATATTTTTGTATATAATTTTAGGAGTAGTCTAAGTTTTTTTTTTTTTTTAAAAGCATGTAATGTTATATGTGTGTACTTATAATTTTATATTTTATATTAGGTAATTATTAGAATTTTTTTACATATTTCAAATATTAGATATATGAATTTTATTTTTGGATTTCAGATATTTGGATATTTTAATTATTCCATATTCATTTTGAATTTTTGAATATTTTAGATAATTATCTGTATCCGAACCCGAATTTTTTAATCAGATACGGATGCTTACTTAGTTACTTTCATTATTCGTTGGATATCAGATACAAATATTTTTTCAAATATCTAGTTCAGATACAAATACAAATATGGATTTATCCGATCCGTATCTGCTCCATTGACAAGTTTATGTTAGCCCCTTGCACTCCCTATAACTAAAATATTTTTTTATGTATTCAATAAAAGAGTCCATAAAATTCATTAGAATATCTATAGCATATTTTTATAAAAGCACATGCCTCAAAGTTTATTGTTTTTAAAAAAATCAAAAGAGTGTAGACTGCATTTGGAGCTTGACTAAGTATACCCGTTATTTTATTTTTATTGAATTCAAAAGTTGTCATGTACAAAATGTAGTGAAATTTTTTTATGAGCCACAAACACTAATGAGTAATGACTTATTTCAAGACATTTTTTCAAGACATTTTTTTAGTGATATCAGAACATCTCCAACCCCATTATTTATATCTTTCCTTATAATAAGAAAAAACTACTCTCTCTCTTATTTTTCTTCTCATCTTTTAATAAGTTCTCCAATCTATCTCTCCATATTTTCATGGGAATTTTGTATTTATATCATGTTAAATATGATATTTTGCGTTATACCCCCCTTAAAAGGCTAATTGCATCTATACCCCTGAAAAAATCTTTCGTGTTGCAATTGTGTCCCTCCGTCTATCTCCGTTTCTAAGGTTGAATAAATCATAGTTACGAACCTAACTCTACCCCATGAAATGTCTCTTTTACCCCCATGGAATTTTGCATTTATACCTCTGTTAAATATGGTATTTTGCGTTATACCCCCATTGAAAAGCTAATTGCCTCTATACCCCTGGAAACTTCTTTCGTGTTACAACTGTGCCCCTCCGTCTGTCTCCGTTACCAAGGCTGAACATATAAGTGATGTTGTTTTGTATTGCAGTTAGAATAGGACACTCATGTTGATCTAATTTTTAGGTATGGAGGGTTTTGGAAGATTGATAAAGGCTCAGGAAAAAAACATATAAGAGAACATATGTCTTGTTGTATTTTTCAATGCTTAAATATTTCACATATCATTGTAATCTTGTTTATTAAACAGTAAAAATAAGTAGCTGAATAGACAAATATATATAGAACTATGTTTTTTCTTGAAACATTTGTAATATTAACTTTAAAATCAAGACAGTTGTATAAATAGTTTATCTAAAAATTATCAAATTTCTACTTGGTTCTTCTATGCTTGGAGTGGATCATTGTTGAGTTCCATATGGTTTCCATTATGCTAACTAGATATTCTATTGTCTTTTGATTTTTGTTTGTGGAATCTCAACATTGAAATAAAATTTGTGGTTTTTTACTTTTGTTCATCCTACAATCAATCGGTGTTTTTTTGTCTCCATGTGGTGCATTCTGCTAATTGGTGCATATTCTACATGTTGAGGATCATCTGACATAAAAATTTTGTCAATTAAAATTTTTTTCATTGTGATAGTTAAGATGATTATGCCTTATTTTCTGGTATGGTTATATGATTGAAATAGTATTTGTTGATATTTTCTGTTATGGAAAATAATATCTATCAATGAAACCCAAATAAACACTATCTATCTTAGTCTTTTGAATAATTGTAAGGTTTTCAACATGCAGAATTTAGCTAGATCCTAGTATATTTTATTTTTATGTTGAAGAAGATGAGAAAAAAGAGTTTCAATAGGTCTCGAGGTTGCAAAACTCACTCTTGACATGATGTTCACATAAAATTGAAGATATAATTTGATATTAAAAGTCTTCAAACACGTTATAATTTTTTTTTTTTTTTGTAACATGTAATTTTGATTATTTCATTTAATTCCTATTTAATACTATTGTGTTATTTATACAGAAGATCAAATTAATAAATAAATAGAAATCCTAATAGTTAAAGTTTTGTATTATGTTATTTTTTGTAATATGTTTTTAATTTAAATGAACAACCATAACAAAAAAAAATTATTTTAGTAATGTTTTTTCTTTTGTTTTTCACTTTAGAATGAAATGCCTAACTTCTGGTTTAAAAAAGAATGAAAGGAACTAGAGTTAACACTTCATAATTTTTTGAGGGCAATTAGTCATTGACTTTTTATTTCAAAATGAATTTTGTGATTATTTTCTTATAAGGTTATATGATTGAAATAGTGTTTGTTGATAGATTTTCTGTTATGGAAAATAAAATCTGTAAGTGAAACCCAAATAAACACTATCTATCATAGTCTTTTGAATACTTATAAGGTTTTCAATCAATCATTGAAGAAGATGAGAAAAAAGGGTATCAGGCAGACACAGAGGCATAGATGCAATTTCAGACGGACACAGGAGTATAAATGCAACTTTTCAAGCCCCTATGGTCGGAAGGATAGTTTGGTCAATTCATTTTACATTTACCGCCGTTAATGGAATATTCTCGGTATATTCTACTCTTATCCGACGGAACTTAACCCCAATGGCACAGTTGCAGCACGAAAGATTTTTTCAGGGGTATAGATGCAATTAGCTTTTTAAGGGGGTATAACGCAAAATACCATATTTTATAGGGGTATAAATGTAAAATTCCCTATTTTCATTCGTCAAATAAAATGACATAAATGTCATTCAAACATTAAAAATGACTATTCAACAATCCATGAAGTAAAGGTAGATGAAAGGGTAACGTTGAAAAATAAATTTTAACCCATAAGCACTGAATTACCTGCATTAAGTGGTATAAGTGTTTAAAAGTCGGTGAACCAAACACCATCTTAAAGTATACTTATTAAGGTGGGTTCCACCATTTAGAGAAAGAGTTTTGCTCTTCATACGTGGAGAGCAAAAAAAGTGATGATATACGCAACTCGTTTTTACAGTCTGATTTGCAATCCATACACTATGATAATGTAGTATATACTGCGTTATCATAGTGTATACTGCTACTATCATAGTGTATACTGTAGTCCGCTTTTTTCATTTTTTCATAATGAAAAAAATACACTAATGTATCTCAGTATATACTTCATTTCATATAATAACATGCACTTAAAAGGGTGAATGTATAATTTTAGAAAAAAAGAAAAACGAGATGGACTGTAATTGATGCTGCAATGGGGGTTATGTGTATCTTTTTCCGAGCAAAAATGTATTCTGTTTTTTTAGAAAAAATACAGGGGAGGGTTGGATGTAGGATTTTTGGGTTTGGCTCCTCATTTTGAAGAAGGGAGTGCAATTTGAGGAGAGGTTAGAGATGCTCTAATTATTAAAACATATTATATAACACTAAATACAAACTTTGCTAATATAGTAAAAGACACAATTATATAGGGAAAAATCCATATACCTGTAATCTGACCTAAATCCATATAACCCCCTGCAATCTTGATAAATCCATATAACCCCCTGTAATCACCCCACTATATCCATAAAACCCCCTCCGTCTGCCTTCCGTCCGTTTGTTTAACGGGGCAGGGGGTTATATGGATTTATGGCAGATTACAGGGGGTTATATGGATTTTTCTCTCTTTTTTTTTAATTTTCTTTACATGTGGTTTAAAAATTGGGTTATTTAACAATTTACTTTTGAATTTTTTTCAAGATATCACGCACTTTTAATTTTAATAAAAGAAAAAGGATTATTCAGATCATAAACACATACAAGATCACCCACCAAAGAGATAGAAGTAAAAGAGATATTTATTTTTTCTTTTGGTATTTCAAAAAAGAACCCAAAACTACTCCTCCACGTACAGTTTATCCTCAACAAAATTCACTCATGACACTAACACAAGAGGTGCCCCAAGATTTAATAAAAAACATAATTCGCATTGTTGAAATTTTGTTGGTTGATGTTACACACTTTTTGTTACAAAATTCATTCTCTTTTACTTTTATCTCTCTGGTGGGTGATCTTGTATGTGTTTATAATCTGAATAACTCTTTTTCTTTTATTAAAATTAAAGGTGCGTGGTATCTTGAAAAAAAATTCAAAACTAAATGTTAAACAGTCCAATTTTTAAACAACATGTAAAGAAAATTAAAAAAAAAGAGAAAAATCCATATAACCCCCTATAATCTGCCATAAATCCATATAACCCCCTGCCCCGTTAAACAGATGGACGGAAGGTAGACGGAGGGGGTTTTATGGATATAGAGGGGTGATTACAGGGGGTTATATGGATTTATGAAGATTGCAGAGGGTTATATGGATTTAGGTCAGATTACAAGGGGTTATATGGATTTTTCCCCAATTATATAACATATTACATTGAATATTAAAATAACAAATTTTCCTGAAAACTATATTTTGAGAATGGATCCATATCCTTCAAATATAAAAAGGATCTGAAATCATAAAAGAAAAAGATCAACTATTTAAAAATACATATCATTATTTTTTAAATAATTCTTTATGGATAAAAACCAACTAAAAATTTACCTTGTCAATCAATATGTACTAATACACTCTGAATATCTGCTAATGGGGGTATCTTCAAATACAAACCAACCTGCTTTAAGGTAGTTGGGTTTGTGACTACTTTCCAACTGATATTTTAATCACCTTTGTACAGACATGATCACATCATGTATAGGTTTTATGTCACTGTCTAAATTGATTGCTTTGATTTTGATTAAGTCGGTAAACATCTCTCTTTTTTAAAAAAAATCAAGGGGGAGCACCATTCTTCAAAAAAAGGAAAAAAAAAAAAGATTGCTTTGGCCAACAAGTAATTGTTCATCACAAATTCCTTGCCTAGCCCAATTTTTAATAGGGTGAAAAATACACTATACATGTCCATTTTGCAGCCCTATTGTAAGCACAATGTCATTAACGCAGTATACACCCTACTATGCTAGTATAGTAGTATATAAATAATTAGAAAATATAAAAATACATGCATATTGGAGGGACAAAAAATGACGTACCAGATCCAGGTTGTAAGATCCGTCCGTTCTGTTATCATCTGAGGTGACTTACAGAAGACTCTCCGACGCTCAAATCAGCTAAAGAAAATTTAGGGTTGTGTTGTAAAAAAAGATTTCTCACTTATCCAACAGAGAGTGTTGGTTAAATGGAGTGTTGTGGATGTCCTAAGATCAACGGTTGATCTCTCCCGATCAAACGGATGGGGAGAGGTCCTCAATTTGGGGGGATTTGATGTATATTTATGGGATTTGGAGAATCTGTCATTGATAGCCTCAAATCAAATATAATAATATGAGATTTATTCCCAAATCAAATAGAATAATATGAGATAAGGGGGATTTTCTATATATTGGAGAATCAGTCATTGATAGCCTCGAATCAAATATAATAATATGATATTTGTTCTCATATTCTAACATGAAATATGCTGGTTGTCGGATATGAATGAGTCAACTGGCCGGATCCGAGCTTGGTAGGCTATTCAGGTTGTCGGATATGAATGAGCCAACTGGCCGGATCCGAGCTTGGTAGGCCGGATATGATATTTGTTCTCATATTCTAACATGAAATATGCTGGTCGTCGAATATGAATGAGCCAACTGGCTGGATCCGAGCTTGGTAGGCTATTCAGGTTGTGGGCCTTAATTAATCGGGTCATGGATCGCGGGAACGTTGAGCAATGCCGTTTGGATGAAGAAAATGACTCCTATTCATATATACATTTCATTTAAGTATATGCTTTATTTTTTTTTTACAAGATGTATTTCATCAATCAAATATAAATACTTCAAAATATCAAAACTTGTGTGAGTTACAAATGGAGTTGCAAAGAGAACTAATGCTGATACAATTCTATCTACAGTTTGGAGACGGCTACACTCCAATGGTGGAATACAAACTGTACGACCCCACTATTTTTTTACTGGACAAACTACTACCCCACTATTGTAGTCTATGTTACATTAATTTTTTTTTATTTAAAAAAAAAAGAAAAATATGAAATGGATTATCTATGTATATATACTTCATTTTTTATAATAATATGATTTCGTAAGTCTAGTATGTTCTTTAAAATATATATCAAAACGGTTAGGCACTGCATCCAGGGCTATAAACAGGACTGGAAATATCATTTGGAAACAACCAAGGACTCTGAAACTAAATAAAATCCAATTCCGGTGGGTTGAACCATTTTCCATCAGAAAATGATACACTCAGTCACATTCACCAACCAAAACTCAGACCTCACATGTTTTCATTTTTTTTTAAATAGTAAACATCATCTAATGAGGTATATGCTTTGATAAAAAATGCATATCGCTCCATTTCGAGTTGAATGAACCCATTTTTAGTAAGTATAAATTTTTTTTTAATAAAGTATATACACCATCTAATGAGGTATATGTTTCATTGAATCTATAATAAAGTATATAAGTATGTGTTTTAGACCGAGAAAAAAGCACTCTTTTCCATCACAAGGCATCAGCCCAATGTAGCCAGAGCCGCAACCCAGCCCGAGTCGTGAGAGTTAAAAATAAGGCTGACCCAGCCTAAGAAACAACAACATGGACTGATTTGTTGGGCCCACCAGTGAATAGGAAAAGGAAAAGAAAAGGGATATATCCAACCCCCCATATAGCCCCGATTGCAGTTTACACTTTTTAAAAAAAATCATACATTCTTTACTTGAAGTGAATACTATTATATAAAATAATGTATATATTCAGATACAATAGTATATGTTTTTTTTGCTTTAAAAAAAGAAAAATATAAATTGTGTGATATACTGTAATAACACAGTATATATTATGCTATCATAATATATGAAGCTGCAAAATGGACTAAAGTGTATCAGCACTTAAAAGAAACCATGTGTGTAGTCTTCACTTGGTGGTGAGTTTGAAAAAGAGGATACCGGAACATCCCCTTTCATATATTTTTCTTTAAAAAAATCATATTTTTTTTTATAGTCCTACAATATACGGTGCTACAGATGGAACTGTGCAACAGATTGAGTGTATCCACACTCAAAAGAAAATGTTACAACACTTTTGTAATCTCAATTTCAATTCACAAGTATTTTAGATTTTTTAAAAATAATGCGCCTCATACAAATGAAAATGGTGTCTTGATAAAAAAAAAGAAAAAGAAATATATACTCTGATGAATTCTGTGAATCCATTTTAAAAATGATGGCCACACCTAAAATATGATAGAATCAATGAATCGAGTTTGGATCCAATCAGATTTAGGTATCATCAATATTATACTATTAATATTTAACTGTATAGCTGATTAATCGAACTACACATAACCTATAAATAAAACTGTACAGAGAGTAATTAATAATTAACTATATAATTTGATTCATAAACTGTAAAATTCAATGTTAATGATGCTGATGATATCAAGCTAGACGGGATGAGGATCCCAAAGAATAATAATAGAAGTTAGAAGGTAACGTTTGGGATACTGAGGGTCCGAGTCGGTGACAACCGAACCAGGTGAAATTTCGATGTCAACCGTTCATTTAAAAAATCCATAAATTATACGGTCGAGATCGGAGATTCACCAACGCGTCACGAAGGATTGCCCGCCTCGGAAATCGATCTCCCACGCTCTCTCTCTCTCTCTTCCGAAGCTGTGAAGTGCTCCCGCCTCGGAAACCGAGCTCCAACTCTCTCTCTCCGACGATGAGAGGTTTCAAGAGCTCCTCCGCCGCCGTCGCCGCTGGAAAACGGAGGCCGACGGTGCTCCTCCTCCTCCTCGCCGTCCTCGCCTTCACCGTCCTCGTCGTCTACATCCAGTCCTCATTCACCGGTGAGTGTGGTCGCTTCACTTCAAAAACCCTACTTGTCTTGTTGTATCAAATTACGCCTTCACCTCCTCTGTTTCAGGGAACCGCGGATCAGATCCGTACGAGGGGGAAAAGTTGATCCTCTCTGAATTCCAAATGTCTGTTCAGCAATGCGTGGTCAGTATCCTATCGGATCACCCTCTCTTTCCATGAAACTATATTGTTATGCATGATTTGGTTTATTCAGTTTTGGTTTTGGAATGCTCGATCGAGTAGATCTAGGGTTCACGTTTGAAGTTCGAACTAGGATTTACAGTAAGTAACATTCGTTCCGAGAGTACAAACTAGGAAGCACAAGCTAAATTGATTTGTGTGTGTGTGTGTGTGTGGAGTTCGGTCTATGATTTGCATTGGTTGATATGGCTTCAAAGAGGTTGACACTTTGATAGACATAATTACAAACTGAAGTTCGAGTTGAATCAACTTAAATCCACTGATCTCTGTGATCAGTTGCGTAGCAAGGATTTCACTGAAGCGGGGGCTTGAATATAATTGACGAATGTGCAATTGTCACTACTTCCTTACTTTGTTAATGCTGTTTCATTCAAAACTATCGAAAACATGAAAATAAATTCTACAAACCAACAAAAGAAATAAATATGTCGATTATAAAATGGCATTCAACAATTAGGTTCTTTTAAGTGCTGACTTATATGGAGGAGCCAAGCTCCAGAGGAGAAGGGGTGAGTCCTCATCCCCAGAGGAGAACTTTGGAACTGTTGAAACCAGGAAATGCAGAGAGAATGGAGGGGCTGAGTAGAGATGAGATGAAAATGTAAAAGCATTTTTTATTTATGTAGCATCTAATTTCAAAACTAGTCCTCACATAACTATTTAACCCCACCCTGTTTTTTCCCCAGAAATGCAGGGCTTAAGCCCTTCCTCATTCCTAAGTGGCTCTGACCCTGATTCTGATGTTACCCTGTTCAGATATGCTACTCTTCGATTGCTGGTGCAAATGCACTTATTATATCTTGATTTTGAATGTGATATGCTATTCACTAGTTAAGAAGTTCCCATATGTTTCTTGTTTCTATGGCTGTGTTTCTTTTTCTCCCCTAACCCGAATTAGTCTTGTTTATGAGGTATGGATCTTCACTTACCTTGGTATTGCATTTAGGCAAGCAGAGGTCTTGGTCTCACCGCACACATTGTTGATCACTGTAAACTGGTGTTCAAGTTTCCTGAAGGCACAAACAGTACCTGGGTCAGCTGATCTTCCATATTTTAGGTTCATGTTTCGTACATGACTAAACAAGTCTGCTTTTCTACATTTTCCATTTTTTTAAAAAAAAATTCTCCTTTTTTTCCTTTTTATAGTATAATGCACAGTTTAAGATCTATGAACCACTTGAGTACCCGTATGATGTCTGTGAGGCCATTCTACTCTGGGAACAGGTTAGGGATTACTTCCTCAAATCTAATACATGTCTATCTTTGAAAATTTTATTTACTAAGATCCCAGATAATGCCAGTATCGTAACATGACTACAGTCTTGACGAGGGAATACCTAGATGCACGACCGGATGGATGGCTAGAGTATGCTGCAAAAAGGATTGCACAATTGTAAGTCACCAAACACAATCAGTTGGTCTATTTGAAGGTTTGATAGCTTTTAGTTGTGAAAAAGAATGTCAAGTAAACCAAATTGGCCATTACTGTTTTCAGGGGTGCGGATAAGTGCTATAATCGTTCGCTCTGTGAGGAACATCTCAATTTGATCTTGCCAGGAAGTCCACCTTTTCACCCACGTCAGTTCCAATCTTGTGCTGTTGTTGGAAACTCTGGTGATCTCCTAAAGACAGAGTTTGGGGAGGAGATTGATGGGCATGATGCTGTCATTCGCGACAATGAAGCACCTGTGAATGAGGTATCTCTCAATTATAGTAAGTTGTCAAAACGGTGAAGTACACTTTGTAATTAACGAACAATTAACCTCTTTTAACCTGAAGCTTAACAAGGAACATACATTCAGTCTCATATTTTTAACAAGAAGGTTTGTTCACTTAAATTAGATGACTGTTAAGTTGAATAGGGAGTAACAAAAAAAAATCTTCATTTTCCTTTTGTTAATGTTCTGAATTTAGATCCCCCTTTATGTTGATCAGTCAAAATTTTCCATGTGATAAGACAGTGATATGTAATTTTCATGTTTAATGCAGAAATATGCCAAGTATGTTGGCCTTAAGAGGGATTTTCGCCTTGTAGTTAGAGGTGCTGCTCGCAACATGGTTACTATTCTTAATGGATCTGGTAAGGTTGTATAATGATTTACAAGCTCATTCAATTTAAGTAGTTATGCAGCTAAATGATTTTGTTTGCTCTAGTCATTTTATCAAAATCTCATGCACGCCCATATGACTTATGAATATGACAAAGTACTTGCATATGATTCTGAAAACACCATGTACACATTTTTTAAATATTTAATTTTCTAAAAGAAATGATGTACACTAGTTGTTGGTTAACAGTTCACTGGTTGTGATATTGATGACATTGTTTGTGGGTCAACTCTTCTACTGAGCTTGGCGGGGTTCCCCTTTATCAATAGAAGGTCAATTGTACAAAATAAAACTAAAAAGATGGAAGAACAAAAAATTAATTTGATATTTTTGCCTTCATTTTTCACTCGTGAAAATTGCTAGCTTCTTGTTGAGAGAATGACATTTTGAAGCGGAATGAGTTAATTAAATGTTTTTGGCTGCTTGGTGCATCTATTTGAGGACTTGTGCCATTTTTTCTGCCAGTTGTTTATTGCAAATTTGTTGAGGGTTGCATCTATTCAACTGACCAGTTCCTAATCTCTCTCATGTATGCAGATGATGAGATACTAATAATTAAGAGCGTGACACATCGAGACTTCAATAAAATGATCAAGGTGAAAAACCAAATGCAATAAGTCCACTGAAACTCTTTATTGTTTTCCATAATTTCCTGTTTATAACCTTGATAAATTTATAATCTATACTATTAAGAAAAGTCGGTAGGCCTTAGAGTATTAGTTAGAGCTCTTCCATTATTATAATTCACATTTCATCATGATTGTAGTAGTTCATTATGAGGTATTTTTTCATTTAAATACCTACTACTTTAAGCTTCTGCTAACGGCTTTTACTAATGATGCAGGAGATCCCTAATCCAGTTTATCTATTCCAAGGTATTGTTCTACGGAGAGGTGCAAAAGGAACTGGAATGAAATCTATTGAGTTGGCTTTGTCCATGTGTGACATTGTTGACATATATGGTTTCACTGTCGATCCTGGGTATACAGAATGGTGAGTACTACTGCATGCATCTTTCTGAAAATGGCCATGATTGGATTTTATCCAATTGCATGATGAATCACTTGAATGCTTCATACACCCCTAATAAAGGCTTCCAAGTTCCAAATTTGGGTTTAAAGTAAGTAGTCAAACATTTTTTTAAACTTCCTGGAAAAAAGGTTGCGATCATCTTCCATTTGCACCTTGTTCCATGTTCCTCATGCAACTGAACATATAACATTAAATCTCTTTCTTTATTTTTGCATGCTGCCACATTCTGTTGCTTAGTCATGAGATCAGAAATAGCATAATACAATAATGACTAGAAAAATTATCTTAAAAAAAATTTATTCTCATGATGATAGTGCATTTTCCTGGAAGGAAATCCTATTTGATTATCTGTTGTGCAAGTGCATTGCCACGTTAATAATAAATCATTAAGAATCAAAATTCTTATTCTCGTGTTCCACTGGTGGTGCGAGTGGTAGTTGTTTAAAAACTAAGATCAGGTTATACCTGTGTTGTTCTGGTATATCAGAGAATTTTGGAAGCCGAGAGAGTGGTTCCCATCTTATGGGCCTACGAACAGGCACATATATTCCTATTATCTATACATGGAGTTTGATCTGTATCTGTTTTCAAGATTATCCCTTCATGTATTCTCAATTACAGCATGGATGGGATCTCATTTTCTTGTTTTATATGTAAATAATGATGGCTGCCATTATGCACTTTATTAGTAGGTGGAACCACTCATCAAATTTCCTTGAATGCTGCCCTTCTGAGCCTAGACTGCAGACATGGAGATCTCACCTTCTGTTTTTGGCTTTCATAGGACACGGTACTTCTCAACTCCAAGAAAAGGACACAATCCATTACAAGGAAGAGCATATTATCAACTCCTAGAATGCCTCGGGGTATACCCTCTCACATTTAATCCACATTGTATTATGCAACTCATATATGTATTTGATAGTGTGCTACAATTATCTTTTCTTCAGCGACGAATCTTTTATGCCATCTTCTTTTGTTTTTAATCAATAATTTTTATATTAGGGCTCCCGGCCAAGGATACATGCAAACCATCTAAAATTTTGCATTTCTCAAATCACATTTAAAAATGGCCTTCAATTATTTTAGATCCTTGTAGAACATCTGCAATTTGCCTCATTGGACACCCTTTTAAGTCTGGTCTGATGGTTTCTTTCGTACACTAGCTTACTTATATTATCCTCGGTGATGCCTCCCATCTAGCATTAATTTGAGTTTCAACCACATGATATAGATGTTAAAACACACAAACCAAATTTCTTATCCAAGTCACTGACCAAATCTGTTCAATGTCAACACAGGTCATCAGGATCCATTCTCCCATGAGATCAAAGAGGAAGCAAGACTGGTCAGTTGTCCCCAGCAGAGAAACAATAAACAGAGCTCATGCAGCCGCCCTTTCTCTAAAGAGAAATCAAGCTGGGAAAGCAAACGGGTTGGGACCATTTGGTAGCTGCAAGGTGTGGGGCACGGCAGGCGCGAATGGAAATGGACCTGTTTCAGGATCTCCGGACATGAGTGACACCAGGAAAAACTCTAAATACAACAAGTGGGAAGTCCTACCATTCGATAGCCTGAGGAAGGAAGCGCAGGAGCATTATTTTCAGATGGGCGGTGTTTCGCTCTACAAAATGGATGGGAACAAATTGGATGATCTTGTGTGCGTGAAGCACCAGATGCAGTCTTAGAGGTTTGTCACAATGTGAGTTTATTTTTGTTGGCTGAGTTGATTTTTTAATTCCGGTTAGAAGTGGCTTAACTGGTGCTTATTAGGCTGTCCGAAGAAATCTAAAAATTAACATAGCTTTCACTGGGGTGATGTTCATTTCCAGGTTTTGCTGTTTGCCTGTTCCCCACCAAAATATAAGGTATTAAAATGATGCAACTTGTGCCTTTCTGTCACAGGTCACTAATGTGCTACTTCCACTTGATTAAATCTACAACTGCAAGATTGGGTGCTTGAATGCAATATCAGTGTCTTGTGTTGTGTGGATTGATAGAGGCAGGTCACCCAATCTCAACCATCATCACAATTAATGACCCCCACAAAACTATGTTGTTTAGAAAGAGTCTTAGTGACCCGAAATTTGATCATTTTAGTGAACAAAATTGAATTTGGACCAGTGATAAAAAGACACATCATCCTATTATTTTGGGAGGGTGGGTTGTCCTTTTATTATTGGCCTATGTCAGCTTTGGTTACCAAATTTGATAAATTTGGTTCAAGTTGATTTTCTTGTATCAATTATATGTCATCTTATGGGTGTAATAACTTTGAGATATGTCCATATTATGTAGGTCACTAAATTTTATGTTTGGTGCTGCTACCAGCCTCAATTTTAGTCTTTTTTTTTTTCTCTCCCTAAATGCATATTATATCTTCTAAATGAAGGTATATGGTATATGGTCTAGAGAGAGAAAGTGAGCTAAAATCTAGGGCTTGTTAGAACATTACCTGTTCAGGATCATTGAACATTGTGATCATAGTTTTAACTCTGGTTAGGCTACATATCTTTAATTAGTTGGGCTGAGGGGATATGTCTAAAGGGGATTTCAAGCAAAAGCAATGTTATAATGTGTTATAAAAAAATTCTTATGAGACTATGATGTGAACTTGGTCATGTACTGCGTGTTTGTGGGACCATTATTTGGGAGACATTGAGGAATATTTCAATTGTCATGGGGGTTTATACTTCTAAATTACAAAGTTATGAAGTAGCATCTTTTCTAAAAAAAATTTAAAAAAAGGTTAATCCATCACCATGATGAAAACCTGAGACCACTAAAATGGAGATTCCTATGGCATCTAAAGAAAGTGCTTTGTCATATTCCACAGCATTACAAAGTGTAAGTGGGCATATCTATTTATCTAATCATGGATTCTCTCTTAAATTCTGGCATTTGTTGTGGCTGGTTTTGTTTCTTGTGTTTCTGGTCCACACCCCTCAACAATGAAAGATCTTTTTTTTCCACTCCAAAACAAAGGTTTTGTCAAAAACCAAAAAAAAAAAAACCACACACAAACAATATGTGGGGTTTGTGTATCACAACTTTGTCATAATGTAAGCTCCTTTTCATTTTCTTCCTCTTGTATTGTTCCTATGTATTGAATAACAAAAAAAAAAAAAACACTTTCAATAGAAAATAATTTAAATGTAGAGTTTTGCTCTTCCGCTCTGATAATCTAAAATTTGATCAATTTGATGATCTAAGTTTATCAATTATAAAGGCACATGTCATTATCACTACTGGAATCGTGCAAATCAGTTTACATAATCAAATTAGTAAATTTTTTTAATCATTTGATTTTTTATTTTAATTGAAAATTTAATAGTAAATTAATTGAAAATTGTGTTTGGATGTGATATAGCTCCATGAATTAATCATTGCTCAATATCCATGAACTATGTTCGAATTTTAAAACGCAAATAATTGTATGCTGACTTATCTACATGGTTTTGGGACGCATGTGTAATTTTGCAAAATGTTAAGTGCAGAAATGCAAAAATCCCTTTATAGCGACAGATCCAAACCCCGGTCCACCGACAGCAACATCGTACCCCTATCGGTCCCCAGCCCAACGTCTCTGAGGGGTATATTTGTCATTTCATCCTAATTTGAGCTCAAAAAGAAATTGTTCTAGGTAAGGGTCCCATCCATCCGAAGAATCACAACCGTCGATCTTATAAACTCCCGATTAGATGATATAGGCCGTCCATATTTTTTAACCGTGGCTATCGAAAAAAAAGAACCCTAGGTGGGGGGGTGGGTCCCACAGCGCAGAAAAGAAGGGAGAAGCGAATGATTTCACTCCGGGTGTGTCTGAGATTCTAACCTACTTTAATGAATTTTTTTTCTGAAAAAAAAAAATTAAAAAAAAATTCTGAAATGGACCCCACTTAAAGTACTATGTCACTTTCACTCACCTGCGGTGTGCCTAATTGTTTTAGGGCCATGATTGAGTCCAACTCCCGTAAGAGCCGGTTTCAGTCGGTATGGAACTGTGCAGCTCATTAAACAAATTACATAGCTTACGAATTAAACTGAATAATCAATTATTCGATTCATGTTCACTCTCTTATTGAATATTAATGATATTTATGAATCTATACTTTATCCAAGAATTGATTGTTTAGTTCGATTTATAGACTGTGTAGTTTGATTAAAGGGATGTGTAATTCGATATTGACAGGATTAGTCGAAGCTAGTTCTGACTGGATCCAGACTCGCGATGATTGGATCCACTGTGGACCGGATTTTACGACGAAAAATCTGTCGCAATGCAATTGTGGAAACCAAACATGTTTATTTGTGTTTGTGTTGGGGCAACCTATATAACGTTAATGGTCATTTTTATTCGTGTTTGAAAAGTTATGGAAATAACGCTTCTTTATCACGACTTGCTTTACCCAATGCAAACGTCTCCACCTCGATCCCAAATAAACCCATGATTAGTTCTGGTCCATAAGAAGAATTCTTATTTTTCATTACAATTTTGATAAATTTTATGGAAGGAAACTCTTATTGGGGAATAAATAATTTCAACCAGTGTATTTTTTGGTGTTCCAGGAGAAGAATGAAAATGAATACCAAACAGGCCATAGCCCATTGGTCTCTCTCTAACATAGGCTTTTCCGAAAATTTTGAAAAACATTGTTTCGTTAGTTTTTTAAACTTCAATTTTTATAAATAAAAACACGTAAAATGTGTGGAAACCCAAAATCGTTTGGATTGAGGAGTTAATTTTGTCCCATTGCAAATCCAAAGGGAGTCTTAGGAGTTGTTTGGATGTGAGATTTGAAAAATATAGTTATTATAATTGGTAAAAGTCCAATTTTTTACACTAAAGATCCGTTTGAATAGGCGTTCAGGTTGTATTTGCAGTGTAGATGCATCTAAACGCGCAGATCCTGATCCAAACAACTTTCTAGCAACAACACAAAATGTGTCCAGTGTTCATAATGTAAAAAATGGCGTTGATCGTTGCTCCAAAACAATGTTTTTGACAACACAATGAAATTGGTTAGTCGAATGGATGTTACTTTTACAAGTATACCCATGCAAGTTTGATGAGGGCTTATATGAAATGGGGGTATTTTTGGTAATGTGTACACCGAGCATCACAATGTATATCTCACCTCACTCCCAAACGGAACCTAAACGTGAGATTAAAATTCATTCCCATTTATTTCTATTGGCACACCCACTAAAATTATGTTTATAATCTTCTATTAAAGTTTTATCTTATAACCTTCAAATGTGTAGGAGGAGCAAAGGAAGAGTTTTATACGGAGAAGCCCCATAAACGGGCCTCTGTTTTTATAAGATATTAATTAATAATATTAGTCCGAGAGACCGTCGTGAAAACTCTCTCTTCCTCTCTCTCTCTCTGTTCCGATGATTAAAAGAAGCCCAGAAAACCCCCTCTAATTCCGGTCAATAAATCAAAGCAAAAAAAGGAAACTTTTTTTTTCTTCACTTTCTCTCTCCTCTCTCTCTCTCTCTCTCTCTCTCTCGATTGAAATCTGAAACCCCTTCGAACGATCGATCAATGCCGTCCGATTAGTCACTGTTGCGCCTCCACCTGGTCCCCCCCTTGTCTCGCCCTCTTTTTGTCTGCTCTTTTAGGGTTTCACGAGCTCGCATTGGAGCTTAGAAGGACCTACAGCAGATCGGGTGGGCGTCTGAAGGAGCTGCGATGGAGCTGAAGTCGATCTACGTTTGCGGGTGCGATTCGTCGATGGAGGTTAGGTTGGGGTGATTGATGTTGGTGGAGATTGTTTGTCCAGGGGAAGCAAGGATCAAGGCTTCAACATGCATTTCACGAAGCTCGACGATTCTCCGATGTTTCGGAAACAGGTGTGCCTTTTGAAGATGTTGCGCTTTTTGTTTTTTTGTTTTTGGTCCTGTTGAGTGGTATTTTGAGTGAATCTGGTAGGTTGGCATGGATGGGTGGTTCAAAGATCGCGGCTTTTTTTTTGTGTTTTTGTGGATTGTTGTGTCATTTACACAAGTAAAAGAAGCTCCTTTGATTATGTTATGTGGTTGTTGGTAAGCCTGTCTGTCGCATTTGCTGTAAACAAAAGATTAAATTGATGGGGGCAGAGTGAAAATTTTTGCTTGATATTTGAAAAGGAGTACACTTGCATGTGGGTTTCATTGGAATTTTACGATTAGTCTGGATTTTTAATTTTATTGGGATATTGGGAGGTGCAGACTTAAGACTCTCAGGTTGATAATAGATTGAAGATGGTATTACTAGGAATGAAACAATTACAATGCCAATTGACAAGTCATGGACTTTTCTAACAATTTCCATAACAATTATTGTGCTTCATATGCTATGAAAAAGGTTGTTATGTTCTCATCCAAGTTTTCTTTGCTTTCCCCTCCTTCCACCACGATTTTCCATAGAATACTGACCGCTATGGAATGTTGGACAAATTGGTGAATTTTGTACTTGCCCAACTCTCCTGTAACTCTTCTGCCTTTTTAAATCCCACACTTAGTTTTTCTTTAATGCACACTTGTTCAATATTCTCACAACTTTTTTGCCGCATATCTTAACATCTCATTTCCGTGATACATAACCTACTAAATTCTGCCCGCTGGGAGCACAAGGTTTGAATATGTGCAACATGAGGGCATAGTTGTTGTCTTATAAAATTTTCTTGACTGGTAATCTTCAATCAACTCAAATCCACTAACCTCCCAAAAAATGAAATAAAGTTTATCCTACAAAATCTGATTATGCTTGAAGCCTTGAAGCATTCTTGTAAACCTCCTCTCCTCTTTATATATTATTGAAGTGAGGTATCTGAGAGCATGTCTTTTATTTGATGTCCCATCATCAGTACCAAACCATCTCTTCCTCCATAATCATTGCAATTTGATTTAGAATTATTGACAGATCCACCACCTTCCAAAAATATCAAAGTGTCATCCTTCATCACACAAACGGTCTTTAATCAAAAGAAATATGCTCCAAGGAACATAATTCTAATTAAAACTTAAAAGCAGTCAATTCGTAGGAATTTAAATAGGATGTTAAATAGGAATTGACTTGAAAGAAGGCCTATAGGCTATAGGACAGGAAGATGAAGTCTCTCAACTGGCCATTCTCATACTAGTCAGAGCACCTTCATGCAGTTTTTCTAATAGCAACTTAACCAGTATTGTTTTATTGATTTTTCTATTGTCATCCACCAGTTTCTCTCTCTCACATACACAAAAAAAAATAAAAAATCATAGTGCATTCATGTTTCTGTGTAGTGCAACTTGCTTTCAGTAGTTCTATAGGTTGCATGCGCTGGATAGGTAACATACAGATCCAGGCAACCTGAAAATATTTGTACAAAAACTTATGAATTTCTTCATAGGGACTCATAAATGCAATTATTTCTTAAATCATTTATATTCTAACTGGTCTTTTTAGTTGTCACATCTATTTCTATTCTTGATGTCTCTATTTTTGTTGATGTGCCCAACAGATTCAAACCCTTGAAGAAAATGCCGAATCATTACGGGAAAGAAGTTTGAAATTCTATAAAGGATGCCGAAAATATACGTATGCCATTTCCGTTACCCCTTTTCTCAGCATCTCGTATTTTGATGTAAACTTATCCAAGTGTCTAATAATATTTATATAGGATGTCGTGCCAATATTTTTTTCTATAGTTCTAAAACAAAAAATGCTTTTCAAATAATATTTATATCAAGTCAACTGAGTTGCTCATAATATTCATATTATGCTAACTGTTAAAGCCCAGGGGATTTTCAGTGTTCTTTATCTCTCAACCATGATAAGAATTTGTCCTTTGCATGCGGCAACTTACTGCATCTTGTGATCTTACATTTTCTGTACCTTTCACGGATATATCTTATCCTACTGTATTTTGCGTCTCTGTCCTTATAGGAGTGTGTTACAATTAGAGGTGGTGCATTCCCAACTTTTAAATGAGCTACTTAATAATTATAGTCAACAATGAATTTCAAGCTTATCAAGATGATTTTTTTTTGTTACTTTACAGTTTCTATAATTTTTTTATAACCTGATTTTTTTATTTAACGTATCTTTAAATTTCAAACAGGATGTTACCCTTTTGTTCCTAACTGGGTTTTCCAGTGCAGGGCAATAACATGGAAACCATGATTTCTGTTGAACCTTCCTATACCAAGTTATATGCAATTATGTATCATGCTCCTTGAAGAAGTCTTTACTCTCTTTGTTGCATGAGTCTTTGTAAAGGACTTGCTTGATGTGTTCTCATTTACTTTTTCTGTTCTGGATTTTTTTTTTTAATTTTAAAATTTAATATTTTGAACCAATCTGATGTTTTCTGCATCTGCCTCCCTTTCCTTTTCTATGTAATATGCTGATGCTTGTTTATTGTTTAAAAGTTGCTCTGGGAATCTATTAATTGGAATTGGAATAACCTATATGTACTTGTAGAAATTACTGGATTAGTAGTCATACCAATATTAAGTTATCATCCTGCACATAGCCACTACTCATATTTGCTTTCATTTAAAATTTCCTTTTGACTTGCAGAGAAGGGCTCGGTGAGGGGTATGATGGGGATATTGCTTTTGCAAGCTCTCTAGAAATGTTTGGTGGAGGGCATAATGACCCCATTAGTGTTGCTTTTGGAGGTCAGCATTCTGAGTTTCCCAATTATCTCCTTCTGTTGCTGCTTTTTCTACTTCTTTGCTTCTCTAATGTTTCTAAATTTCAAGGCTCACCAATTAAGCAAATCTGTTTAATATAGTTTCTTGAATGTAGTTGTGTGTTCAAATTATTATTTTTACTAGCGATTTGTTTTAAAAGTATATGAAGTCAAATTTTCTTAATAGTGCTTGTTTAATTTGAATATAAGCATGGCAGCAGGTTCTTCGTGTTTGATGAGATTGGAGAGAGTTATTACAGTCATATTTCCATCCCATGGTCACCATTGATGTGTTGTATTGTCTTATCTCCGATAGAGGTATTTAGGTAGGATTAGCGTTTACAAATTTAAGGATCATGGGTTACAGGTAAGGATGAGGATTTTAAAAATTAGAACTTTTGACATATGTAGTTTATGGGGGAAAAAATCAAAATGCATGTAAAAGTCAATCTATGAGCCCCTTAAAGCCCAAAATATCTTAAACAGAGATTGGTAACATGCTAATTTAAAAAGAAGAGTCAATAACATACCAAACCATTTCTACTTGTTCTTATCTTTGTCACTTATTTATTTTTACCATATATTACCTGATGTCACTTAGCATGTCTTTCTTTTAACTTATTAAAATTTTGAATTCTATTTGTTATCTGGAACATTGCCTATTTCAGGACCAGTGATGACGAAATTTACCATTGCCTTGAGAGAGATCGGCACTTATAAGGAAGTTTTGCGTTCTCAGGTAATATTTTTTTCTCCTTTTAGTTTCCTAAAAACTTATTTTTAAACTTCTTGGTGTTTTAATATTTCAATATGTATGTTTAGTGATGCCTTTTTATCTCCTGATATGCATCAGTATCTTTTTCTAGAGGTATCATAGATGGTAGGCACCATCCTCCTCCTAAGAGATCTGGGTCCAAATCCCACCCCTAGTAGTGTGCAAAATCTAGAAGACCCAACACTTGAAAAATAACTTGTGATTCAAAGAGAGAGGGTGATTTAGTTTCAGTGTTGGACAACTTTGGAGATAATATGTTGTCTTACGTTGTTTTCTCCCTCTTCATTTGCCATTCATACTTAAAATACCCATAACGTGCATTTCGTGAAATCTCCCATATGAGAAATGACATGGTAATATTTATGTAAAAATCCTACGGGTTGATAAAATTACAAATTTGAGAATAAAGTCATTAATGATTTTGTGTTAGAAGGGGTTGAAGTTACTATTTCTCTCCTTGGGGCAAAACAACATGACATTTTAACTCTCTCTTAGGCCTTAGCATGTAGGAGTTTATATTGCTGAAAAACGTTGTCTAGTGTTTTTTTTTGTTTTTCTCACTCTAAACCTCTCTTTGTCCAGGTTGAGCACATGCTAAACGACAGATTGCTGCAGTTTGTGAACATTGATCTGCATGATGTCAAGGTATATCTTCCATTACTTTGAACACTAAAATAGAAATGACCTTGTTGTCATTATGCTTACGTTGAATATAAAATATTCAGGGCAAGCTTGATGAGCAGCAGTCATTTCTATCATAACTGTCATTAAGACTGTCAACAGGTCCGGCCAATTCTCTAGCCTGTTGTGCATCGCCGTGTTCCAGGCTTAGGTTGCATATGCAGGACTGGAGGGCTGGCTGTGGGTGACTGATATTGGAAACCTGTTTGTTAAATGGGCCGTGACTGACCCTAAAGCATGAGGACCAATGAGCTGTCTAAATAAGGAATTGATGGGACATAGGATTATGTTCATTCTAATTTTCAAGTAGTTCACACCATGATGTTTAACGTTGGGAAGCATTGTGGAAATTGTTGGTTTTCCTTTTTAACTTTTTAGGTTTGCTATGAGGAGATGCTGATTTCACCTATTCTTGGATGTTTATCAATTTTTATGAATAGTGGACATCCTTTTCCTCAAAAAACACTAACATGTTCATATAGCTGGGGAAGAACAATAAATTGCATTTGACCACCCACTAGATTAGGTTGCACTGGGTCCTATTCTAATAAGTAGATTTATTATCAACTAATAATTCCTCTGTAGATTTGTTAAACTAAGTGCATTGCATAACGTATGCCTTATCTTAGATGAATTCATTAGACGGCTAAATAGACTCAAAATAGGATGCCCATCGGTACACAAAAACTGAATCAGGCCTGGCTGTAGGTTTGTTAAAATTAAGCGATGAATCCATTTGATGGTTAACTGGACTCAAAATAGGATGACCATTAGTACTTAAGAACTGAATCAGATCCACATATATTCATCCTGTCAAACGAGGGCCAGGCTGGTCAATCAGTGGTTGTATTTGTTCTTATAAGAAATTGTTATTGAATGAGAAGTGAGTATTTTTATGGTGATTTTCTCTGCACATTAATCTTATCTTGCTTCTGGTTTGGCATATCTGGTAAGCTTTATGTTGCACGTCCACTTATATACCTGCACATGCAATGGCAATCATCTAAGTGAAAAGGTAAGCAAGGCAATTTAGATGCCTGCCTAGGCTTTTGCCGCAGATCTAATGCAGCTGCCTTGTAATACAATGAATAATGTCATTCAAGCTTAAGCAGTAGATGACCACCTAGGCTTTCACATTTAGCAACATAGATCCCACTCCTATCTGATCCTTGAAACCTTCAGCTTGCACATTTTGTCTTACTAGTGATGATGTGATGGTTATTCTATCATGTTTGTCAGGCTGGTATATGTTGTGGGGTATATTTCGTGGGTTTATGGTAATACATAAGAGATTCAAAGAGCACCAACAGTTGATGCATTAGAAACAACTTATGACCCAAAAATTATTCTCTGCAGGAAGCTCGCAAGCGTTTTGACAAGGCTAGCCTCCTATATGACCAGGTGTGGTTTTTGACCTTTTTTGTGATTAATATGCCAAATATGTATTACTTACATATCTCATTTTTAAGCAACTATATCACTTTGATGTTGACATTGTTCTCTCTTATATGGGGTTTCCTATCCCCCTAGTGGGTTCCTCTTGCCATGATGTAATCTAGGCCTCCAGCCATCCCCCAAATTTTTATTTAATTTAAAACAAGTCTTTTTTCGGGTTTGTGAGCTTTGAGTGTATGATGAGCTTCGAGAGACAGAAAGGATGATAGGAGCAAAAATAGCATCTTTATCTCTTTAATCCCACAGGCAGTGTGTTGTACCATATGGAAAACAATGAATGAAGAACTATTTTTAAACAAACAGTGCAATAGATGTTGATCATTAGCATGATGATGAGCTTCAAAAGAGAAAAAAAAAGGAACGATAGAAGCAAAAAGAACATCTTTATCTCTTTAATCTCATTGACAGTGTGTTGGGTCATATGGACAACATGAAATGAAAAACTGTTTCAAAACAAGCAGTGCTATGTAAAAAAAACATGGTTCAGCTTAGCCTACTTGTTGGTGCAAAGACATTTTAAAGGCTGAAAATGAAATTACAATCTCTGAAGGCTGTTTCTTAGTGGAGTAAAAGCAAACCTGAGCCAGGCTGGAGTGGTCCATTCCTTATGAACCTTTTGTACCATGTAGTCTATCCTAATCAAATTTGTGGACGCAACCTTTGGTTCAAATTTATATTTTTGGCTCATGATGGTACAACTGGGCACAAAATAGTATGCCTCCCACCTGTGTCCAACTGGCATCAGTGTACATAACATAATGGCACAGAATGCCCTATTGTACACAATCCCCAATTGAAAAAGAAAATAAGAAAATTAAAGATGGGGGTAGCACACAGCTGGTTCTTTTGTACAGATCAGTGAAATATTCAAGAAATTTTAGATATAGTGCCTGCACACCCTTACTAGATTTAGTTGTGCTCTGGGCAGTTCATTGCTATGAGACTCTTCTCTAGCTTCATTCCTTTCCATTATTTTTCACGGTGGACGTGGAATATTCACATCAAAGGGTAGATGTTGAGCAGGCCACTTTTATTTTTTTACTTCATATGCCTGATTGAATGTCTCAGACAACACCTCTTTCATTGCGTACAATTAGTATTTTTTGAGTGATACTCTTTTAGAAGCAAGGTATGTGATACTTTTGCAGCGTGTGAGAGAGAGAATATTTTGTGGGATTTTTTTTCCTTAAAAGTTCAGCTCCATTGTTTGAAGGATCGGTATCTCTTGATCAATCAAATATTTTTTGCATGCCTACACTGGATTTTATCTTGATCGTAGCATTTCATTGCCATGAGATTCTTCTTCAGCTCATTCATTTTTCCAATTAATTTTTTTTGACTGTCATTCTAATATGTAACAATGTTGTGGATCATATACGTGATTTTTATTGCATTCAACTAAATATCTTACATTGACCGTCTTCAGTGAACATTTTTTGCAACAGGCTCGTGAGAAGTATCTATCACTAAGAAAGGGCACAAAGGCCGATGTGGCTGCTATCTTGGAGGAGGTAATATCGAGCACTATATTTTCAAAATTATAGTGCTTGTTTATTTAGTTAAGATTGAAGTTTCATTTGACATGATTTTCCTCACAGTTTGTTATAATTAAAAGTCATTTAAATTCGGTTGTTGAATGTTCTAGGAACTCTACAATGCAAGATCCTCATTTGAGCAGGCACGCTTTAATTTGGTAGGAATATATTGTGATTACTCCGATTTTATTGCGATGCTGGTTTATCCAGCAAAGATCCAATCAATTTGGATTTAGCTGCATATGTATTGCATATGTTACAGGCAGCTGGATTCCTCAGGTTGGCATCTTTAATTGTCTCCAGGTTACTGCTCTTTCTAATGTCGAGGCAAAAAAGAGGTTTGAATTCCTAGAGGCTGTTAGCGGAACAATGGATGCCCACTTGCGCTACTTTAAACAAGTATATCAGTAAATTTATTTCAAATTTTTCTCCTCATGCACTGTCATAAGCTCAATTTTGCTATGTTCAACATAATAACATTTTGTTGGATACTATTTGTTCAGGGCTATGAATTATTGCATCAGATGGAGCCATATATACACCAGGTCAGTTTTGAGTTTTATGTCTTGGTATTCTTTTTTCTAACTATACTTAGCATTTAAAAAGCTGCAAAATTGGTTGTTCTAATATTTGAATATACACATTTTTGCTATGATATTTTTACATTTGCTGTGGGAATTGCTGTAATTGCTTATTAATGATTTTCAGAACTTCAACTCCTGCACTTTGTTTTTGCAACTTCATTTGACCCCGTCTAAGCACAGCGCACTAATGCATGATATCACTGGTGTAAACTTTCATCTTTAGTCATAGGAAACCTAGGACCACTCTAATCTGAAGTTCTTCTGCACTCTGAATCCTCATCTTTTAATTATCCAATTTGGTGCCCCCTCCCCCTCCTTCCCTTTCTCTTACTGGGTTAAATTTGACTCTCTGTACATAACATCGTCCATCAATGCTCCCAAAGCTGTTCATAATTACTGGCTCTCCTAGTTTATCATTCTTAAATTTGAATGGAGTCAAAGGATTGGGTTTCTTTATGAAGTAAACTAAATTGAAATCAATGTTTGTGTATTTGATGTTAATTATGACTTCATATGCAAGTCTAAATTGGTTAATTTTACTATGATAGAATACCAATGTCTTCATGCTTATTTTGTATTGAGTAATTTTTTAACCCAACATTGCATGTTATTTAAAGGTTTTGGCTTATGCGCAACAGTCAAGGGAAAGGTCTAATTATGAACAGGCAGCCCTTACAGAAAGGATGCAAGAGTACAAAAGGCAGATTGACCGAGAAAGTCGCTGGGGGTCCAATGGATTGCATGGTTCTCCTAATGGGGATGGTATACAAGCAATTGGCAGAAGTTCACATAAAATGATAGAGGCAGTTATGCAGTCTGCTTCAAAAGGAAAGGTAACCTTTACCGGAGGCTAACGCCATATAATTCATTCAGATTTTTATGTCTATATGGTCTTATGGCATTTCAGGTTCAAACTATTCGACAAGGTTATTTGTCAAAGCGTTCATCAAACTTGCGAGGTGACTGGAAAAGAAGATTCTTTGTTCTTGACAGTCGTGGAATGCTGTACTACTACCGCAAGCAGTCTAGCAGGCCATCTGTAAGTCCATTAAATATCGATATGCAAAATCTTCCTTTCTTGCTTGTTTACCTATTCACATATTGATCAATTGTATCCAATCAGGGATCGGGCTGCCAGAATTCAAGTCAAAGGAGTCATAATACTTCTGATAATACAGGATTGCTGAGTAGATGGCTTTCCTCTCATTATCATGGTGGAGTACATGATGAGAAGTCGGTCGCACATCATACTGTAAATCTGTTGACATCAACAATAAAAGTTGATGCTGACCAGTCTGATTTACGATTCTGCTTTAGGATTATCTCGCCATCAAAAAACTACACTTTGCAGGTAGATTTTTAGAGGTTAGCATGTCTATGAACTTGTAAAATTGCTTGATTTAAATACTATCATTAATCTCTCTCTCTCTCTCTCTCTCTCTCTTGCATATTGATCTATAAATTGGATGCATGATTTATAGGTCATGTTTTATTCCCATGGACCATGATGGTTAAGGCCTGTATGATGCACTGAAGCGTGATGCTCAATTAAGATGAACTATAGGAAAATTAAGATATTAATTGTGCTTCAGGACTGTGTACCTTAATTGTATTCTGATTGTACATGTCATTTCAAAATGTGAATAAATTGATTGTACATTTGATTTTAAAATGTGATCCAGTGCTTTGAAAGTCATTCAAATCCATGCATGGAGGAGTCTATAACCAAGGGTTTTATTGATTCTTATCATATCGGTTTTGCATCATCTCCAACTCATTATAACTTTTGATCTCAATGCCTTTATGCTGCACATGAGAGTTTTATTTACACTTCACTGTTTGTTGAAAATTGTCCTGTCATGAGGCCTAGACTTGCTCACATCGGGCTGTGATGGCAATCATGGTTATAAGTGAACCACAATCAAAACAGAGCATATCTAAAAGACAGCTTAACTACAAACCTCACAGTATTCTGTCATAAAGGAAGCTAGAATTAAGTTTTCTGCCATGTAATTCACATTGTATGTGTTCTACTTTTCAAATGCAGGCAGAGAGTGCAATGGATCAGATGGATTGGATTGAAAAAATTACTGGAGTTATCGCGTCACTCTTAAGTTCTCAGTCACCTGAACAGGTTTACACAGGCAAATTTGGCATTGTATATCAATTTGTTATCATATAACCTTTTCTGATTGTTTGTCATGAAATTTTATGTCAGCGCTTTCCTACAAGTCCTACGAGCAGTGGTCATCATCGCGCTGCCAGTGAGAGCAGTTCATTTGGAAGTTCTTCTGATCTTGATCACCCAGTGATTGAAGAATACACATCTGAGAGAAACTTTGTTACTGGACATCTTGATCGTTCAGCTAGAAATTCGCAACAACATCGATTTAGTGCAAGACATGAGAAACCGATTGAGGTGCTCAGAAGAGTTATTGGCAATGATGTTTGTGCTGATTGTGGTGCTCCTGAACCAGATTGGGCATCTCTAAATCTTGGTGTTCTTGTCTGCATTGAATGTTCCGGTGTTCATCGTAATCTTGGTGTCCACATATCGAAGGTAAGCATGAGGACGATAAGATTCAAAAATTTTATGATGGGAATTGGTAACGTAGTTTTTCTCTTTTCTTTAAAAAAAAAAGAAAGACAGAACGTAGTTTCTCTTTTTTGAATGTTTGACTTTTTCGGCTACAGGTAAGGTCTCTGACTCTTGATGTTAAAGTGTGGGAGCCTTCTGTCATAAATTTGTTCCAGTCACTGGGTAATACATTTGCCAATTCTATCTGGGAGGAATTGCTGCACTCAACTAGTCTTAGAAAAGTCGAGGATGTTTCTGCAAGGTTAGAGTGGAAGGGTGTAGGGTGTACAAACAATTTTTTAAATTCAATGAAGGCACAGTTTAAAATAGGGATGTTTTTTTTTTCTTAGTGGCTTATTGTTGATGTTCTCATGATGCAGTGTTTGTAAGCTTGATAGAAAACAGCCAATTCTACTAAGCAAACCCAGTCATACAGAGCCTATATCAATAAAGGAGAAGTTCATACAAGCTAAGGTATCTATTGAGCAATTGATGCAAGCTTACTATCATGTTGCTCTTTATATGAAAATATTTGTTCAGCAATTTCTTAAATCTAAAGTTACATGTTACTATTGAACGCTTTTTAATGTGTTGAGATTGATAAATCATGGTACCGTATTGGTGAGCTGTAATTTCTGGGGCAGAACTGTGATCATATGCATTTATATAGTCTGTGTGATCATACATCTTAAGTTTTCTGTGTGCATACCCAGAAGCAAAAGTCTTTTCGGGTTGCTCTAATATGCTTTTTTCTCATCTTGTTTTACTAAAATGATGCTCAGTGATGCAATACTGATGAGGTATTTTTGCATCTGTTTTTATTTTAGTATGCAGAGAAAGCTTTTGTTCGCAGGCCAAAGGCAGACCTCCTCCTTTTCGTAGCACAAAGGATGTGGGCCAGTGTCCGTAACAATGACAAAAAATCAGTATATCATCACATAGTCGCATCCGATGCAGATGTCAATGTTGTGTATGGTCAGGCGGCGTTCAACTCATCCCTAACTCTAGCTAAGGCAATGCTTCTACAGGAGCAACCAAGTCCAGTATTTGATCGCAGCCTTAGTAGTGGAGATTCTTTGCAGAAGACATCTGCAACTAGTTCCATGAATTCATTGAGCACAAGTGGGGACAGAGCTGACTTTGACGAGTGTCTTGAAGGCTGTTCCTTGCTTCACCTTGCATGCCAAACTGCCGATGTAGGTATGATAGAGCTCCTATTGCAATATGGTGCCAACATTAATGCGCCTGATTCAAGAGGTCAAACACCACTTCATCATTGTATTCTCAGAGGCAGGAGCATGTTTGCAAAACTTCTTCTCACAAGGTAACCATCGATACACGCAATCCTCATTACAAACAGCCTATGATTTCTCCTTTTATTAGCAGTGAGACTACTGTTCTAATCCATGCTGGACCATGTTTTCAGTGACGTTGAAAACAATAATTCCCTATGATTCAGGAATTCCCATAATTTAATATTATGGATAAATTCATATTTTAGGGCATTGTATGTTGAGTGTCCCATGTTCTTCCGATGCTTAGTGAATGTTAAAAGATGAGCTTGGCAAGTAGTGAATCAGTATGAACTTTATATTAATTCTCTATAGTTCTTTTTTGATAGCTGATGATAAGTAGGAAAAGAACAGAAGTTTTCAAGCAGACCGAAGACTTATCCTTGTATTAATTTTGCTTCTTGATAAACATGTTCTTCGTGGCATTTTTATTTTTTTTGTCAATCTTTTCTCAACAACCATGCAAACTGCTCGGGCCCCAACCTCTTAATTTTCGTGTTTTCATTTTTGTGCCTCACATATTCCCAATGTTTTAGCATCATATTTTTTTACATTTACCACATCCCTCACATTGGCTTGATCTATATTATGGTTATGAATCCAATTTGGTCCAAACTTAAAACACTCGGTTGCTTGAACAACTAAAAATTGCTTGCCTTCGCCTTACAGGGGAGCTGATCCGCAGGCCACGGATCAAGACGGAAAGCCTCCTCTACAGTATGCAACAGAGACCGGAAACTTAAACGACGAAGAGATTCTTCTTCTTCTAGAGAATAGATAGCAACTGCAGAAGACACTGGACATGATGCGCGCTTTCAACCCGAAAAATGTAACTTATGAGTCCTCCGCCTTTCAGTAATGTATAAGTCTTTCTCTGCTACTTGTATTTCTAGTTTTATGTAGTTGTACATTGCTTTCCTCTGTTTATTTGTTGGGTTCTTTTTTCTGTTCCCATTTCGTTGGGCTTGATGAGAAGATGCCAGGGTTTTGGTGACGGGTGGTTTTCTGTATATACAAAACTGTTGTTATGCCAGGTTTTTGGGAAGGTTCTTTTGGGGGGGTGGGATTTGTTATCCTGTTGAGTTATTTATTATTCCTCTATTGGGGAAGTAGGTACTGTTTTTGTGCACTGATTATGACATTTTTATGCTAATGAAAATTGAAAAAGAAAAAAAAAAGAATTTGGAGTCATGGATCAGTGGTTGAGATGTTTGGTAACAGAAAAATTTAGGCTTTACATCCAGGTGAGGAAAATGCTCGTGCATAGTTCACAAGGCATTCCTTTGTGCATTATTGATTCATGCACCTAGATATAAGAAGCTTTTTAAGTTGAGATATTACTGTACATAAAAAATGGCTTAATAGGTGTATTTTGAAAAATATTGTGTAAATCTATTGTTATACCTGCTTGTAATACTTCCAGCATTCTTGTTCGATAAGGGAAAAAAGTAGGCTTATTCGTGAAAATGTATGTTTGTTTGGCTTGGACAAACAATGGTAGTAGTGTTTTTGATATTTTGAATATCTTGGGTGGCAATGGCATGTAGAATTTATTCTTGTTTATTCAACCAAAACTATATTATAAGAAAGGTTAGGGATAGTTTCACAAACAATTCTTAGGTGTATGATTCATGTGATAAAACATATACTTTCATGCAATTGAACTATGAACTCACTTATAAAACTGAAAAATTATGTGCTGTCTTATAACGAGGTATATACATGTAATTATTGGACATATACGGGACTACACTAGGGCTGTGTATACCAACACTCATTATTATATTATATTATATAATAAAACAAACTCGAACTATTAAAGTCAAATAAAACAATGAGGATCAACAGAAATCAGTTATTACATATAATTATTTTTTATATATCTGCACATCAATTTTGCATGTGTATTTCAATGAACACATGAATAGAAGATTATAAATGTACAGAAGGTCTACAGGATTGTGATCATCGTGTGGGAGTGGCGTTTGTTTGTAGGCGTGTTGGAGTTGAGTCAAAGCCTTTTTTTACTCATTCTCGGATGCTTATTATTGGACTCTTATTCCCTTCTACTATCTCTTTTTTGTTCTTCTTTTGAAATTTTTATCTTTTATAGCTCCGTTTTGAATATTTTTGAAATGAAATATGATGTGCAAACGATTGGTGTATTTCAAGAACTACTGGAACACGAATTTGAAGAAGGTCCAAAACCCCCATATGTCCATTGAGGCAATGCCACCACCGGAAAACCATGTCATCCGAACGAAGTCTATACGGTGCACAAGAGCGTATGTCCCTCCTCGTCCGATGACATCCAATGCACGAAACTCTAATAATGTTGAATATAAGGTCATGAGGCCGCCGGAGGGCATTGAAACCATGAGAGAATTGGAAGTTAAAGGTGACAATGGCTGTGGCGGAGGGGGCGATGAGTGGAAGGAATTCTTATTGGGGTTGGAGACGACGACAACAATGGATGAAGGAACAGAGGATTGGTTGGGGATCGATCTCAGGTCGTTGGCTTCGTTTCTTGATTTTGAATGAGAGATTGACAAAATGAAGTGAAGAATATGTGGTGGTTGAATTGATTATGTGTTCTTCTGTGAATATTACATATACATTTGAAATGTTGGTGATCCATTTTAAATGGAATAAATGAAACTGGTTTTTCAAAGCTTCAAGCAAAGTAAAAAAAAATATTAAGATTTTGGAGTGCGTGGTAATATCAAAAACCAAGCAAAGTCTTGGAAATATGATTTTTAGGAAGTCCGATTTGGGCCAATTCTGTGTTAATTTGGAAATCAAACTCCACACAAACTCATATTCAAACACACATACATTTCTCCTCAAGCTTTTAGGAAGATAATTACAACTTTAATTTAATTATGTGTAAAATATTAGTCTTCTGATGAGCTGAGAAAAAGTGAGTCATATAAGAATAGATAATATTTTAGCGTTTATAAATTGAATGAAAACTGTTCTTCAATCCCGCATTCAAGCAGACCCTCTAAGACCAGCATAGCAAGAGAACTGTTTTTAAGAGATTGATTATTATGAGCATAGTAATCATGTATCATTGAATAATATATTAAGCGGAAAAAGAAAATTAATAAGTAGTATCTCATGCCTCTATTGTATTTTTCTCTCATAATTATATCACGATGCATTCAACCCATTATTGGTCTCATAATTAACTTTCATGATATATAACTTTATAAGCAAAACATATAAATGTGCTTTTCTAAAACAGTGCATGGATCACCAAATTACTTTACATTTTGGTTACCACGTGGTTTTCTAAACTAAAAGCTTACAGACCTTTAGTTGAGGTCTATCAATAAAGTTTTATTAGGGAGAGAGAGAGAGAGAGAGAGAGAAAAAGCTAACCTTTATGATTATCCACACAAAGAGACATTGGTGCATGTCCTTTTATATATCTAATAACAAAAACAAAAACAGAATCTCAGGAGGATCCATTGCTCACTGCATGTGTCTCATTCATCTATTCTCGTATCTATTCTATCTTTTCGGGAAGACTAACTTGTAAACCTATCAAATGCTAAAAATAAGGTAAAGTCAGGATTTAAAACAAGGGGAGACCGAGAGCGAGAGCAAAGAGACTTACAGTAATAAGATCAAAAGTATTTATAAAAAATATATAATAACATGTTAATATAAAAAAAAAAAATTGTATGATAATGCTAGTCTTTGAATCCAAAATTCTGATTTTTCAATTCCTCAAAACTAGACTTAAATTTTTTTTTATAAAACAGAGCTTTCTCAAAAATTTTCATTAAAAAAAACATAAATCCACAACTCCAAAATCTTTAAAATTTTAATGGATATTGATATACTAGGTTCATTTTGTAGTAATGTTTGTAGTCGTCATAAGTAACACAGTATATGAAATTGGTTAACATAGTGCATAATTTTCTATCTCAGTGTACACTCGATTATATAAAAAAGTATAAATATATGTATTTGATTCGTATGAGTATGCATGCATTTTATTTTTATAAATGAATGTAGTTAGGGTATATACTTTACAAAAATCAAAACGTGTATGAACTACAAGAGAAACCAAAACACCATTTTCAAATTTCAATACCAACTTCAATACATTATCAACCAATTATGTTTGAATCATATAATAATAATAAAAAAAGAAATTATACTGAGTCCCGCGTGCAGCCCTGTTCGCAGTACACACGGTCCATACTGTTTTAATTTTCTTTTTAAAAAAAAAACAAAATTATGCACTTGTCCTATTGAAGTACATACTGGTTTTATATATGAAATGAAATATACTAAAATTTTAATTGTATATTTTTTTTATTTTGATAAAATTTAAAAATGGTGTTTTGACCTTTGAAAATTTTAAAAAAACTTAGACATGAAAAAAAAAATTAAAAATTTGACCTTCGTAAAACACGATAGAACTCCTACACTACTATCCATAACATATCATAGTATGATATCTATTATAGTATATTGTCCTATCGTAGTACATGAAACTGTAGACGGAGCTACAAAACGGATTGAGTGTATCGCGCTCTTTTTTAATTGGAAAATGAAATTATATATCCAACCTCTTATGCAGCTCCATTTAAAATTCACACGATTTTTCTTTTTTTAAAAAAAAATTATCTATTGAAGTAAATGTTATTATATGAAATGAAGTATATACTATGATACACAAGAAAAAATGAAAAAAATTAGCCCTTACCTATGATAGTGCATATATATTATAATGTCACAGTGTGTGGGACTACAAAATGGACTTGAGTCATATTTTTAATATGAGAGATAACTCGCCTCATTGAACACACCCAATTCCTTTATACCCCCGCCCATCTTAAGTTTGTACATTATACGGAGGGACTCGAAGAGACTTCATTTATGTGAGTCTATATTGTTCATAAGGGATAAAGGGTATTGACATATAGGGCTAGTTTGGTAAATGATAAATGGTAGGATAAAGGATAATTATAGGGATAAATGAGTGGGAGGACAACATATCCCTGTTTGGTATAAAAAATAATCGAGATAAACTACGACAGTTGTTCTAATTTTAAAATAAAAATAAATATATTTTATTCCACCTAAATGATAGGATATCATTTATCTTAACTTTTTATTTTAATTTTAATAAATATAAATATGAACAAATTAAATAGATATTTTTTTAAAAACCTTATCCATGGAACGTTAACCCATCGTAAGTTAATTTCACCGCTGTGAGGCTTGGGCCCCACCACTCGTTAGTTAATCTGCGGCATTTGTCTCTATGTGACATCTTGCCATATTCAATGGGATTGATTTGATTTTTCTATGATTCCCTTCGTAATAAAATCGAATTGGTCTTCATTAACGCATGACTAGACATAAATAAAAAAATTATTTTAAAAAACTTATCCTAGACCAACACAGTCAAATTTTTTCACCTTTATTTATATGCCATATATAAATCAAGGTGTGTGTATATATATATCAATTATATGATAAAATTATAATATTTATGTAATACATCGTCTGTAAAATTTAATGTGAAGTTACAAATAATATATATATATATATATATATATATATATATATATATATATATATATATATTATAATTAAAAATGAGTTTTTTTTTCAATCTTACGACCAATCTTATATTGTACAAAATTGAATTTCAAATTATAAAATCATTAATATTCCTCAAATGAGTTAAAAACCACATTCATGTATAATTTAAACTTTTTTATTGGTATTATTGGAAATAATAAATCATTAATGATATTTTGCTAAAATGCAATCTTTTAGGGATATATGTGCAAAAAAAAATAATTAACAAATATTAAGATTTAGTGGATAAGAGAAGAAATATTGGTTTTGGATAATAATCTACTTTAATAAATTTATTAGAGAGTAGAGATGTCAAATTGTGTTATATACACTTAAACCTTTTTTGTTAGGATAATACTAGTCTTCCCCGATGTGCATTCAAATTAAAAATAATATATTTTAAAAAATCACCTTTTTTTTTTTAATACTGTCAATATATAATCCAAAAAAATTGATAAGTTGAGAGAACTTTAATCTTTATATGAATTTATTAATATTGTAACTGTTAAATCTGATTCAACATAACCAACCAATAGATATAACCAATTTGATATGATAAAAGAATATTAATTTATAATCTTATATGTAAAATATGATATTTAGAGCATTATATATTATATTTAAAACCATGTATTTATACAAATTTATTTTTAAAATGAAGGATTTGTGAAATTCAATAAAATAGATTTAATAAATATCTAATATTATTCTTTAAATTTATTGATTTTTTTTTTTCATTCTTACCCTTAATCTAAAAGATAATGATCATAAAAAATTTAAGGATAAATTTAAAAATGAAAGTATTACGAAGTTGAAAACACTTTCGGTTAGTAATATAGATACATAGAGAGATTAGTATAATTGATAGATAGAGTAGTCTTTTATCATAGGTTGACATGTACAAATGTACCCACTTATATTTTTAACATATGAGGTTTTATGATTTTTTTGAAGATTTCAATAATAAAACATGTGTAACCTATCTTTTTTCTATGCCCCATCTCAACATTTGATGTGATTCATATTAAAATGACTTATTTTACTATAAAGTTTGGAAACTTGTTCCAACATTTTTTTTTTATTTTTACAGGAGTAATTTTTAATTCAAACTCGTTTTTAAACAACTGCAATTGTCTCTATTTTTATAAAAAGCTAACAATTTTAACTAAAAAATGTGCTTCGTGGGAATCTATTTACAAATATGTTGTAAAAGAAAAAAAAAATTCTTGAGATCAAGGGATCTCCCTAAGCTAGCCTTCTGACCGAGCTAGATAGACTACCTCCGCCTGTGTTCACCCATCTCACACAAAACTTGCTTTTACAAACTCGTTTTCAAATATTTTACCATAAAATCATGTATTGAAGTGGAGCACATCATATCTATTTATAATAAATTAAATGACCGACAAATTATATATATATATATATATATATATATATATATATTAATTAGACACAAGCTATATATAAATATAAATAATATATATATATATAGGCACAAGCTAGGTTTAATTAAATTGGAAATCCAGATTAGGAGTGTTTTTTTTTTTTTATTATTATTAACCAGCTTAGATTTAGGGCATTTGGAAGCATTTATGAAAAATAAGATTTTGAATGAAGTGGCTTAAATAGACTTGATTCCTGAAAAGCAGATTTTTTTTTCGCTTTTTAAAAATTAATTTTTTTACATTAAAAGCTGAAAGTAAATTTTTAATTAGAATGTGTTTGGCAACACTTTTTAACTTCTATTTAATTAAGCGAAACCAAATGGGGCCTTAGTTATGTGAAATGGAATCAGTTACTTGCCACTAGGTTTCAATGTTTGTTAGCCTCTTCTATCAATTATATAAGGGAAATAAAAACTTACATCCGGTCCAAACCAATTATCAATATAAGTTTTTTCAAAAAAAGTTGCATCTTTATCATTAATATTTTCAAATAATTTTTCAAAAAAATTGTTTTGTTAGTTTTTTCACATAAAAAAAATTAACTTTAATAAATCTATTGGAAACCTATTATATGAAATTGATTTTTGTAGAAATGAAAATCAGTTTGATAATTAGTTTCGAACCAGTCTAATTGATATATGAAATTTGATATTTTTAATTGAAAATACTAATTAATTAGAGATCGATATCAACTAATGTAATCATGCAAGAACTTGCTCTGCCACATCAAATCAAATATAATATTGCCTGAGCCCAACTACACATTGAAGATAATAATTAAAAAAAACATATTAAAATGTCGAGAAATCAAAGACCTATTCATAGCCAACAAGGAGATGAGACCTAATGAAACTCTCAACTTATCAACCTTTAAGTAAAACCAGGGCAGAACCACTAAAATTTAATTCAGAGTCATTTCATTGATCAGGAAATGCCAACTCTTCAACATTTCTTATCTAGTCAAGAAAAGCATTCTCAGATGGGTTAACTGATCCCCACCAAATAGGGGATGGATCAAAGCAATTTCGGATGGATCACTCTCCTCCAAGAAAACAAAACAGGGCAGCAGTTGCTTCGACAAAGCTAATGGATTGGCCTCTTTTCCTTCTGTTTTATTCACTGAGGTCATAGGTTTTCACTCTAGTCCTTTCTTCTCTATAACGGATCTCCTTCCGTTTATTCTCTTGTACATTCCAATTTTCTATAGCAATATAATTTCTCGCTTATCAAGAAAAATAAACTATTAAACATTGTTTAAAAAACTAAGGGTCTGTTTAGATATGAGTTTAAGTAGATTCTTCGTTTGAAAAGTTAAAAATTCTAAAACTCAAATCCAAACACATTTTCAGCATTTAGTTTTTCAAACCATAATATTCCTTCTTAGGCTAAAAAAAATCTTACGGTTGAAAATCTAATAAAATATAGTTTTTCAAAAACTGGATTTGAAACATAAGATTTTAAGAATTTCAGATTTTCAACCTCACATCCAAATACACCCTAAAAAAAAAGAAAAAAATGGGTAGTAACTCCATGAATCATGAATCCTCACATAATCCACCGATCCTAATTCCTCCAAATGAGCCACTATGAAAATAGCATAAAAATTCATTAGGACAATAGAATTATGGTTTATAGATCAATAATAAATAAATTATTATAATACTATCTCAAGTTAACATATGGGCCCGTGTGGTTTGGGCCTCGCATGTACGCGAATAAAGGGTGTCATAATGAGTCTCAACATGGGTGTGGCTCAATATACAGGAGTGGCTGTATCTTATTCAATGGAAATTGTTACACTTAATCAATTTTATCATTCAAGGGAGACCACACTTATTTTTATTTATTTTTAAATGAAATATCTTATCTTATATAATTCTATAAAATGTGAAGTACATGCTTATATGGATCGAATGAAATCATTTATAAAAAGGGAAAAATCCATATAAACCCCCCGTAAACTGATTGAAATCTATATAACCCCCTGACTTTTCTTAAAATCCATATAACTCCCTGAAAACACTTAGTAAATCCAAATAACCCTTGAAAAAAATTTACGTTTATAAATGATGAATATTTTATGAATATTATATTTGATTAATCCTGGTAGAAAATACAGTATACCAAAAATACCTACAATGTGTTAAAAATACGAAAAATCTTTTATAAATAATGATTTTACCTCTCCAGATAGAGTTTTATAATATATCCAGAGAAGATAAAATCGTCATTTTCATATATTTTTTGCTTTTTTAACCCATTGTAATGGTTTTTTAGTATATCGTGTTTTCAGTCAGGGTTAACTAAACAAAATATGTGTAAAATATTCATCATCGACTAACAAAAAGTTTATCTCGAACATTAAAACACAGTGTGAAATTTATCTCGAACCATTCAAACACAGTGTGAAATTTGACTTGACTGATAGGGGATCATTATCATTAATGTGCATAGAATGCTATTGCTTTGGTGACAATGAAGTTCAATGAAGATGCAGTGTGAGCTATGCATGATCAAGCTCTTCTTAAAAAATGTTTATTCGCATGTGTTTTTTGCTGAAATCCACCATTTCTTAATATACCATTAAATTCCATTACCTTACATGTGTACCCTGTATACCCCTAATGCAAGGAATTCTTTCTTAAAAAATGTTTATTCGCATGTGTTTTTCGCTGAAAACCACCATTTCTTAATACACCATTAAATTCAATTACCTTACATGTGTACCCTGTATACCCCTAATGCAAGGAATGATTCCCCACCATGCGTGTTTGATTATAATAGGTGGATGTAACTGTGTATACATAATAAGCTCATCAATGTACGCCAACTGTGGTTTTTTTAGGATATCATGCTAGAAATGCAATCCTTAATGCAGGTTTACAAAAGGGCAGGGATACACGAGCAAATGGCATTTTCCAACAGAATTGGTGGCCTTATTAGGCAAAGCATATATAAGAACAGTTCATATAGTGGATTGCCTCCTGTGATGCCTATGCTCAATGTTATTCGCCACATGTCAGGTAACCCAAATATTTCTTTTCCTAATTGCATTACTTGTGATAGATTCATTTATTTATGAGACTTTACTAGCTTTGTGGATGTTGTTCAAGGCAAAATTTTACTCTTTGACTGGCATTTGGATATGATGATACAACAAATGATTATAGAGCTGAAAATGATGTCTATCAAATTGATATAATCAACATATATCTCCATTATGTTGTATATGCACATTTGAGGCCCTGCTTATCTTTTATTTGTTGACCTGGTGATGCCAGAAAAAGCTATCTCGGATGACCCTGCTAAGTCCGCAGGAGCCACTTGGAAAATATGGTCACGTAGATCGTGTATTATTCCAGAATTCGTTGGTCGAACTGTACTAATTCATAATGGGAGATCTTTCGTTCGTTGTAAGATCACTGAAGGGAAAGTTGGTCACAAATTTGGAGAGTTTGCTTTCACACGTAAACGCGATCCTCATGCGAAGTGGAGAAATGCTGCAGCGAAGGGTGGCAAGGGAGGCAAAGGAGGCAAAACTAAAAAGTGATGACTGAATCCATGGTGCGGCTTTTGTTTGGATGGACAACTAGGTTTCAGATTTCATAAGTTTGCTTTACATAAATGATGGTACTTGTAGAAGATGGGAGGCAAGGAAGTCTCTTTTGTGTCCCGTAGAATAGAAGGGAGTTGTTTAGATGTGAGGATAATTATCATTACTTTTAAGACATTATGTTCAAATGATTCTTGATTCTGCTGTTTAGGTGGGTTATTCGTTACTATGATGAAGATGATGGTGCCCGTCTTTCAAAAACATGCCTCCTATCAGGGTATTTGATAAATTTAGTCATTCCTACATTCTTATATTTCAGTATATGAAATCTCTAGTTGAATATATACGCATTTAATTAGTTTGAGTATGTATTTTATTTTTTGTTAAGGTATGTGCTTTATTAGACATACGTGTTTTGAAAAAAAAAAACATTTTGTGATGTGTTGGAACCGCAAAAGTGACTGAATGACTGAGTTTTACATTTTCCTTTGATAGAGCACCGATCCCATTTTTGTCTGCACTGGTTTTCCATCCCAAACCATGGGAAGGTGTTAGCATTTTAGCCTGCCAATTTTTTGAGCACTTGTTCATGTGTTGGCCATATAATATATATATATATTGGGTTAAAGATAAATAAGTTCCTGTAAATATGTATAAACCCATATAAGTTCTTATAAATTTAAGGTTGGACATATACATCTAAATTGTTATAGTTAGTCAATTTAATAATAGAGTTAAATTTTTTTTCTCATTTAATAAGTAATTGAAAACACAGAAAAAGACATACAAGTCCTTTTGAATGACCATTTGACCCTTAAACCCATTTTCTTGCCTCAAAGAACGTGTGTTGTGTGTGCATGAGAGCTGTTTGTCAAGATGCAGTGAGTGACAAATTGATCTCTATTTTGGATTGCATGCATGGGGTTTGATTTTCCCTTTCCATATAAACTGTGATGAAAAATCCCAAACCTACGTTTCAGATTGCCACCATCTTTCATGAGTATATTGAGCATATGAAGATTGTTAAAATTATGCAGAACCTGGGGTCTGCATAGCCAAAAGATAATTTGTTAAGATTTAATATCTTGGGCATCTGTTCAATGCCACCATGTTCCCCTGTCTCTCATGAACATATAAGCACAAAGATTAAATATAATCGTTTTGGTTGTCTAAGTGCTTGGGCAGCCAAATGATGATTTCTTGGACATCACCCATGCATATACTTGTTTGTGCATGGTTGGTGTTTGTCTAAAAGCTTGAGTGACAAATATATGTGAGAGAATGAGAAATTTTTTATTTTTTTTTGGAGGGTATAATAATCAAGTTACACCACTGATCAAATTTGATCATGAATAAATTAATAATGGTTGATAATAGAGATGTACAAGTCATTTTTATGTGTTTGGAGGGACATATATGGCTGACCCAGTTTGCAAAGATTTACATAGGTTTTTGCATAATTACGGGGATTCAAATGTCCTTAACCTTATATATTTTTGTTGTGTTCGAATAAAATTCATAAAACATAACTTAAGTATCCTATATATTAAAATTTCATTTAAATAAGTCATGATTTTTTCTCACTGGAGTGTTGATACACTGACAGTGTCTACAATTCCGGTGTGGTCCCCAGTCACTAATATATATATATATATATATATACACACATCACGTTATTATTAAAAATTTGGTGCATATCATAAATTTTTATATATATTATATCCATGTATATGCATGCAGGTCGAGGCGGGGTAACATATCTGATGATGAAGAGGATCATACTCTCAGACTTCACAAGCTACTTAATTGGGAACAGGTATTCCATTCATATGTTTTTGTTGATCACCAAATAAGATTTTTTTTTTTAATTTATAAATGCATGCATATATGGTCATTGACAGCGGGATAACAGACAACGAAATCATGAACCACTGGGACACGCGTTTAAAGAAAAGGGTCCGACATGCAAACCTAGGACGGGTTTAACAAATGAATAAAGGGTAATTATGAAGATATATAAATGAGTCGGATGATAGTTTATCCCTGTCTGATATAAAAAATAATTTGGATGAACTTTGAATAGCTCTTCTAATTTTGAAATGAAAATATGATATTTTGTCCACCTAAAGATTGGGATAGCAACCAGGAACAAACAAGCGAAGGTAGCTTTCTCAGCTTGGCCGTAAGGTCAGCCACGGGGAATCCCTCCAATATCAAAAAAAGAAAAAAGACTGGGATAACATTTATCCTCATTTTTTTTTATCTAAATGTTGACAAATGTAAATATAAAAAAAATTGATGGATTTTTTATCCCCTAAAATTAGAACAATTTCATCAAAACATTAACCCTTATCTAGTTTAGCAAGGGGATTAGTGAGTGGGATAAGGGATAATTATGAGGACAAGTGAGTGAAATGATAGTTTTGGTATAAAAAATAATCGAGATAAACTGCGAACAGTTGTTCCAATTTTGAAATGAAAATGAGGATATTTTGTTTAACCTAAAGGCTGGGATAACATTTATCTTAACTTTTTATCCCAATTTTAATAAATGGGAATATGAACAAAATTGATAGAATTTTTATCCCCTAAAATTAAGAAATTTATCCTTAAAACCTTAACTTGTTGCCAAGGGCTAGTTTGGCAAGTTGGGATAGCATTTATCCCAATTTTGATAAATATAAATATGAACAAATTTGAGAGTTTTTATCATTTAAAATTAGGACAACTTACCCCCAAAACCTTAACTCATTGCCAAACTAGCCCTCAATGTTGGTTTGGTAAGGAGATAAGGAGTAGGATAATGAGTAATTATGGGGATAAGTGAGCGGGATAACAACTTATCCCCGTTTGAGATTAAAAAAAATAATCGAGATAAATTGCATACAATTGTCTCAATTTAAAATGAAAATGGGGATATTTTGTTCCACCTGAAGCCTAGGATACCACTTATCCCCACTTTTTGTTTCAATTTTGACAAATATGAATATTAACAAATTTGATGGATTTGTTCTCTCCTAAAATTAATTTTAAGATAATTTATTTTTAAAATCTTAATCCATTATCAAACTAGCAGAAAAGATAGACGATGCAATAAGAGAGTTTTCATGAGTCCAAGATCAACCATGAGCCAGGAGGCTGGGGCTGGTCGATGGTGGTGAAGTCCATCCACAAAGGGTCAACATTGCCATTAAAAAACACAATGTTTGTCAGCTTGCAACAGTTTTTGTTAATGGGCACAGACATTCCCACCAACCTTTTTGTTTTGGAAGCCATCTTCAATCATTTTTTCACTTTTTACTCTATACACTAATTATTTCGACTTAATGTATATTTAGAATTAATTTTAAATAAATCTTAGAATTAATATTAAATTATTCAATTATTTTAGAATTAATTTTAAATAGATCTTCATACTTTTGATTATTCAAGAATTATGCTATTTTATTCAATTAAAAATTACTAAATTAAAAATAATTAAAAAACCATTTAATATTAGACTCATTTTAAAGATCTTAATAAGATTTTTTTCAATGGTATAATTTTTTATATAAATAGATTAATATCAATAATATTTATTAACAAGTTTTCATATAACATTATAAATGATAAAAAAAAAATTGGAGGGGATGGTTAAGAGTGCAACCCCTTGAAAAAAAAATCTCTTCCAAATATGGAAGGTTGATATGCTCTTAAATGAAATGATCAAATTACAGGAGGACCTTGAATACTAATACCATTTTATCTCTCGGTATTCTGACATGTCAATATCAACTCATTTTTATTTCTAAACAGTTTTTTCTAATCTTTATTTCAATTTATTCACTGCTATTTCAAAATTATTCTGTTATTCAGACAGGGGTTACATGTAATTCCCAGTTAAAACTTTATTAGTATAAAAAGCTGCCAATTTGAAGAAAGAAAGAACATTTTCTCCATTCCCAAAAGCGGCCTCGCGTGCATTCCCTCAAAAGAAGAGAATATTCCCATTCTGCCCCCCACAAAACACTAATTTATATTTTCTTATTTTTTTTATCACTCTCGAAGTTCTCAAAAAGCCCCTCTCTTAAGGACCTAAAAAGTTATTCCCCCATCATTAAATACCACCATCACTGGAACGGACGTCCACGATCTGATTCCCATAAACGGACGGTCAATATCATTTGTTCTCGGATTCTCCCGCTTTCGGTCCCGTGATCGCGACAGAGCCGCCCCTGTTAAGGCTGACGTGGCGAGTGGGTCCCCCCAAAAGTGGCGGGAAAGTCGAAAAAAAACATACGCTGCATTTTTTTTTTCAGAGACGAACAGAGGAGCGAGATTCGTTTTTTTTTTTTTTTCTCATTTCGATCCCTCGCGTTTACAAAATCTGCAAATACACCCCCTTATATTTTAAAAATATGCGTTTATATCTTTTACATGAAAAAATAATAACATAAATAATGTCATTGCAGATGATTTAAATTAAATAAGATATATGAATAGTTAATTTAAAATGCAAGAATTCTTTAATTATTTCAAATGCAAGGATGGTATGCATGATAAAATGATATTTCATGTGATCGATATTTCTATATTAATGAGAAGTATACGGGGGTGTTCTTCCATGTTTCATAAAGTTGAGGGGGGGTGCAGATGCATTTACCTTTTTTTTTTTTTTCATTTCAAAACTGTTCTTCAAATAGTATTTCAAAAAAAAAAAACAAAAAAAAATGGGTTTTCGTTTTTAATTAAATGGTGTTAAAAAAAAGCTCTTCGTTTCTTCAAATGGTGTCTCGAAAGTTCAAAAAGTTGTGATTTTTTGGTGTTTTAGTTTACTCCATTTGAAGCTCCTTTAATGGCGAAACGAAACCCCACTAAAACCCTAGCCTTCCTGTTCTTCCTCCTCTCCTCCCAAACCCTCGCCGAAACCCCATCTCCGCCGTCCAATGCCGCCCCCGCCCAAACCCACCACCACCACCACCACCCCCTCCGTCGGATCCTCCTCGGCGTCCTCTTCGGCTCCGTCACCGGCGCCTCCCTCGCCGCTCTCTTCGCCCTCGCCGTCCGGACCTTCCTCCTCGTCATGAACCGAACCCCAATCTTGCGCGGCCCCGTCGTCTTCTCCCCCAAAATCAACCCCAAAACCCTCGAATCCGCCGTCGTCGCCTCCGACCGCCTCGAGCCCCTCGGCGGGAAGTACTTCAAGGCCGTCCTCGACACGGGGGAACCCGTCGCCGTCAAGCGCCTCGGCCCGCCCGGCCCGCAGACCCGGCCCGACAAGAGGCGCGCACATCGCCATCTCGAGATGCTCGCGCGCGCGCGCCACCGGAACCTGATGAGCCTCCTTGCGTATCACCACGCGCGCGACGACGGGCGGTTCAGTTTGGTCTACGATTACGTGCCGAACGGGTCGCTCGAGGAGGCTATGAAGAGGGTCCGGTCGGGGAGGCTCAGTTTGAATTGGGAGGCCCGGCTCAGGATCGCTGTTGGGATCGTGAAGGGTCTGCAGTACCTCCACTTTGGGTGTCACCCGAGAGTGTTGCATTATGGTCTGAAGCCGGCGAATGTTTTGTTGGATGAGGAGTTTGAGCCGATGCTTGCAGATTGCGGGGTTGCGAGGTTGGTTTCGGGTTCGGGTGGGGCGGCGGTGGGGGGGTTCGCTTATGTCGCGCCCGAGTGTCTACAGAGTTGCAGGTATCGATTCGTGTCACATTTGGCTTGTGATAAGTTGAATTTTCGATGGTATTTGTCGATTGGGTATTAGCCAAAATTGAAATTTTGATTATCATAATTGTATTAGAGAGAAGGCTTAAAAGAGTGTTTCATTTATGTCTTCATATGAACTTTGTTTTTTAGTGTTTTAGGTTGGGTGATTTGATCTGTTTTGAATGACTTATCTTGTTTTTTTCCTGAAAGATTATAATTTGGTGTTATATCTTTGTAGGGGTTGTTTAAGTCATGGTAGGTGGTAATTTGGAGTTGTGAATAGCAAGAGGATAAAAAGATTCTCCCAAGTCAAGAGAAGAATAAATGGCCTAAATTGGGAAATTGGGATTGATTCCTTTTGTTCATGATTCCTTGAGGATATGTTGATAGTCTTTTTAACTTTTTGGTCTCACAAGAATCATAACCTTTTTTATATTGTAAAGCTTATTTTATGATGTTCAATTCTTCCTTTCATAATATCTTAGGCTTATACAACTATATATTGTCTGCTTTGTCTGTCATATCAAGCTCATGGCTTTACGGATTGGTGTCTGAGTCTGTCCATTGAAAGGCAATGCAGACTATATCCTTATGTGTAAACATTGATGCATTATACCATCCATGTAGTTATCTTTTCTGTTTGGTTGACACAGATACACCGACAAGAGTGATGTCTTCAGTTTCGGGGTTATATTAGGCGTCTTGCTTACAGGGAGAGATCCATTAGATCCAACATTTGCCACAGAAGGCAGTGGAGGAAGCTTGGCAAGGTGGCTTAGGCATCTGCAACAAACAGGGGAGGCCAGGGAAGCATTGGACAAAGGAATGTTGGGTGAAGAAGTTGAAGAGGAGGAGATGATGATGGCGATTCGGATCGCAGTCATTTGCCTCTCTGATTTGCCCGCCGATCGTCCATCAAGTGACGAACTGGTCGCCATGCTCACTCAGCTGCACAGCTTCTAATTGTCTCATCCTCTTTTTTTATAAAAAAAATTCAACAATCTTATACCACTTAATTAACTTGGCTTCTGTGGATTTCTAATACTCAAAAGTTCCTCATATGTTATGTGAATAGATGCTGTTCCCATGTGTTTCATACATCACCTATATGTACAATTTGATGGCAGTAAATGTGTGGTGTTTGTTGAGAAGGAATTTTAAGTTATGTGGTGGAAGAACATGTGAAGCTCTATAGCTTGTTGGGGTCCCCAACAATGATATTTGTAAGTAAAAAACATTATACCTACCATTTTTTACTGATATTTTTTACTTAGTTCCTGGTGAATTAAAGGGGGACCATTGTAATGTTTCTATTCAATGTTTAATAATGGAATTGGACCAGCTGATTTCAGTCGGGTTAAAACCTGGTAATAAACAAATATCGGTCAATTGAATAATTGGATATATTTTTTATATAATGATAACGTCACAGTTCAATTTTAGTTAATTTGATGATTGAACTGATGACATTTAACTTCTAATCAATGAATGGTTTTTAAAACATTGGTTTAATTATTCTTGTTTTCTCTCATACACTGACACAGATAGTGACTGTTGAATGGGTGTGTATGGGGGGTCCTTGTGTCTCTCATTCAGAAGTCTTATGAAAATAATGAATGCAAATTTGTCTCAGCCTCTGCTCCCTCACATAAAGCCATGTATCTGCTTAGCATGATGAGGTAGGGATGGATGGTTCATTCATTTTTTTCCAGGCTTGCATGTGATTTGTGTGGGGGACCTAATTAATGGCAAAAAAAAGGTGGTACATCTTAACCACATGGAGGCCGATCTTAAAAGGAGTGAGTGGAAGGGACAAAAAAGAAAAAAAATTTAGGGCACTCATACAATCAAATCATTCTTGTAGTCTAAAATCTTGATATGAAATCTTTAAACCCCTGTTTCAATATAGAATATGACTTATTCTTGGACATATAATTATTCTAGCATAAATGATTATAAATAAAGATAAATTGATTTTTTGTTTGATTGTGTTTTAAATTATTTTTATTGAGAAACATAATAATAATGTTTTTGTTGTTTGGATAAAATGTTAATAAAGTATGGATTTATAAAAGATGAAAAAATGATGATAGTTGATTTGATAGGTGATTTATAAGAGGTGATAACCGTTGATTTAACAGTGGGCCCACATATTCTTTGTGTGAAATAACCTAAAATAACTTTAATTTCATGGGTTGGCTAAAATTTATATACCACTTTATGCTAGTTTATCTGGACATACATTATCTCTGGGTATTTTGGGCATCCAAACACCTTATTTAATATATTTCACTTTATTTCAGAATCTATCATACTGCATTCAAACGAGGCTAAAAGAACATAAACTCTAATGTGTAAATATATATTCTATTTGAAAAAATATAAAAAATATGAATTAAATTCATTCCAGTACGCAAAATACGTATTTTATTAGACCGATATATACTTTAAAAAGTTTTAAAACATGTTTGAACTACAAATATGACATGAGGAATGAGTGTAACATTTTACCAAGGGGAAGAAGAGCATGGCAAGAGGAGACAGTCACTCCCAAATCCCAATTGTTATCATGAATTTAGAAAAGATGATGCTCATTACTTAAGCCTTTCATCCTTTCATGCACTGTTGTTGTTCCCAGTTCAAATGATGACAGATAAAATTCCATTGAAAAACAGATAAATATTTTATACTTTGGTCTATATTAAATAAATTGAAGATATGTCATGGATGAGAGTAACCAAGCATTTATAATTTTCTAAGGCTGCTATTGTAAAATTGATTTTAAATAAAGTTAAATTTAAAACTGATTTTATAAAAAGCCCAACAGTTTTTGTAAAACTCAAGTTTTGAACATTTTTTTATAAAAATCTATATGCAGCTTTTGACACTAATTTTTCTG